>CAMZMU010000038.1:38191646-38879854 GCA_947311845.1 Poa pratensis
TATCTCACGCGACCGAGGTACACCTCCAGCGGGCCTTCGATCGGCTATCCGCAGTGATCGACGGGCACTACGACGACCAGTAACCGAGTAACACAAAGCCGGCATCTGGTTCTTCGATCGCTACCTCGCCTCGCTCGCTGCTTCGACCGCGCTATCTCGGCAACGTGCCACATCGCCAGGAGTATCAACGACCGACGTCTCGTCCCAAGCAACTCCCTCAGCAAGTACCAGATACCCACTGCCACCTATAGAAGATAAGAAGAAGAAGACAAGAAGATGCCCAGACAAGCGCTAGAAGACAAGGCTGATACGTCTCCAACGTATCTATAATTTTTGATGTTCCATGCTTGTTTTATACCAATTGCAACATGTTTTGCATCTACTTTATGGCACTTTTATACATTTTTTGGGACTAACCTATTAACAAGATGCCGAAGTGCCAGTTCCTGTTTTCTGCTGTTTTTGTATTCCAGAACAGCTAGTCTGGAAATATTCTCGGAATTGGACGAAACTTCACGGGGATGCTATTTCGCCAGAACACACCTGAAGGACCAAAGGATCAACAGAGGAGAGCCACGTGGGCCCCACACGCGGCCAGGGCACGGGCCCCCCTCTGGCGCGCCCAGGGTGCGTGTGGGCCCCACGGTGGTCTCCAGCCGCCGCCCTTTCGCCTACTTATTCCCCTCGATAAATAACCCTAAGTGCCTGAGCCAATATCCACGAAAAGTTCTAGAGACGCCGCCGCCATCAACCCTAGCTCGGGAGGGTCCAGAACCTCTTCCCGGCACCCTGCCGGAGAGGGGAATCGTCACCGGAGGCTTCTACATCGCCATGCCTGCCTCCGGAGTGATGCGTGAGTAGTTCATCCTTGGACTACGGGTCCATAGCAGTAGCTAGATGGTTGTCTCTCCAATTTGTGCCCATGTTTAGATCTTGTGAGCTGCCCTACATGATCAAGATCATATTATTGTAATGCTACATGTTGTGTTTGCTGGGATCCGATGAATATTGAATACTATGTCAAGTTGATTATCAATCTATGCCCTATGTTATTTATGATCTTGCATGCTTTCCGTTACTAGTAGATGCTTTGGCCAAGTAGATGCTTGTAACTCCAAGAGAGAGTATTTATGCTAGATAGTGGGTTCATGCCTCCGTTTAATCTGGGACAGTGACAGAAAGTTCTAAGGTTGTGGATGTGCTGTTGCCACTAGGGTAACCTAACGATGCTATGTCCACGGGCATATGTGTTTGTTTATATTACGCTTTACTTAATGCGATTATCCGTTGCTTGCAACTTAATACCAACGGGGAACTCGGATGACAACCCGGCGGTGGATTATTAGTCATAGACGCTGTTGGATAACGGTCTATGTATTATGTCGTAATGCCCAATTAAATACCATAGTAATCATCATGTCATATTTATGCATTGTCATGCGCTCACTATTTGTCAATTGCCCAGCTGTAATTTGTTCACCCAACATGTTAGTTATCTTTTATGGAGAGACACCACTAGTGAACTGTGGACCCCGGTCCATTCTTTTAACTGAATTAAACAACCACAAACTGCAAACTGTTCTTTTTCATTCTCTGCAATTTAATACTCATTTTCCACACGAGACGTTTAATCCTTTGTTTTCAGCAAGCCGGTGAGATTGACAACCTCACTGTTTCGTTGGGCAAAGTACTTTGATTGTGTTGTGTGCAGGTCCACGTCAGCGCGAATCCTGGTGTTGCGCCACATCATATTTCGATGTTGACAACCTTCTGAAGAGTTGCTGCTCCTACTGGTTCGATAACCTTGGTTTCATACTGAGGGAAAACTTGCTGCTGAACTGCATCATACCTTCCTCTTGGGGTCTCCAACGAACGTGTGATTCACGTCAAGCTATTTTTCTGGCGCCGTTGCCGGGGAGACAGCAGTCTTCTGCAAGGGGAGTTTCACGCTTCCAATCTCTTTACTTTGTTTTTGTCTTGCTAGTTTACTTTTATCCAGTTATGTTTTGCTTGTTTACTTGAAACCCATAAAAATTATAAAACTGAAAATCCTATAAAAACTTTTGCTATGGAAGAATTTACTAGAACCTCTATGTTGATGGAAGCTAGAAATTATATATAAAGTATAGAGAATCAAGAGAGGGTAAAATCATGAGAGGCATGTTAAAAAAGTTAAATCAAATTGCTGAAATTTTGCTGGAACGCCATGATATAAATTGTTGCTCTGAACAGGATACTAAACATCTTAAATTCCAATGTGGCTTTAGTGAAGAAGTTTTAATTATGAACTATCATTGGAATAACTATATTCATTTGGGAGTGAAGAAGTAGAACAATTTGTTTTATTATGGGAGCTTCTGAAATAGATCCTTCATGGCTAAAAATTATGAAACCTGTGTTGCTTGTAATAAACTTAAAGAGACGGTCTCTTTTATCTTGATTATTGCCTAGAAAATTTCAGCAATAATTGTTATATCATTGATTATAAAGAGAGACTCATTAATGCACAAGAATGTACTCACAATTTGCAGGAACCTGTGGAAGAAGAAATTGCTGAAGCTGAAAGCTCATTGGATGAAAAAGAGGAGGAGAGTGATGAACAAAAGAGGAAGAATGGATAGCTACCCATGCCTACCTTCTAATGAGAGTAACTCTTTAACTCTTACATTATTTGATCACCCTCCATGCTTGCCAAAGGAGGATGAATTTATGTTCCTGTGGATTCTCTTGAAATATTCCCTATGAGTAAAACTTGTGAGAATAATTATGCTACTGTTATTATGATAATCCATGCTATTTTGATAAATCTTATGATAATCCTTTATTTGTGCCTAATCGAAATGCATGGTACTAAAGAGTTTTGCTTAGAAAATATTTATGATAAAGCTCTAGATGATGGTCCTATATTGGTTGATAATATTAATTGTACTACTAATGAAAATGGGATTGGAGAGGTCTTGACTTTATCTAGATGGAGTCCCATACCTCTTGAGAATGATCAATCATCTTGTTATAAAATTGTTAAAAGTGGGTTTGAAAGTTTTAATCCCACTATTTTTGAGCTTGATAAAAATTATGTGTTTGTAGATCATGAAAAGCATGCTTTATGTGATAGTTATATTGTTGAGTTTGTTCATGATGCTACTGAAAATTATTATGAGAGAGGAAAATATGGTTGTAGAAATTTTCATGGTACTAAAACACCTCTCTATATGCTGAAAGTTCTGAAGTTACTCTTGTTTTATCTTCCTATGCTTGTCACTTTGTTCTTTATGAATTTATTTGTGTACAAGATTCCTATGCATAGGAAGTGGGTTAGACTTAAATGTGTTTCGAATTTGCTTCTTGATGCTCTTTTGCTTCATTTTCTATTTTATGTGAGCATCATTAAAACTATCAAGCCTAGCTAAAAGGCATTAAAGAAAAGCGCTTATGGGAGGCAACCCATTATTTTTATTTCTGCAATTTTTCTTTTATTGAGTCAAGGAGATTGTTTACTTCTGTAGCAACTCCTTTGTATCTTTATTTTCTCGCATTGTTGTGCCAAGAGTAGCCTCTAGTGTTAAGATGATGCTTAATTTTGATTGCTGCGCAGAAACAGATTTTTGCTGTCCACTGTACGAAAATCCTAAATCACCAGATTGTTGAAAAATCTGAAATTTTTTGCGTAATCTTATGAATGTCTGAATCTTTCATTAGTTCAAAGTTTTTTTTGAGCGTGTAAGTGCCTCGAAAAAATTCATCTTTACTGGCTGTTCTGTTTTGACAGATTCTGTCTCTGTTTTTTGCATTGTCTCTTGTGGGCTTTAGGCAAGGCTCTCTAATGAGGGCTGTAGCTAATGTTTTATTGAGTTCTTGCAATGTGTCACAACAGAACCAGTGGATTAAAATTTTGAGTACTAACCCTCTAATGAGATTACTTTGAGTTTGGTGTGACGGAAGTTTTCAAGGGTCAAGAGAGAAGGATGATAATAGGATCAAGAAGAGTGAAGAGCTTAAGCTTGGGGAGGCTCCCATGGATCTCCCCACATATTTCAAGAAGACTCAAGCGTCTAAGCTTGGGGATGCCCAAGGCATCCCCTTCTTCATCGTCAAAATTATCAGGTCATCTCTAGTGAAACTATATTTTAATTCTTTCACATCATATGTGCTTTTCTTGGAGCGTCTGTGTGCTTTTATTTTCAGTATTGCTTTTATTTTCAATAAAGCTTGACTGGACCCTAGCATTCTTGATTGGGAGAGAGACACGCTCCGCTTTTTCATGAGAATACTCCTATTCTTCACTTATATTTGTTGAGTATTCATATCTAGCGCTGTTCAGCTTTTAGCTCTTGTTTTCATGTATCTCTTGTCAGAGCTATTAGCTTTCTTTTGTAGAAAGTACTCTCTTGCTTCACTTATATTTTTGGAGAGTGATGAAATAAATTGATTGGTGTTTGGTTGGTTCAGAAAATGTTGCATGTGGTAATTGGTATAAGGAAAAACTTGCTTAATCTTGTAGATCACTAATATGGATAACTTGATGCTTGTCAATTGTTTTGAGTTAACAAAGATCATGATTAAATTTGTGCATCACATGAGTTAAGCCTATTAGTGAAGAACTACCGTAAAGCTTGTTGAAAATTTGGTTTGCATCGGTGGTATCTCTAAGGTCTAGATATTTTCTAATAAAGGGTTTGGTTAACAAGGAAGACGGTATGAAGTCTTATAACGTTTGCAATATGTTTGTCATATAAAACTTGGTGTACGGGTTGATATTCTTGTTTGCTTACATAAACCTTGCTAGCCTAAACTCTGTACTGAGAGGGAATGCTTCTCGTGCATCCAAATCCTTGAGCCAAAATCCATGCCATTTGTGTCCACCATAACTACCTATATGTGGTATTTCCTTGCCACTCCAAGTAAATTTTTCATGTGCTACCTTTAAATTATTCAAAATGTTATTATTCCCTTTTTGTGTCAATGTTTACTAGCTCATGAGGAATTAGTGTGGTTATTCTTTATTCTATTGTCAAATGGACTTTTACACCTGGACTAGTGGCATATACATCCGCTTATCCTAATTGCAAAAAGAGCTGGCAACGGGGTGCCCAGTCCCAATTAATTACAACTTTAACCATTAAATTCTCTTCACACTTTTGCCCTGATTCATCAGTAAGCAATGACAAACAGTGAAATACTGATGTGTGTAAACCAAAGAGAAAGAGGGATGATCTGCCTTGCTGGTAGAAATAACGTCCTTCATGGGAGCCGCTCTTAAAAGTCCGTTTGACAGGTAGAATACTGTTCACCCGCTACCATTCGTTGACAATTAACAAACACCTCTCAAAAATAGATACTCCTCCATGGTATGTGATTGATGGAAGGCACCCGAGGATTCGGTTAGCCATGGCTTGTGTTAGCAAGGTTGGGAGGAGTATCAAATATTTTATGCAATCTCTATATGCTTTCAAAAACCTAAAAGCTCTAGCACATGACTTAATCCCTGCTTCCCTCTGCGAAGGGCCTTTCTTTTACTTTTATGTTGAGTCAGTTTTCCTATTCTTTCTGTCTTCCACAAGCAAACACTAGTGTCAACTTTGTTACAACATGCGTTATATGCTACGTATTGGACTTGTTATACTACTTTGTGTTGACGATATCCATGAGATAAATATGTTGAAAGTTGAAGCAAATGCTGAAACTTAATTCTTCCTTTGTGTTGATTGAATACCTTTTATTAGAAACTATTGCTTTATGAGTTAACACTTATGCAAAACTGTTTGATGCTTGTCTCGAAAGTACTATTCATGAAAACGTTTAGCTTGTGTGATTCATTGTTTACTCATTATCTATTTGGTAGCAAATTATAGACCATTGACTTGGATCACTTCATTCATTTACATGTGCCTTGCAATATTATATGATCAAGATTATGATGGTAGCATGTCACCTCAAAAATTATTTTGTTTTTATCGTTTACCTACTCGAGGACGAGTAGGAACTAAGCTTGGGGATGCTGATACGTCTCAAACGTATCTATAATTTTTGATGTTCCATGCTTGTTTTATACCAATTGCTACATGTTTTGCATCTACTTTATATCACTTTTATACATTTTTTGGGACTAACCTATTAACAAGATGCCGAAGTGCCAGTTCCTGTTTTCTGCTGTTTTTGTATTCCAGAAAAGCTAGTCTGGAAATATTCTCGGAATTGGACGAAACTTCACGGGGATGCTATTTCGCCAGAAACACCTGAAGGACCAAAGGATCAACAGAGGAGCCACGTGGGCCCCACACGTGGCCAGGGCGCGGGGGCCCCCTCTGCGCGCCCAGGTGGTGTGGGCCCCACGGGGTCTCCAGCCGCCGCCCTTTCGCCTACTTATTCCCCCCGAGAAAAAACCCTAAGTGCCTGAGCAATATCCACGAAAAGTTCCAGAGACGCCGCCGCCGTCAACCCTAGCTCGGGAGGGTCCAGAACCTCTTCCCGGCACCCTGCCGGAGAGGGGAATCGTCACCGGAGGCTTCTACATCGCCATGCCTGCCTCCGGTGATGCGTGAGTAGTTCATCCTTGGACTACGGGTCCATAGCAGTAGCTAGATGGTTGTCTCTCCAATTTGTGCCATCATGTTTAGATCTTGTGAGCTGCCCTACATGATCAAGATCATATTATTGTAATGCTACATGTTGTGTTTGCTGGGATCCGATGAATATTGAATACTATGTCAAGTTGATTATCAATCTATGCCCTATGTTATTTATGATCTTGCATGCTTTTCGTTACTCGTAGATGCTTTGGCCAAGTAGATGCTTGTAACTCCAAGAGAGTATTTATGCTAGATAGTGGGTTCATGCCTCCGTTTAATCTGGGACAGTGACAGAAAGTTCTAAGGTTGTGGATGTGTTGTTGCCATTAGGGGTAACCTAACGATGCTATGTCCACGGGCATATGTGTTTGTTTATATTACGCCCTTTACTTAATGCGATTATCCGTTGCTTGCAACTTAATACCAACGGGGAACTCGGATGAAAACCCGGCGGTGGATTACTAGTCATAGACGCTGTTGGATAACGGTCTATGTATTATGTCGTAATGCCCAATTAAATATCATAGTAATCATCATGTCATATTTATGCATTGTCATGCGCTCACTATTTGTCAATTGCCCAGCTGTAATTTGTTCACCCAGCATGTTAGTTATCTTTTATGGAGAGACACCACTAGTGAACTGTGGACCCCGGTCCATTCTTTTACACTGATTAAACAGCCACAAACTGCAAACTGTTCTTTTTCATTCTCTGCAATTTAATACTCATTTTCCACACGAGACGTTTAATCCTTTGTTTTCAGCAAGCCGGTGAGATTGACAACCTCACTGTTTCGTTGGGGCAAAGTACTTTGATTGTGTTGTGTGCAGGTCCACGTCAGCGCAGGAATCCCTTGTGTTGCGCCGCATCATATTTCGCTGTGACAACCTTCTGAAGAGTTGTTGCTCCTACTGGTTCGATATCCTTGGTTTCATACTGAGGGAAAACTTGCTGCTGAACTGCATCATACCTTCCTCTTGGGGTCTCCCAACGAACGTGTGATTCACCGTATCAAAGGACAAGGACGGACAGGACGTGTCAAGCCCATCCCCGTGATGCAAGCACAGTGCAGAGGACAGTACCGGCGTGACGCATGCGCAGTGTGACAAGACCCCAGTAGTGAATTCCTCAAACAGTGTACAGTGCATAGTACCCTTTGTCTGCTTGTCCCCTCACTTGTCTCCTGGGCACCTATATAAAGGGCACCAGGGGGAAGAGGCACGGGCAGCCTCACGCGGGCTCATTTTGCCCCTTGGGTTCATTCTTCCTCTGCTCTCGTGAGCATGCCTCCTCCTAGAGAGAGCCTCTTACAGGCAATCTGTGCACAGCTCAAGGAGCACCATTGTAGCTCTCATATGCAGCTCCATATAGTCAGACATGCAGGAGTAGGGGATTTACCTCCTCACGAGGGCTCTGAACCTGGATAGATCTGTGTGTGCTTTTGTCTTCTATGTGAGCAATTCTGCTCGCTATCCCTCCCCGAATCCTCTAGCGTCCATCGGCCCCAAACTTAAGCCTACCCTAGGCATCTGTTGTTCCACACGATGACAGTTGGCGCCCACCGTGGGGCTGTTAGTGGCGCTTGCTGGGTTAAATTCGGACGGGACCCTTTTTGTATGCTCGGGGACTAGCAATAGAAAAAAGGTGGGCCGGCATAGACTAAAGCCAGTCAGAAGAAAAGATATTTTTGGGTGCCCAACACAAGTGCTAGGCGAGTTGGTACATCGGCAGACCGACGTTCACGGCCTCGTGGGCGTATCTCGGCCAGGCAGGCCGGGATCCCCGCAACGGCCGCTGCACCGACTTCCGCAGGCCGGCATCGCGTAGCACTTCCGGCATCGGCGCTAGGTGGGCCGGAATCCAATCGGCATCTACGATTTGATGGGCCAGCTTCAAGCCGCCAGATGGGCCGGCATCCGCGCGTCGGTAATCCGACATTCCAGATAGGCCGAATTCCAATGTCGACAGGCCGACATCACGGCGCGCGCACATCCCGGTCGGGCAGGCCGAGATCTAGTGTCGGCAGGCCGACGTCACGGCCTTGTGGGCACATTTCGGTCAGGCGGGCCGAGATCCCCGCATCAGCCGCTGCGCCGACATCACGGCTCGGTGGGCCTGCGGCAGCTCTGCTTCAACGGTCGAGCACTTCAACGACATAAACGTTAACATCTACCCGGCACCAAGACAGCTACGTGAGTATTTGCAGTATATTGAAGTTGCATGCCGATTGGACCACCCTAAAAATTACCCGAGGACTGCCCCTTTTTACCTTGCTTAGTTGTTTTCCCCGGGAACGAGATGTCGTGACCCGGGGACTGGACAGCCAGTCAGTTTCGCTTTTTCTCCTAGATAAGAAAAGTGACTCGGGGACTCGGTTGAGCTCGAGTCTTCTTCCTCCGGCATAATCTTGCTGCTAGATTTAATTTCCGTCATATGCTAAAGTATTTTCGTATGTTAGTAGAATTGCTGTTAAGGTTAAATATTCATTATGTCTATGCCTTGACTAACCATGTCATTTGATATGGGCGTCATTGAGGAAAAATTGATACCAAGTTATCATTATATTGGGAAGTATTTTGTATCAACAGGGAATCACCACATATCTTTATCACCAATTATTCTTGGTTCGAAAATATCAACAGGGTCTCACCCCATATCTCTATAGCTATGTATCTCGGTTCAGCATATCCGAAGCAGATTATCCATTATTTCATATCATCAACCATGCAGTGACATCAAATATCAAGATATCATGGTATCCCATCTCGTAGAGTATCATATGTTGAGAAATATCTCAGCTCATCATTTGACAAATGCCCACGAGGGCAAAGTGTCATTTTATCCCATGCAGGCAATTTGTTGGTTCAGCTAAGGCTGCCAATATAGCTTTGCGGTAAAAGCCTAGAGAAGGCTAAAAACCGACATATGACAGTGCCCAAGCAGGCATTATGTCAATCCCGCTCGTGCTGTTGACATACGACTTCGGTAAACGCCCAAAGTGGCTAAAAAACCGACATATGACAGTGCCCATGCAGGCCATATGTCAAACTTGCCAATGTCGGCAAAGACATCAATATATGACAGCGCCTAAGCAGGCAATATGTCAAACTTGCCTATGTTGGCAAAGACATCAGTATATGACAGTGCCCATGCAGGCCATATGTCAAACTTGCCTATGTTGGCAAAGACATCAGTATATGACAATGCCCATGCAGGCAATATGTCAAACTTGCCAATGTCGGCAAGGACATCAGTATATGACAGTGCCCATGAAGGCAATATGTCGAACATGCACGTGTTGGCAATTTAAAAAATGATGATGCCCATGCAGGCAGGATATTGTTTACATGGAGATTTTGATATTGCTATTTGATTTTGAAAGTCTGTGCGCGACTCTGCGAGTCCCCCACAGCCTCGGGGACTAGTGTCGGGGATGTAACCCCGGGTACCCCCAAACTTAATGGTTTTATTGAGTTAATAGAAGAGACAACAAAAAGATAAAAGAAAATAAAGGAAAAGGCAGGAAAAAAACAGCCTGGGCCGATATTGGTACTGCCCAGGCCGACATACCCGGTGTTGGGCCGAGATTCATTTACCTCGGATGGACCGAGTCAAGCTCCAGCGCTCCCGGGCCTCGGCTGGGCCGAGATTACTTCCCCCAGGCTGAACCGGGATCAGCACACCTCGGACTGGGCCGAGATCAATTCTCCCAGGCTGAACCGAGATGCTTACCTCGGAACAGGCCGACCGCAGCCTCACCTCTGATCGGGCCTTACCCCAGCGGACCGACACAGACCGGGCCGAGATCCCAGTATCTCGGTTGGGCCGGGCTGCCACCGCATGCTTCTACCTCGGGCCACCTTTCACTGCGAACCAGGCCGGCATATCTTCACGCGACCGAGGTACACCTCCAGCGGGCCTTCGATCGGCTGCTATCCGCAGTGATCGACGGGCACTACGACGACCAGTACCGAGTAACACAAAGCCGGCATCTGGTTCTTCGATCGCTACCTCGCCTCGCTCGCTCCTTCGACCGCGCTATTTCGGCAACGTGCCACATCGCCAGGAGCATCAACGACCGACGTCTCGTCCCAAGCAACTCCCTCAGCAAGTACCAGATACCCACTGCCACCTATCGAAGATAAGAAGAAGAAGACAAGAAGATGCCCAGACAAGCGCTAGAAGACAAGGCCAAGGACGGACAAGACGTGCCAAGCCCATCCCCGTGATGCAAGCACAGTGCAGAGGACAGTACCGGCGTGACGCATGCGCAGTGTGACAAGACCCCAGTAGTCAATTCCTCAAACAGTGTACAGTGCATAGTACCCTTTGTCTGCTTGTCCCCTCACTTATCTCCTGGGCACCTATATAAAGGGCACCAGGGGGAAGAGGCACGGGCAGCCTCACGCGGGCTCATTTTGCCCCTTGGGTTCATTCTTCCTCTGCTCTCGTGAGCATGCCTCCTCCTAGAGAGAGCCTCTTACAGGCAATCTGTGCACAGCTCAAGGAGCACCATGTAGCTCTCATATGCAGCTCCATTAGTCAGACATGCAGGAGTAGGTGCTTTACCTTCTCACGAGGGTTCTGAACCTGGATAGATCGTGTGTGTGCTTTTGTCTTCTGTGTGAGCAATTCTGCTCGCTATCCCTACTCAAATCCTCTAGCGTCCATCGGCCCCAAACTTAAGCCTACCCCTAGGCATCTGTTGTTCCACACGACGACAGAAGCCTAATTTGTAAACTGATTATCAAGTTTTGCGGTGCAAAAAAAGGCCTAAAATATTACACAGTTTGAAAATTATGTTTTGTTCATGTCCGCCCTCCAGAAATGGCCAAGCAAATCAATAGTTTCTAAGAGGTTTGGCTTAATTAATTAGTGATGGACTTAATACGGAGTATTATGGATTCATTGAAGAGGGTGACATGCACCTTTTTACAGAGAGCAAGCGTGACCGGGCTCACTTTGGAGTTTTCGCAAGGAGTGATCCTATTATATGCAATGTACAAGCACATTTGATATGCATAGCTCTTGGTACTGTACAATATTGTTTTGTTGTAGCGGTTGTCCAGCAACCAACCGAACATACTCATAGTTGTATTAGAGCAACTCAAAAGATGATGTAAAACAAATTTATCTAACTTTTACATCACCAAACGCAAAAAAAGGTTTCCAACAGATTGAAATATGTGCCAACTGCTTTCTTCAATGCAAATTACAGAATTCCGTCAGTCTAACTTCTTTAGTGCTTTCACCAGACAGATAGCAGCGGGCGTGCTCAAACCTTAGTTGCAATTCGAATTGCATGTTTACTTAGTTCAAACCAAAGTTGACTAGTTATTTGACGGTAAAATTGTTCGTTTTCGATCTCAGTTTTTGGCTTCTTACGATCTACTAATAAGTTGATGGCTTCTTCTGATCTTAAGTCTGCGATGTTTTTTATTTGAGGTAATGACCAACTTCAATAAAAATAAAGAGAAATTACACAAAAAGAAGAAAAAACGAAACAATGAACAGGCATTGGTTTGCTAGGTTTATGAAAACTAGTACCATTCAAAAAACAGGAAACTATTCAGATTCGCAGAAAACTCCAGTTGGAAGACGGATATACGAAAGTACGATGATAACCGAAGAACATAGCGCAGAATTGAGAACGAGACTTTAGTTGAAAAGAACAGGAGATGTAGCAACTTGTTCGAGGCCGTCACAAAACAGATCAAATCTGAGCGGCACGGAGAACTGCACTTGATATCGCCAACCTTCAATGCAAAGATTCGCCACTTTATCAGGCCCCTTTGCTCTGCAAATTGGCTTTCTATTCTTCAGACAAAAATCAAGATCGCGACTAAATAATGGAGGATTGGAGATATAGCAGATTGTTCGAGGCCGTCACAGCATAGTAAATCTGAGCGGCACGGAGAACTGCATTTATTATCGCCAACCTTCAATGCAAAGATTCGCCACTTTATCAGGCCCCTTTGCTCTGCAAATTGGCTAATCTTTTTCAAGAAAAGATCGAAAAGAAATAAGCATGAACAAAAGATATCATGATGGACACATCAAGACAACAGATGAGTTCAAATCAATCGGCAATGAAGAATCTGAAAATAGAGACAACAAAAGAAAGAGGGAAAAACGAATCGTAATGGGAGAGATGATTTTTAACGCAAGGAGGCTCGCACTATGACTGCGGCGGCGGCTGGCGATGAAGTTAAGAACATGGCGATTGATATTTATAGGGGGAACACCAGCTTCTGCAAAACCCTAAGCCCACGGGCGTCTTACAACTGGGCCTACTAATTGGGCCGATGTTATCCGATAGTAATACCAGGCCCCAAACTAAAAGCCATTGTCCCCCACATTTAGAAGTCATGCTCCCTAAAAATAATGCCCAGTCCTCATATGTTACCCAGAAAAAACTAACGTGCAACGGTGCATGTGCTGCCCTTTTGTTGATGTAAACAGGGCTCTACCGTTCAAATATAATGTAACGACAGCGTTCCAGGTTTAAAAAAAACAGCGGCAAATAGTCTTTTTTGTGTAGCCCGCACAAAAAAATATGATTATGTGCCTGACGCCGTTGCATTAGCAATAATGCATCCATGGTTCATGGTTGAGTCGACGCCATTGCATTAGTTCTTCCAGGATTGAGTTGAGGTCAAAGAGCGGCATTGATCTGAAATGCACGGACGCCAGCTGCGCTGGAGCTATGTGGACGTATGTGTAAAATCGTTGCTTGTTTTTAATTAATCAGAAGAATCAGTCGATCGTCATCCATGAGGTATAGCTAGCCGGTCAAGTGGCATCATCTGAACAGACCATATGTGCTGGAGTAGAATCGAAGAATCCAAATATTGTAATGTGTGTGCTTTCCATGTGAAGAGTAAACTGATAAGTATCGGTCAACCAAGATCTGGATACCGACTAATATAACATGCAGTGTGATTGTCTGGGGAAGATACAGAGAACAAAAAAAGGCACAGTTTGCGGTATCTTTCGTATGACATGCAGTATGATTCTCGGGAGATTCTTTGTAATATAACATGCTGTGTCATATCTCGCAAAATTGTATTGTTCTTTTGCAAAATCTTAGCTAATGAAGAATCGTTTCCAGAGCACAATTTGCGGTATCATTAATTAGCGAGAGGCCAACCTTCCAAAAGGTCGAGCTACTCGCAAGGGACGCTCCGGTTCTTATGCATGTCAGTCTGGGAGCTCAGTATTTTACATGTCTTTTTTTTTTTAACACAGTTAGTTTGTTGTTGCCTTGTTGGAGTAACAAAAACAGAAAAGTACGAATTTTCAAACTAAAAACTTGTCATACTACAAAATCTTAAAGTACAAAATCCCGGATTAGAAAATTTTAGAAGTACAAAATTTCATTAAGTATGGATACACTAAAATCTGAAGTACAAAAGTACATGTATACTAAAAACAGGAATACATAATATCCACGCGGAGTATGCAGTACACTGAAATCTCGAGATATAATTACACTGAAATTAAAAACACAAAAGTACACTGAAATCTCAAAATATAATTACACTGAAATTAAAAACACAAAAGTACAGGTATACTAAAACCCGAAGTATAATTATAGTACTCTTTGAAAGTACATAAAATAGGCCGTCAAAACCTAACTACAAGTACACTGAAATCTCTAACTACAAGTACAGTGAAACCCGAAGTATAATTATAGTACTCATTGAAAGTACATAAAATAGGCCGTCAAAACCTATCAATATGGATTCTAGTTTAAAAAATCTCGACGCTAGAAATGCAACCGTGAAAATTGTTTGTAATAGGGACTAAATATTCAAAAGTATTTTGTTTTGAAAATAGATT
The DNA here is from genome assembly GCA_947311845.1 of Poa pratensis. Lineage (NCBI taxonomy): Eukaryota > Viridiplantae > Streptophyta > Magnoliopsida > Poales > Poaceae > Poa > Poa pratensis. The sequence continues at coordinate 38,206,059 of CAMZMU010000038.1, forward strand.
TCGAAAAAAACAAAGGGAAAACTGTACCCTCCCACCCCTCCTGTGACTATCTCTCTCCACACACACATGCTCATTCCTACCTTTTCTCCTTGCGACACCTTGACGAGCATGCAGTGCAACACCCAACAACCATCTGTGGAAGGAGAATCCACCACTTGACGAGATAACAATCACTACTATAAAATGGAACGACGTCGGGTGGTCAAAAAACTCGGCGAAGGCCGGAATCCACCTCGGCGAAGGCTTCGCCGAGCGCGGCACTTGGCGGCCGACACTCGGCAAAATATGCCTCGGCAAATAAACTTCGCCGAGTGTCTTTATAGTGATTACCACAATTTGCTTCTGTACGTAGCTTCTCCAATCTACAGCTTGACCCGGTGTGCTATCCATGTGATAATTTTAAAAAGGAGGCAAAATATTTACCTCATCCATTTTTTTCGTTAATGCATGATTAAAAGTTTCTGTAAATGCATCAAGGTAATTATTTTGTTAATACATTTACCATAATTTCTTTCAGGGAATATACCCAGGAAATTGTTAATACTTGGATACTACTCCTAGTGAAATAATGTTTCGGTGTTTTAGTGTTTTACTGCCCCAACGTCCTGCAAAAGTAAAAGCTTCGATGAAAGCGGAGTATATATGCATGAGATCCAAGATTTTTCTTTAAAAAAAGGGCCGTCGGAGTGAGAAACTTGCTGAACCAAAGGACTGTGATGCAAAATAATACAACGCGGTTTTCCACAACTAAGAGGATACCCACCGCTTATCATGACCGTTGATTTTGCATCCAACGAACCATATTATTCCTACTATTTTATGTGTTAAAAAACTAAAAAATATGTTAATGTGTGGTTTTAATTTGTTTTGTCAATGCATGCATAGAAAATTCATGTTAGTACATGAATCTAAAATTTAAATTACATAAATCCATCAATTATTGATAATGCATTGACATTTGAAAATTCGTTGATAAATTTGTTGCACGAATCTTGATGAAGTAAAGGGTGTGGATAGTTGGTGGGTATCCTCTTAGTTGTGGCATTGCATTTTTGAAAATAATAGCATGCATCTTGAAGTAGTTGGACGTCAAACTGTTTGTGGAGTTGTATTTTCCATATTTGTGAGATGATTTGTGCGAATTTTACGAGAGCTTGCGAAATTCGTATGTGCGCAATCTGTAGTTGACCTATTGCAATCTGGAGTAACTTGCCGAACGTGTGAGTCCACATAACGGAAGCTTCAAGATGCAATCCCCAGAAAATCATGGCGCAAGAGTACAGCTACTACCATTGCCTCCTCTTGGCGGCCATCCTCGTGCTGCCGCTCCTCCTCGCCAAGCTCAGGTGGCACGGGCAGGGCAGCGAGACTAACCTACCCCCAGGACCATGGCGGCTCCCGGTCATCGGCAGCCTGCACCATCTTGTCAGCACCGCGCTCCCGCACCACGCCATGCGGAACCTCGCCCGCCGACAGGGCGCCCCCCTCATGCTTGTCCGCCTCGGTGAGCTCCGGGTCATCGTGGCCTCGTCGGCGGCCGCAGCGAGGGCCGTTATGAGGACCCACGACGCGGCATTTGCCACCCGGCCGCTCACGACAACCATCCGCGCGCTCACAAGGGACGGCCTCGGCGTGGTGATGGCGCGCGACAGGTCCGGTCCCTCCGCGGCTCCCGCGAGGCCGAGGCTGCCAGCCTTGTCGCGTCTGTCGCATCGCTGTCGTCGGCGTCCGAGCCGGTGAATGTCAGCTCCCTCCTCACCACCTACGTCACCGACTCGGCTGTGCGCGCCGTGGTGGGCGACCGGATCGGAAACCGCGACGCCTTCCTGGAGTGCCTGGACGAGGGCATTAAGGTGGCCGCTGGGTTCAGCCTCGCCGACTTGTTCCCGTCCTCGCGCCTCGCGCGCGCATTCAGCGGGAAGGCGCGACGCGCGGAGCTGCACGGTGCCAAGTTGAGCCGGCTCATGAACGACGTCATCGAGGGGCACCGCGCGAGGAGGAGGTCGGCCGCCGGCTCCGGCGACGAGGAAGAAACCATCCTGGACGTGCTGCTGAGGATCCAGGCCGACGGCGGGCTCGACGTTCCTCTCGAGACAGGAACCATCCGCGCCGTGATCGCCGTAAGACTTTTCCAGCTCCATCTCGACAGAAATTGTTTTAGCAAAACCTCACGTGTTCGACGAAATTTATTCTTCCAGGATCTGTTCGGTGCCGGGAGCGAGTCCTCGGCAACGACGCTCCAATGGGTCATGGCGGAGCTCATGCGGGAGCCGAGGGCGCTCCGTAGGGCGCAGGCGGAGGTGCGCGGTGCCCTCGCCGGGGAGAGCCGCGTCCGGGAGGAGGCCCTGCCGGAGCTACCCTACCTGCAGCTGGTAATCAAGGAGACGCTCCGGCTGCACCCGCCGGGGCCGGTGCTCCTCCCGCGGGAGTGCCAGGAGCCCTGCTACGATGTCCTCGGCTACGACGTGCCCGTGGGCGCCCTGGTGCTCGTCAACGCGTGGGCGATTGGGCGAGACGTTGAGAGCTGGGGCGCGGACGCCGAGGAGTTCAGGCCGGAGAGGTTCGAGGAGGCCGGCAGCTGCGCGGTGGACTTCAGAGGGGCGGACTTCGAGCTCGTGCCGTTCGGCGCGGGACGGAGGATGTGCCCCCGCATAGCGCTCGGCCTCGCTGTCATGGAGCTCGCGCTCGCGAGCCTCCTCTTCCATTTCGACTGGGAGCTCCCTGGCGGCGCCGCCCCGCGTGAGCTGGACATGACGGAGGCGCTCGGGATCACGGCGCGGAAGAAGAGCGACCTGTGGCTGCACGCCGCTCTTCGTGTGCCTCTTCCTAATCTGTAGATACTTAATTGTGTTCGTGTACAATTACCTTGTGTCCATAAATAATGCAAGTTCCTCCGTGATTCCGTGAATCACGGATTTACCATCTTGCTAGAATTTGAGCTTAGAAGTTTTTGCCGGCTGAACAGGATCAGTTCGAATCACATTTGAGAAGTTCAGTTTTAAATAATTTGACTTTATTCGTTGTTCAAAACAAATTGAATCAAATCGACTTAATTGAAACACACCCGAACAAGATAGACGTGTGATAAAGGTATCGCCTTTCCTAACGCTCGGGCACTCCAGATTTAAGTTATCTCTCGGTCGATGAGTGGAGATTTTTGGTTCCCGGGTCTTAGGTTCTACTAGTGTTCCCTCCTATTTACAAAAAATCATAGAATTCCGAACAAAAATACGAAGGTAGCCAATGATTTATCCCACGAACCTGTAAGATATCAACTTCAAACACGTTGTATTTTGAGCTACAAATGACAAAAGTGTAGATATGAGTATGAATATTTTCAAATCTCTAAGTTTTATCAGATTTGTTATTTTTGCTTAGCCCAAAATATGAAATATATCAAATTGAAAATTTGCACGTTCGTGATATATCATTAGGTACATTCGTATTTTATTTCAGAATTTTTTAAAACTCACAAATATGATTTTTGAATTTTTAAATAGGAGGCAGCGTTGGAGCCCGATAGTCAAAATCACTTTCCGCTCGGTCGATGTAGTATATTGTACGATAAGTTTTAGTCCGGTTGACTCGTGTTTGTCCGTTGTCCCGCCTGAACGTGGCCCTTTTAGCTGTTCTGGGTTTTTTTTCTGTTGTTAAATGTGTAATTATATCTTTTCTCATTGTGCAATTGCACACCGATTTTTAGCGAGCAAATGCACGTGACTAGTACTGTGCAGTTGCATATGAATTTTAGCGTGCAATTGCACATGTTTTTCTTTTATCATGCAATTGCGGATATTTAGCGTGCAGTTACATAAGAATTTTAGCATGTAGTTGCACATGGATGTTCGCGTGCATTTGCACACGATTTTTTTAGCAATGCAATTTACACATCATTTTTTAACATGCAATTGCACATCAATTTTCTTAGCGGGCACTTGCGCATGAATTTCTAGCGTGCAATTTCATGCAAACTTTTGTTAATGTGCAATTGCACATGATTTCTTAGCACACAGTTACACATGAATATCTAGCGTGCAGTTGCACAAGGATTTGCTTAGTGTGCCATTGCACATGGAACCACATCGTAGTTGCACAATCATTTTTATAGTGTGTAATTGCGTTTTTCCTTGCGTGCATTTTTAATTGCATATGAAATTAGCGTGCAATAGCACAATCTATTTTGTGCATGTAACTCTATTTTTTCATCTCTTTTTTAATTGCATTTGCAAGTCAGATTTTTTAAGCGTGTTTGCATTTCTTTTTCCTTGTGTGCATGTGTAATTGCACATGAAATCAATCGCACATTCACGTTTTTAACGTGTAATTGTGTTTTCTCATCTCTTGTGTAATTGTTTTTCCTTGTATTTAGAAAGGCATAGTTAAAAGGGCCCATGAAACAATGCGGGAGGGAAAAGGCATTCGGCGTCTCAGTCAGCCGAGCGCTAGCCACTCCCTAAAAGTATAAGCAACATTGTGTGAGCATGTTTTTTGCATACATATTACATGCATCATGCATGCAACTCTCCTGCATGGTTAGAAAAAAGTATAAGCAACATCAAAGTACTTAATAATCAGTGTCTCTAGGCTCCATCTTTAGAGGTCGATTTTCTCCATGCACCGAAGGCCTGTTTGGTTAGGCTTATTTTTTAATTTTTAATTTGACTTATAAGTCCAACAAAGCACCTAAATAAGAGTTTTTTGGCTTTGGTTATAAGTCCAAAGTCAAAAGTAAGCCTAACCAAACACCCCCTAAACATGCGCAAGATAGACAATCCGTGTTACCTCGAAAATTTACATGACACCACACATATATTACTGCATGCTATGGAGATAATAACATAAACTAGTATCACATGCACGATACTGGTAAATATTACTCCCCACTATGAGCGAAATATAGTCATGAAACTTGTATTTTTATGCGACGTCATCTTCTTTGTCAAAATGTCGTCCTTGAACATACAAAAGTAACATAGAATACTTAGAGCAAACGTTGGTTCATGGTTTTTTCCTTTCTCCCGATGGCATGAAGGCTACCGAGATGAAATTAACTGAAGAATATTTCCTTTTGTGTGTGTTTGTTGCATCATTTTAATTTTCTGCAGCTAGTAACATGCCGCTTTATTTCACTCTCATATTCACATTTGACTTGTGTAGGTTAACTATGTGCCTAATATTTTGTTAATTGTAGTAGCTCTGCCTTTATTGTCTCAATTAATACTAAACAAAAAATAATTTATTCTACTTGATGATGAAAGTGGTTTCATACTCAATATGATATCATGGTTTTTTGTGCAAATGAGTGATTTTAATTATTAAGTAAAGAAATTAGGCCCTGAGATAGAGTTTAGACTTGACACTTGAAGGCCAGGCCCACACGACTTGACCGGAAGCATGATGCAAGTCTACTTTTCCCATTTACAAAACAAAAGACTAGTTTCCCAGACAATTCCTATAAGGACCATGTCGAGCATCCTGCAAGAGCACATTAGCTGACACATTTAGCTCTTCTTTTGCTTCTGTTTTGTATTTTTTTCTTTTATCTTCCTATTTTCATTGCAATTCATTTCTATATTTATTTTATCATTTATTGTTTTTATTTTCACTACTAGATACTTTTATATTATATCTATTTTGTCTCTTTTTTTTTATTTTACTTTTTATATAAAATTTTCTTTTCATCTAAAGTTTCAAATTTCCTTTACTTTTTTGGTAACTACATAAATGTGTTTGAGGGACATGAACATTTTTTCTTTCACTTTTATTTGAGATATACATCTCTATTTTATTTTATTTTATTTTTAATTACTACTCTTATTTGTTAAAAAATAAAAAATGCGGAGTATATTATCTAAGAAACACATACATTTAAAATCTGAAATGAAAAAATACCATGGACATCTTTGTGATACGTAGGGACATTTTTTTAGATATAGGAACATCTTTTTGGAGACATTGATATTTTTGTTCGAACATGTGAACATTTTGATTTTTGAAATACACATATATTTCTATTATTAAGCTGATCTATGAATTTGCAAGTAAATTTACTTTACGAGGTTAACGGGCCAACCTAAATGTGGTCCATTACGAAATCACTCCAGCGGCAAATAGGAGCACACAGTTTTTCTTGCATACCACATTGACTAGCTGGTAAGTTGGTTCTTGTAGTGCTATGTGCAGGAGTGTAGATTTTTGGCTCTCGAGATTCAATGATCCCACCGTTTAAAAAATATTTGAAAATCATATTTATGAGTTTAAAAAATTCTGAAAAAAAAAAACTGGGTGTAGCCAATGGTGTGTCCTACTAATGTGCAATTTATCAATTTCACATATTGTGTATTTTCATCTACAGAAAAATGACAAAAGTGTGGATCTGAATATATATACTTTCAAAAATCTAAATTCTACATATTTTATTATTTTTATGTAGCACATAATAAAAGTATTTGAAGCTAATTTTTTGCACGGTTGTGTAATACACCATTGGCTACATCTGGATTTGTTTTCAGAATTTTTTGAAACTCGTAAATATGATTTTCGAATTTTCTTTTAAAATGAATGGAGCACTAGAACTCGGGAGCCAAAAGCACTTTCCGTATGTGTAGTTATCTTTCTAACTTTGCATATCAGTTCTTGTTTTTTCCTTTTTGTGGGCTGATCTACAAGATAGAGTCAGAATCAAATGCGTAAGAAACTCCGTTGTGATTCAAAATATTTAACATACTTTTACTTTTTTTTTTGGTATTTATCCATGACACCCTGCTTTTTTATGAAAGAGTACAAATCTCTACTACTATTAAACAACCGAACATTTTCTTTCCTAAAGCCACCCCGTTAGGTGTACCAGGCTAATTAGTACCACAGATTTAACCCACGTAATGAGATCTAACGGCCTAAGTTGATCTGATCTGAGGCCACGAGTGCATTTAGCAATTAGGTTTGGCAGACGAAAACTCTGCCGAGCGGACGAAATTTATCACCCGTGGATCGTGCGCAACTGAGTCCACGGTACACCATCTCCCTCCCGGACCTCCCTCCCCACGATTGCTGATCTCTCCATCTCCGAGATCCCTTTCTTCCACCTCTCTTCCACCCTCCCTCCTGGACCTCTTTTCCGCGCCGGCAGTGGAGATCGACGGGCACAGAGGGCGGCAAAGAACGAGCGGCAGAGTACGGGGGCAAGCAGCAACGTTAACGAGCGAGCAACATCGTTGGATCTGGCTGCTTCCGAGGACCCGACGCCCTAAATCATGTCCACACCCCCTTCACGGCGACGACCGCATCTCACCTCCATGCCGCAGACGGGAACTCCTGTACTGCCTCGCCATCTCCACAACATACTGCCAGCTCTCCCGTACAGGTAGCCTACATGAGCCATCTTCCCCTCTTGTTTTCTTGTTTTTGTACATGAAAACGTAGTTCTCCCTTGGTTAACCCAAGACTAAAGCTATTAATGTGTGTAGATCTAGCTTCAATGGTGCTATTGATTCATGGAGTGCAGTATCGTGCTTGCAGTTTATATCACTTAATTTTTTCCATGTCTGTCAATGTAATGCAGTACTGTGTCATTGATCATATTCAACTGATAGCTGCTTGCAAGTATTAATCAACTACGTTACCATATTCACGCTATGTGTTTTTCACTCTACTTACGATCTTCTACGCTATTTGTATTTGTCTTTAATTAGTTATTATCCCTTGCTGCAGTGTGTCATTGATCATCAAGCACTTCCCTGCCTTTTGAACCTATTGACCACCAGTCACAAGTCAAACATGCTGGAAAATCTCAAACATCACAGCAGCTAACCGGTTATAGACTCAGGTTGGTGCTCTCGGTACTTGGAATTTTTTAGGTTGATATTTTCCATCACAAATGAAAAGGAACATGCATGGTCGAATTAACAAGTTGATACTTGAATGAAGAGGAAAGGGTGTATTTCGCAGCACAAGTATCACAAATCCCATGAATATTGCATCCTTCTTTTGAGAAGCCAACTTACCAATGTTGTCGTTCAGATTAAAAAAAAGCAATTGATCCAGTGTACTGTTTATGAGTAAATGGCATCAGGGGTCACACAACTCGTTCGCTATGTGCATCTAAGTCACACAACTGGAGAACGTTATTTTTTGGTCACACAACTGGAAATTTGGAGCACGCAGGTCACAAACCCTACATGACAGTCCGTTTTCCGTTGCAGGATGTCATGCCCGTGGCACGTGATGCTGACGTGGACACGTAATGTTGCAGAAAACCCCTTGTATTTTTTGATATTTCGCAAAAAAAATCAAATTCGGGTCCAATTCGTCGTCGTCTTCTTCGAGTCCGGCCGCCGCGTTCCCGGACGAGCTCGTCTCCGTCGTCGCTCCCCAGCCCCGCCGAGACCTCGTCAGCGCGGCGGGTCGTGCACGCGGGACGCCGCTGTGGCGCTCCGGTAGCTCAACAGGCTCTTCAGCTGCTCCCACGAGGACGTCGATGCCACCGTCTTGGCTGCCGCCGCAGCCTTCTTGGGCTGCTTCCGGAGACGGTCGTTCCTGGGCTGCTCCCGCCCGCCGGAATCGCGCCGAATCGGCCGGAGTCGCGCCGAAATCGGTCGGAATCGCGAGCCACCAGGCCTGCTGGCGGCGATGGAGGCTGCCGGAGACGCCGCCGGTAGGAATCGCGCGTCATCCAGGCAGGGCTCCACGTCCACGGACGCCGGCGCCGGCCGCGAGCACGCACACGCCCAGCCGTGACGGGCAGCTGCCTTGCGAGCTAGCTAGCCCATCCGAGGCTGCCTCTCCGGCCGTGGACGCGCACGCGGAGGCGGATGGAGATGAGCTAGCTAGCTCCAATGATTGGGGACATGGTTGCTATTTTTTATTTTTAGTTAGAGACCTGATGGCGAGTTAGCTGACCTATTTGTATAAGTTAAGGGACCTGTTTGTTGTACTGCTGATGGCGAGTTAGCTGGACCTATTTGTATAAGATTTTTTATTTTTTTAAAATATTTTCGTTATTATTGGACCCGAATTTGATTTTTTTTGAAATGTCCGAAAATACAGGTTTTTTTTCGTTATTATTAGACCTATTTGTATCATTTTTTTTAAATGATGAGTTTGTCCACGTCAGCATCACGTGCCACGCGCGTGACCTCTTGCAACGGAAAACAGACTGACATGTGGGGTTTGTGACCTGCGTGCACCAAATTTCCAGTTGTGTGACCAAAAAATCCCGTTCTCCAGTTGTGTGACTTAAGTGCACATAGCGGACGAGTTGTGTGACCCCTGATGCCATTAACTCACTGTTTATGCTTATGCTGTTTCCATTGTAGAGCAGCCACCCTTCTAAACTTTTGTTCTTTGTCTCCAGGATGTGATCAACGCGGACATAATCAGGCCTCTGGTGCATCTTATGCAAGGGACTGAATAAATTGCTAGAAAGGCCATGCCATTATCACTAAGTTATTTCTTTAGAGAAGACAAAGTAAATTACTCCGCCAGTGTGTTCATTTCTAATTTGAGTACTTCAATAGAATATTATTTGCATGTGCATATACTCTACACGATGCAAGAACTTGTGTGTAGCAGTGTTTCACTTGCATTTGTTTGCTTGGCGGCTGATGCTTTTATTTCAATTTCGAAGTGCAGACTACTGTAACGCTTGATCTTGATATGCTTTGGTTTGGCCACCAACAAATGGTGCTTACTGTTTCCAACGATTCAGGTGCAGTTGATGTCGAAGGAATCAGATTCTTTTATCCGTTTTATCTGTTTGGTTTCTTACGAATCCAATATTCCTCCCAGTAATTATAATGCTTTGATAAATAGTACTATGTTGATGTGCATATATGTATTGATTTTTGCAAAGATAGTTGTCGTTGTCTCCTCCGCGTGCGACTGCGCGGGAGGGAACAGAGATAGAACAACCAACAACGACGACGACCTTCCCCGCACAGAGCGCCAGGCCACCCAAATGTATGATTCTACCAACTCCAGCGTTTAACTTATGGATGCGTTTTCCAGATCATTTTTAGAGATCAGCCCGAATGAGACCATTTACTTTTTCGATCTGAAATTCCCTTCAGCTGATGTATTTTCCAGGTCATTTTGTCTTCTTGTTATTGGCAGATTTTGATGTCTCTGATTTTACTAATAGTTTCTGTAAATAAATATTATATGCTTATGTCAAAACTGTCTCGAAGTAGAAATAGAGGATGTGTCTCGAACCATGTGCTAACCGGTCTTAAGTAAATTTGTTTCTTGTCACACAAGTATAATCTTTTCAAACAATCCAATTTTTATTTTATAGTTAATCTGCCTCTGTGTGCTCCACTATTTTAGAGTGATATTACTGTTTTTGTGGGTGCTTATTTGGGACCCCATGTTGCTAGAATTGTATAGTGTTTCTGTTGTGTTCTTCTGAAACTTAAGCTTTTTTGTTTTCTCTTAATAGTGGATGGCTTCAAGACAAGGATGGCTGCTACGTAATACAAGTGCAACTTTATCAAAGCAGGATCCACTAATGACTTGCAAACCAATTAATTGATTCTTGTATGCTTAAAAGGGCAATTTTGTTAGCTGCTTGCACCTAACCATCTTTGATTGAAAGTACCCCCCCTACAGAGAACATATATGCATGCGAATCTTTGCCTGTTACTGTTCGCTAAGCCTTTTCTGCCAGGTTGAACTATCATTTAAGGATGTCCTCAGCAAGGTGCAATGTAGTCTTTTGCTTTGTTCAGATCTTATGTCATGCCTCTGTACATGATGAAACTACAACACTCAAACAAGCTTCAGATATCCAAGGGACTACAGTTTCCAGAGAGTTATACATTCAGAATAGACAGGCATGATTGATTAAAGGCTTGTTTTCAGTTCCTTTTAGCGCTACCCTGTTATTTCTGGTTTAACACATGTGAATGATTGTAATTACCTATATATAAAGGAGAGAAGAAGTGTGTGAGTCATTCATCTGTTTTCGAACTAAGAATATTCATGTAAAGTAAATACATATATATATACAATGTTCATCTGGGAGTTGCACATCCCCAATTCTCCACTGAATGTGATTCAAGTTTTCAGTCCTATCCACTGTGATCTGCCAACTTAGTCAGCAGGTATCGGTCTGACAATAGTCTCTTCTCATTTGTGTGAACGACACCTGAATTTGTTTTTATGGTGCTGATAATTCTTCCAATCATTTTGGCTTTTCAACAAAGAGATTCTATTTTCATTGGATTATACTGTAAGAATAATCTTATCTTAAAAGTTATAACGATTGTATGTTGACCTGAACTAAAAATGGGCAGAAAATGATTCAAACTATTCATACGCCGACGTTACAATTACAGGAGATACTAACCCCTCGAAGCATCATACATCATGCTTTTGTGTAAGAGATAACATAATTTATGCAACATATGTCGGTAATGTGTGGTATTTGGGTACATGAAGCACGTTCATTCAAGAAAAAAAATATTTGTACGAGTTAGAAATTAGGGATAGTGCACCTTGCGTGAAAATTTCAAAAAATCATACTACATTTAGACATAAATTATTATGTTTATATATGGTTTAGTTGAGTCGTGCGTTGCACGTGCAAACCTACTAGTCACAACCAGATTTGACAAACTGGACTACTAATTGATGGCGGCCGCAAGCTGGTCATACGCCTCCTCCCAGGCGCCCTTGATCTTTTCGGAATAAGCTTTCGCTCCGTTTTATAAATATAAAGCCACAAACAGCCGAACGGATACAAGGTGGTGAGAAAATCTGGGGCGTCCATATCTCCGGACCGCGCCCTCGATGGTGTCCAGCAGCGCCGTCTTCATCACCACGAAGTGAGCGTCGGCGACACCGGCCTTCACGTGGGTGGCGCCGAGCCGCCTCAGCGTGGCCTCCCTCACCTTGACGTCGCCGGTCTTCCTCAACTGCGTCGCCGACTCACAAGCCATGACGAAGACGGTCATGGCGCGGGCCTTGAGCTTCGGTGGCTCTCCAGGGGCGCGTCGTCACCGTCGTCACGCAGGAACGGGAACATGGGCTTCGCCGCCGACGTGATCTCGAAGATCCTTTCATACCAAAGAGATAAAATGCAAGGCGCGTTAGTCTAGTCATCAGATAAAATTCGTTGGGCTAATGCATGGCATTCGGCATTCACCATGAAGAAAGATTGGTATCCTTTAGCAATGCAAGCTAAAGGACACCTGAGGAAGAACTTCCCCGGAATAGGCCGTAGCCTCGCTATATTAATATAGCAACCAACCGATACAATAAGGACGAACGACATGCTTGGGCAGCAGCAAACACACACACCCAAAGAAAAGAGAAGAAGAAATAAAAGGAGACATAAGCGGATTGACTAAACAACGGTGACCCGCAACCGCTGCGCCCTCTCCGAAGAAGTACCACCACGCTCCCTAGCGTTGAATCGACGAACCAAGCAACACCTTCAAGAAGGGAAGTGCACGTTGCTGCCCGGACCAACGACTGGTCCTAGGGTTTTCCCGGCACACACAGGGAAGCGGACGAAGGGTAGCCACGACGCCCTTCAAGAAGGGATGATGCCACCCAGAGGCGGCACCGTGTCGGTGTCGGTCGAGCCGACAAGGATTTATCCCAAAAACCCTATCCACAAACCCCGGACGGATCCATAGCACAAGAGCCCCGCAAGGACTGAGCCTCGACACCACCAGGCTAGCCACCCACCAACATGCGCCACCACGGTCACGAAGCCGCCATCGCCATCTCACCGAAGCAATCGTCCCGAGGTCTGCAAAACGGTGGCAAGAAGTACCTTGTACCGGGGTCAGCAGTACCGCGGCCGTGCGGGAGGGAACTACCTCCACTGCCAAGGTCACAGTAGTCGACCGGACGTGGCTCTAAAGCACACCAGTCCCCGTTAGGTCCGGCCGCGCCCGCGCTGGGCCCGTAAAGCCCCCGCAGAGGCACACAAGTCCCAACAAGGTCCGGCCGGGCCCAGATCGGGCCCGTAAAGCCCGCCGACCACGGTCGCCGCTGTCCCCTGCACCATCTACCGCACCTCCATCCGCAGAGCGAACGGCTGGGTAGGCCAGCCCGTCCGACCCAGATTGGGCCCAACGGGCCCAGATCTTGGCCACTGGGCGCTACCGGCGTCGCCTGCATCCCTGCGCTGCCCCGCAGCACACTGCCAGAGCCGCCGAACGAGCACCACCCAGCCATAGCCGGACCGCCGCCATCCTAGAAAGAACCGTCGCCCCGCGAGGCCTCCTACGTCGCGGGTGGAGAAGATACGCTGCCAGCGGCCCCGCCGAGCGCTCGGCGGCCCACGCCGACGGCGGCGGGAGGGGAGACGCGAGGAGTGGGTCGGGAGGAAGAACTTGAGAGCGATGGATTCGGAGTCCGGCTTACTGGCTTTCCATGAGCGTAGGACCAGCTCCTCATGTGCCCTCACTGAACCCCATTGACTCTATCCGCTGTTCTGAAAGTGGTTTTTCGTATCTTCCATGATTTTTTTAGATAAAGGGCTTTATTACTTAAAGTTTTGCACCCGGCCTCTGCATATGAATGCACACAGCCGCAATCCAAGAGTCAAAAATAAAAATAGTGTGAAGCACTAGATGAATTACAATCATGAAGTGAATAAAGTAAATCGCCAGCACCGAAGATGAAAGCGAACGCCTATGGAGGACCAATCCGGCGATCAAGCGACCATCCATGTCGGGTAAAAATATCCCTCGCCACCTCTTCCAAACGTGCACATGCCTCCGTAAAGAGGCCTCGATGTCCCTCCCGTTGTAAGGTGGACCAGGAACGGAGAGTACTTATGCAGCGGTAGAGTACCTGCAAACGAGAAACATCTTTATCATTGAAAACCTTGTCATTTCTACTAAGCCACATCGACCATATAACGGCTATCACTCCCACCCTAATAACGGTTTTGTACTTTCTATCAATACCATGTAACCAGTTGCCAAACACATTAGCAACGGACTTTGGTTGATATAAGTTAGACGCTATCTGAATGACTGACCAAATAGAACGTGCGCAACTACATTCGAAGAATAAGTGTTTTATTGTCTCTTGTTGTGGACAAAACATACACTTCGTACTTCCATGCCAGTTCCGTTTAACAAGGTTATCCTTAGTTAAAATGACACCCCTACGAAGATACCACGTAAATACTTTTATTTTAAGTGGGATTTTCATTTGCCATATTTTTTTATTATCATCGACCGGCACGTCGGAATGTAGTAACGCCCTATACATGGAATCCACGGAGAATTTTCCATTCTCACAAAGATTCCAACGAACTCATCAGGACCATGTGTGAGTTGAACCGACGTCAACCGTGCCAATAAGGAATTCCAAGACGTTAGTCTCGGCCCAATTAAATCTCGCCTGAACGTCCCATTGGGAGGAGAGCACTGAAGAACAGTGGCAATGGTATCCTCTTTATGACGCACAATGTTGTATAGGGCCGGATATTGATCCCGGAGGGTAGTATTACCTAACCATTTGTCCTCCCAGAATCTAATCTCCGTACCATCCTTAATGTTGAATACCACGAAGCGAAAGAAATGTTTCTTAGTCGCCATCAGTCCAGCCCAAAAGTGGGAATCACCAGGTTTCCAGTACACCTGTGTTATCGTCTTTGTACCAATGTATTTTCTCTTAAGGATAGTTTGCCATATCCCATCTTCAGTAAGCAACTTAAAAAGCCACTTACCTAGAAGGGCTGAGTTCTTGACGTTAAGGTCATGAATACCCAGCCCTCCCTGATCTTTAGGACGGCAAACAACATTCCATTTGGCCAGTCTATATTTCTTTTTCTCACCATCTCCTTGCCAAATGAATCTTGATCAGAAATAATCCAATTTAAGCAAGATCCCTTTTGAAATTGGGAAGAAAGATATCATATACAGTACCAGGTTTGTCAGTACCGAGTTAATGAGAACCAACCTCCCACGAAGAGATAGTAATTTTCCTTTCCAGCTAGATAGCCTTGCTTGCAGTCGTTCCTCAACGTGTCTCCATTCCGCATTGGTCATCTTCCGGTAATGTATTGGAATTCCGAGATACATTATCAGAAATTGACCTTGCTCATAGCCAAATAAATCGGCATATTGAGCAGCTGCGTCCTGAGCCTCGCCGAAGCAAAACAATTCACTCTTGTGGAAATTAATTTTCAATCCCGATAATTGCTCGAATGCTGATAATATCAATTTCAGATTCGCTGCTTTATCAATATCATGTTCCATAAAGAGGATTGTATCGTCTGCATATTGAAGGATAGATAATCCACCATCGACAAGATGAGAAACCACTCCTTCAATTTGGCCATCCGACTTTGCCCGTTCAATCATGATGGTCAACATATCCGTCACTATATTAAATAGTATAGGCGATAGAGGATCACCCTGTCTTAATCCCTTTTTGTTTGGAAGTAGCGCCGACGTCATCGTTGACTTTTATTGCCACGCTACCTCCAGAAACAAAACGACGCCAATTGCGATGATTTAGGCGACAGTCTTCACATAGAACGCATTGATCGTGAAATACGACGCCAATTGCGATGGAGCTACGTGTGGACGTGTAAAGTCGTGCTTGTTCTTAATTGATCCATCAGTCGATCGGCGTCCACGTGTATCAGCTAGCTGGTCAAGTGGCATCATGTGAGCTGTCCCTCCGGCTGCGCGTTCGGTTAATATGGTTAATTCGGTTCGGTTTATACTGTTTTTTATTTATACGGTTTCAATAATTCGGTAAATACGGTTTTGTACGAGAATACGGTTCGGTTTCGGTAATAACCATTTAATTTCGGTTCGGTTTCGGAAATAACCAAATTAACCTAAGTTGACGCGATTTTAAAATGACAATTTCTTTTTGTGGCCATATATTACAAAAATAACGGAATAGACTATAAAATTAATAGCCATATGATCCAAAGTAACCAAATAACCCATAAAGTTAATAAAAGTCTGTACAAGTAGTAAATCACATGCTACAAGTAACCCGTAAAGTTAATAAAAGTCAATAAAAGTAGCAAATTAATAAAAGTTAATAGGCATTTCGGTTTTTTGGTTAACCATTCGGTTTTCGGTTATTAACCATATTAACCGCAAGGCATATGGTTAGCTATTTTACTAACCGTAACCTTAACCGGAAACCACAATAACCACAATTTCGGTTCGGTTTCGGTTTTTTCAGTTCGGTTTCTCGGTTTTCGGTTAACCGTGCACAGCCTTAGCTGTCCCTGTGTGCTACAAGTCGAAGAGATAGCATATTTTATCTAAATATTGTAATATGCGTGCGTTTCATGTGAAGGGTAAACTGATAACTTCGGTCAACTAAGAAGTGTATTTTATTTCCTTTCTTGTAATGTAACATGCAGTGTGATTTTCTCAATGCAGTTTTTCCACAACTATGAGGATTTTCCCCGCTGATCATGACCGTCGATTTTACATCCAACGAACGATATTATTTTTACTAATTGATGTATAAAATAAAAAATGCATGTATAGAAATTTCTTGTTAGTACATTAATCTAAAAATTAGATTACATAAATTAAAAAATATTGATAATACATTGATATTTTGAAAATTCATTGATAATTTGTGCACGGATCGTAAAGAATTTAGACGTCTCGAGATAAGCGGGGAGCTCCTCATACTTGTGGAGTTGCATTTTCCTTGATTCACTATAGATGATACATGCGACATTATGACCTGGAGAAGATGCAGAGAGCAAAATCAAATCTCGCAAAATTGTGTTTTTCTTTGTGAAATCTTGGCTACTAGAGAATCGTTCCAAGGCACAGCTTGCTTATGAACATAGCTTATTCAGTTTTGCAGTTTTGCAAAGTGTGTTATCCGTGTCAGTCTACATAACGGAAGCTTCAGAGCAGAGCAAAAGATGCATTCCCCAGCAAAATCATGGCGCAAGAGTACAGCTACTACCATTGCCTCCTCTTGGCGGCCATCGTCGTGCTCCCGTTCCTCCTCGCCAAGCTCAGGAAGCACGGGCAGGGCCGCGAGACTAACCTGCCCCCGGGGCCATGGCGGCTTCCGGTCATCGGCAGCCTGCACCACCTTGTCGTACCGCGCTCCCGCACCGCGCCATGCGGGACCTCGCCCGCCGGCACGGCTCCCCGCTCATGCTTCTCTGCCTCGGTGAGCTCCGCGTCGTCGTGGCCTCGTCGGCAGCTGCGGCGAGGGCGGTCATGAGGACACACGACGCGGCCTTCGCCACCCGGCCGCTCACCACAACCATCCGCGCGCTCACCAGGGACGGCTTCGGCGTGGTATTCGCGCCGCAGGGCGAGCACTGGCGGCAGCTCCGCAAGCTCTGCGTCACCGAGCTGCTCAGCGAACGGCAGGTCCGGTCCCTCCGCGGCTCCCGCGAGGCCGAGGCCGCCAGCCTCGTCGCATCTGTGGCGTCGTTGTCGTCGGCGTCCGAGCCTGTGAACGTCAGCTCCCTCCTCTCCACCTACGTCACCGACGCGGCGGTGCGCGCCGTGGTGGGCGACCGGATCGGAAACCGCGACGCCTTCCTGGAGTGCCTGGACGAGGGCGTCAAGGTGGCCGCCGGGTTCAGCCTCGCCGACCTGTTCCCGTCCTCGCGCCTCGCGCGCGCATTCAGCGGGACGGCGCGGCGCGCGGACCTGCACGCTGCCAAGATGAGTCGGCTCATGAACGACGTCATCGAGGAGCACCGCGCGAGGAGGAGGTCGGCCGCCGGCGCCGGAGACGAGGGAGAAGCCATCCTGGACGTGCTGCTGAGGATCCAGACGGACGGCGGGCTCGACGTTCCTCTCGAGATAGGAACCATCCGCGCCGTGATCGCCGTAAGACTTTTCCAGCTCCATCTCGACAGAAATTGTTTTAGCAAAAGCAAACGTGTTCGACGAAATTCGTTCTTCGCAGGATCTGTTCGGTGCCGGGAGCGAGACCTCGGCGACGACGCTCCAATGGGCCATGGCGGAGCTCATGCGAGAGCCGAGGGCGCTCCGCAGGGCGCAGGCGGAGGTGCGCGGGCCCTCGCCGGGGAGAGCCGCGTGCGGGAGGAGGCCCTGCCGGAGCTGCGCTACCTGCAGCTGGTGATCAAGGAGACGCTCCGGCTGCACCCAGCGGTGCCGCTGCTCCTCCCGCGGAGTGCCAGGAGCCCTGCTACGACGTCCTCGGCTACGACGTGCCCGTGGGCGCCATGGTCCTCGTAAACGCGTGGGCGATTGGGCGGGACGTCGAGAGCTGGGGCGTGGACGCCGAGGAGTTCAGGCCGGAGAGGTTCGAGGAGGCCGGCAGCTGCGCGGTGGACTTCAGGGGGACGGACTTCGAACTCGTGCCATTCGGCGCGGGGCGGAGGATGTGCCCCGGCATAGCACTCGGCCTCGCTGTCATGGAACTCGCGCTCGCGAGCCTCCTCTTCCATTTCGACTGGGAGCTCCCTGGCTGCGCCGACCCTCGTGAGCTGGACATGACGAAGGCGCTCGGGATCACGGCGCGGAAGAAGAGCGACCTGTGGCTGCACGCACTCTTCGTGTCCCTCTTCTTAGTCTGTAAACACTCAATGGTGTTCGTGTACAATTGCCTCGTTATGAAAAGACAAGTTTTTTTTGCGGGTAATGAAAAGACAAGTTAACAACACAGTTTTTTCACGACTATGAGAATCTCTCCTGTTTATCATCACCGTCGATTTTACATTCAATAGACGATATTATTTCTACTAATTAATTTATTGATAAAAAAATGTTAGTGCGTGTTTTTATTTGTCAATGCATGTGTAGAAATTTCTTGTTAGTACATGAATCTAAAAATTAGATTACATATATCCAAAAATTACTAGTAATACATTGATATTTGAAAATTCATTGATTATTTGTGAACAGATCGTAAAGCATTTATATGTCTCGAGATACGGGGAAGATCTTATAGTTGTGGAGTTGTATTTTCCGTCTTAATAAGTAATGTAAATTCCACCGTGAACCACGAATCTGCCATCCTGCTATAGTTTGAGCTAGAAGTTTTTATAGGTTGTATATAGGATCAGTTTGAACCACATTTAAGATTCGGTCAAACAAATTAAATCATATCGATGAAATTGAAACCCACCCGAACAAGCGAAGATGCGTGATAAAAGTAATTTAGAATCAATGTCCCTAGCTTTATCTTTAGATCTTTATTTTCTACAAGCATTGGTGGAAATAAGACTAAGCCTGTTCAAGCTAGACTATCCTTCTCGTAGACCTAGAAAGCTGCGTGAGTATAATATGGCTATTGCGAGTAATCGTTTGCTATGTCACTATCTATACGTGTTTATTAGATGTATGAAGCGATTCTTTTTCAAAATCGGAAGGAATTCCACTAACAACACAACGTAATTAACTCAATTCGTGAGAACAGCTTCCATTGAGTCTCTGCACCTATCGTTTTCCTTTGTATTCTAGTTCGAGAACCCCTTTGTTCTCAAAAAATGCGGATTTGGCTCAGGATTGCCTTTTCTAATTTCAGGGTTTCTCTGAATTTGGAAGTTACCGCTTAACAGGTATCCATACCAGGGCTCAATACAATCAAGTCTGTAGCGTCTACCGATTTCGCCATATCCCTTTTTTCCTCTTCTTCGACACAAGGATTCCTTGTGTACCCCCCCCCCCCCCCCCCCCCCGCCCCCACCCCCCTGGTTTTTACGGTTTTGTAAACTTTTACTCATGCTATTCAGAAGAACAAAATGCATGAGTCACTCAGAAGTGAGAACCTAAGATCATCGCAAATGTTGTGACCATAAACACAACCCTTGCTAGCCAGCCTACTAAATTGTTGCTTTGATGTAAATGTAATGTCCCGCAAGAAGGTCGGGAGCACAAGAACTCCAAACATGAACAATCTGATATGGCGCGCAGCTGCGATCCAGACCGTCGGAAAACACCATAGACTTTCCGGTGTCAACAATGTCATCGAGGAAGGCAATACTAGGATGGAAATAGAGTCATGTGACTTTTATTCCGTGTGATGTCCTTTCTCCGTCAAGACAAACACACAAAAGTAACATAGAAGACACTTAGACCAAACGTTGATTCATGGTTTCTCTTGTCTCCCAAAATAATGAAGGCTACCTAGACGAAATAAACCGAGGAATATTGTCCTTTATAGTGTGTGATGCATCACTTTTGTTTGCCGCATCTCGTAACATGCCACTTAATTTTACTCTCATCTTCACATTTGACTTGTATAGATCATTAGTTAACAATGTTCGTAATATTTTGTTAAGTAGTAGCTCTGCATTTTTTATCTTAATTAGTACTAAACAAAAGGGGAATTATTCCACTTAATAATTAAAATGGCTCCATACTAAATATGCTTATAGTGGTTATTTTGTTCTAATATCAAATGTGTGATTTTAAATATTAAATTGAAAAAGTTATAGGCCCCCGGCCGGGTTTAGGCTTGATATTTGAAGGTCGGTCCCAACAAGGCTGCCGAAAGCATGAACCAAGCCTATCTTTTTGTACAGTTTCTATTTATCGCTCGTTGTGCTCCTCTCTTTTTTCTGTTTATTTCATTTTTTTCCTTTTCAGTATATAAATAAATTTTTATTTTATTTACTTTTTCAAAAAATTCTTATTTTTATGGCAATTACATAAATGTTTTTGAGAGACATGAACTATTTTTCTTTCACTTTTATTTTTCTACTTCTCTATTTTATTCTTTTCTTATTCAATTCTTACTTTTTTAATATAAAATGTGGAATATAGTTTCTAACAGACACATCATTTGAATTATGAAACAAATACACAATTGATTATAAACCATGGACATCTTTGTGAAACAAATAAACAATTGATTATACACCATGGACATCTTTGTGATATATAAACATTTCTTTACACATGTAGGAACATTTTTTCGGAGATATGAATAATTCTGTACGAATATGTGAACATTTTCATTTTTGAAAAATACATTATATTTTTTCTGTGTAAAACTTATTTCTACATTGATAGAAAGCAATTTTACTTTACGAGGTTAATGGGCCACCCTAAATACGGTCCATTAGAAAATCACTCCAGACGGCAAATATGAGCACGCAGCTTGACTGAGAAAATGACACGGAACCACCACAATTGCGGACGAGTTGTCAAAAAACCACCACCGGTCGTCGTTTTGACACATAAATACCACTATTGGGTCCATGTTGTGACGCGGAGCACTAATTCTTACGTTTAAGCATGTTAACACGTTTTCTGATGGTTCGGCCCCACCTGTCGGTCTACGTGGCGAAATTTGACAGAGCAAAGAAAAACGGAGCGTTAAAATTGATGTAGGGCCCACCTGTCATCCTCTCCACTCTCTTCTCACAATTCCCCTCTTGTGTGCATTGCATCAAACACCATCTATGCATCTGCCGGAGCAAGCCCGTGCCAGCACCTGCCGGAGCTAGCTCGCGCCATGGCCGCCTGCGCCCGCAACTTCCGGAGCTAGGACGCCTGCCATGGCCGCAAGCTCTTCGTCGCCGAGGACGTCGACCTGACCAAGCCATCCACCGCGCTGGTTGCGCCCGCCCGCGTCCCTGGCCGGTGCCGGGCGGGCAGGAGCTGGGGAGGGCCCCGGGCGTGGCTGGCGGTGATTCGGAGCGAGGAGGTGGAAGGAGCGGCGGTGGGACGGCACGGGCCGACGGCCAGAGGAAGGGGCGGCGTCGGCTAGTGCGGGAGCCGGCCGGGGGCGCGTCGGGGCGGCCGACGGGAGATAGGAGCAGGCGACGAGGAGGAGAGCAGTGCGGCGCTGGTGCTGGAGCCGGCCAGGGCGCGTCGGGGCAGCGCAGTGATGCGGGGTGAGGCGGAGGGGCGGGCGTGCTGTCGTGAGCACAACTGCCTTGTCCATGGGGGTGCCGGACCGTGTCCGCTTCAGGAGACGTGGGCGACTTCTGCTGGGCATCCGACGGGCCGAATCCGGCGAAGTGCTGCATCTGACGAGCGTCCACACCACCATAGGAGCGTGCTGCATCCGACAAGCTTTACCACGAGGTCCCGGAGCATCTCCTGCGGGCGGAATCCGACGAAGTGCGGCTGGTGGAGGCTGTGGAAGCTGTAGGAAGGGGGGAACCAGAGGTGCGGCTGGTGGAGGGAGAAGTCGATCATGCGGTGGGCGGGGGCAGCGGCTGGGTCAGGGACGGAGAAGACCTCGCCCGCCCTGTCCGCGCGCCACCTCCAAGCCAGCCGCCGCCACCTTCTCCGTCAAGGTGGGCCTCACCCAGATGCTCCGCGGCGGCGTCATCATGGACGTGGTCACCGTGGAGCAGGCGCGGCTCGCGGAGAAGGCCGGCGCCTGCGCCGTGATGGCGCTGGAGCGCGTCCCGGCAGACATCCGCGCCCAGGGCGGCGTCGTGATAACTTCCGCGTCCCCTTCATGTGCGGCTGTAGCGACCTCGGCGAGGCGCTCCGCCGCATCCAGGAGGGAGCCGCCATGATCCGCATGAGAGCTCCACATCCCGCCGATGCACACAACGCGCCCAGAGCTCCACATCTCGCCGGTGCACACAACGTGTTCGACGTAATGCGCATGAGAGAAATATGTGCTGACCGTTAGGGATAGTGTTGACCAATTTTTTATTCCTTATCTTTTTGCCACGTAGATCTGATGAGTGGGTCCCAACTGCCAGAAACATGGTTAGAAGGCTAACCACGAGAGATTAGTGCTCCTCGTCACAACATGGCCCCAATAGTGGTATTTATGTGTCAAAACGACGACCGGTGGTGGTTTTTTGACAACTCGTCCGCAATTGTGGTGGTTCTTTGTCATTTTCTCAGCTTGACTAGGTGACGAGCTGGTTCTTGTAGTGCTATGTGCAGTTATCTTTGTAACTTCACCTCAGTTCTAATTTTTCTTTTTTGTGGTTATCTACAAGACACAGTCGCAATCAAATACATAAAAACTCCTGTGTGATCCAGAATATTTTAACAGAATTTTGCAGGATTTTTTAATTTATCGATGATCTTGCGAGAAAAGGCGCACAGCTCTTACTTTTTTATGAAAGCACATAATCACATCTACGATTGACAAACGGGATTGTAGCAGCAGATCCAAATTAGCTTAGCCCCCAACATTCTATGGGCAACACAATCCAGTATAAGCACATCGCACGGCATCAAGCCGAAGCCGAGGCAGCGAGTTTCATCTCGTCCTTGATGGCGGCCGCGAGCTGGTCGTATGCCTCCTCCCAGGCGCCCTTCATCTCGGGCGTCCACATCTCCGGGACCGCGCCCTCGATGGTGTCCAGCAGCGCCGTCTTCACCACCTCGAAGTGCGCGTCGGCGACGCCGGCCTTCACGTGGGTGGCGCCGAGCCGCCTCAGCGTGGCCTCCCTGACCTTCACGTCGCCGGTCTTCCTCAGCTGCGTCGCCGACTCGCAGGCCATGACGAAGACGGTCACGGCGTGGGCCTTGAGCTTTGGGTGGCTCTCCAGGGGCGCGTCGTCGCCGGCGTCGCGCAGGAACGGGAACATCGGCTTCGCTGCCGGTGCGATCTCGAAGATCCTTTCGTACCAAAGAGACAAAATGCAAGGCGCGTTAGTCGATCTAGTCATCAGATAAAATTAGTGCGGCTGATGCATGGTATTCTCCATCAAGAAAGATTGCCTTTCTTCAGCAATGCAAGTAAATAAAGGACACCTGAGGAAGAACTTGAGAGCGATGGATTCAGAGTCCGGCTTCATGGCTTTCCATGAGCGTAGGACCAGCTCCTCTTGTGCCTCACTGAACCCCATTGATTCTATCTGCTGATCTTTAGTGGTGTTTTTGTGTGTGTGTGCGTGCGGGTGATCGTCTACGAGTATGAATTGTGTTCGTTTATAGTAGTACTTACAAGGCAAGGCTAGGGTGGCTCTGTGTTGGCTCGAGGAGATGAGCTCATGGCGTTTTCTGTGGACGGCCCTTGGATGCGTGAGCGGGGCAGAAACTTCTGATGCGAGAGAAGGCAAGCTATCCTAATAATTCAACGAAGATTTTTGGCTGATCGTCCACGTGTTGCCCGCAAATCAAGAAGAAAATACCGTAGAGCCGTTTTCCCTTGGATCTACTATTCTTACCGGAGATTCTACAAACTCCAAACCTTCATAGCGTACGTACATACGGAGTATATGAATATTCCTACTGTACGTCTAATACCTGAGGAAAAACTTGAGCGCGATGGCGGCGGAGTCCCCCTTCATGGCGTCCCACGCGCGCAGCACCAGCGCCTCCTGCTCCTCGCTGAAGGTGGCGGCCACCGCCGGCGGCTTGTCCATCGTCGCTTCCACGCTCGCAGACTGCTGCTCCTCGCTGTTGCCGCTGCTCATGTCTGTCGTCTATCCAAAAGATGTCAGGAAGTTGCAATGTTCCGCTGGCTGGGTTGCAAGCGGCCAAGGAAGGAGTGTGATGGCGCGACGTTGATCCATGAATGGCTCACGTTCACGTACAGGGGTCAGGCAGATGGCGTTTTTGATTGAGGCCGTCAGAGCAAAAAAAGATCTTCAGGTGCAGACGGCCGGGGACGGGAGCTGCTTCTCTGCGTGTACCGCTTGCACTTGGGCAGTGTGGACGCCACATGCTCTCCGCTGGCCGGGACTTGCGGTGGGCTGCCACCTGCCATTGCCAACTTCTCTTTCAATACCAAAAATAAAATGTTTAACCAGAAGGTTCATTCACTGCTGTGGGTACAGATTAACATGGAGGACCCAAAGCATTACATAAATTATAATAAGTCCTCCCAATTTTGAAAAGGACCTTCATAGAAAACTGAAACGCAATCCGCTCCTTCTCCACCGTCGCTGTAAGCCTCAAAGCAATGACCGTCAACCACATCACCGGGAAGAAAGCACTTGGGGCGAAGCTAACAAGTGGCACCACGCCGAAGCTAGAGACTAGAGATTTTTTTGATTTGGTGCACCAGCCTGGAGGACAATAACCCATCGGCTCAAGGAGCACCAAGGTGTTGAGTGGCCTTTCAACCGAAGGTAATGGCGGCGCAAAATTGGCTGTTGCTGATGAACTCCACCATGCGAAGCTTCAACAACTTCTCTGACATCAACGTACGAATCCCATTGGCCTCACCCTTCGCCACCCTCCACGATTAATGGATCTGGCGACTGCGGATATCCATGACGCCTTGGGCTTATATTCATAATGCCAACACCAGATAAGGCTTCACACCATGGAGCACAAACTGAGAAGCTCGCCGATGGCCTCGCGCCACCATTCACTAGCAGCCAAGACCGACGTCTACAACACGACATGGCGCCAACACGCACTTGAGGAAAAGCTTAGCTAGATCATGTAATATTATACATAGAGGAAGCCCGACAACCCCTCCTATCTCCACTCCGGCCAGCAGAGCCGCCGAGGAGGAGAGAGGGATTGGGGGCACATAGTCGACTCTCAAACAAAGGAGAAGAGAGAGAAGGCGGGGGAGAGAAATGAGAGAAGCCTTAGTTATCCAAAAAAAAAGGATGTTGTCTAGCGAGACAAAAACAATATCAACACCATTCAAAAACTATTTTTAGTAAGACACCCATGAGAAACTTATACTAATCAAAATGAGTATGTCGCTTGGGCAGTGGATAGTGTTGCCTGCTAGCCCAGATTTCTGTGGTGAGCTGCCAACCAATCTTTCATTTATTTTTAGTGAGTGACTATTTCTCAATCAATTAAGAATTCAGTGCTGAAGTTATCGAATCTCACTTGCAACCCATGTTACAACTCTGAGTAAAACGAAACACAGAGAAATCAAATGGTTTGGAGCATTTTCTCACTTGCAACCAATGTTGCAATATATGAATAACATGAATCATGAAGCAGCCCAATGGTAGGGACATTTTTCTCGGTTACAAACCCATGCACAATTTTAAAATCTCGAATCACGATGCAATCCGGTCCGAGAGTTGGCTCAGAATCAAGGTATTCTTATTTGACTGTGAATTAGCAAAACCATTATTTTAAAAGATAAGAAAACAACACGAATTTTAGAAACTGTTTTTAATAAACATAATTCAGAAAACATATACTATCAAACAAAAATGTACTTCTAACAAGTACTCAAGTGTTCCGTAAGTACTCGAATTCCTATTTGTTTGGTGTTTCAATTATAGGTAAGAAGAAGGGAACCAAGATTGTTTAGATGAAAATTGAGTAACATTTAGCTTTCACATTTACTGTTTTACATCCAAAATGTAAGAATATTAGAGCAAGACACTCAAGTATATGTAGATTTCGCATTTACTGATTTTCATACAGGCTGAAATTCGTACAATATATTTGTCATTTATTGGTTTTCATACATTACATTTTTTTTCTGTGTGCAAGTACATCGGTAAGTTCTATCTAGTACCTACATGAGTGAACTTTTTCACAAACTTTCAAATTTAGAAATGCATTTTCGTTAAGTATTTAAAAATTGGTAATACGCATCCATCATATGTTGAGCATTTTCCGGTAAAATGAGCAGTTTCACTTATTCCCATGTATGATATGAAGATGGTTTGGAGTTTGACGTTCTAAACTATTAAACTCGACAAATAGTCCCAAGTTGAAATTGTTTTTTTTTTCTCACTACGTGGGTGCATATAGCATTCCTTAGGCTGGGCCGAGTTCCATATCTACTAACTTGCAAAAAGCCCAAGTCTAGTACAAAGCTGGTCCGCATTTGGGTAACCGTTTTTAGCCCAAACTACCTACCGTGCGTCTCTAAACCCACTGCTGCATTGGTTAGAGCATGAATCTATTTTATCCACAAGTGGCAACACAAGTGTGCAGTTTATTAATCAGTCCTGCAGATTATTCAGATCGCATCCTATGTAAAATGAATTTAAGGTGGTTTCGGTGAGAACTAGATTATCACTCGGTCGATCTCCGCACTGCAAATCAAGATGGGAGGGGGGAGGAGGCTTAGCTCCTCGTTGGCGACAACACGAGCGAGCAAATAACTTAGCTTGGGATGAAGGTGTCGACGCCGGTGAAGATGCGACCTCTTGCTATATTTACAGGGATAAGCGGGTGACGGTGAACCGACGAAGGAGAAGAGGACCTCGAGAAAGGCCTGGACGATGAGGTGTCACGGTAGTGCGCTGGCCACAGATAGAGAGGATGTCGGTTAGAGCATTTCCAACCGGGCTCCCCACTTGTCTGACACGACTTAGACAAAGAAAAAACCACCCAACTGAACCCTGTACTCAGCCCATACATGGGACGTAAATGGGCTGCCCGTCACACGGATTCAGCCTCAAATTAGACTATTCCGGCAGGAGATGCTCTTAGCCCGACGATGCTCGTTTTGAGAGTCGTCTCTTCTTTCTTTCCTCTGCGCCGGCGCGCTACCTATTCCTCGCCGGCGGCGATGTCGCTCGGCGTGGATGCGGAAGCGTAGCCTGGATTGTAGATAGTAGTTGTAGTTTGTTGTTTTGGCTCTATGCCGTAGCTTGGCTCTATGCCGTAGTTGTTGTGGGTCGGTCTCTGGATCTCCGCAGCCAGATTCAGGGCATCGCGGCCTCTCTCCGTCGAGCTGCGATCCGCCGGTGGCAGGTGGATGTGCATGTGAGGCGGGCAGATCCGCGCATCCCTCCTAATAAGGCTTGCGCCAGAAGCTCAGAGCTGGGTTGCCAGGTCCAGCTCGATGTCGAGGCTCTTCTCTTTGCGGCGGTGCTCTCATGGTGGAAGCCGAAGGTGGTGAAGATGTGAGCAACGACAGCTTCTTTAATAAAGTCTGGTTCTTGGTCTTCTGCTGCTGCAATTTCTCTCTTCTTCTGCCTCCTCCGGCTCGTGGCGGGAGCCCAGAGTTTGACGGCGGAAGCGTTTTCATGGTGCGGTGGCTGGAGTCCGTCGACAACTTGAGATCTGGTGGCTGCGGTGCTGATTTATCTGCTTCATCTCACCATGGTGGTGCTGGGGAGGAGGTGGCAGTGCGGCATGGCCAGAAGCTCGGTTGTTTTGGAGTTGTGATGCCGATTTCTGGAGTTCATACTCGGAGCCATTGTTGGCAGCCGACTCTGTTGACCATCTGGTGGTCTAGCTTACTGGCGATGGCCAGTACTTCTTCAACCTCCTCTTGGAGGCCCTATTGCAAGCTCGCGGTGGCGCTCAGCTTCCCTGCAGGTCCAAGTGGTTGCGTCCCCGGATCTGAAGCGGAAGGCCATGGCTGGAGCTTGCCGTTCGTAGTCGGTGGCGGAGGACCTGATTGCTGTTTCCAATCTTTGTAGGGTCTTCTTTGTAAAGTCCAAGGACTATGTTGTAATTTTCTTTCCTTTTAGGGTCCTTGTTGTAATTTGTACCCCACCGCTGGAATTTAATGGCATCCAGGTCCTTCGGGACCTCTCCTTTGTACAAAAAAAAAAAGGTTAGGTGAAGTTTTTTTTTTTTTTTTTGACGTCGCTGGAGTTGAAGACCGAGCGATGCCTTATTGGGTCAACCGAGACCTAGCCAAGTCTTTTTAAAAAAAATTCTTAGATGGCATCCCGCTAGATTTAGATCTTGACTATATTAATGTAGTTCCAGCGTCAGATCAAGCTTATATTTTGCTAACATTTGTGTCTTAGTTGGTGTGCTGGGCGCTTCCATCTGACAGCGGTCCCGGTAACTCCATTCGATAGCTGGGACCCCACTGTCAGTGTCTCATCGGTGGATAGCGCACCGTACAAATCAAATTGCAGCACCGGCTCGGCTCTCCATTAATCCCCAGTGATCATCTGATGATCTCCTCGCCAAATCATATTCCGCTCCCCGCTCCGCATTTCGCCGACGCGCCACTTTGACCCCCCGACTCCCACCCAGCAGCCCGCATGGACCCCGCCGACCAGTCGCCGGAGGAGGTGTACTCCGTGTGGGCCCTCCCGCCGGAGCACGTCCGCGGCCGCTTCCGCGGGCTCATGGCCGGTCTCCGCGCCGCGCACGGCGGCCCGCCCTTCGAGCCCCACGCCACCGTCGTCGGCGCCGTCACCCTGCGCCGCTCCGCGGCAATCCAGGCGCTCCGCGCCGCCGCGGCCGCCGGCGTCGGCCCCTACACCGCCCGCGTCACCGGCGTCGCCCGCGGCGACTTCTTCTACCAGTGCGTCTACCTCACCCTCGAACCCACCCCCGAGGTTAGCCTAGCTCATTTCC
This sequence comes from Poa pratensis, assembly GCA_947311845.1. Lineage (NCBI taxonomy): Eukaryota > Viridiplantae > Streptophyta > Magnoliopsida > Poales > Poaceae > Poa > Poa pratensis. The sequence goes on from CAMZMU010000038.1 coordinate 38,235,140, forward strand.
CCCAGCGATTTCCTACTTCCGCAAGTGCGAATCGGGAGGTCGATGTGTGCCGAGGTGCGATTTGTTCAGCGTTTCGATGTTCTGTTAGTGATCTGGCACGCCCCAGAGGAACTGTCTGTACAGTATCTCTTCAGTTTTTACCAATTGTTTGCTCTGCTCATATCGCAGTATCTGAATTTTGCAGGTGATCCAGACAAGCGACCACTTCTGCGCCCACTTTGGGTATCAGAGATCAACCCGTAAGTGTATTTTGTTTCTGAAATATTGCAAATTTATGAGTGATAACAAATTAACAACTGATTCCTGGATTTACGCAATTGCAGCATACATGCCACATGTTAGCCTCTTGTATGGAGACCTGACAGATGAGGAGAAGGAAGCAGCAAGGAAGAAGGTAGAGGAGATGGACAGTGAAATGTCTGGACTGCAGTTTGAGATCTCTGAGCTCGCACTTTATAGAACGGATACTGAGGATAAAAGCTTGGAATCCTGGGAACTGGTGGAGGTATGCAACCTTGAGAAGAAGTGATCAGTTTCCTGCCGATGGTCCTTCTGCTGTAAGTTTGTGACTGCTCCTGCGGTCTTGTAACATTAAGTTTAAGTTTTAAGTGCTTCATCTTCATCTCCAGTAGCCCTTTTGCTTTGAATAAGGAGTAATAATGTAAACATTGGATCTATCTTGGGCTTACCATGCCACTTGTGGGCATTAATACAAAGTTGGCCGATAATTCTCTTCAACTAAAAAATCTTGGATTTTCTGTCCAAAATAATTTTGATGATTTCGGGTAAGTTGGTTTTATTGAATAAAACTTCTCGAAATGCAAAGCAGATGCTTAGAACTAGATTTGAGTTGAGCTTAGCAAATATTGTAAAATCCTGAATTTATATCTTGGGTGCTCCCTCGAGAAAACTTTACATTATCAGATGATTAACTAATAACTGAGATATATCCCGTCGAGCTCATCGCAGCTGAAGATGCATATGATGCTGCATATATAGATGATAACGGGATTCTATATAGTGCACATTATTTGTGACACAACACTACAGTACGCCATACAATGATCTGTACTCTGCAGTATCTAGTCTACTCCCCTTGACAACTTTCTGGCCTAAACCTTCTTCCGCCTGATCCACCTTCCCGTTGACAGTTGAAATATGAGGCAGCCACAATGTTGAGATGGTGCTCACGTGCAAAGCTCCTGCAGCTGAAGTTCTGTCGCATGTGTGGCGCAAAAACGGTCCCCCTACCAAGTTGCTGGTACAGCACAAATACCATCCGGTGGATACCTGATCTAGGATCTGGCTTTTCATAAACCATAAGCTCTTGGCCTGCAAGAGCACCTAGTATTAATTAGTTGGGAATTTAAATAGAATTAAATTGGGCGGAAACATCTAGTCAGTTATCTCCAACGTAAGTTACTCTCTTTAGTTCTAGGCAAATAGAAGTCTTGTTATATAATCTTCATTTACAGGTGCAAGTGCAACCTCTGTTCTGCTGTATATGTAAGTTGCAAGCTGAACCATATTTGGCAAAACTCTTTAAACCAATATAAGACCGAACGATTAATTGATTGCATGAATTTTGTGTTTGTACATGTGAAAATATATTAAGTGTAAATAATAAATTGGAAGAGGCTATCCTTAAATATACCATTATTTAAGGGACCTTGTTTCTCTATGCTGTATTGTCTTAAAGTTTCCCTTTTATTTTCAAAACATATTCATGTCTTTTTACGCAGTTCATAGTTACCTTTTGTTTAGCTTAAGATATCCCAGGTTAACAATGGGCTAAATTGGAATTAACTTGTACTGAGTCTGTTAATTCTATGGTAGTCAACAGGTTTGACGCAAAGAACCTAACATGGCCTAATTTTCGCATCCTAGTTCAGCTAAATAAAAAAATCACATGGAACAAATTTGTGTGCATGATATCATACCAAAGCTGACACCAGTTGTTCCAGGAATGTCTGCCACCATCCTACACAGGAGTGGAGATATATTGTAATGAGCAGACTAAGTAGGGAGCATATATCAAAAGTGTCGCGGCAGAACACAAATGGGTGGAGGGTTTGGATAATATTGGCGAGAATAATAACATGTGGCATTTCATTTACCAGTGCAAGTACTCCCTTAATGACGGGTGACTTGGGCTTGGGGCGTCTGGATCCACCAGTATCTTTAAAAGGCAAAGATAAACTCAAACAAATTAACATGTGATTTGTTTCAGTTTGCTAGGAACAAATTAATCACGTACGGGATCTTCTGTTTCTATGGAATTCCTTCACGATTATACTAGTGAACCATGTAAAACAGTTCAATAACGCAAGAATGGGTGTGTACCGTCCACTAATACAGTTAGAAGCTTACCAGGGTGTAGAGAACTCGCATGTCATTGCCACCGATATCAACACGCGGCTTGCTTACAACTGCAGATGGCCTTAGCTCAGAACCTGCCAGAACTAGCCTATTGTTGTAGGCAATTCTCAGTGGAACAGTTGATGTAAATGGATCCAACACATCTTCTATAACATGAGCCACAACCAAGGGAACCGCTGCCGACATATAGAGAACTACGAGTTAACAGCCTTGTCTGTTATTCTGTTAACCTAGCTCTCTACGGACCTGAAGAAACTGGGTCGATGCATGAACTACTTGTATTGCGCGATGAGGGTTGTCTTATTCACCTTTCAAAAGTTTTGATACTAGTGTCATGCCGTGCGTCACCTGTACGCGTGACGTCCTTGATATTTGTCGATTAGATCCTCAACTTTATGGAATAGTCAGCCTGTGGATATTTCGACGTTCATGCTTAAGCCTATTAGCGTTGTTGGGGTGTGCCGGAACAAGCCTGTGACCTGTGGGCAATTGTTAGCTCAATCAGCTGTTCCTTTGGTTATAACCTCTTCGGAAATAATGGTTACCATATATCAGAACGGAACGATGTAGTGGTGCTGAACATGTAGGTGCACTTAATGTGCTTGGGTTCGTCCATCCGACTGCATGTTTATAGTGGTATATTAAGTATTTTACCTTGTGCATTTTGAGATATCTGCTGATGCTGTTTTATTGTTGGCATGTAATGCACTTGCACGGCATTAACAGATCTGTTCCCCTTATGAAAACTCATGTTTCTTATAGCTTAAGGTAATCATTTGATTCAAATTCAGGGATACAGAAATGGAGTAGTGGGAATAGGAAACATATGCTTGCAACCCACAATTGCACTCAGGCCAGGAGCCTGGCCACATTAGCATTGTTTCTGCTGGACCCTGCCAAGTTGCAGTGATACTCTATGTTGGAACAGGGCTATCAGTCTTCTGTTGTCACTGAAAAAGTGAGCTGTGTGCATCTTCTTGAAGCCATTGCTATGTTCTGTGCAAATTTTAACAAAGGTCTACTGTAGTTCGTCCAGAGTAGCTTGATCTTGTTTGTCTGATACTTTGTCTATTATTTAGCATAGAATAAAACAAAATTACAACACTGTTTGCTCTTATCTCGACTTGATTTCTAACCTTGCCTTAAAAATAGTTATGCAATGCAGCAGGCCATCATGTGTTTTAGTATTTTTGGCCAGGTTTTTGTAACTCCATTCAGTTTTATTTGATAGGCCAGCCTATCCGTAGAAAATGATGCAAGCTTGGGCTGATTGGGCCAACCCAACAACCCATCCGATTATTTGCTATGTACAAAAAGTAAACTGTCAGTGTAGTGAAGTTGCCCGGGCAAAGCCACCTCCAGCGACCCCGGGCAGTTGCCCGGGTTCAATCGGTGACCCTCCACTAAAAAATATCAATGTTTTAAAAAGCCGGCTATAGCCCTGCTATATCTGTTTGAGCATGTTGCCGCTAAATGGTTCATGTACAATTTCCGCTATAGTCTATTTAGATCCACTTTAGCCCCTCTAGCTGTTTTGGAGGGTGCAGCTATTTACCATAGCCCGCTATTTAAAACATTAAAAAAACTGAGCTAGCTTAGCTATTCACTTGTTGTTTGTTTGGGCAAATGTTTACCGATGCAGCAGCAGCAATGTTCTGCCCAGGCTCCAGTGAGCGGCTAACTCCTCTACTGATTAGGTAAAACAGGCCGTGGGTTGGTCCACACATGTATCCCTATCAATACAGGACTTCAACTCAGTGTCTAAGCTTCTTACGGATATTATTAATAGGGATGTAAAATAACAGTGTCCTGTAGCAAATTTATACACGCCATCTCTTCTTTTTGACATCATATCTTTTATATACAAGTTTTTTTTGGTCATCTGCTTACTTTAGTAGTAAGAAGTATTCCATCACCATGATCATCCCATCACCAAACAAAGGCTATATTTTCTCTCTTGATCCTCTACATTCCATGTTAGAAGAACGTATAGAAGGCAAGCTGGCCGACCATAATAGTATAAGACCATAGTACTTGGTACACACCCTTGTGGCTTGTAGTGGTTGTGTACTAGAAAAATATCTGATTTGGTTACCAGATGCTCAGATGTGCTCCTTACATATCCTCGGTGACTCAAACATGAAAGGAAGGCATCTCTTTTGTCAAGATAAGAATGCTCCCCAGAAAGGCATAAAACTAAATAGGAAAACAATTTGAATATCCCTTCTTTCTTTTTTGTATCTTTATTGAGAGGGCAGTATTCACCTTTTAGTGCTGAAGCTAGCTCTATTATGTTGTACATTTCGCTAGTCCAACTTTGACCCTTTGGCCTTTATTTGTTTAGGGAAGGGAAAAGGTAGTGTGAATATATTCAAACTTGCTTAATTTATGTAGTTTTGATTACTTATTCATGGATCTGAATTTTGTGTTAGGGTGACTATAAGAGTTTTTTTCGAGAATGTGACTATAAGATTTGAAGGTAGGCTTTGCATATCTATCGTTGCCATATGTGTGTAATTCTTTTCATGGAAATTTGGACACTCAATGTGGGAGTCGTTGCATGACATGGATAAATACTCCACTCTGGCACCTGGCTCAGAGGCAGGTAAGGTTGCTCTCTCTTCTGTATGAGATATGTGAATAAAACATTCAAGTAAATCTTGTACATCTACTACTGTTAGATGTTGCTTATAGTACTTGTTTTGTATTACCTCTGATCCAAAATGTGAAGCGTTTTGGTAGGCTAAAATGGCCTAACAAAACGTCTTACATTTTGGAACGGATGCAGTACGTTTTGGAACGGAGGTAGTAACTTGGATGCTTGCATCAGAATGATCATTTCCTCCTGATCGAAGCGGAGGTTCCAAGTCTCTAAACTGAACATTATCCTTCCCGTGCACTCTGCTTTTAGTCGTATAGCAGGTCTATGTCATGTTTGGAATCGAAGTGTTTTTTTTTGCGTGCGCTCCGGTATTTAATTCAAATTTGACCTAAATCGCATAGCACGCACACAAAATACGTCTAATCCAAACAGGCCTTAATGTCTCTGGCTGGAGTAATCCGATCCTGCGACCTTATGGTTGTACTTGTATGCTTTCCTGTGTGTCCAAAACAAGCAACTTGTGCGGTTTTTCTGTGTGATTCATGGTGACTTTCCACATGCTTTTCCAGGCGGCGGCTGCAAATCATTGTTGTTCTCCCCTATCCATCTTCCATCCACACACGTAGGTGCCTCGCGCTGGGATGTTCTCCACCGGCCCTGCGCCTTGGAATAAAGACGCCATGGATTCGTCTAGGAAGTCCTCGTCCCCTGATTCTTTCTCTGGATAGGACGACGACGCAGAGCGGCCGCTGCCACTCCCCTCGCCGGATGGTCGGCGGAGGGGGCGTGCTGACGGCGACGCCGGACTTGGACGGGACGGGATTCTCTGCTCTGCCTCCACTCGTTACCCACGACTGGCTCTGCCTTGCTGTGTCCCCTGCATGCCGAGCAGCGTAGCCTACCGAAGGAAGCCGCTGCTGTTGTGGGCCTGCCGACGTGAGCGTCAAAAGCCGGGGCTCCGCTGGCTGGCGCAAGAGAGAGCCTGCTCGGTTGACGCAACGAGAGGGAAAAGGCCCAGGAGGGGAAATGCCCGGTCTCTGGTTGCCAAAGGCGCTACTTTTTCGATCCTACCGGGAATGGCACAGGCGATTTCGGCGTAGGCCCACCCTAGGTTCTTTTTGCCTTGGCATGTAAACGTATGTGAATACTGTTTCAAAAAAAAAAATCCTTTCAATATCAAAGCTGCGAAATAGAGCTGCTCCACGTGGCAACCTTCCATTGGTTACATCAGATCAAGATAGAAATAATATCATTTGTCTGTTCAACTGAATAAAAAACTTACTATTCAATTTACTACACACGAAATTATGATGCCGCCCCTCCGTTAGAGCATCTTTAATAGCTTCCCTATTTTAGGGCATAACTCTTTTTAGCTCATTTGGGGTTAAAAATCTTGCTCCAATAGTTGTCCTTGATGTAAATTTTGCCAATATATTTTGTAAAACACCAAGTCCTGCAAATATAAAACACACGTGCACGCTAACTGCCAATCGGAAGTTTCATATTGCCTTCACGCCTCTCTTCCGGTGACCACCGCCGCATCTTCTCATCGATTCGGCCTCGAATCTGGTAGCTCCGCCACAACTCTGACCAATTCGGTCGCAAATCCAGCACCACATGTCAAGGACACCATGGATCCCGAGGGATTCGGCCTAGAGTGATGTCGTCGCTCTCTTCCCATGCGCGGTTACCAATGGCTCCTGTTTGTAGCTCCGGCTGACGAGCCACCCGAGCGTCCCTCCTCCCTTCTCCTTCCTCACCGTGCATCTTCATTCCCTTCAAGCACGAGCACGAGCGACACACGACAGCTCTGCCTCCGGTGCATGTCGACTAGTTCTGCCTTGCACGACTTCTCCGCCTCCACACACGAGTTGTCGGGCTTGACTCGTTAAGAGATTAACAAATTCAAAGTTGCTACATTTCACATTTGTATTATATTGTTTGTACTACAGGTGCTAAACCAATACGTGCACTATTTTCCTGAAAAGGGTATGAATTTATACCAGATCATGTCGGAGACACTAATCTTTACTCAGATGAGCATGTCATGTATTGATAACCGCAATAGTATCCTTGGGCACATCAAAGCGCGCCAAACACTTCTAGTACATGGTAATCCTTGAAAAAAAGACACATCAGGTTGTAGTACAACTCTAATGGATATCTACGACGATATTGGGAAACAGCTCCCCGCGCCCCCAGGCGACGCCGTTTCTGTTGGGGCGGCGGGCCTCATCTCCGAAGGAGGGGGGGGGTGGGGGGGGGGGGGGGAGTTGATGGCAGAGGCCGGCCCATGTGGGGCCTCGTCGGTGGGGAATAGGACACTACAAGAAATATGGTAACTTATGACATTTTGACAGTGACCCTGAAAATATTGGTCATAAATCTGTGACCATTTTGTACCATTTGGTCACTCGCTGCTTTGGAGGGTCTAAACCCGAAAATATAACGACCAAATCTATCAGAAAGGTCATAATCTTCTTCCATGGATCGGTCATAATGCAAATAACACTAATTTAATATATTTTTTCTAGCCGGTTCCGACCAATTTAAATGGTCATTCGCATTAGTTGACAGCCAACTCAGCAGTCTCGACTACGTGTCACTGCTTAGGTGTCATTTTAGCTTACGTGTCACTCTGACTGGACATCCAACTCAGCAGTCCCGCCTATGTGTCATGTCATTTTCGCTTAGGTGTCCCTCTCTGGTAGGACCCATTGTTAGCTGACTGACCTGACCGGTGGGACCCGCCCCAACCCAGCCCTGTACCCCATCCTACACATGTGGGTCCCGCACCCAGCCTACCTTACATGTGGGACCCGCACCCACCCTACCTGACATGTGGGTCCGACCCCACCACTGACATGTGCGTCCCGCACCCAGACTAACTGACATGTGGGACCCCCCACGGCTGACATGTGGGACCCGCAACCACCGCCAGCCAACCAAATCAACTCCCGACCGCCAGCCAACCAAATCAACTCACTACCGCTGGGCTACGACGGTGCTCATGTTAGGTCTGCGAAGATAACGTATATAGAGTGCGAATTCCGTCTGGGTTCGAAAACAGGCCTTGGCCTGTGTGGGAAGGTAATGGGCCGGAGCCCACCACCCCGAGCTCGCCACAGGAGCTTCCCGTGCACACCTCAAAAACAGGCCTTGCCCTGTGTGGGAAGGTAATGGGCCGGCTCAGGTGATTCTTTTTTTTTGTTCCTTTTTATTATTCTTTTATGTTTTCTTTTATTACTTTTGATTTTGAACTCCAATTTAAACCAAATAATTTTTGCATTGTTTGTAAAGATGCACTCTGAAATTATAGAATATTACAGACTGTTTATTTTCAAAATAAAATAACAAAATACCACTAACCTTATAAATTACTTTACATAGGGTTTAGAAAAATTTGAAATATATTTTTGGATTATTCTTTTAAATTCAATATATTTCTACGAAAACTTTTTCAATATATTTCCCATGTTCCGATTTAATTATTTGATCGTTAACTAGCTCAAATATAATGACACAACACAAAGGTTTTCCATTATTTTGATTTTTTTTGAATTTTGTGTGCTCATTTGAAAATCTAGTCGAATTCGTGGCCATGACCATTTGTGTCTAGTGGTTGAATCATGTGGATATTTTGGCGTATCTCTGATGAAATGGATACTTGTGAGCCTAAAAATGAAATTTCGAAAAAATAACGGACAAGCTATGTGGCGGCTACAGTTCAAAATCTAGCGGTTTCCAACTGAATCGGCAGGGTACCGTTTAAATGGGCATAAATAGGTAAATAGCTCGGAAATGCATGCCTTTGGGTGAATGTACATAGAATGATGTCTACTTTGTGAAAACAATTTATCGGTGCCATTTTGGACGACACTCTCGGTAGCCGCTTCACAAAAATTGATATTTTAAGCAATTGAAAAATGAAAAGTGGGTTTTTTTGTGAAACATGTCGAAATCTTTGTTCGGCAACATTGCTTGCCATCCCACAATGAACACATGTGCCAATTTTGGGCTCATTTGGACAAACTATGTCATGAATGTGGCCAAAACATTGCTCCTTCATCTTGAAAGCTATGAATGTTCGTTCGTGATAGCAAGTTTCTGAGAACACTTTTCTAGTAAAACTAGCGCATTGCAAGTTTATAATTTTTTTGGTAACTAGGTCACATATCAAGACGCCACGCGAAGGTTTTCCATTATTTTGATTTTTTTTTAATTTTGTGTGCTCATTTGAAAATCTAGTCGAATTCGTGGCCATGACCGTTTGTGTCTAGTGGTTGAATCATGTGGATATTTTGGCGTATCTCTGATGAAATGGATACTTGTGAGCCTAAAAATGAAATTTCGAAAAAATAACGGACAAGCTATGTGGCGGCTACAGTTCAAAATCTAGCGGTTTCCAGCTGAATCGGCAGGGTACCGTTTAAATGGGCATAAATAGGTAAATAGCTCGGAAATGCATGCCTTTGGGTGAATGTACATAGAATGATGTCTACTTTGTGAAAACAATTTATCGGTGCCATTTTGGACGACACTCTCGGTAGCCGCTTCACAAAAAATGCTATTTTAAGGAATTGAAAAATGAAAAGTGGGTTTTTTTGTGAAACATGTCGAAATCTTTGTTCGGCAACATTGCTTGCCATCCCACAATGAACACATGTGACAATTTTGGGCTCATTTGGACAAACTATGTCATGAATGTGGCCAAAACATTGCTCCTTCATCTTGAAAGCTATGAATATTCGTTCGTGATAGCAAGGTTCTGAGAACACTTTTCCAGTAAAACTAGCGCATTGCATTTTTTTTGAATTTTGTGTGCTCATTTGAAAATCTAGTCGAATTCGTGGCCGTGACCGTTTGTGTCTACTGGTTGAATCATGTGGATATTTTGGCGTATCTCTGATGAAATGGAGACTTGTGAGACTAAAAATGAAATTTCAAAAAAATAACGGACAAGCTATGTGGCGGCTACAATTCAAAATCTAGCGGTTTCCAGCTGAATCGGCAGGGTACCGTTTAAATGGGCATAAATAGGTAAATAGCTCGGAAATGCATGCCTTTGGGTGAATGTACATAAAATGATGTCTACTTTGTGAAAACAATTTATCGGTGCCATTTTGGACGACACTCTCGGTAGCCGCTTCACAAAAATGCTATTTTAAGCAATTGAAAAATGAAAAGTGGGTTTTTTTGTGAAACATGTCGAAATCTTTGTTCGGCAACATTGCTTGCCATCCCACAATGAACACATGTGCCAATTTTGGGCTCATTTGGACAAACTATGTTATGAATGTGGCCAAAACATTGCTCCTTCATCTTGAAAGCTATGAATGTTCGTTCGTGATAGCAAGGTTCTGAGAACACTTTTCCAGTAAAACTAGCGCATTGCAAGTTTATAATTTTTTGTGGTAACTAGGTCACATATCAAGACGCCACGCGAAGGTTTTCCATTATTTTTATTTTTTTTTGAATTTTGTGTGCTAATTTGAAAATCTAGTCGAATTCGTGGCCGTGACCGTTTGTGTCTAGTGGTTGAATCATGTGGATATTTTGGCGTATCTCTGATGAAATGGATACTTGTGGGCCTAAAAATGAAATTTCGAAAAAATAACGGACAAGCTATGTGGCGGCTACAGTTTAAAATCTAGCGGTTTCCAGCTGAATCTGCAGGGTACCGTTTAAATGGGCATAAATAGGTAAATAGCTCGGAAATGCATGCCTTTGGGTGAATGTACATAGAATGATGTCTACTTTGTGAAAACAATTTATCGGTGCCATTTTGGACGACACTCTCGGTAGCCGCTTCACAAAAAATGCTATTTTAAGCAATTGAAAAATGAAAAGTGGGTTTTTTTGTGAAACATGTCGAAATCTTTGTTTGGCAACATTGCTTGCCATCCCACAATGAACACATGTGCCAATTTTGGGCTCATTTGGACAAACTATGTCATGAATGTGGCCAAAACATTGCTCCTTCATCTTTAAAGCTATGAATGTTCGTTCGTGATAGCAAGGTTCTGAGAACACTTTTCCAGTAAAACTAGCGCGTTGCAAGTTTATAATTTTTTGTGGTAACTAGGTCACATATCAAGACGCCACGCGAAGGTTTTCCATTATTTTGATTTTTTTTGAATTTTGTGTGCTCATTTGAAAATCTAGTCGAATTCGTGGCCGTGACCGTTTGTGTCTAGTGGTTGAATCATGTGGATATTTTGGCGTATCTCTGATGAAATGGATACTTGTGAGCCTAAAAATGAAATTTCAAAAAAATAACGGACAAGCTATGTGGCGGCTACAGTTCAAAATCTAGCGGTTTCCAGCTGAATCGGCAGGGTACCGTTTAAATGGGCATAAATAGGTAAATAGCTCGGAAATGCATGCCTTTGGGTGAATGTACATAGAATGATGTCTACTTTGTGAAAACAATTTATCGATGCCATTTTGGACGACACTCTCGGTAGCCGCTTCACAAAAAATACTATTTTAAGCAATTGAAAAATGAAAAGTGGGTTTTTTTTGTGAAACATATCGAAATCTTTGTTCGGCAACATTGCTTGCCATCCCACAATGAACACATGTGACAATTTTGGGCTCATTTGGACAAACTATGTCATAAATGTGCTCAAAACATTGCTCCTTCATCTTGAAAACTATGAATGTTCGTTCGTGATAGCAAGGTTCTGAGAACACTTTTCCAGTAAAACTAGCGCATTGCATTTTTTTTGAATTTTGTGTGCTCATTTGAAGATCTAGTCGAATTCGTGGCCATGACCGTTTGTGTCTAGTGGTTGAATCATGTGGATATTTTGGCGTATCTCTGATGAAATGTGAAAGGACATATTTTATGTCCCCCATGTTTTGTGTGTTAGGCAACAACACTAGGAATTATTTAATATAATGTTAAGTGGTGCAGGAATGAAATGATACAATTACACTTTGCATCGAAACAACCAGACAAGAAAAAGAAGCTTACTTTTGCCAGTCCTGTCCGGAGTCTCCGGGCTACTTGACCGGAGTCTCCGGCCAATTCGAAACACTGGAGCAAATGCTACTCAGGACGGCAGCCGCTGTATGGGGTGCGGAGTTACCCCGGAGTAATACCGGAGTCTCCGCACCGGCCGGAGTTTCCGGTCCAGCGGTCCGGAGTCTCCGCCCCAGACAAGATTTTTGAATCGAAGAAATTCCACGACGGCGCGTGCGGTATGGGGCCCGGAGTCACCCCGGAGTAGGTCCGGAGTTTCCGGCCATACCGGAGTTTCCGGCCTCCCTGACCGGAGTTTCCGGCCTGCAGAGAAGAAGAGCACGCGACGGCTGCTGCGGTATCTGGTCCGGAGTGGGGCCGGAGTTTCCGGCCCAGGCCGGAGTTTCCGGTCTCCTGGTCCGGAGACTCCGGACTTAGTGGACAGAAAAACGGCTAGTTTTCTGGAGGGGTATAAATACCCCTCCACCTACCTCCAGCTCTTAGCTCGCCCAGATCTGAAGTACACCATTGTTGCAAGCTCAAGAATCACTAGATCTCCCAATCCCTCCACCCAAACTCGTTGATCTTTGGAGGATTGAAGGAGAAGGCCCGGATCTACTACTTCACCAAAGCGTTCTTCATTTCCCCTTCATTCACTTGAGGGATTCGAGCCTAGGGTTTCCACTAGGAAAACCTAGGCATCTTGTTGTTCTCACTTGCTTGTTACTTTTGTGTAGCAGGTGTTGTTGGTGATTGAGAGCCCCCAATCCTTTTGTGGGTTGAGCCTCAAGTTGTTGTAACGAGCTTTTGTGCTCCGGATTCCGCTTTGGAGGATTCCGATAAAGAAAGGTGGACCGAGCTTTTGTGCGAGGTTCATCGGAGAATAGGGTGAAGCCTTTTGTGGCATCTTGAGTTTGAAGCTCACACCCCTCCAACGAGACGTACTCCCCTAAAAAGGAGGAACTCGGGAATACATTCTTGTCTCCGCGTGCTTTCCTATCGGTTAATCCTTTCTAGTTATTTACTACTTGTATCTTATCTTGTTTAGACTTAACTTGTCATATAGGTAAATTCACCATAGTTGCATATCTAGAGAATTTACCTTTTAGTCAAGCCTTAATCGAAAAAGAATTAAAAATTGGAGTAGCACCTATTCACCCCCCCCCCTCTAGGTGGCCATACGATCCTTTCAATTGGTATCAGAGCCTCGGCTCTTTATTCGGGCTTAACCGCCTAAGAGAAATATGGCCCTCGACGAACATGGGAATGAGATACCCGATGACACCATCGTTCCCACTTCTGTTTCCGTGGAGGACTTCACTTCCTTGAAGTCCTCTATGGATACTCAAATGGGAGAGTTGCGCAAAATGTTAGAGCAACTCATGGTGGCAAAGGGTATCGACTCCTCCCTAACTCCGGAGGCTCCTCCTAAGGAGAAGCCCTCGGATGTAAGTGTCGAAGAGAAAGCGGGGGTGAACTCAAATAAAAATGAATCCTCACCTAAAACACCTAATGGGAAGGGAGAGCATGCTAGAGTTCCTTTTGCATACTCTCCCGACCTACCCGTGCCTCATCCTCCTATTCACTTAAGAGGAGCTCCACCTAGTCTTAATGCATCTTCCTTTACCCGTTGGCAATCTTCTATGAAATCTCACTTGAAAAGTGGTTGCATAGGTCTTTGGAAGATCATTGTTGATGGATTCAAGCCGGTGGATGAAAATGACTTGACAAGGAAAGAAGAAGTTGAAGCTCAACTAAATTCCACCGCTCTTGATGTGATCCGTGTTGCCGTGGGTGAAAAGAACATCCATCACATTGAAGATTGCACCACCGCCAAGGAAGCATGGAACAATCTCACGGAGGTGTTTGTTGGAAATGAGAGCATGAGAAGAAATAGATATGAAGCCATGAGCAATCAAATTGAAGGCTTCTACAAGAAAGATGATGAAACTCATGAGGAGATGTATCAAAGGCTCAAGGCTCTTGCTACCGCATTTAGAGACCTTGGTGCTAAACATGTGGATGATACTTACATCAAGAGGAAGTATGTGAATGCCCTCATGCCGTTTGAAGAGAACGACTTGAATAGTCTCCAAGGGAAGCACAACTATGACCTCTTGACCTCAAATGAAGTCATGCAAGAGATGCAATCTTACAAGGTCCGAGCTCAAATTGCTAGAGACTCTCGTGCCCGAGCTCTTGGAATGGCCCAAAGTTCCTCACTTGCTTTGAAGGCCAAGGTTGTGGAACTAGATGAAGACCAAGATCATGAAGAGGGAAGTTACTTGGCACCCGAGGAACTCAAGGGTGCTCATAGAGATTATGTGGCTCTCATGGCGAAGGACTTTTGGAAAAATCCATCTAAAGCTAAAGCTTATGTGGATAAAAAGCATAAAGCAAGAGGCTACAAGGAAGGCAACCCAAAAATGAAGACTTGCTTCAATTGTCAAGATCAATTCCACTATGTTGCCAATGCCCTTACAAGAACCGTGAAGAACATGGAGGAAGACTCATTCGCAAGGAAGCGTCAAGTTCTTCTCCCACGAAGCCTTACTTCAAGAAGTTCAATCCCAACAAGAAGCTACCTTCCAAGGTGTTGGTGGTGAGAGAGGAATATATGTCCGGGGATGAGAGTGATGAAGAAGAAACAACCACAAGTGAAGTGGCCGCTTTAGCCATTGCTTCATCGACAACCCCTTCTCTCTTTGAATCCCCCAATGATAATGTCACCACCAAATCCGCTACGTGTCTCATGGCCAAGCTCTCCGAGGTATCACCTTCCCTTCCTCCTAAGACTATGAATGAAATGCATGAATTTATGAGTCTTAGAGTTAAGGAAGAAAATGTTGCTTTGGATTTCTTGATGACTAACTTGCAAGGTGAAAGCAAGATTCGGCTTGAGATTCTTATGAGTCAATATGGCATCGCACAAGATCTCCTTAAAGAAAAGGGGAGACTAGAAAGAGAATATGCTAATGAGATCGCTTCCCTTACCGAGGCGATTGAGGAAGAGCATGAACTTCGAGTTTCTCTTGAGGAGAAGCTTGAGAATCTTGATGAATCTCAAAATGAAACTCTTTCTAAGATCATTAAAGAACGTGACCATGCTATTGCTAAATACAATGTTTTAGAGAAACAAAAGGTCGTATTTGGTGTTGGTCATAATAGACTAGCCGATGAGTTAGGGTCGCTCACCAAGGCTCACAAGGCCTTGGAGAGTGAACACTCTATTCTCACCAAGTCTTTTGAACAACTTCAAATACAATCTACTAAAATTGATGAACCTAGCTCCTCTACTTGCTCTTGTGATCATGCAAATATCATTGAGGAAAATGCTAGGTTGAAGAATGAACTTGCCAAGGCCTCTAGCCCTCAAGGTGAGAAACCTCTTTATGAGCTCTTGCAAGCGCAAAAGCCTCACATAGGGAAAGAGGGTCTTGGTTATGTTGCCAAGAAGAAGAAGAAGAACACGAACAAGAAGAATGCCAAGCCCGCACAAGCAAAAGAGACTACCATTGCGAGTGGTGATGCCACAAGGGGCAATGCCACTCACAATGACTTTGCGGGAAAATACAACCCTTCATATGTTCTTATGAAATCTATAGATGGTTGTGTTTTTGCTAAATATGTTGGCACTTCATATGGAGATGATTATCACTATGCTATTTGGGTTCCAAAGACCCTTGTGACTAACAAAAGAGGACCCATTTCACAATGGGTACCTAAAACAAAGACTTGATTCTTTGTAGGACTTTTCTTCCGGTGGATCTTCATGGCTCATTGATAGTGGGTGCTCTTCTCACATGACCGGAAGCAAAGAAGTAGTAAAGGGCCTATTGAATCAATTACTCACATTTTCTCATGTCACCGTCGGGAATAATGCAAGACTTAAGGTATTGGGATATGGCAATGTAGTGATCACTCCGGAGTTATCCATTGAGAAGGTCCTACTTGTTGAATCTCTCTCATATAATTTACTTTCCGTTGGTCAATTATGCAATGTCGGTTACACCGTTATCTTTAATAAACACCACGTGACCATCCTTTTCACTCAAACTCTTAAAGTAGCCTTTGTTGGATTTCGTGTAAACGGTTTGTATGTGGTCGATTTCTCGAAAGAGACCACTCAAATCGCCACGTGTCTAATGGCTAAATCCGACAAGGGTTGGCTTTGGCATCGCCGGCTAGGCCATGTCGGTATGAGAAATTTGCAAACTCTTGTGAAGGGTGGACACGTGGTAGGACTAACCGATGTTAATTTTTCCAAAGATCGTCCTTGTAGTGCTTGCATAGCCGGAAAGATGCATGAAAAGAATCATCCCAAGAAGAGCATTATCTCCACCGAGAGGCCTTTGGAGCTCCTTCATATGGATCTCTTTGGGCCTCCCACATATGATAGTCTTGGTGGCAAGAAATATTGTTTGGTGATTGTGGATGATTATACAAGATATTGTTGGACTTTCTACCTCAAGAGGAAGAGTGAAACTCAAAAAGTATTCATTGACTTTGCAACCTTAGTTCAACGCCAATATGACTCCAAGATTTTGGCAATAAGAAGTGACAATGGTACGGAGTTCAAGAATTACACTATGGATGATTTCCTAAGTGGGGAGGCATCAACACCAATATTCCGCTGCTTATACTCCCAACAAAATGGTGTCGCCGAAAGGAAGAACCGCACTCTTATTGATATGGCAAGAACTATGTTGGCCGAATTTCATTCCCCATATAACTTTTGGGCCGAAGCCATCAATACCGCTTGCCACTACTCCAACCGGCTCTTCTTTCGTCCTCTCATGAAAAAGACACCATATGAACTCCTTATCGGTAAAAAGCCAAATGTCTCTTACTTTCGCGTATTTGGATGCAAATGCCATGTTTACATTAAAGGTTGCCCAATTGCTAAATTTGAATCTAGAACTTTTGATGGTATTTTTGTTGGATATGCCGCAAACTCCCATACTTATAGGGTCTACAACATATCCACCGGATGTGTTGAAGAATCTATGAATGTGGAGTTTGTCGAGGATAATGGCTCCCAAGCGGAGCATATTGATCATGATAATGTAGGTGATGTACCTCCACCTCAAGCCATAAGAACTATGGGCATAGGGGAACTTATTCCTATTGAAGAACCTATTATGGACACTCAAGAAGAAGGAACAAGTTCTACTCAAGTTGAACCATCCACCTCAACCATTGATCAACAAGCTATACAAGAACAAGATCATGATAGTCATCCACATGAGCAAGATAATGGTCAAGACCCACCCAACTCTAGTGGAAACAAGAACATGATGAACCCCCATCTCCAAGAACTCCACTTCGGGTTGACCATGAACAAGATGAAGGAAATGATGAAGATGTTCGTGTTGGTGAAACAATTGGTCAAGCCATAGAACGCCGAGTCATTCGGCGTGCATCAACATTGGATCATCTCCAACACTACAAAGAAAATATCCTTGGGAGTATTCGTAAGGGTGTGTCCACACGTAATCAATTAACTAACTTTTGTGGTCATGTCTCTTGTTTGTCTAGCTTAGAACCTCTCAAGGTATATGATGCTCTTGAAGACATGGATTGGGTTGCGGCCATGCATGAAGAATTGAACAACTTCGAGCGCAACAAAGTATGGTCATTAGTTGAAAGACCCAAAGACACATCACATAATGTCATTGGAACCAAGTGGATATTCAAGAACAAGCAAGACTCACATGGTCAAGTCATTCGCAACAAAGCAAGATTGGTTGCACAAGGCTACACCCAAATCGAAGGAGTCGACTACGGTGAAACTTATGCCCCCGTTGCTAGACTTGAATCTATTCGTTTATTGATTGCCTATGCATCTACTCATAACATTACCTTATATCAAATGGATGTTAAAAGTGCTTTTCTAAATGGTCCACTAAGTGAATTAGTGTATGTGAAACAACCTCCGGGTTTTGAAGACCCTAAATTTCCTAACCATGTCTACTTACTACATAAGGCCCTTTATGGGCTCAAGCAAGCTCCACGTGCTTGGTATGATCATCTCAAGGAGTTCTTAGTAGACCATGGTTTTGAATTGGGGTAATCGATCCCACCTTTTTCACAAAAAGGATAAATGGAGAGCTTTTCGTATGCCAAATATATGTTGATGATATTATCTTTGGTTCTACTAACCATGAATTTAGTGATCAATTCTCTAAGCTAATGACCAAGGAATTTGAGATGTCCATGATGGGAGAATTGAAGTATTTTCTTGGCTTTGAAATCCACCAATATAGTGAAGGAACATTCTTATGTCAAGCCAAGTATATTCAAGACATGCTCAAGAAATTTGATATGAACAACGCCAAGCCATATAAGTTTCCCATGGACTCTAAGGCGGATCTACACTTAGATCCGAAGGGTAAGGAAGTTGATCCCAAGCTTTATCGTTCTATGATTGGATCTTTACTTTACCTTTGTGCATCTAGACCGGATATTATGTTTAGTGTGGGTATGTGTGCAAGATTCCAATCAAGTCCTAAGGAAAGTCATGAAACCGCGGTTAAAAGGATTCTAAGATACTTGATAGATACTCCTAACTATGGTCTTTGGTACCCCCATGGGACAAGCTTTGATCTTGTAGGTTATTCGGATGCGGATTGGGCGGGTTGCAAAATGGATAGAAAATCAACTTCGGGTACTTGCCAATTCCTTGGTAGGTCTCTTGTGAGTTGGTCTTCCAAGAAACAAAATTGTGTGGCCTCGTCCTCCACCGAAGCCGAATACATTGCCGCCGGAAGTTGTTGTGCACAATTATTATGGATGAGGCAAATTTTAAAGGATTATGGTGTCATTTGTGACAAAGTGCCTCTTTTATGTGACAATGAAAGTGCCATCAAAATTGCTCACAATCCGGTACTTCATGGGAAGACCAAGCATATTGAGATCCGGTATCATTTTATACGAGATCATGTTGAGAAGGGTGATATTGCAATCAAGTATGTCAACACCAAGCATCAACTCGCCGATATGTTCACAAAGCCTCTTGGTGAAGCAAGATTCAAGGAGTTGAGAGGAGAACTAAATGTGGTGGACATAAGCAATTGGACTTAGTGGATTTCTTGCATACCTACCCATATTAGACAATAGTAATTTGGTTTAGGTGTAGGCATGGACATAGGGGGAGTGCGGTCCTAATCCATTGGTCTATCCCTCCCCCCATTATGCCGATAGCAAGAACTCATTTTATCTCTATACTTTCATTTTATGAATTGTGAGCTTAAATGACGAGTAGTGGCCGTGAACCCAAGATATATCTTCGCGGTGTCACACCACGCACTCATATATGGTGGCCTTGGCCACCGCCTCTTCCTTGTGAAGAGTTGCTCTTGTTTGGAGTTTTATTTGGATTTTATTGCCTATCCGATGTTCCTTATGGGAAACACACTCAAATGATGGTTCTCTTTGCTTTATTTGCCTTTTTTTACAAAATTGAGTGTGAAGTACCATCTTTCAGTAACTTATGTCTTAACCTAAGCCATCTTATCTAAAAACATGCTTCTCTTGCATTCATACATGTCCCCACCAAAATCTGGTACTATTGGAGCAATTGGGTCCGGAGACTCCGGTCTGACCAAAGTCTCCGCACCAAACCTCGGAGACTCCGGCACGTCCGGAGACTCCGGTGTGTTTGGTCCGGAGACTCCGGTCTCGGCTTTTTCGCTGGGTTCATTAAGGGGCACGGGGTGGGGAGTTGTTTCACAACTCCTCTCACACCCCCGCTCCCCAAACTCGCCCAGCCGCCGCCAAGTGCTCCAAGGTCGCCTCCGGCCGCTCCCCGCCGCCGGAATCCGCCGTGCCACCGGCTTCCCCACCTCCCAAGCGTTGGGGATCTTTCTCTCCTCCGTTTGGATCTCACCATGAAGGACACGGGTACCACTCTCTCTCTTCTCTAGGGTTTCATCCTAGATTTAGTTTTGAGAGTAGTTCTTGATGAAATTCTTGGTGTAGAACCTTTAGGATGGCAATGTAGTATCTAGAAAATTGTTAGTGCGATTTTCCCCTCAGATTTGACCTAGATCCGAGTTTTTGGCCTCAGGGCCGGAGACTCCGGCCTTCCTGGCCGGAAACTCCGGTGTGGCCGGAAACTCCGCCCCCTGAGACCGGAAACTCCGGTCTAGATCAAACCTGAGAAGAAATTCCTCTACCTTTTTCTTCCGTTGTGATTCTATGGACATGTATGCTTACCTCAATGCTACCTATCTACTCCATGTTTCACAGCTAACAAGAAGTATCCCGGTCCTTCATCCTCGTCCTCGAACATCAAAAAGTCAAAGAAGAGCAAGCTCCAAGGTCGAGACTATTTGATCTATGATGAAGAACAAGACAAGCATGTGCAGAGTGGTGCTCTTAAGCAGAAACAGGCTGCTGATGCTAGAAGGGCTAGGCAAGAGGCTGCCTTCCTTCGAGAAGAAAGGGCCAAGAAGGCCAAATTTGACAACTTGACCACTTTGAAGGGGTTGAACAAGGAAGAATTTCGGACAATGAGGGCGCAGAATTTCTATGACATGCCAAACAACTCCACTGATGGTCACTTTTGGAGAAAGGAGCAAGAGCTCATTATGAAGGAAATATATGCCAATTTGGACCCAAAAGCTCTTGTGTGTCCTCAAAAACCGCTGAACTTTGACGTGTTGGCCAAGAAGACATACTTTGCGGATGCATTATGGGTTGCTAGGAAGATTGGTCTTGAGCCCCTTATCACCACCCAACAAGACTATGATATTGACATGGTCCAACAGTTCTTTGCCACTCTTGTGCTTGGGGATGAGGAGGACACCAAAATGACATGGATGACGGGGCCTCTCAAAGTTAGTGCACACTATTCAGAATTTGGAGAAGCCTTGGGGTATGTGTTCAAAGGTGTGAATGAACCCGTTGGTCACCGGATGCATGTTGAAGGCGTGGCCTATGATAAGAAGATCCTTGCCCCTCTTGCTGCTAGAGGGGTGCCCTTGCTACCACCAAAGGACTCAAGCCCATCTACAACATCTTGATTCGCATGTTTCGTTGGAGCATTGCACCTCAAGCCGGGAATACGGATGCTATCCGTGGAGCTCTTGTCAACCTCATGTACCATTGCCACAAGACATACCTTGCAGGTCCGAATTGTCAAGGGTTTGAGATTGATGTCATGGATTTTATCAAGTGTGAGATCAACATTGCTATTCACGAGAGGAAGAATCCTATGTATGCTCCCTATGTCATGAAGCTCATTCTCAAGAAGATTCCCAACCTCAATCAATCTCATTTCAAGAAACACACATATGGCACCCTTCAAGTACTCCGCCATCACCTTACTCCGGCCTCTTATGAAGAGATAGAGGAGCAAGAAGCTCCTAGGGCAAGAAGGAAAAATGCCACTCCACCCTCTTGGGATCAAGGTGGCAAACAAAGAGTCAACGAGGAGTTGAAGAAAGTTTCTTGGTGGCAAAGGGCCATGATGTGTATGGGTGTTGGGTTGCACAAGGAAAATCATCAAACTTATGTCACTAACAAGAAGATCTTGTCCAACCAAGCCAAGATGATGAAGGAAATGCGCAAGATCAGCAATGGTGGTACCACTCCTCCTCGCAATGAGGGTGATCCCGAAACTCCGCCATCCGATTCAACTATCTCTCTTGACAAGTGGAATGAGGACCATTTCATTGGTCTGATTATGCCGAGGTGTCCTCCATGCCCTCCTCTTCTCGCAACACCGGCAAAGCTCCTATGCGCTATGAAGAAGAAAGTGATGAGGAAGAAGATAGTGATGAAGCAAGTGATGCTGAAGATGATGACAAGAGTGGTGATGATGAGGACAGTGATGCCGACACGGATGAAGACGACGAGTGATCGCCTTGGGTTCCGTTAGCATCGCTCTTTTCCCTTTTTGGCGTTTCGATGCCAAAGGGGGAGAAGTAGTTCTACTAGGTTCTCTCACCGTGGGATTTGCATGGGTCGGACACAAGCACGTGCGTTTATCATTTATTTGCGCTTGTGTCCATTTATCTTATGTCATTTGAACCTATTTGCTTTGGTTTTAATTTGTGAGACTATGTTCCTATTTATGGTACTTTGTGTGGTATGAGACTATGGATATTCCTATGGTTGAGATGATATTATTATTATGGTCTATTATTGTGCATTGGTCTCTATGTCATATTATTATGCACAAGGTATGGTTCCTTTTCATCTCAACCCTATATCATGTTATGTCTCATGTTTGTGTAATTTACCATGTTCCATATATTTCATGTGGTTTGTCTCCCCTCTACATGTTGAGCATTTGTATTCAAATGCAAACTACTTGTATGCACACTTGCAGGGGGAGCCTCGATAATTGTGGTATGTTTTATTGCAAATCCGAGTGTTGTCATCTAACACCAAAAAGGGGGAGATTGAAAGGACATATTTTATGTCCCCTATGTTTTGTGTGTTAGGCAACAACACTAGGAATTATTTAATATAATGTTAAGTGGTGCAGGAATGAAATGATACAATTACACTTTGCATCGAAACAACCAGACAAGAAAAAGAAGCTTACATTTGCCAGTCCAGTCCGGAGTCTCCGGGCTACTTGACCGGAGTCTCCGGCCAATTCGAAACACTGGAGCAAATGCTACTCAGGACGGCAGCCGCTGTATGGGGTGCGGAGTTACCCCGGAGTAATACCGGAGTCTCCGCACCGGCCGGAGTTTCCGGTCCAGCGGTCCGGAGTCTCCGCCCCAGACAAGATTTTTGAATCGAAGAAATTCCACGACGGCGCGTGCGGTATGGGGCCCGGAGTCACCCCGGAGTAGGTCCGGAGTTTCCGGCCATACCGGAGTTTCCGGCCTCCCTGACCGGAGTTTCCGGCCTGCTGAGAAGATGAGCTACGCAGAAGCTGCTGCTAAATCTGTGTCCGGAGTTTCCGCTCAGTCCGGAGTTTCCGGTCTCCCTGACCGGAGTCTCCGGACTTAGTGGACAGAAAAACGGCTAGTTTTCTGGAGGGGTATAAATACCCCTCCACCTACCTCCAGCTCTTAGCTCGCCCAGATCTGAAGTACACCATTGTTGCAAGCTCAAGAATCACTAGATCTCCCAATCCCTCCACCCAAACTCGTTGATCTTTG
The DNA here is from genome assembly GCA_947311845.1 of Poa pratensis. NCBI lineage: Eukaryota > Viridiplantae > Streptophyta > Magnoliopsida > Poales > Poaceae > Poa > Poa pratensis. Next base: position 38,258,211 of record CAMZMU010000038.1, read on the forward strand.
GAGGATTGAAGGAGAAGGCCCGGATCTACTACTTCACCAAAGAGTTCTTCATTTCCCCTTCATTCACTTGAGGGATTCGAGCCTAGGGTTTCCACTAGGAAAACCTAGGCATCTTGTTGTTCTCACTTGCTTGTTACTTTTGTGTAGCAGGTGTTGTTGGTGATTGAGAGCCCCCAATCCTTTTGTGGGTTGAGCCTCAAGTTGTTGTAACGAGCTTTTGTGCTCCGGATTCCGCTTTGGAGGATTCCGATAAAGAAAGGTGGACCGAGCTTTTGTGCGAGGTTCATCGGAGAATAGGGTGAAGCCTTTTGTGGCATCTTGAGTTTGAAGCTCACACCCCTCCAACGAGACGTACTCCCCTAAAAAGGAGGAACTCGGGAATACATTCTTGTCTCCGCGTGCTTTCCTATCGGTTAATCCTTTCTAGTTATTTACTACTTGTATCTTATCTTGTTTAGACTTAACTTGTCATATAGGTAAATTCACCATAGTTGCATATCTAGAGAATTTACCTTTTAGTCAAGCCTTAATCGAAAAAGAATTAAAAATTGGAGTAGCACCTATTCACCCCCCCCTCTAGGTGGCCATACGATCCTTTCAAAATGGATACTTGTGAGCCTAAAATGAAATTTCAAAAAAATAACGGACAAGCTATGTGGCGGCTACAGTTCAAAATCTAGCGGTTTCCAACTGAATCGGCAGGGTACCGTTTAAATGGGCATAAATAGGTAAATAGCTCGGAAATGCATGCCTTTGGGTGAATGTACATAGAATGATGTCTACTTTGTGAAAACAATTTATCGGTGCCATTTTGGACGACACTCTCGGTAGCCGCTTCACAAAAAATGCTATTTTAAGCAATTGAAAAATGAAAAGTGGGGTTTTTTGTGAAACATGTCGAAATCTTTGTTCGGCAACATTGCTTGCCATCCCACAATGAACACATGTGCCAATTTTGGGCTCATTTGGACAAACTATGTCATGAATGTGGCCAAAACATTGCTCCTTCATCTTGAAAGCTATGAATGTTCGTTCGTGATATCAAGGTTCTGAGAACACTTTTCTAGTAAAACTAGCGCATTGCAAGTTTATAATTTTTTGTGGTAACTAGGTCACATATCAAGACGCCACGCGAAGGTTTTCCATTATTTTGATTTTTTTTTTAATTTTGTGTGCTCATTTGAAAATCTAGTCGAATTCGTGGCCGTGACCGTTTGTGTCTAGTGGTTGAATCATGTGGATATTTTGGCGTATCTCTGATGAAATGGATACTTTTGAGCCTAAAAATGAAATTTCGAAAAAATAACGGACAAGCTATGTGGCGGCTACAGTTCAAAATCTAGCGGTTTCCAGCTGAATCGGCAGGGTACCGTTTAAATGGGCATAAATAGGTAAATAGCTCGGAAATGCATGCCTTTGGGTGAATGTACATAAAATGATGTCTACTTTGTGAAAACAATTTATCGGTGCCATTTTGGACGACACTCTCGGTAGCCGCTTCACAAAATGCTATTTTAAGCAATTGAAAAATGAAAAGTGGGTTTTTTTTGTGAAACATGTCGAAATCTTTGTTCGGCAACATTGCTTGCCATCCCACAATGAACACATGTGCCAATTTTGGGCTCATTTGGACAAACTATGTCATGAATGTGGCCAAAACATTGCTCCTTCATCTTGAAAGCTATGAATGTTCGTTCGTGATAGCAAGGTTCTGAGAACACTTTTCCAGTAAAACTAGCGCATTGCATTTTTTTTGAATTTTGTGTGCTCATTTGAAAATCTAGTCGAATTCGTGGTCGTGACTATTTGTGTCTAGTGGTTGAATCATGTGGATATTTTGGCGTATCTCTGATGAAATGGATACTTGTGAGCCTAAAAATGAAATTTCAAAAAAATAACGGACAAGCTATGTGGCGGCTACAGTTCAAAATCTAGCGGTTTCCAGCTGAATCGGCAGGGTACCGTTTAAATGGGCATAAATAGGTAAATAGCTCAGAAATGCATGTCTTTGTGTGAATGTACATAGAATGATGTCTACTTTGTGAAAACAATTTATCGGTGCCATTTTGGACGACACTCTCGGTAGCCGCTTCACAAAAATGCTATTTTAAGCAATTGAAAAATGAAAAGTGGGTTTTTTGTGAAACATGTCGAAATCTTTGTTCGGCAACATTGCTTGCCATCCCACAATGAACACATGTGCCAATTTTGGGCTCATTTGGACAAACTATGTTATGAATGTGGCCAAAACATTGCTCCTTCATCTTGAAAGCTATGAATGTTCGTTCGTGATAGCAAGGTTCTGAGAACACTTTTCTAGTAAAACTAGCGCATTGCAAGTTTATAATTTTTTGTGGTAACTAGGTCACATATCAAGACGCCACGCGAAGGTTTTCCATTATTTTGATTTTTTTTTGAATTTTGTGTGCTCATTTGAAAATCTAGTCGAATTCGTGGCCGTGACCGTTTGTGTCTAGTGGTTGAATCATGTGGATATTTTGGCGTATCTCTGATGAAATGGATACTTGTGAGCCTAAAAATGAAATTTCGAAAAAATAACGGACAAGCTATGTGGCGGCTACAGTTTAAAATCTATCGGTTTCCAGCTGAATCGGCAGGGTACCATTTAAATGGGCATAAATAGGTAAATAGCTCAGAAATGCATGCCTTTGGGTGAATGTACATAGAATGATGTCTACTTTGTGAAAACAATTTATCGGTGCCATTTTGGACGACACTCTCGGTAGCCGCTTCACAAAAAATGCTATTTTAAGCAATTGAAAAATGAAAAGTGGGTTTTTTTGTGAAACATGTCGAAATCTTTGTTTGGCAACATTGCTTGCCATCCCACAATGAACACATGTGCCAATTTTGGGCTCATTTGGACAAACTATGTCATGAATGTGGCCAAAACATTGCTCCTTCATCTTGAAAGCTATGAATGTTCGTTCGTGATAGCAAGGTTCTGAGAACACTTTTCCAGTAAAACTAGTGCATTGCAAGTTTATAATTTTTTGTGGTAACTAGGTCACATATCAAGACGCCACGCGAAGGTTTTCCATTATTTTGATTTTTTTTGAATTTTGTGTGCTCATTTGAAAATCTAGTCGAATTCGTGGCCGTGACCGTTTGTGTCTAGTGGTTGAATCATGTGGATATTTTGGCGTATCTCTGATGAAATGGATACTTGTGAGCCTAAAAATGAAATTTCGAAAAAATAACGGACAAGCTATGTGGCGGCTACAGTTCAAAATCTAGCGGTTTCCAGCTGAATCGGCAGGGTACCGTTTAAATGGGCATAAATAGGTAAATAGCTCGGAAATGCATGCCTTTGGGTGAATGTACATAGAATGATGTCTACTTTGTGAAAACAATTTATCGATGCCATTTTGGACGACACTCTGGTAGCCGCTTCACAAAAAATACTATTTTAAGCAATTGAAAAATGAAAAGTGGGTTTTTTTGTGAAACATGTCGAAATCTTTGTTCGGCAACATTGCTTGCCATCCCACAATGAACACATGTGACAATTTTGGGCTCATTTGGACAAACTATGTCATGAATGTGCTCAAAACATTGCTCCTTCATCTTGAAAGTTATGAATGTTCGTTCGTGATAGCAAGGTTCTGAGAACACTTTTCCAGTAAAACTAGCGCATTGCATTTTTTTTGAATTTTGTGTGCTCATTTGAAAATCTAGTCGAATTCGTGGCCATGACCGTTTGTGTCTGGTGGTTGAATCATGTGGATATTTTGGCGTATCTCTGATGAAATGGATACTTGTGAGCCTAAAATGAAATTTCAAAAAAATAACGGACAAGCTATATGGCGGCTACAGTTCAAAATCTAGCGGTTTCCAGCTGAATCGGCAGGGTACCATTTAAATGGGCATAAATAGGTAAATAGCTCGGAAATGCATGCCTTTGGGTGAATGTACATAGAATGATGTCTACTTTGTGAAAACAATTTATCGGTGCCATTTTGGACGACACTCTCGGTAGCCGCTTCACAAAAAAATGCTATTTTAAGCAATTGAAAAATGAAAAGTGGGATTTTTTGTGAAACATGTCGAAATCTTTGTTCGGCAACATTGCTTGCCATCCCACAATGAACACATGTGCCAATTTTGGGCTCATTTGGACAAACTATGTCATGAATGTGGCCAAAACATTGCTCCTTCATCTTGAAAGCTATGAATGTTCGTTCGTGATATCAAGGTTCTGAGAACACTTTTCCAGTAAAACTAGCGCATTGCAAGTTTATAATTTTTTGTGGTAACTAGGTCACATATCAAGACGCCACGCGAACGTTTTCCATTATTTTGATTTTTTTTTGAATTTTGTGTGCTCATTTGAAAATCTAGTCGAATTCGTGGCCGTGACCGTTTGTGTCTAGTGGTTGAATCATGTGGATATTTTGGCGTATCTCTGATGAAATGGATACTTGTGAGACTAAAAATGAAATTTCGAAAAAATAACGGACAAGCTATGTGGCGGCTACAGTTCAAAATCTAGCGGTTTCCAGCTGAATCGGCAGGGTACCGTTTAAATGGGCATAAATAGGTAAATAGCTCGGAAATGCATGCCTTTGGGTGAATGTACATAGAATGATGTCTACTTTGTGAAAACAATTTATCGGTGCCATTTTGGACGACACTCTCGGTAGCCGCTTAAAAAAAAATGCTATTTTAAGCAATTGAAAAAATGAAAAGTGGGTTTTTTTGTGAAACATGTCGAAATCTTTGTTCGGCAACATTGCTTGCCATCCCACAATGAACACATCTGCCAATTTTGGGCTCATTTGGACAAACTATGTCATGAATGTGGCCAAAACATTGCTCCTTCATCTTGAAAGCTATGAATGTTCGTTCGTAATAGCAAGGTTCTGAGAACACTTTTCCAGTAAAACTAGCGCATTGCATTTTTTTTGAATTTTGTGTGCTCATTTGAAAATCTAGTCGAATTCGTGGCCGTCACCATTTGTGTCTAGTGGTTGAATCATGTGGATATTTTGGCGTATCTCTGATGAAATGGATACTTGTGAGCCTAAAAATGAAATTTCAAAAAAATAACGGACAAGCTATGTGGCGGCTACAGTTCAAAATCTAGCGGTTTCCAACTGAATCGGCAGGGTACCATTTAAATGGGCATAAATAGGTAAATAGCTCAGAAATGCATGCCTTTGTGTGAATGTACATAGAATGATGTCTACTTTGTGAAAACAATTTATCGGTGCCATTTTGGACGACACTCTCGGTAGCCGCTTCACAAAAATGCTATTTTAAGCAATTGAAAAATGAAAAGTGGGTTTTTTTGTGAAACATGTCGAAATCTTTGTTCGGCAACATTGCTTGCCATCCCACAGTGAACACATGTGCCAATTTTGGGCTCATTTGGACAAACTATGTCATGAATGTGGCCAAAACATTGCTCCTTCATCTTGAAAGCTATGAATGTTCGTTCGTGATAGCAAGGTTCTGAGAACACTTTTCCAGTAAAACTAGCGCATTGCAAGTTTATAATTTTTGTGGTAACTAGGTCACATATCAAGACGCCACGCGAAGGTTTTCCATTATTTTGATTTTTTTTTGAATTTTGTGTGCTCATTTGAAAATCTAGTCGAATTTGTGGCCGTGACCGTTTGTGTCTAGTGGTTGAATCATGTGGATATTTTGGCGTATCTCTGATGAAATGGATACTTGTGAAACTAAAAATGAAATTTCGGAAAAATAACGGACAAGCTATGTGGCGGCTACAGTTCAAAATCTAGCGGTTTCCAGCTGAATCGGCAGGGTACCGTTTAAATGGGCATAAATAGGTAAATAGCTCGGAAATGCATGCCTTTGGGTGAATGTACATAGAATGATGTCTACTTTGTGAAAACAATTTATCGGTGCCATTTTGGACGACACTCTCGGTAGCCGCTTCACAAAAAATGCTATTTTAAGCAATTGAAAAAATGAAAAGTGGGTTTTTTTTGTGAAACATGTCGAAATCTTTGTTCGGCAACATTGCTTGCCATCCCACAATGAACACATCTGCCAATTTTGGGCTCATTTGGACAAACTATGTCATGAATGTGGCCAAAACATTGCTCCTTCATCTTAAAAGCTATGAATATTCGTTCGTAATAGCAAGGTTCTGAGAACACTTTTCCAGTAAAACTAGCGCATTGCATTTTTTTTGAATTTTGTGTGCTCATTTGAAAATCTAGTCGAATTCGTGGCCGTGACCATTTGTGTCTAGTGGTTGAATCATGTGGATATTTTGGCGTATCTCTGATGAAATGGATACTTGTGAGCCTAAAATGAAATTTCAAAAAAATAACGGACAAGCTATGTGGCGGCTACAGTTCAAATCTAGCGGTTTCCAACTGAATCGGCAGGGTACCGTTTAAATGGGCATAAATAGGTAAATAGCTCAGAAATGCATGCCTTTGTGTGAATGTACATAGAATGATGTCTACTTTGTGAAAACAATTTATCGGTGCCATTTTGGACGACACTCTCGGTAGCCGCTTCACAAAAATGCTATTTTAAGCAATTGAAAAATGAAAAGTGGGTTTTTTTGTGAAACATGTCGAAATCTTTGTTCGGCAACATTGCTTGCGATCCCACAGTGAACACATGTGCCAATTTTGGGCTCATTTGGACAAACTACGTCATGAATGTGGCCAAAACATTGCTCCTTCATCTTGAAAGCTATGAATGTTCGTTCGTGATAGCAAGGTTCTGAGAACACTTTTCCAGTAAAACTAGCGCATTGCAAGTTTATAATTTTTTGTGGTAACTAGGTCACATATCAAGACGCACGCGAAGGTTTTCCATTATTTTGATTTTTTTTTTGAATTTTGTGTGCTCATTTGAAAATCTAGTCGAATTCGTGGCCGTGACCGTTTGTGTCTAGTGGTTGAATCATGTGGATATTTTGGCGTATCTCTGATGAAATGGATACTTGTGAGCCTAAAATGAAATTTCGAAAAAATAACGGACAAGCTATGTGGCGGCTACAGTTCAAAATCTAGCGGTTTCCAGCTGAATCGGCAGGGTACCGTTTAAATGGGCATAAATAGGTAAATAGCTCGGAAATGCATGCCTTTGGGTGAATGTACATAGAATGATGTCTACTTTGTGAAAACAATTTATCGGTGCCATTTTGGACGACACTCTCGGTAGTCGCTTCACAAAAAATGCTATTTTAAGCAATTGAAAAATGAAAAGTGGGTTTTTTTGTGAAACATGTCGAAATCTTTGTTTGGCAACATTGCTTGCCATCCCACAATGAACACATGTGCCAATTTTGGGCTCATTTGGACACACTATGTCATGAATGTGGCCAAAACATTGCTCCTTCATCTTGAAAGCTATGAATGTTCGTTCGTGATCGCAAGGTTCTGAGAACACTTTTCCAGTAAAACTAGCGCATTGCAAGTTTATAATTTTTTGTGGTAACTAGGTCACATATCAAGACGCCACGCGAAGGTTTTCCATTATTTTGATTTTTTTTGAATTTTGTGTGCTCATTTGAAAATCTAGTCGAATTCGTGGCCGTGACCATTTGTGTCTAGTGGTTGAATCATGTGGATATTTTGGCGTATCTCTGATGAAATGGATACTTGTGAGCCTAAAATGAAATTTCGAAAAAAATAACGGACAAGCTATGTGGCGGCTACAGTTCAAAATCTAGCGGTTTCCAACTGAATCGGCAGGGTACCGTTTAAATGGGCATAAATAGGTAAATAGCTCGGAAATGCATGCCTTTGTGTGAATGTACATAGAATGGTGTCTACTTTGTGAAAACAATTTATCGGTGCCATTTTGGACGACACTCTCGGTAGCCGCTTCACAAAAAATGCTATTTTAAGCAATTGAAAAATGAAAAGTGGGTTTTTTTGTGAAACATGTCGAAATCTTTGTTCGGCAACATTGCTTGCCATCCCACAATGAACACATGTGCCAATTTTGGGCTCATTTGGACAAACTATGTCATGAAGGTGGCCAAAACATTGCTCCTTCATCTTGAAAGCTATGAATGTTCGTTCGTGATAGCAAGGTTCTAAGAACACTTTTCCAGTAAAACTAGCGCATTGCAAGTTTTTAATTTTTTGTGGTAACTAGGTCACATATCAAGACACCACGCGATGGTTTTCCATTATTTTGATTTTTTTTGAATTTTGTGTGCTCATTTGAAAATCTAGTTTAATTCGTGGCCGTGACCGTTTGTGTCTAGTGGTTGAATCATGTGGATATTTTGGCGTATCTCTGATGAAATGGATACTTGTGAGCCTAAAAATGAAATTTCGAAAAAATAACGGACAAGCTATGTGGCGGCTACAGTTCAAAATCTAGCGGTTTCCAGCTGAATCGGCAGGGTACCGTTTAAATGGGCATAAATAGGTAAATAGCTCGGAAATGCATGCCTTTGGGTGAATGTACATAGAATGATGTCTACTTTGTGAAAACAATTTATCGGTGCCATTTTGGACGACACTCTCGTCAGCCGCTTCACAAAAAATGCTATTTTAAGCAATTGAAAAAAAATGAAAAGTGGGTTTTTTTTGTGAAACATGTCGAAATCTTTGTTCGGCAACATTGCTTGCCATCCCACAATGAACACATGTGCCAATTTTGGGCTCATTTGGACAAACTATGTCATGAATGTGGCCAAAACATTGCTCCTTCATCTTGAAAGCTATGAATGTTCGTTCGTGATAGCAAGGTTCTGAGAACACTTTTCCAGTAAAACTAGCGCATTGCATTTTTTTTGAATTTTGTGTGCTCATTTGAAAATCTAGTCGAATTCGTGGCCGTGACCATTTGTGTCTAGTGGTTGAATCATGTGGCTATTTTGGCGTATCTCTGATGAAATGGATACTTGTGAGCCTAAAAATGAAATTTCAAAAAAATAACGGACAAGCTATGTGGCGGCTACAGTTCAAAATCTAGCGGTTTCCAGCTGAATCGGCAGGGTACCGTTTAAATGGGCATAAATAGGTAAATAGCTCGGAAATGCATGCCTTTGGGTGAATGTACATAGAATGATGTCTACTTTGTGAAAACAATTTATCGGTGCCATTTTGGACGACACTCTCGGTAGCCGCTTCACAAAAATGCTATTTTAAGCAATTGAAAAATGAAAAGTGGGTTTTTTTGTGAAACATGTCGAAATCTTTGTTCGGCAACATTGCACACATGTGACAATTTTGGGCTCATTTGGACAAACTATGTCATGAATGTGGCCAAAACATTGCTCCTTCATCTTGAAAGCTATGAATGTTCTTTCGTGATAGCAAGGTTCTGAGAACACTTTTCCAGTAAAACTAGCGCATTGCAAGTTTATAATTTTTTGTGGTAACTAGGTCACATATCAAGACGCCACGCGAAGGTTTTCCATTATTTTGATTTTTTTTTTGAATTTTGTGTGCTCATTTGAAAATCTAGTCGAATTCGTGGCCGTGACCGTTTGTGTCTAGTGGTTGAATCATGTGGATATTTTGGCGTATCTCTGATGAAATGGATACTTGTGAGCCTAAAAATGAAATTTCGAAAAATAACGGACAAGCTATGTGGCGGCTACAGTTCAAAATCTAGCGGTTTCCAGCTGAATCGGCAGGGTACCGTTTAAATGGGCATAAATAGGTAAATAGCTCGGAAATGCATGCCTTTGGGTGAATGTACAGAGAATGATATCTACTTTGTGAAAACAATTTATCGGTGCCATTTTGGACGACACTCTCGGTAGCCGCTTCACAAAAAATGCTATTTTAAGCAATTGAAAAATGAAAAGTGTTTTTTTTTGTGAAACATGTTGAAATCTTTGTTCGGCAACATTGCTTGCCATCCCACAATGAACACATGTGCCAATTTTGGGCTCATTTGGACAAACTATGTCATGAATGTGGCCAAAACATTGCTCCTTCATCTTGAAAGCTATGAATGTTCGTTCGTGATAGCAAGGTTCTGAGAACACTTTTCCAGTAAAAACTAGCGCATTGCAAGTTTATAATTTTTTGTGGTAACTGGGTCACATATCAAGACGCCACGCGAAGGTTTTCCATTATTTTGATTTTTTTTTGAATTTTGTGTGCTCATTTGAAAACCTAGTCGAATTCGTGGCCGCGACCGTTTGTGTCTAGTGGTTGAATCATGTGGATATTTGGCGTATCTCTGATGAAATGGATACTTGTGAGCCTAAAAATGAAATTTCGAAAAATAACGGACAAGCTATGTGGCGGCTACAGTTCAAAATCTAGCGGTTCCAGCTGAATCGGCAGGGTACCGTTTAAATGGGCATAAATAGGTAAATAGCTCGGAAGTGCATGCCTTTGGGTGAATGTACATAGAATGATGTCTACTTTGTGAAAACAATTTATCGGTGCCATTTTGGACGACACTCTCGGTAGCCGCTTCACAAAAAATGCTATTTTAAGCAATTGAAAAATGAAAAGTGGGGCTTTTTGTGAAACATGTCGAAATCTTTGTTCGGCAACATTGCTTGCCATCCCACAATGAACACATGTGCCAATTTTGGGCTCATTTGGACAAACTATGTCATGAATGTGGCCAAAACATTGCTCCTTCATCTTGAAAGCTATGAATGTTCGTTCGTGATAGCAAGGTTCTGAGAACACTTTTCCAGTAAAACTAGCGCATTGCAAGTTTATAATTTTTTGTGGTAACTAGGTCACATATCAAGACGCCACGCGAAGGTTTTCCATTATTTTGATTTTTTTTTAATTTTGTGTGCTCATTTGAAAATCTAGTCGAATTCGTGGCCGTGACCGTTTGTGTCTAGTGGTTGAATCATGTGGATATTTTGGCGTATCTCTGATGAAATGGATACTTGTGAGCCTAAAAATGAAATTTCGAAAAAATAACGGACAAGCTATGTGGAGGCTAGAGTTCAAAATCTAGCGGTTTCCATCTGAATCGGCAGGGTACCGTTTAAATGGGCATAAATATGTAAATAGCTTGGAAATGCATGCCTTTGGGTGAATGTACATAGAATGATGTCTACTTTGTGAAAACAATTTATCGGTGCCATTTTGGACGACACTCTCGGTAGCCGCTTCACAAAAAAATGCTATTTTAAGCAATTGAAAAATGAAAAGTGGGTTTTTTTGTGAAACATGTCGAAATCTTTGTTTGGCAACATTGCTTGCCATCCCACAATGAACACATGTGCCAATTTTGGGCTCATTTGGAAAACTATGTCATGAATGTGGCCAAAACATTGCTCCTTCATCTTGAAAGTTATGAATGTTCGTTCGTGATAACAAGGTTCTGAGAACACTTTTCCAGTAAAACTAGCGCATTGCAAGTTTATAATTTTTTGTGGTAACTAGGTCACATACCAAGACGCCACGCGAAGGTTTTCCATTATTTTGATTTTTTTTTTATTTTGTGTGCTCATTTGAAAATCTAGTCGAATTCGTGGCCTGACCATTTGTGTCTAGTGGTTGAATCATGTGGATATTTTGGCGTATCTCTGATAAAATGGATACTTGTGAGCCTAAAAATGAAATTTCGAAAAAATAACGGACAAGCTATGTGGCGGCTACAGTTCAAAATCTAGCGGTTTCCAACTGAATCGGCAGGTACCGTTTAAATGGGCATAAATAGGTAAATAGCTCGGAAATGCATGCCTTTGGGTGAATGTACATAGAATGTGTCTACTTTGTGAAAACAATTTATCGGTGCCATTTTGGACGACACTCTCGGTAGCCGCTTCACAAAAAATGCTATTTTAAGCAATTGAAAAATGAAAAGTGGGTTTTTTTTGTGAAACATGTCGAAATCTTTGTTCGGAAACATTGCTTGCCATCCCACAATGAACACATGTGCCAATTTTGGGCTCATTTGGACAAACTATGTCATGAAGGTGGCCAAAACATTGCTCCTTCATCTTGAAAGCTATGAATGTTCGTTCGTGATAGCAAGGTTCTGAGAACACTTTTCCAGTAAAACTAGCGCATTGCAAGTTTATAATTTTTTGTGGTAACTAGGTCACATATCAAGACGCCACGCGAAGGTTTTCCATTATTTTGATTTTTTTTGAATTTTGTGTGCTCATTTGAAAATCTACTTTAATTCGTGGCCGTGACCGTTTGTGTCTAGTGGTTGAATCATGTGGATATTTTGGCGTATCTCTGATGAAATGGATACTTGTGAGCCTAAAAATGAAATTTCGAAAAAATAACGGACAAGCTATGTGGCGGCTACAGTTCAAAATCTAGCGGTTTCCAGCTGAATCGGCAGGGTACCGTTTAAATGGGCATAAATAGGTAAATAGCTCGGAAATGCATGCCTTTGGGTGAATGTACATAGAATGATGTCTACTTTGTGAAAACAATTTATCGGTGCCATTTTGGACGACACTCTCGTCAGCCGCTTCACAAAAAATGCTATTTTAAGCAATTGAAAAAAAATGAAAAGTGGGTTTTTTTGTGAAACATGTCGAAATCTTTGTACGGCAACATTGCTTGCCATCCCACAATGAACACATGTGCCAATTTTGGGCTCATTTGGACAAACTATGTCATGAATGTGGCCAAAACATTGCTCCTTCATCTTGAAAGCTATGAATGTTCGTTCGTGATAGCAAGGTTCTGAGAACACTTTTCCAGTAAAACTAGCGCATTGCATTTTTTTTGAATTTTGTGTGCTCATTTGAAAATCTAGTCGAATTCGTGGCCGTGACCATTTGTGTCTAGTGGTTGAATCATGTGGCTATTTTGGCGTATCTCTGATGAAATGGATACTTGTGAGCCTAAAAATGAAATTTCAAAAAATAACGGACAAGCTATGTGGCGGCTACAGTTCAAAATCTAGCGGTTTCCAGCTGAATCGGCAGGGTACCGTTTAAATGGGCATAAATAGGTAAATAGCTCGGAAATGCATGCCTTTGGGTGAATGTACATAGAATGATGTCTACTTTGTGAAAACAATTTATCGGTGCCATTTTGGACGACACTCTCGGTAGCCGCTTCACCAAAATGCTATTTTAAGCAATTGAAAAATGAAAAGTGGGTTTTTTTGTGAAACATGTCGAAATCTTTGTTCGGCAACATTGCACACATGTGCCAATTTTGGGCTCATTTGGACAAACTATGTCATGAATGTGGCCAAAACATTGCTCCTTCATCTTGAAAGCTATGAATGTTCGTTCGTGATAGCAAGGTTCTGAGAACACTTTTCTAGTAAAACTAGCGCATTGCAAGTTTCTAATTTTTTGTGGTAACTAGGTCACATATCAAGACGCCACGCGAAGGTTTTCCATTATTTTGATTTTTTTTTGAATTTTGTGTGCTCATTTGAAAATCTAGTCGAATTCGTGGCCGTGACCGTTTGTGTCTAGTGGTTGAATCATGTGGATATTTTGGCGTATCTCTGATGAAATGGATACTTGTGAGCCTAAAAATGAAATTTCGAAAAAATAACGGACAAGCTATGTGGCGGCTACCGTTCAAAATCTAGCGGTTTCCAGCTGAATCGGCAGGGTACCGTTTAAATGGGCATAAATAGGTAAATAGCTCGGAAATGCATGCCTTTGGGTGAATGTACATAGAATGATGTCTACTTTGTGAAAACAATTTATCGGTGCCATTTTGGACGACACTCTCGGTAGCCGCTTCAAAAAAAATGCTATTTTAAGTAATTGAAAAATGAAAAGTGTTTTTTTTTGTGAAACATGTCGAAATCTTTGTTCGGCAACATTGCTTGCCATCCCACAATGAACACATGTGCCAATTTTGGGCTCATTTGGACAAACTATGTCATGAATGTGGCCAAAACATTGCTCCTTCATCTTGAAAGTTATGAATGTTCGTTCGTGATAGCAAGGTTCTGAGAACACTTTTCTAGTAAAACTAGCGCATTGCAAGTTTCTAATTTTTTGTGGTAACTAGGTCACATATCAAGACGCCACGCGAAGGTTTTCTATTATTTTGATTTTTTTTTTGAATTTTGTGTGCTTATTTGAAAATCTAGTCGAATTCGTGGCCGCGACCGTTTGTGTCTAGTGGTTGAATCATGTGGATATTTTGGCGTATCTCTGATGAAATGGATAGTTGTGAGCCTAAAAATGAAATTTCGAAAAAATAACGGACAAGCTATGTGGCGGCTACCGTTCAAAATCTAGCGGTTTCCAGCTGAATCGGCAGGGTACCGTTTAAATGGGCATAAATAGGTAAATAGCTCGGAAATGCATGCCTTTGGGTGAATGTACATAGAATGATGTCTACTTTGTGAAAACAATTTATCGGTGCCATTTTGGACGACACTCTCGGTAGCCGCTTCACAAAAAATGCTATTTTAAGTAATTGAAAAATGAAAAGTGTTTTTTTTTGTGAAACATGTCGAAATCTTTGTTCGGCAACATTGCTTGCCATCCCACAATGAACACATGTGCCAATTTTGGGCTCATTTGGACAAACTATGTCATGAATGTGGCCAAAACATTGCTCCTTCATCTTGAAAGCTATGAATGTTCGTTCGTGATAGCAAGGTTCTGAGAACACTTTTCTAGTAAAACTAGCGCATTGCAAGTTTCTAATTTTTTGTGGTAACTAGGTCACATATCAAGACGCCACGCGAAGGTTTTCCATTATTTTGATTTTTTTTTTTGAATTTTGTGTGCTTATTTGAAAATCTAGTCGAATTCGTGGCCGCGACCGTTTGTGTCTAGTGGTTGAATCATGTGGATATTTTGGCGTATCTCTGATGAAATGGATACTTGTGAGCCTAAAAATGAAATTTCGAAAAAATAACGGACAAGCTATGTGGCGGCTACCGTTCAAAATCTAGCGGTTTCCAGCTGAATCGGCAGGGTACCGTTTAAATGGGCATAAATAGGTAAATAGCTCGGAAATGCATGCCTTTGGGTGAATGTACATAGAATGATGTCTACTTTGTGAAAACAATTTATCGGTGCCATTTTGGACGACACTCTCGGTAGCCGCTTCACAAAAAATGCTATTTTAAGTAATTGAAAAATGAAAAGTGTTTTTTTTTGTGAAACATGTCGAAATCTTTGTTCGGCAACATTGCTTGCCATCCCACAATGAACACATGTGCCAATTTTGGGCTCATTTGGACAAACTATGTCATGAATGTGGCCAAAACATTGCTCCTTCATCTTGAAAGCTATGAATGTTCGTTCGTGATAGCAAGGTTCTGAGAACACTTTTCTAGTAAAACTAGCGCATTGCAAGTTTCTAATTTTTTGTGGTAACTAGGTCACATATCAAGACGCCACGCGAAGGTTTTCCATTATTTTGATTTTTTTTTAATTTTGTGTGCTCATTTGAAAATCTAGTCGAATTCGTGGCCGCGACCGTTTGTGTCTAGTGGTTGAATCATGTGGATATTTTGGCGTATCTCTGATGAAATGGATACTTGTGAGCCTAAAAATGAAATTTCGAAAAAATAACGGACAAGCTATGTGGCGGCTACCGTTCAAAATCTAGCGGTTTCCAGCTGAATCGGCAGGGTACCGTTTAAATGGGCATAAATAGGTAAATAGCTCGGAAATGCATGCCTTTGGGTGAATGTACATAGAATGATGTCTACTTTGTGAAAACAATTTATCGGTGCCATTTTGGACGACACTCTCGGTAGCCGCTTCACAAAAAATGCTATTTTAAGTAATTGAAAAATGAAAAGTGTTTTTTTTTGTGAAACATGTCGAAATCTTTGTTCGGCAACATTGCTTGCCATCCCACAATGAACACATGTGCCAATTTTGGGCTCATTTGGACAAACTATGTCATGAATGTGGCCAAAACATTGCTCCTTCATCTTGAAAGCTATGAATGTTCGTTCGTGATAGCAAGGTTCTGAGAACACTTTTCTAGTAAAACTAGCGCATTGCAAGTTTCTAATTTTTTGTGGTAACTAGGTCACATATCAAGACGCCACGCGAAGGTTTTCCATTATTTTGATTTTTTTTTGAATTTTGTGTGCTCATTTGAAAATCTAGTCGAATTCGTGGCCGCGACCGTTTGTGTCTAGTGGTTGAATCATGTGGATATTTTGGCGTATCTCTGATGAAATGGATACTTGTGAGCCTAAAAATGAAATTTCGAACAAATAACGGACAAGCTATGTGGCGGCTACCGTTCAAAATCTAGCGGTTTCCAGCTGAATCGGCAGGGTACCGTTTAAATGGGCATAAATAGGTAAATAGCTCGGAAATGCATGCCTTTGGGTGAATGTACATAGAATGATGTCTACTTTGTGAAAACAATTTATCGGTGCCATTTTGGACGACACTCTCGGTAGCCGCTTCACAAAAAATGCTATTTTAAGCAATTGAAAAATGAAAAGTGGGTTTTTTTGTGAAACATGTCGAAATCTTTGTTCGGCAACATTGCTTGTCATCCCACAATGAACACATGTGCCAATTTTGGGCTCATTTGGACAAACTATGTCATGAATGTGGCCAAAACATTGCTCCTTCATCTTGAAAGCTATGAATGTTCGTTCGTGATAGCAAGGTTCTGAGAACACTTTTCCAGTAAAACTAGCGCATTGCAAGTTTATAATTTTTTGTGGTAACTAGGTCACATATCAAGACGCCACGCGAAGGTTTTCCATTATTTTGATTTTTTTTGAATTTTGTGTGCTCATTTGAAAATCTAGTCGAATTCGTGGCCGCGACCGTTTGTGTCTAGTGGTTGAATCATGTGGATATTTTGGCGTATCTCTGATGAAATGGATACTTGTGAGCCTAAAATGAAATTTCGAAAAAATAACGGACAAGCTATGTGGCGGCTACAGTTCAAAATATAGCGGTTTCCAGCTGAATCGGCAGGGTACCGTTTAAATGGGCATAAATAGGTAAATAGCTCGGAAATGCATGCCTTTGGGTGAATGTACATAGAATGATGTCTACTTTGTGAAAACAATTTATCGGTGCCATTTTGGACGACACTCTCGATAGCCGCTTCACAAAAAATGCTATTTTAAGCAATTGAAAAATGAAAAGTGTTTTTTTTTTGTGAAACATGTCGAAATCTTTGTTCGGCAACATTGCTTGCCATCCCACAATGAACACATGTGCCAATTTTGGGCTCATTTAGACAAACTATGTCATGAATGTGGCCAAAACATTGCTCCTTCATCTTGAAAGCTATGAATGTTCGTTCGTGATAGCAAGGTTCTGAGAACACTTTTCCAGTAAAACTAGCGCATTGCAAGTTTATAATTTTTTGTGGTAACTAGGTCACATATCAAGACGCCACGCGAAGGTTTTCCATTATTTTGATTTTTTTTGAATTTAGTGTGCTCATTTGAAAATCTAGTCGAATTCGTGGCCGCGACCGTTTGTGTCTAGTGGTTGAATCATGTGGATATTTTGGCGTATCTCTGATGAAATGGATACTTGTGAGCCTAAAAATGAAATTTCGAAAAAATAACGGACAAGCTATGTGGCGGCTACAGTTCAAAATCTAGCGGTTTCCAGCTGAATCGGCAGGGTACCGTTTAAATGGGCATAAATAGGTAAATAGCTCGGAAATGCATGCCTTTGGGTGAATGTACATAGAATGATGTCTACTTTGTGAAAACAATTTATCGGTGCCATTTTGGACGACACTCTCGGTAGCCGCTTCACAAAAAATGCTATTTTAAGCAATTGAAAAATGAAAAGTGGGTTTTTTTGTGAAACATGTCGAAATCTTTGTTTGACAACATTGCTTGCCATCCCACAATGAACACATGTGCCAATTTTGGGCTCATTTGGACAAACTATGTCATGAATGTGGCCAAAACATTGCTCCTTCATCTTGAAAGCTATGAATGTTCGTTCGTGATAGCAAGGTTCTGAGAACACTTTTCCAGTAAAACTAGCGCATTGCAAGTTTATAATTTTTTGTGGTAACTAGGTCACATACCAAGACGCCACGCGAAGGTTTTCCATTATTTTGATTTTTTTTTAATTTTGTGTGCTCATTTGAAAATCTAGTCGAATTCGTGGCCGTGACCGTTTGTGTCTAGTGGTTGAATCATGTGGATATTTTGGCGTATCTCTGATGAAATGGATAGTTGTGAGCCTAAAAATGAAATTTCGAAAAAATAACGGACAAGCTATGTGGCGGCTATAGTTCAAAATCTAGCGGTTTCCAGCTGAATCGGCAGGGTACCGTTTAAATGGGCATAAATAGGTAAATAGCTCAGAAATGCATGCCTTTGTGTGAATGTACATAGAATGATGTCTACTTTGTGAAAACAATTTATCGGTGTCATTTTGGACGACACTCTCGGTAGCCGCTTCACAAAAAATGCTATTTTAAGCAATTGAAAAATGAAAAGTGGGATTTTTTGTGAAACATGTCGAAATCTTTGTTCGGCAACATTGCTTGCCATCCCACAATGAACACATATGCCAATTTTGGGCTCATTTGGACAAACTATGTCATGAATGTGGCCAAAACATTGCTCCTTCATCTTAAAAGCTATGAATGTTCGTTCGTGATAGCAAGGTTCTGAGAACACTTTTCCAGTAAAACTAGCGCATTGCAAGTTTATAATTTTTTGTGGTAACTAGGTCACATATCAAGACGCCACGCGAAGGTTTCCATTATTTTGATTTTTTTTTGAATTTTGTGTGCTCATTTGAAAATCTAGTCGAATTCGTGGCCGTGACCGTTTGTGTCTAGTGGTTGAATCATGTGGATATTTTGGCGTATCTCTGATGAAATGGATACTTGTGAGCCTAAAAATGAAATTTCGAAAAAATAACGGACAAGCTATGTGGCGGCTACAGTTCAAAATCTAGCGGTTTCCAGCTGAATCGGCAGGGTACCGTTTAAATGGGCATAAATAGGTAAATAGCTCGGAAATGCATGCCTTTGGGTGAATGTACATAGAATGATGTCTACTTTGTGAAAACAATTTATCGGTGCCATTTTGGACGACACTCTGATGAAATGGATACTTGTGAGCCTAAAAATGAAATTTCGAAAAAATAACGGGCAAGCTATGTGGCGGCTATAGTTCAAAATCTAGCGGTTTCCAGCTGAATCGGCAGGGTACCGTTTAAATGGGCATAAATAGGTAAATAGCTCGGAAATGCATGACTTTGGGTGAATGTACATAGAATGATGTCTACTTTGTGAAAACAATTTATCGGTGCCATTGTTTGCCATGAATATTCGTAGATGAGAACACTTTGTTAAAATTGTCATATTCCAAGTTTATGATTTTGTATGGATACTGGGACACATATAATGACACACGACAAAGGTTTTCCATTTATTTGAATTTCGTATGGCGATTTCAAAATTTTGTAACATATTTTTGGTAGGTGCTTCATATTTTTGGTTTGAATCTTGTAAAACTCTTGATGTATCTCTGATAAATTTACATACTTTGTAGCTAAATAAGATTTTATAAAAAATCTGAGCAAACTACGAAGCACATGCAGTTCAATTTTGAGCAAAAATTATGCCCTAAAACTTATTTATGTCTACCCAAAAGTTTTTTTTACTGTAAAAGACTATGCCGAACTGGGCCGAAACTAGCCCAGCCTTTGATCCGCTCCCGGGCCTGAGGCCCGTTGGACAGTTTCTGGATCGCCACGACTGTCCGATGCCTATCCGACGGCGGGGAGCAGAGCATCGCCCTAACTCTTCCGGCATATAAGCAGGGCATCGCCGCCGCCCCTTGCTAACCCTAACTCTTCTCGAACCTCTCAGTTTTCCCTGTCTTCGCCTCCGCCGCCCCCGCTCCGTGCTGCTCCTCTATCTCCTTTCTTTGCCGCCGTCCATCTGCTCCCCACCACGCGCATCACTTCGACAGCCACCCACGCCCACGCACACTTCACCCCGAGGCCCTCTCTCCGTTCTCCACCAGTTGCTCCACCTTGTCGTCGTGGAGCCTCGGTCGTCGGGCTCGCCGCCGTGATGGACGGGGCCGCTCGATGTGGCCTCGGGGTCGACGGATCTGGTGTCGCCGGAGTTGCCCGCCTCTTATCTATTTCCCTCCTCCCTCCATACCTGACCACTGTCTAGGTTTTGTCTCACTGTCTCTACCTCTCTGCAGGCACCCCAGACGCAAGCCGCGCCATAGCAGCGGTCCAGCATGTGACGCTGTCGCCGGTCACGCCATCGACGACGCCGACGGAGTTCGCGACTCAAGCAGCAGGCTTGTCTCCGTCAGGAATTGCGGCGCTTCGGATCTGGTTTTTGCGCGTCCTCGGCGGCGACTTGCCGATCCCTTTTCAATATGCACGGCAAGCTCTACATCGGCTTCTCTGGCCTCACCACCGACGTGCAGTTATGTGCAGACTGTGCGTCGTGTTATGCATACTACATAGGCTGCAGTGGCCTTCTACTTAATGAATCCAAGATGCTAGTGTTCCACTGTTCCTGCAATCAGCAATAGTGAGCGAATTGTACTTCTTGTGTCACTTGTTAGAATTTCATACCAACTTACTGCATTGATTAGCTCTTGATATTGGCTCTGTTTGATTGAACTTGTCATTGTGTATTTTTATATGGTGCTGTTATAGCCAATATCTTCTTAACTTCACTCAGCATGATGATGCATCAATGTAGCATTGTCCAATTAACACATCGTCCAATCATAAGGTGTCCGTGCACCAATATCTGAATCGAACTAGACTTGTTATTATTGCTTTCTGGGCTGTTATTTATACACAATTACATCCACATACTGGCTTAAGTTGAAACATCTATTACAGCAGAGAGCATCTGATCTTCTACCTAATAATAAAATTAAAGCATTTACTCCATTTGTGGATGCTTACTAGCTACTGCAATCCACATAGTACCTTAAGTTGAAGCATTTACTATTTTGTGTCGTGGGTTGCAGAAGTGGAGCAGAGGCAAGGAGGCTGTGAACCAAACAGTGTTGTTCGGTCAGGGTACCTGCGAGGTGCTAAATTGCAACAGTGTTGATGAGGATGTGATCTCCTCTTTGGCAGTAAGCAAGGTCAGTTCATGGGAAATTCCGTGGTTGCATATTTTCTGATTGCATGCCGTTCAATCACTATCTGATGTTCTTGCTGGGAGCACTCTTGCTAAAGTAACGAGCTACATTTCATCTCAACATCTTATATTTAGCTGTTGGTTTACATTTTAAGCTGTTGCAAGTGTCAAATGAGTTCATAGTGTGCAATATGTCCTTGCTTATCTAATGTGAGAAGATAATCCTGTATGAGTGTGTGATACATAAGATAACCCTGTTAGCTATATAATTCCGTGATAACATTTATATACTTTGATAGTCTCTTATTCTTGTATTATCCTTTTAGTTAATATACATTATTCGTGTTTAAAGTCATCGACTGAGATGTTGTCAACATTCCTGCCATGTGGTGCTTCCTTTTTCATGCTTTGCTAGCAGATCTTTGCTTGAATTAAATTGTTGGTTGTATTTGTGCTTATAATTATGCTTTTATCTGGTTCTTGCACAATGGTTTTCATTTCACCAACCAAATGAACATCTGTGCCTTCTTAAGTGATGCAAGTTTCCAGGAGCTCCAGGCTGAAGAATTTTGAAGAAGCGTGACAAAGCAAAGAGTAGCAATTATGTATTGTAATAGTAGGCATATCTCGGTTGTACTAATAGACTGATTTAGTGTTATTTGGATGAATTTCTCTGTTCTGTTCGAAATGTGGATTTTGTAATAGACTGATTTAGTGTTATTTGGACGAATTTCTCGGTTCTGTTTGAAATGTGGATTTTGTATTGTGATTAAAAAGCTGTAATATGGAAACCTGACCAGTTTGACCTTCTGATTAAAATGAATATATAAAAAATCGACTGTCTGACATGTGGGACCGATTTAAGAGAAGAACCTGAAAAGTGGGACCTGTCTGACTGGTGGGCCACCTAAAATAAAATCACTAAATACAAAATAATAAGAAAAAGTCTACGTGCCAGAAATAAAAGCCCGAAATGTTGGGCTTGGCCCATGTAATTGATCAGAATTGACTGGAACATAAAAAGAAAAAGACCGAATTGTTGGGCTCGGCCCATATAAAACACAAGAATGGACCGGCTGATTCTGATCTACGACCATGTCATTTGGTCACAATTTTGCCACGTCATCTCTGCCACGTTGGATCTGACGTGGACTGCCCAGATTGGTAGTGACCAAAACAGTTGGTCATAAAATCTGTGACCTTTAGTTTTGGTCACAACCGTCTGAGACCAATCCCAAAAAAAGGTCACATACTACCATTTGTGACGCTCATCTTTTGACCAATCGTTTTTCGTCACAAAAAAGTCATAAATGATAGTTCATGACCATTTTGACCAATATCGAGGGTCACAAGTTAGCATATTTCTTGTAGTGGAGGCCAGGGCGGCCTGTAATCCTTGTCAAAAACGACAAATACACATGTACGTTCTATATTCAAAGATGGGACGCTAAGCTAGCAAATGTTTCTAGGTGCGACCGTTGCCGTTCATTGAATGCAATTGACTCATACCATCGTAAATTGACTTTCGCTTGGACACTTGATCGATGGTACGTGATATTTGAAAGGGTCGGCCAAATGGTGGATGGACACTAGTAGAAAACTGCTTATACGTGAAAAGTTACCTGTGGCGTACAAGGTTTTTGTGTGCCACTGGTATTCTCTCTCCTGTTTTGACAAATCTGTGGAAAAGTTACCTGTGGCGCACAAGGTTTTTGTGTGCCACTGGTAAATTATTACCTGTGGCGCACAAGAATGGTGGTGCGCCACAGGTAAGTTTCCACAGATTTGTGCAAACAGGGAGAAGTTACCTGTGGCGCACAGACTTGCTTGTGCGCCACAGGTAATGCAGTTACCTGTGGCGCACAGGGCCGTGCGCCACTGGTAACTACATTACCTGTGGCGCACAAGCAAGTCTGTGCGCCACAGGTAGTTTACCAGTGGCGCACGGCCTTGTGGGCCCTGTGCGCCACAGGTAACTGCATTACCTATGGCGCACAAAGTAGCCTGTGCGCCACTGGTAACCTGGGCAGAGCCCTTACCCCCCCCCCCCCCCCCCCCACCCCCCCTCGTGGATTGCCTTTTCAGTTTTGCAAACAAGAAAAGGAAATGCGCACAAAGTAGCCTGTGCGCCACTGGTAACCTGGGCAGAGCCCTTACCACCCCCCACCCCCCCCCCCTCCCCCCGTGGATTGCCTTTTCAGTTTTGCAAACAAGAAAAGGAAATGATAAAATGTTCAAAAAATTAAATCCTTTGAGATGTAGTTAGGTTTTAGTGTCTAGTTGGTACAGAAATTTTGAAATATGAATTTTGACCTTTTTTTTTGCAAAAAACAGAAAAAAAATTAAAACGGCCATAACTTTTGCATACGACGTCGAAAAAATGTGTTTAATATGTCAAAAAAATCGTGAGAAAAAAGGAGCTCGATTTCACCCGGGTTTACCCGCTGAACTTTTCTCAGATTCGGGAAATTCCAAAAGAGTAAAAAGTTATTTCAAAAAGAAGATTTTTTTCTACAAAATCAAAAAATTTAAAAAAATCGTAATTTCAAAAAAATTCAAAAAGTTCAAAAAAAATACACATAAATGTATAACAAAGAAGATTGTTGAATTATTTGGCTTTTTTTATTTTTTTTTTGAAGTGTTTTGACTTTTTTGAAATTTTGGGATTTTTTGGATTTTTTAAGTTTTTTGAATTTTTTGAATCTCCTTTTGAAACTTTAGAAGTTTTTGAAAATTTTGAAATTTAAAAACACATATATATAACACATACCACACATATACACATATAGGACTTAAGAGGGTTCATATGATATATATTAATAAGACTTGAGTAGCATAAGGGTAGCTGGACTTGATAGAACTTAGAAGTTAAGCGTGCTAGGGTTGGAGCAATTTGAGGATGGGTGACCTAGCGGGAAGTCATCATCTGAGATAGGTTAAAAAATTCAAAAAAATGCAAATAAAATAAAAAAAATCAAATATTTAGCTTTTCCAAATTATTTCAATTTTTTTTGAATTTTTCATTTTTTTAAAAAAATTGCAAAATATCAAACCTGTGGCGCACAGAATCACTTATCTGTGGCGCACAGGTGGGTGGTGCGCGTATAAGAGGTGTGCCCCGTGGCACTTACCAGTGGCGCACGGGGCCAGCTATCTGTGGCGCACAGGCTTGTGCGCCACAGATAAGTGGTGTATTCTGTGGCGCACGGGCTCGTGCGCCACAGATAACGCATTACCACTGGCGGAGCTACAGTGGCGCACGTCCCGTGCGCCACTGGTAGCTCTTTTATGTGCGCCACAGGTAAGCTTTTCTCTACTAGTGGGATGCGTTCGATGTCACATCAGTTTGCCAGTGCAGTATGACTTGCACATCCTTTTTAGATTGCAGAAATATAGAAAATGTAAGAATAGATAAGCCCTTGAATGCACAGAAGATCAACGCATATTTTTTCAAAAACTGATAAGACAAGATCAAGCGGCGATAAATTAAGAGAAAGTGCATCTGAGTTCTCAAAACTTAGTGCATCTGGGTTCTCGAAGAATCACCCAGTTTTTAGAGAAATCTTTGCGAAAACCTCAACTGGCGTGTAAGTTCTTGTGACGGCAATGAGATTACCAAATGAGTATATAAGGTTCATCCACATTATTACTTCAACTCGAGAGGTTGTAGTATTGTTTCTACGGAGCTTGTGAATATATCTGCAAACCCACAATTGGTAATTGAGAGTGCCGTGAAACATCGTGCCAACAATGACTCGAGGTTACTCCATATAGGAGAATCCTAGGAAACTAAGGCCATGCAAATTGCATTCAATAATATTCTTGTCACCCCAGTCCTACCATCCAAAGAAACTTTGTAGAGAAAAGTCTTAAGGAAGATCCTCAAACTTAAAAAAAGTTACATGTGCTGGCGCTTTTTAAGGACGCGGGAAACATTGTCTATCATTAATTGATTGCAGAACAAATTTATGTAAACGAAATTGAAAAAAGAAACAACAACAGTCACCAGGTTGAACCTAGATAAACAAAAGCCTACTCTTCCGACCAAACGCTAGTTTCCTGTCACAGCTCGTCTCAGAATCGGAGCTGCTTTGTGGCCGGTGCATGTGCCTAGTCGCTTGACTTGGATCTCCCTGATTTCCAGACCTTTGTGGTCAGAGTCGCTTGCTAGGGGAGAAGTCATAACCATAACGCCAATGTGCAACATCGATGATGCTTTCCTCAATGCTTTGTGTTTTACCTTTTATTTTATGTGTTGGATCTGTGAGTTAGGCCCTATGGGTGTGGTATCAGTTTCTGCTCGGTTTTTCGATAATTAATGGGTATTTATCTTCTTTTAATTAATTAAAGTAACAAATCTTATACCTTGTTTTAAAAAATATGTTCCAAAAATATTCTCTCCCGAACTAGTATCGAAGGATTTACCTAGTATACACTTTTGAAGTATTTTGTTGGCAAAACATGTTAACCTCACAAAGAAATATGTTTATCAATGACTGGGCGCAGGGTTCCATCCACGAACCAAGAACGCATGCATGCTCAACTAGTCCCCGGTCGACACCCTCGTGCAAGTGAAGCTTCACGTTCCAATTCCAGTTCCAGTTTTATCGGTGTTTTTCGTTGTTTTGTTTCGGATAAGGCTAAGCCGACACGGATTTTTGGCACCCGAGCACACCGTTAATAGGATTATCAAAAGTATTTTGAACTTTTTTTAGCACAAGGGGGGTGGGGGATCTCAATATTCGAGTTGATAGGATTATCGAAAAGTATTTTGAATTTTTTTCAAGTGATATGTTATGATTATTTTTAAAAGTCAACGAAAATAGTCAACAGAAAAGTTAACCTGAAAAATGACGATGAAAATATATTTTTCTTAAAAATCTGAAACTAGTTTTGTACACCAAAAATCCGTACTCTACTAAAATATCAATCTAAAATAGGTATATATGGCTTATATAGCCATATAATACCATGGTGTGTAGCTACCACCATGACTATGACTAGTAAATAGCCTCTCATGCAGCTGTAAGAAAGTTCAGTTTTTTAGACCAAGAAGTACCATTTACTTTTTTTTTGGTTTTGAAAAGCGAGCACACTTGTGCTCAAGTGTATCCGTCAGTTTTCCCTACTTGCTATTGCTACTGAGAAGTTTTCATTTCCCTTTGCTAATGAAGGAAGACTTCTCTTGATTTCAGATCCAGGGTAGTTATCGTTGTTGATCATGCATTGTTCTGTGACTTGGTTGATAGATGACTTCTCCATAGTTAAGGTTAGCTGTATGTTTGAGCCATTGAATAACGATTTGCGCTCCAGCCTATAGCAGATAAAGCTCTGCTCATGCAGTTGTGTGAGGAAAAATAGCTTATTGAAAACCAATTTTGCACAGAAGTCGGACACTCGGTCGATGTGTGGTTTCAAAAACAAGGTAGATAGTCTGGTTGATGACACTGTGCATTGATCGCAATAAACGAAACCCTAGGAGAGTTCTACAACCTACTAGAAAATTTGCACGTTTGAAACAAGCAACGAGCCTAGCATGGTTCTGTACTACTTAACCCAAATATTATTTGGTTTCTACTCCAGATGTGTGCAATATGACCATGCAACATTTCATAAGCTCAACTCATGAGTATAGAAAAGAAAAGCATATTATGAAAAAGTATCATCATGTTACAACATATAATTTAACTAGATCACATCCATGGGTCCATCCAGCAAAATAAAATTTCTTGCAGTTATCTAAGCTGGAGCTAGCAAGGCACAAACGAGCATTTGGAGCTAGTAGCAGAAGGCTAAGCATTTGAAGTCGATGGGGTAAACAACTAGGAGAAAAAAGCTAAGAATTTTAAGCGAGCTGGGAGCGAAAATATAAGTAGTTGGAGCAAACTAGGAGCGAGAAGCTAAGACATAGATAAATGGCATTACAAGAGAATAATCTGGCAGCACTAATCGAAGCCCGAAAACTATCAGTTCCTTCATGGGATGTTGCATAGCACTTGTGTTGAATGAGCGAGAGACACTCTAGTTATGTGAGCTTCCAGAGGATCCACTAGCACCTGGAATACCACTGGTCGCACCGCGTTTGAGCTTCTTTTTCTCTTCAACTGGAAACCTTCCTATGACCACCTGACATTAGTGCAATGGCACAAATCACTAATTAGGAGAAAACACAAGGTCCGATTGTCATACATGTACTCCCTCCGATTAGGAGAAAACACAAATCACTAATTAGGAGTAAGTTTCTTAAGACGATGTCATCTTCTAAATAAGCCATATCTTAACAGAAGCACATAAATTTTATGTAGGGATAGCATACAGTACTATTGTAGATAAATTAGCTGGACAGGAGATTCGGTTTATACCTGGACAGGTGAAGCTGCAATCAAAGCTCCTGCCACTCCGCCACCAAAAACACAGCCTTGACCAGCAAGCGAAACAATGAGTCCACCTCTGCGAGTGGTGATCATTCCATCAGTCTCGGATGACTGATACGAGCCAGACAAAGATAGAATCTCAAAATGACCCTGCGTGACGAATGAGAACAATTATGTTATCATTTGAAATGATGCAAATCTAGAGGTCAGACAGCTATAATTAATTTCCAATAGACGAGATATGCCAAACGATATGCTTTCCTTTCAGTAGGCTGGTAATGGAAATAATTAGACTATTTCTCTATATAGCACCACCTCACAATATATTTTCTTTCTAATTCTCGAAGTTCGGTTGAAACCGAGGTATAATTTCTATTGCATATGGGCAAATACAGATTTCAAATGTATAGATTGCAAGATAAAGCTGGAGCAAACCTCATAAATAGTTGTTTCATGAATTGAAGCTCCTTGACGCAGTGTCACATTGGATACAACACCATGGGCAGAGAGCACATAAACTGTCGATCCATTCCCAGAATAGGACATTACTTTAGTTGCTACATCCTGAAATCATGGATCCTTTATATTAGCATTTACCATACAACAGGCAGAAGTTTTGGTAAATCATGGATCCATTATTAGCATTTATCATGCAACAGGCAGAAGCTTTGGTAGAATTTATGGGAAATATAATCAATCAGATATTCTAATATCTAATTATATGACATAATTTTAATATTGCACTAGTATATCTTTAGGCGCGCCACAAGAGTGCGTCAATTTACCTCTCCTTAGAATTAAATCATGAGAGCTGATGGAAAATATAATTATAATAAAGATGAAATCGTGAAGCTCTAATCATTTAATGAATCATGAAAAATACATTTGTGTTTAGTGCATCGAACTCATACATAAGAAGTTTCATTCAATTAATGTTTAAAACGAGAGTGAAAAATATGTAAATACATCTCACATACTAGTGCTTCATATGGACAACTTTGCTAAATTATAAAAGAACTTAACCACCATATTTAAAACTAAATACATGCACAAAATAAATCATATTTGTCTAAAATAAAAATATCAATTGATATTCCTATATCTAATAATATGACATGATTATATTACTGCGCTAGTATATGTTTCGCCCCATAAGAGTGCGTCAATTTACCTCTCCAACTTGGATGGTGATAACCTCAGGATTTAATCCAATCACACCTGACCCTGAAAAAAATCCATCTAAAATTAAGACAGATCTGAAAGAAAAAAGACTGCAATGTTGGCAATCGGATGCTAGCATTCAAGTATTCACTGGAAGGATATCAGAGACACATCACACATAATTGTAGAACTCGTCTCAGGTTAGATCTGGCAGGTGTTCCTAAAGAACACATAAAGTTTGCTAACACGATAGCGTGTCACGAGTAGTGTATTACGAGAGGAGTATCTGAGATAAAATACCGTCATGTCTGTATGCGTTTTTGCGCTACTGTACTATCAGAACTTGTATATGATATACCTGCCGCTGTCACCTTCTGCTTGTTGGCGGTGGAGCTCGGTCCCCGAACCCTCGTCTTCTTGACACGCTGCGTCGCATTCGCTGAAGGTGGTGGTGGCAGCAGCAGAGGCAATGGCAGCGCTGGTGGCGCCTCGGGGACAACCCACGGGATGCCAGATGGAGGTAGTGCCGGCATGGTAGCCAGCGGCATGGCAACCAGTGGGTCGTTCTTGCGGGGGCGGCCGCGCTTCCGCTTGGGGGCTCTCATGGCGGGCATAACGCCATTGGAGAAGGTGAGTAGCGCTAGCGCGGCTGCGTGCTGGTAGGAAGCGGTATCGTCCTGGGCGTCGGACAGGGGTGCGCCTACGCTGGGCTGTTGCTGAAGCTGCAGTTGGCTCGTGTGCATGCCCGCATCATACGCAGAACCAGTTGCGGTCATGGCGGGCGCAAAGCCATTGGAGGAGGTCTGAAGCGGGGGTGCTGGCTGGTAGGAAGCAGTACCGTCGTGGGCGTATGCCTGGGAGAGGTCGAGCGAGATCTTTTGCATGCCCGTTTCAGACACCTCCTCGCTCGCCGACATTGTTCCCACCAAAACACCCAGAAATTCAACAGCCTAACCTATAATTTTTAGTTCTTACGTCTGGACCGGAAATTTTGTGTGTGATCAAGAAGTGGCCTAGACTGTTTAGTCTCTCAAAGTGACTGGACGAACCACTCTTTTTTCTTGAAAAAAATACCAAGAAATTCGAAGGAAAGTGGAAAATTGACAGTGATAATTTTATCCCTCTAAAACACAACCAAAAATCATCCAAGATAAACTGTGAAATAGGAGAATAAAATTGATAAATACGACCAAAATCAGCGATACCACAACAAAAGGCCTCAAAATTCTTAGCCACTATGCAAATTTCTTTTCACAAAGTCCAAGGACTCTAAATTCTAAAGTGGGAAAAAGAAAATAATAGGAGCGAGAATGGAGCACAGAAAAATATGTGAAGTCCAAGGGCTTATAAAGAGTAGGGAAGCCAGACGAATTTCTAAAAAAAGACACTAGAAATACGAAAAATCTGACGAGTTACTCATTGTTGTGTTTTCATTTTTTTTGTAAGCATTTACATGTGATAAGTTTAATGTAAAGTTTTGAGAGAACATTTGTTTTTGGGGGAATATATTAACATGTGTGTTTTTTAGGGGCGCTCAGAGAGGTATTAATGATTTGAATATCTTTTTTCATTTATTTTAGGAAGGTTTTAAAGTTTTGCCTCGGTTGTCGTTGTGAATGTTGTTTGTCCTTTTTGGATGAAATTGAATGTTTTGATATTTGGAATTTCATTTATTGCGTGTAATCTTTAGATTTTCATATATTTTTTGCCATATATTTTCATTTATTATGGTACCACTTTTAGATTTTTTTAATTAAGTTCTATAAAGTTTAGTGCATTTATTATCGTGCAATATTTAGATTTTCCATTATTTTTTGTAATATTTGAAAGTTTCATTATATATTGAGGTGCCACTTTTAGATTTTTCAGTTAAGTTCTACAAACTTTAGATTTCATGGGCCTCGTGCAAGCCAATTTTCAACTGGACCTATTTCAATACATACAAAGGCGTGAGGAAAAGGATGTTAGAGGTGCAATGACCATGCACATAGACGTCATCATACATGAATGTTTTGGATCCATATGATGGAAAGGGGTGTTAAGGAACAAATGAGAGGCTCTCGGATTAGCGTGTGCGCTATTTTGTGGCCATGATTTTGGTGTATCAGAGGAATCCCCTCTAAAAATTAAAAGCATACAAAAGACATGCCAATAGATAAAATATTGTTAGAATCGGTCACATAGTTGCTCTGATGCTAGAACAGAGTTACCATGCTTTATGATTAATCTTATTCTACATTGTCGCCACATATCCTTACCTTCTCCACAATAGGTAATTGCACTTCTAAAAACACATATGAGTATACTCTAGAGATGGTAAACAAGGGCAGTGTGAACATACCAAATTTGTATATGCCCAACCAGCTCGAGGCGAGATTCAGCTCTAATTCCACTATCAGAACATCATCGGGTTGATTCAACATGTCCTTCTCTGCCTTGCACACAAAGTTCTTTGTATGGATTTGTTGATCTATGACACGCTTGCTCACCTTGGACTCAACGAACTGGTTGCTGAGATGATGAGCCATGTGGTTCCTCACCTTGCCTCCACGGTGACCGACGAAGCACTGTCATGATAAAACAAGGATATTTAGCCACTCTGAAGATGCGGAGAAAAATCTAGCCAAGTAGATTATTGACCTCAGCTATAATATCCGCAAAAGTAGAAGGGGTCTTGTGGATTGGGACAAGGTGGATATAGGATGGAGATAATGGGAGGTTTGCGGCGAGGGACAAGGGACGGGGGGGGGGGGGGGGGGGTAGATGGCCTTTTTATAACTAGGCGAGGGACAAGGCGATGAAAACCCTAAATCACTTGGCCTTGAAGTGGAATTGGTGTGAGATAGTTTGTCTAAGCCTCTACGGGCCTTGGGCCAAACATTTGTCGCATGTCTGTTAAGGTTTGCGGTGGTAGGGAACATAAGAAAAAAAGAATTAGGTGCACACCGTTGTGGTGGTAATACATGACGAGGATGGCGCATGAGATGGGGACAAGATGTTTGTTAGACTTTTTAACTCCATTCCACTTTAGCCCAGAGTGGTTGGAATGTTCCACTTCAATAAAGTTGATATGCTAGCAAATTATTCATGTGTACAAACAAACAATTCGGCATTTGGAACATTTTATATTTCTTGGAACCCCTATATCAGACAACAAAACATGGTAATATGGTTTTGCGATTGTAATAAACATGTGAAACAAATCATTAACGAGGAGGACATGGTGACAGTGGTAGTGGACAAAGAGGTTTAGAGGTGAATAAGACAATATTAAGAGGTATGGTCAGACCAGTTAACTCTATTCCACCTTAGGCGTACACTATATGGAATGTTCTATTTAAGTAAGACATGTGTGATATAAACTTTTACTTTTGTAGAAAGGAAGGATTTGCCACTTCGAGTGGGATTATCTTTGAACCTCCATATCACTAGTAGGAAAAAGCCATTCTGTGGCGCACCCCTAAAGCTATTCTGTGGCGCATGGGGGGTGCGCCACAGAATACTCGCCACTAAATTGTAAATTCTGTGGCGCACCACTCCGTGCGCCCACAATTCTGTGGCGCATCCCACCTAGTGCGCCACAGAATAACTATCTGTGGCGCACCCCCTAAGCGTGCGCCACAGAATAGGGTGCGCCACAGAAATATTTTGGATGCGCCACAGAATTCCTATGCAGTATTGTACCGTACAATACCAGAATACAAATACCCGTATAATACCAGAATACATGTATATTTCATATTTACACAGATATAACAGAAACAGAGATATATTTTCACAGGTATATAAAAACAAACACATTACTAATGTCATCGCAAGTTGATACAAAAGTGCGGAAGTTTTACACAAGTGTTGAGATATATACAAAAGTTCATCGATCGTTGCACACGTTACAAATGAAGTGTTCACCGCCTACACTAGGATCAAATAGATTACACATCTCGGCGTGTTGATGGTGAGCAAGAGCGGGAGCACGACGATCTCATTTAGCCTTCTTCTTCGGGAGCGGCGCCGGGAACGGTTTGCACGCGTCTTTCGTCATCCACGCCCTGTCGTCCTTCTGCAACTCTAGGCGTTCTTCGATTTCCCTCTGATGCAACCCTGTAGATGGAGGTAGATATATATATTGGTTAATAATATCAATAGAGTATGCATGCATGATTTATTCATCTAAGTGGATAAATAGAGTATGTATGTATGCATGTGTAAGGCTTTCTTTTATAATACATCCTAGATACCTCGGCGGCAATTGAAGGTCCCCCCTACTTTGATGACATCTTCGAGGATGACTTCCGATAACCTGGTCTTGATGCGTTGGAAGTCTTTTCTAAGATCCTTATCGGAGTGGCCTTTGTCATATTCGACCCATGTTTGCAAAGCAGATGGCAAAATCAATTGTGCTGCATCTCGGATTAACATGTTAATATGACGGAGGGCGTAGAAGGCATCCATCACGCTGCCCGGCTGCTCCTTGAGGCAAGAGAACTGGGTGACATGCTTGAAATGGTGCAACTTGTTTTGAGGATTGACAAAAATGCTCGCTTTCTTGTCGAAGACGCCTCCCTTTTGGGCGTAGCCCTGAAGAGCTTGATTGAGGACAGCAATTATGTTGGCATAGCGTTTCTTAGTACTACTACCTGAGTCAAAATAAGTGGCATAGGAATAGCTCGGGTTTAGGATGATGAGGACGCAGTACTTGTCCCTGCTCAACACAATTTAAATGATGATGATCAGAAACAGGCATTGAACTCAGAAAGGCACAAGACGGTGGCGAGCGGATGTGTACTTACTCGGGAAAGAAAGGCACAAGAAGGCTATTCTTTTGCTGGTTTTGCAGCATGAACCTCTCGAGGTACTCAACTGCCCTGGTCCGTGTCACTGATCCTTCCACGAGCTGGCTGTCACGCATGTAGTAGGGATCCGCTACCGCGACGTGCGGGATATTATCTCTGTGGATAGTCATTGCCTCATTGAGCGCGTATAGGCGGACCAAGTTATAGTTGAGCCGCTTCTGGTGAAATAGATTGAACAAGTCCTCGTATGCTATGAAGAACAGATCCGCGGGGTCTTCACGGACGACTACCAACCCGCCATCTTCCATTGGCACTTGGGCAGTGCACACCGGGTAATTTGGATCCCTGTCTTTAAGAAGAAGGCCCTCTAGCATAAGGATAGACTGGTTCAAAGAGATCATTGGCGGAGTTGCGAGGCGGACCATCTCCGGAGGCAATATCGGTTTTCCAGCTTCATGAACCATGTGCGCCGATTTGTCCGGACGGGGTGGTATGGTGTCTTCACGACCCTGGATAATCATAGGAGGTGGCTGGCTCGCAGAGGCGCCCTTTGATCCCTTTGATATCTTGTTGGGGGGCTTCCTGGGCTTACTGCTCCGTGGCTGCCCTACAAGCCCCTCTGCAACCGATTTCGCAATCGTGCCAGGGGAGAAAACGCCGGTAGCCGTTTGTCTTGAGCTGCAGCGCCGGCTGCTGGAGGTGTCTCTTGAGATAAACCCTGGAAGTCCAGGCGCTGCGTGACTGCATTGAGACGAGCAGGTTGATCGGCGTGGGCACGGAAGGGTGGTTCGTGATCCACAGGAGGCATGAATGCGTCGTGGTCTTCGGCGCCAGTGTTGATGAAGGCATTGATGTCCATAGGATCATCATCGTCGTCGTCGTTGCCATCAATAAGTTGAGGTGCAGAGGCGTTGCCTAATTGCACCGGTTGTGGTTCAGAGCCTAATTGCAAAGGTTGTGGTTCAGAGCCTACCAACAGTTGCTTCTGGCGGTTGGTGGTAGTGGCGACGGCTGCAGGCTTCCTCGGGGGCTTCGTGGGACGGATCGGGGCGTCCCGCCGGAACTTTGAGGTGGCGCCGGTGTTGCGTCTTGGGCCCTCATCAATAATACCCCCCCCAAGACGAATCTGGGTCTTCGGCCATGGCGTGATCCATTCGGAGCACTTTCCAAGGACCAAGTGTTTGTCGGATCCCGGAGGTTGAACGGGGGGGTCAATGTTGTAATACGCCCTCGGTACCGTGACTACCTTGACCTTCATAAAAGCCTTGTCCATTGGAGCGTGGTGCATTTGTGTGCTGCCTGTTTGTAGGACAAGGCCCGAAGCAACTTCCTTCAACTCGCCGCCGGCCTCTACCCTATGCAGGAGTATGCAAGGCGTTTCCTAGAGTGAAATTAAGCACCATATGCATTTGTGATTAATCATGCATGAGATGGCAGTCATCGATCGAAGCAGGCATAGTTATAGAGAAGACGACGCGGACTAACTAATTAGTTACCTTGGTGACGGCGTCCAGCTCGGCTTCCGTCGAGACAAGGGCGCCGGTGCCGGCGGCGGCTGGAGTATTCTTCTCGGGTGCCGGTACCGTACGCAGCGCCGGTGTGACCAAAGGGGCCATGGGCGGCGGGGTCACCATGTCGTCCGGCGACCGGTGCTGCTGGTTCATGGTGGAGTTGCTGCCGGAGAAGCTGGGCACGTGTATCGACCCCTGATGACCTCCCGCAGCCCAGGCAGCTATCCCCTCCATTAACTGCGGGGGAAGGATCTGTTGGAGCCTATCTTGGACTAGCTTTTCCACCGTGCCGGCATCCACGGTGTTCTTCTTCAGTTCCTCCAGCTCCGCCCTTAGCTGCTGAACCTCGGCTTTATCCTGCTTGGACGTCCTCCTCCTCTTTTTCGTCTCGCCGGCGCCGTCCGAGCTGTAGTACTCTGTGAACTTCATGCTCGTACCATAGCCCGTCACACGGCCAGCTGATGTCGGCGGCGCCGACTTGTCCCTTTCCCTGAAAGAGTTCATCGCCCGGTTGAAAGTAGTGTCCCACACTTCCCTCGAACCCTGGGACGACGGGCCGGCCTCAGCCTCAGCCTTCAACTCTTCCTCCTGCACACAAAGGTGAACACACTTAGAAATTTGAGATCAACGCAATGGACTTTGAGATATCTGTGGTATTTAAATTCCCTTACCAGCTTTTCCTGGAATTTCTTCACATCGTCGTACTTGGTAACGAACTCCCCAGTCGCCCAGTCGAGATAGTAGCGGGACCGGACAAAGTTCCTGGTCTGCTCGTCTAAGATTTTATCCCATGGGTTTTCCAGATTACGACGTGCTATTTCCCTATCCTCCTTTTCCCAAGTGGGTTGTTTCCCTTTGTAACCGCCGCTTCCCAAATGGTGGTTTCCTAAGTTCAGCGCCCGCATTTCCTTCCCCCACTTGGTCCATTTTGCACACACCTCAGATTTTAAAAACTCCTTAAATTCCTCGAACTCTTCTAAGGTGATGTGAGGCTCTTGTATACTAATATCCTCCCAGCTCTTTTTCTTCTGAATCTTCGCCTTCACCCGGCTTTTCCAGCTGCTCAAGGCGGTGCTCATCTTCGTGATGGCGTAATTATCCACATTTTTGGGGAGCGGGTTCGGGAACGTGTATCGTTTGTGAACCCTCCTGAGGAGGTGTTCGACCAAAGCCGCATTATCGTCGCTTCTGAGGTCAGTCGTGTTGATCGACACGCCTTCTCGGAGGATGCACCCTAGTTGCATGCTGTACCCTCGTGCAACTTTCTTAGGCATCAATGGTGCGCCACTTAAACTGACCTCCGTGATCACGTCCGTGACATTGTCCACCGACTGCACTTTCCGCGGTTTGGTCCTTGGCCTCCGCTTCTTCTTGTTCTGAGCGGCCGGGTTGCTGCAGCCGGGTTCCGTTTGGTCGCCGCCATCGGTGGGACCATCCGTGCGGTCATCGCCAGTGGTGGGGCCATCCGTGTGGTCGCCACCATCTCCTGAGGTGTCATCCTCACCACCTTCTTCGTTGTATTCGGGGTCGGACTCCCGTACCTCTTGCTGCTCAGCCTCGGGGCCACTAGTGGCCGCGGCATCCCCCATATGTTTTCCCAGAAGTCCTTGTTGTGTTCTCTTGCTTGCTCTTCGACGCTCATGCGCTTAGAAGCGTCGCCCGACATGTTTGAACTGCATTAAAAAGAGGCAAAAAGTTAGTATAACAAATATAAGAGAAAAAAAATCACCTAACTAAGTACTAAGATACCCCGGCCCATGCATTAGTCGCAATACCCCATATGTCCTATTTTTAGCAAAGTCATGCCAAATTTCACGAAAAAATTCGGCATGACCTTTGCTAAAAAAGGGACATATGGAGTACCCGAATTTGCCGGAACGGAAGTTAATCGACGTTCCGGCAATCTCAAGGGCCTCTCGGGGTACCTGCAAGCATTTCCAACAAAAAAAACACATCTCTGGCCGGCATCTCCGGCCGGCATCTCCACGACACGATGGTCGGAGCACAAGCACAATACACCATATGTCCTATTTTTAGCAAAGTCATGCCAAATTTCACGAAAAAAATCGGCATGACCTTTGCTAAAAAAGGGACATATGGAGTACCCGAAATTGCCGGAACGGAAGTTAATCGACGTTCCGGCAATCTCAAGGGTCTCGGGGTACCTGCATATATTTCACAAAAAAAAACACATCTCCGGCCGGCATCTCCGGCCGGCATTCCACGACACGATGGTCGGAGCACAAGCACAAACACCCAACTCCACGACACGATGGTCGGAGCCACATCCACATCTCCAAAAAAAAAATCCACATGTCCGGCCGGCATCTCCGGCCGGCATCGCCACATCCCACATCTCACCTGAAAGAACGCGGTGCTTCTTCCCAACTTCCTGCATACGGAAAAACAATATATTAGTTTACAAATGAAATGCATTTCAAAAATACAAGTAAAACTAACCTAACAGCAGCAGCACTAACCTAGCAACACAACTAGAAACTAACCTAGCTAGCACTAGCAGCAGCAACTAACATCAACTAACATCAACTAACAAGCAGCAACTAATTAACAGCAAGCACTAACAACTAGCAAAAACTTAGCACTAACCTAACACTAACCTAGCTAGTAGCAACTAACAACTAGCAAGCACTAACCTAGCTAGTAGCAACTAACCTAACACTAACCTAACAGCAAGCAGCAACTAACAGCAACACACCTAACAGCAACTAAACTAACCTAAACTAACAAGTAAAATTATCAACTAACTAACCTAAACTAACAACTAACCTAACAGCCTAAACTAACCTAAAGCACAAGCAAGCAAGCAACAAACTAACCTAAACTAACAACTAACCTAATAGCAACTGAAATTATCAAATTCGTACAAGAATTTTAGTGTAGGCATTTTGACAAACACCATCGGTGCTAGGAGGGAGAGGAGACCAGGGGAGGAGGAGGGGTCACCTTCGGTGCTAGGAGGGAGAGGAGGTGGTCGGCGGCGGTGTCGAGGGCGGTGCGCCGTGTCCAGGCGGTGGCGGCGAGGTCGTCGGTGGCACGGGCGCGAGGTGGGCGAGGCCGAGGCGGCACGGGCGCGAGGTGGGCGAGGCCGAGGCGGCACGGGCGCGAGGTGGGCGAGGCCGAGGCGGGGGCGTCGGCGGCGGCTCGAGGTCGACGGCGACGAATTGGGGCGGGCGAGGTCGTCGGTGGCACGGGCGCGAGGTGGGCGAGGCCGAGGCGGCACGGGCGCGAGGTGGGCGAGGCCGAGGCGGGGGCGTCGGCGGCGGCTCGAGGTCGACGGCGACGAGTGGGTCGAGAGCACGTACAGAGAGCGAGGAAGAAGAAGAGAAAGAAACGTAACTGGCGGGGACGCGAAATATGCCTAAGTGTTGGAATTCTGTGGCGCACCCCCTAGTGGATGCGCCACAGAATTTTGATATTCTGCTAGGTGGTGCGCCACAGAATTCCTTCGCCAGAAATATCATAAGCCTCTGGTCCCTGATCTTGACAAAACCATCTCAGTAGCCCACTGGTTAGCTGTTCTGTAACTCTGAAACCTGGGGCAGCCAGGTTCGAATCCTGGCTGTCACCCATATTTTTTTTTGTTAAATTTTGTGTTTGTCTTATATTAATTAATACACAAAAAAAGTTTCACACACACAAATTAATACAAATATTGAACTTGTGCCATATATCAAAATATTGAACTTGTGCCATATATCAAAATACATAGATATTCTTGTCTCACGCACACAAACAAATTATATATAATACACGAAAAATTCGGCATGACCTCTCTTAAAAGTATGACATATGGGTGGTGCAAAAGTTTGCCGAAATGGAAATTAATCAACATTTCGGCAAACATCCATGCACCACGCCGACACAAGCAACAACAAAATGTTTTTTCCGGACCAATTCATGCACACAACACACAAGCTTCATTCATGCATGTCCATCCAACTTTCCTCACCTTGTAGATTCGATCCCGAGACGTGATAGTGGAAAAAAAAAGATGGGGAGAGAGGAGGAGAGTATATGGGGAGTCTATCAACCAAAATAGGTTTAACTACAAAAAATGGAGAAATCTATGGTCAAAATTGGATGGGAGGGAGGAGCACCACGAGTTGGGAGGTGGTGGTGGAGAGGAAGAAGAGCAAATGGGAAATGGGTTGGGTAAAGTGGGGAGATGCCCCTTTTAAAATATCTGGAACACACGCGCACCCTTTCCTGGTGCGCCACAGAATGTCCCTATTCTGTGGCGCACCGCAGCTAGTGCGCCACAGAATGTCTCTCCCCCAATTATTGGTGGGGCCAGCGCAAGTAATTCTGTGGCGCACCTTCACGGATGCGCCACAGAATATGCTAATTCTGTGGCGCATGGGCAGGGTGCGCCACAGAATTTGCATATTCTGTGGCGCATCTGACACGTGCGCCACAGAATGGGCCCAAAAGTGGCTGACCCGTGGGTGGGTGTGGGGCCCGCACACTTTCTATGGCGCACCCCTATTGGTGCGCCACAGAATAGGGACA
This sequence comes from Poa pratensis, assembly GCA_947311845.1. Classification (NCBI taxonomy): domain Eukaryota; kingdom Viridiplantae; phylum Streptophyta; class Magnoliopsida; order Poales; family Poaceae; genus Poa; species Poa pratensis. Next base: position 38,297,528 of record CAMZMU010000038.1, read on the forward strand.
TTCTGTGGCGCACCATGCTTGCAGTGCGCCACCGAATTGTTACATTTCTGTGGCGCACTGTGACAGATGCGCCACAGAATTTGTTTTGTGGCGCACGGCTTGTTTCGTGCGCCACAGAATAGGGATCCATAGAAAAGCTTTTTCCTACTAGTGTATGGAACAATATAAAGAAGTAGAGGTGACGAAGACAAATCCTTTTCAAAGGTTTAGGCCAGGCCGGGGGGAACAGTTGGATATGCATAGCATCCAGCCAAAAGAAACAAAATAATTTCTATTAACCAAACTTTGAAACAAATATATGTATAATTTCTATCATCCAAACTCTAGAAGCGGAAACAAAGCGGACTTGATCAAAAGTAGAAAAATATCAAATAATTTAGCAGATAAAAGCATAAATTTGTTCCTTTGTGCAAACAACAATGGTAACAACACATGTGTTCGCGTGCTAGGACCACAACGCAAGCATCCAAAGACAAAAAAAAATATGGTAACGGTAAGAGAACTACAAATAGTAATAATAATATAAATGTGTAACCCTTATAATAGCATTACATAGCGAGCAGAGGAAGCGTACGCAACCGGACGATGGACTAACTATATTGTTTGGTCATTTGGCGATGTGCAAATTTTATTGAATAATCCTATTCAACTACCTTGGGTAATCTGTGAAAAATATCGAATAATCCATATTCATCAGATATATTTTACACCATGCCAACTATTGTCTCAGCCAGATATTCAATTTACCAATATCCACATCCACACCCATGTCAGGAGGATCTCTGTTAGTACATATATACCGTGTAAAAAGGATTTTGGATTTGGAGCGAAATTTATCTGTATTATTTACATCCCTAGTTCAACCATAATTGTAGATTATGTGTTGCTACTACTCCCTCATGGAAACCTAGTTGTCGACATTGATAGAGCCGGGAGCTAGTCTGGACTAAAAAGTTAGACACACTAGATATGAATGGATGTACACACACGTCACCATGCGTACATTGTAAGGACCCCTCAGACCACCAGTCCGAGATGTCCGTTATGTAAAATAGATCACGATCCCAATGATCAGTGTCGCAATCACATAACCAACATGGTATCAAGAGTTACATCATTCAAGTCGTACAAATAAAAGTCTTACAACACAAAGTGGTCACATGACCAAGTCTGCAATTCATCGTCGCGCAGGACGGAATTAACTACGATACAGCGGAAGCTCGTGGCTAGCGTCGGCCCTCGTCTCCAACGGACGCAATCCCACAGCGCAGTTGACCGGTGACACTCAGTTGGCGTAGTCGTCGGCGTACTCCTCCTCCTCGGCGTAGGCCTCCTCGTAGAAATCTGGACGTTTGAATATCCAGGACACAGCCATATGAGTACAATTACGCACTCGCAATACCACCTCAAGGCTTAAGTTTCCATGGTAATGCAATAAGACGTTTTCGAAAACTGGGATAGCTACTATATCGTACTATAGGGCTTAGTTTTCAGAAACGATGCTTTTAGACATAGAGAGTTACAACATCTCTATATCCTTGTTAAACAAAACGTTTAGAGATAGAATTCTCTCTGGTAGAAATAGCATGTACTATTTCCACATTTTTGTAAAACACTTTGTAAAACTTTTAAAAAACACAAGGATGGGGATACCCCTTTTTCCTTTCTACGAGATCAGACTGAGTTGTCTCCCCGAGACCAGTCATCTTCTCTCAAATTCCGTACCTCCCAGGTACCTTTTTGATGCCTCCTTGCTTCCACCGAGAAAACCACTTTTCTTTTTGAAAACATAAAATTTGCCCGCATGCCTAGATCGGGGACCTTCCAAACCGTCCATGACCGCGGACACGGCTATTCGAATAGTTTTACACTCAGCAGAGGTGGTGCACTTTCACCACACCAAACAGTCATTCCGCCGTGATCAGCCACGGTCCTCATACGACAGTATGTAGGGGTTCGGATAACATGATCAAAGCTTTCCCCTAATCCACCCTAGTACAGAGGACTCCCGCTAGGTTTGTTCCCCTCAGCACCGTGTGCTCCACTAGACCCCTGGTCTCTCATAGGACGCCACACCGCCACGGCAGGGGACCCAACGTAATCGTCCGGCGCGGATCCTCCACATGTGTATTGCCTCATACCAACGGCAACCCGGCTTCGAGGGCCCCGCCCTTATAGAGTATGAGATCCTCCGTACTAAGACAGACAAGCTTCCGGCTAAGCCCTACCCATCTCAGGTAGTGTGGTTGCACGGGTTAATTGTTCGGGCGGCCGCTAGGGCTGTACTTTGTTTTTCAAAAAAAACATCTCCACCTCCGACTGCTCCCAGCAGCTCGGGTTTTCGTAAACTCACCGAATGCTCCCAGCAACTCGGGTTTTCGTAAACTCTCCGATTGCTCCCAGCAACTCGGGTTTTCGTAAACTCTCCGATTGCTCCCAGCAACTCGGGTTTTTCCTCCGAAAACATTTTACTGAAAACAGGCTCCCATCCTAAAGTTTGGAGGTAAGAGTATAAAGATATGCTACTAGAAAATATAATTTTCTTGATAGCGCCTTCAGTAGAAGGCTTCTCAAGTGAAGTCTTATTCTTATAAAACCTATTATATACTAGTAGATATATCGTTGGCCAAACAATAATTTTTGGAAAATAATTTTTTGGGGTGGCAAAATGCCACATAAAAGATAAAACATGCATTATTTTATTTTGAAAACAAGACATGCTTTGTACAAATAGTAGGAGTTCAATAGGGTGTTGAGGTGGCTTGCCTTGCTCAGCAAAGTGTCCCTGGTCTGGCTCCTCTTCGTAGACAGGTTCGGTTCCCACGTATCGCTCCTCCTCTTGCGGTTCTATCGTACCGGAAAATTTAAACGGAACTATCGTCAACTTCTAAGAAGCGGGTTGACAACAATCTAAAGTAAATAAACAAAACAGCAAGCATTTCAACTCACAAACATCCTCTGGACAAAAGGTCTAAGACAATTCTAAACATAAACGACAAAAGACAAACAATAAAAATGGACTTTTATTAGCAACTAAGTTGCTGTTTTGGGGAAAATGCACAAGTCCTAAAATAATGTTCCTAAAATTAAGTCCTTCTACCACAGTACTCCTAGTAGTCATACTAAGCTATAGAAATTGGATTTGCATAAAAAACTATTACCAGTAAGGAACTAAAATTCACACAAATGCTACTGGTCGAAAACCAAAAAGATTGTAGATTCTGTTCTAATAATCTCCTGCATGCAAGATTAATTTCTATGGCAAGGTATTGATTTTATCTTTCTGTAGAAATTGGATTCACTCTGTTTGAACACCCCTAGCTGTAGATATTCTATTTTTAGTGGAGAACATGCTTTTTATTAGATAATAAGCACAGTTCAAAGTATAAATTATTTTTAGACAAAACCAGTGCTACATGTTAAAGAAAACACATAGGTACTCCACAAAAACACTCCTAAGTTGTTTCCACAAACATATCTAGCACAAACATTTAAAACTGGACACATACCATTAACAGAAAATAAAACCACCCTTTTTCAAGCGTAACAACCCACTGTTTTTGAAAATAATTCACCAGGTGCAAAATATAAGCTGGAAAATTCTACCAAGCTAGGGATTGAAAGCTAATACCCACATCTAACACAAGCAATTGGATTTACTCCAAAAAGTATTTTTAATAACCAATTAAAAATCACCAAACAGCTACTGGTGTTAAAACAAAACCTAATAGAACTGTAGTTTCACATATCCCCTGCATGCAAGGCTTACAGATCTAGGTAGGTATGGTATTAAGCTTTGCAGAGAAATAGAGTTTGCAAGGTTTGGATTTACAGAACTCCCACAATTAAATAAACGGTGAAAACTATACTTTTTACTAGAATCAACCTAGCACAAAGATGAAAACCTATTTTTGAAAACGGCCAATGTAACATGTTTAAGAAAACTTATAGGTATTCTACAAAATTTACTTCAAGATTTTTGCATGCACAGATCTACCCGAAATGAATAAAAGCTGGGCTGCAATAATTCAGGAATTTAAACCGGAGAATATGGATCTAGAAAAAAAATGAAACGGGCCAGATTTGGTGATGGGCCGAGGCAACAGTGCTGGGCTGGCCCAAGATCGCCCAGGCACGCCTGCCATCTTCCTCTCGACGGACAGAACAGGGGCGGAGGGCAGGCCATGGCGTCGAGCACGGCGGCTCACCAGGGGGCGCTGCAGGACGACGAGGAGGGGCGGAGGTGGATGCAGAGGGTCGGGGACGGCTGCGGGAGAGCTCGGTTCGCCAGGGCGTGTCCCGGAGCGGTGGCGAGGTCGACGGCGTCCGCGGCGACCACGAGTCGACACGGCGTCTCCGGTGCTCCTAAAACAAAATCATCATGTCTCAGAGGTAGAACACGAATAGGGTAGGGAGTGGGTGCAGAGAGGGAGAGAAACCAGGGACGGGGTCGAAGGTGAGCTTGCTCGGAGTTTCGCGAACCCGAACGGCAGTTCGTCCTCGATTCCGAGCAGAACAGAGCGAGAGCTCGCTCGGCCTTTCCGGGGGTGGGGGAGCGCGGGTGTGTGAGGCTAATGGGCAAGGTGGGAGAGGGAATGGGGGTCTCGGGTTTCTTATCCGAGCTCAAGGCCGGTCCACCATGGACTTTGAGCACGGGAGAGGTGGAGGGGGGGTGCAGGCTGCGGATTGGCTCAGGGAGGCGGTGTGCAATGATGTCCAGCGCTGCAGCACACATTTGGACACAAGCAAACGGACTGTAGTCGTTGGAGGGAGGGGTTTAATGGAGAGGACGTTTCCTGCCTGCCAGGTGCTCGACAAAATGTCCAGGCCAGAAAAGAAAATGAAAAGAGAGCTAGGGCTGGTCAGAGTCGATGACCAAAACGACCAGGGGTTATGTGATGGTTAGGGCATGCCCAAAACAAGGGTTGGGGGAGAGGGGGTGTTAGTTTTAGGAAAAGTTGATATTAGGGCTGATTAGACTAAGCCACAAAGCAAGGATGGTTTAGTCAACCCTTTGACTCAAAAATTATAAAACAAGATGGCCCGCTCAGAAGGGATATGAGTGAAGAATTAGGCTTAAAAGTTTAGGTCAAAAGATTCATCAACAACTAGATGTGAAAAAGGGAAAAGGCTGTCTAACAATACCCAAATGGTCACCTTGTTATGACGCACTAAAAACAAGCAAGAACTAGTGATCAAACATTTTTGTAAATTTTAAAGAATGCCACAAATGGAAAATTGCGGTGGTGTAGGTGATGCTAGAGGTTTTGTATTTCCAAAATGAGTAAAGGAAACACAATTGGTAAAGCTCTAGAAAAGCTAAAAATTAATAGAGGAGAAGATAGTCATCTTCTACTTGAAAATAGAATTTTTGAGTTTCATTTAAAACAAATTAAAGTAGGAAGGGGGTAAACACACCACAATCATAAAAGACAACTTTTAAGCATGAAGGATCTCAATCAAACCCCACACCTAGGTGGACACATAACAATCACAAGGATGATGAATTCAAGACAACAAGTCACATACACAGAAAGTATCAACCATACATAAAAGTCAACACAAATCATTCATTATCAAGGCATCAAACACGTTAGTAAGCAACCAATTTCCCAAGCAACCCAATTTATTTGTGAGGTGCGGCTAGACACAATCATGACAAGATGATGTTTGAAAATATCTCAACTCATAACTTGATAGCTTCAAAAGGTTTGACAAAGAGAAATATAGGAGTAATGTATCTCCTACTTGTATCATTTTCAAAAGGTGTTGAAACTAGGAGTTTTGAAAAAGGATCTTGATACTTGCAAAAATAACTGAGTTGGAAATTGGTAGGAGATATTATATAGACCTCCATAGTTTGTAAACATGTAGTTTTGGAAATACTTTACTTTCTTAAATAATAGGTTTTTGGGTTGTTGCTAAAATCAAGACATTTTAGAAAAAGAGGTTGGCCAAAATAAGATTGGAGAAGATGTATGGGTAATTCTTCTTGTCATGACATGATCACCAAAATTAAATGATAAGTTAAATTAGTTGAGCTCTAAGGTTAGTGTTTTCAGTGGTTGTTAACTCAAACAACAAAGCAGACAAGGTCAAACAGAGCAATCAGGAGTGAAACACCAGCATTAGTGAGGCATTTCGAAAAGTTTTTGTTGACCCTGATTTTTGGTTCTCTAAAAACTGTGTTTTCCTAGCTTCCCAAAATTGGGGCGTTACATACATGCTCACAAAACACTTACTAAGGAGTAAGAACCGACACCTGGACTAAGTAGAGTCTCCCTACCCCTTTCTCGAAACAGGTCGTAGCGCCACTTTACAAATAAAACCACAACGGCCGAACCGATACAAAGTGATGAGGAAACCCTCTTACAAAGAAGATTAAAGATAAACAACAGTGGACAAGGAAACCGGACTTGCATCCCAAGACCCGAGCGCGAGATCGAGAGAGATACCGATGCTCCATGACGACGCCCCAAGAAGGTGACGATGCATATAGTGTCGCCGTCGTCGAGACCAAGACGGTCAAGGGTTTTCATCCGGAACCCTAACGAGTGGAAGGTGCCCACAATGGCGCCCCAAGAGGGTTACAACACCGGAAGGCGTCGCCGTTATTGGCGCCGGAGCGCATAGCTTTCGCTTAGAAAACCTTCCCATCACACCCGGTAACTCAACCCGACCATAGTCTCCGAGTTAGAACTCCAGAGCGCGATCTGCCAGCACCATGGTATCCCTTCACCTACTCCTCGCCACCCACGTGGCCAAAGAAGCAAACCATCACCACTGCCACGTCACTTGCCGAAGAGTAGCATGAACAATCCACCTTCATATGCCACCACCCTGGCATCAAGGATCTCGCCCCCATGGTTCAACAGAGGTCATGACGACATGTCCATCGGAACAAACATGATAAGGTCAGAACCAGCCAATCAGCCCTAGGACAGCGGGGTACAACAAACAGGACGCACCCGTAGGTCGCACCTGCAGACCCTGAACAAATGGGACTGCTAGGCGGTCACCGGATCTAGGCCCGGATCCAGCACCCATCCACTCCATGGCCAGGGAGCGCTCCCAGACGCATCAGGACCCTCTAAAACCACACACGCGGCAGGGCCCGTCCAACCCAGATCAGGCCCGATCTGGGTCGAGAGCCCCGCCTTCGTTAGCCAGCTCCGCCAGCCACCACCCCTGGGCCGTGCTGCCCCGACCCTCTTTGTCACACAGCGAACGGCGCCGTCTACCCCACCACCAGGCTGTTGCATGCATCCGCGCCGCACCACCACCACCAGGACAAAAATCCGGCCCGAGCGCCACCAGATTCGACCGCAGTCTACCAGAAGCTCCGCCTCCTGGATCCGCCGCCGCCTCCACAGGCACGCCCCACCACGACTGGTCACCACACCATCACCGGAGCAACCACGCCGCCGTGCCCCAAGCCCAACACGGTGCCCTATCTAGCGCCCTTGGCCCGCACCGAGAATCCTGTGCGAGGGAGCAGAGAAAGCCCCCCCTCCCCCCGACGCCAGCGCCCGACCTTCGGCTGGCGATGCCCTCCGGCGGCAGCGAAGGAGAGGGTCAGTGCGGGGGGGGGGGGGGGGGGAGGAGGGAGGGTCGGAGAACAGCGTGGCAAGGGGTCCTTCCCGTCACCCACAGGAGCGACACAGAGTGAAGATATTTTTTAGTCCTAAGGAGGGAGAGGAAACCTCCTGAACACCGACGAAACATTTGGAGGCCCTATCCTTCCTATATTGGTGAAGGGGGTAGTGTTACAGATAAATTTTAGCTGGACACAAAGAAGTGTTGTCTTGTACTCTAAGTTGATGAGCGTCCGGATATTCCTCATCCTATCGACTCCTCGTGCTAAGCCGTACTAAACATGATGGGTCTGGTTTTACCTCCAGAGGGTACCAGCTAGCCTCGCATCCTCGACACACATCACCATACATACGTGCTCACAAAAGAATTACTGGACAGTATAGTCACCACAAAGACTTAAAATATGTGAATCTGACGTCTCATAAGACTAGCCATAGTGGGGAGTATCATACATTGATATCATGCATATTGTACTAGTATACATGATACTACCCATATAATGCATAGTATCATATAGTAGTATCATATTCATATGTTATTTATTGGTTTGTAGAATCCCAATACAAATAAGTGTACACGATTTACTTACTATTAAAATATTTAGTTTTACGTGCTATGATACCGTAACATATGTAGATACCAATACCATCTCTTTTTTCATTAATTGTTGTGTCACGTCATATTTTTACCAACGTGGCATGCATGATTCTATGATACCCCATTATGGGTCAATCGACTTCCGTCGCCTCTAATTGAAAAAAGAATACTTGACGGAAATCAAAGCGCAACACAATGCTTTGGCTACAATGATTATTGTTTCTTTCTCGGTTGGATAGCGCCAGGCATTTTGGCCTATGCCCTCCATCTTTTATTGTGTCATGCTCCATCAATGGAAACGTCATATACAGTGAGGCAAAGCCGACACTGGCGACCCTATTGTAAAAAGACGAGACCAACCAGGACTAGCCTTGGTGGCTTAATTTTATAGAAGAATTGCTCCTTTGTGAGAATTCTAGAAATTCGCTCCCGACGCGATTTGAACACTGGTTCTTAGGTTTAGCCGCTGCTACCTTTGCCACTGGGCCTCTGCCCCGATCTCCTGGAGACCCTATTGTAGTAAACATTAATTAGAGATATAAAATGAGGTCCATGATAAGAGGGTGAGGGGTGCATTTGGGTTTGTCCTTAGCAAGTTATGGTTATGAAAGGCCTAAATTCCAAGTTGAAATCTTGTATTTAAAACAGGTTCAAATAATTTAAACATTGGTTCTTCTAAACCGAGGATTTGAATCAACCTTTTACAAAAAGAATCAATTTATAAGGAATTGTGGATTTAGAGATATGCCAAAATTACTCAACTCACTCATTTGAAGTTTAAATAATTTAAATTAGTCAAACATGCAAGATAATGATTTAAATGCGTTCTACATGTTATAAGGATTTTAGGAATATATCATTTGCTAAATATAGAACAAAAGAGATGATTTTTGAAGTTTGAATTAGTTTCGGTCCAAAATAAACATACAATAGAATTCGAAAAATTTCAGGATACTTGACGTGTTTCTACTTAGGTTAAGTGATTTGTTCGTGGCCGCATCACCTGAGATGGACACATGACGTTGACTCGTACCACTTCGGATAAGGGCATGGCCAACACGTCGCCCCAACCCACTACCCCGCAGGCCACCTAGGCTCGGATTGTCAGAGCGGTGGCCTCGCAGAGTGTCAGAGTGACCTGCAAAGGAGGCGGCCTCCTCGGGAGAGAAAGAGAGGAGAGAGGAGAAAAAGGGAAGAGAGAGAGAAGAAAATGTGAGAAAGGAGCTCGGGAGGAGCGTGGAGAGAAGATGAGCAGTACAACCCAGATTGGGAAGAAAGAATCTTGTAAAGAGAGAGGTGGGACCCAGAGAGATGGTGGCCTCATATCAAATGCGTTGGTTTTTTTTTCTTTCAACGGTTGCTTCATGTGTTCATTCCCACGTGGATTTCACGAGGCAGCGAAATACCACTGCTACCATTAATCATTTTTTTAGATAAAGGGCTTTATTACTTAAATTTAAGAATTACACCCGGCCTCTGCATATAAATGCACACAACCGCAATCCAAGTGTCAAAAAGAAGAGAGTGAGTAGCGCTAGACGAATTACAATCATAAGTGAATAAAGTAAAATGCCAGCACTGAAGATGAACGCGAACGTCTATGGAAGACCAATCCGGCGATCAAGCGACCATCCATGTCGGGTAAAAATATCCCTCGCCACCTCTTCCAAACGTGCACATGCCTCCGTAAGCAGGCCTCGTTGTCCCTCCCGTTGTAAGGTGGACCAGGAACGGAGAATACTTGTGCATCTGTAGAGTACATGCAAGCGAGAAACATCTTTAACATTGAAAACCTTGTCATTTCTACTAAGCCAAAGCGACCATATAACGGCTATCGCTCCCACCCTAATAGCGGTTTTATACTTTTTATCAATCCTATGTAGCCAGTTGCCAAAAACATTAGCAACAGACTTTGGTTGATATAAGTTAGACGCTATCTGGATGGATGACCATATAGAATTCCAAGACGATAGTCTCGGCCCAATTAGATCTCGCCTGAACGTCACATTCGGAGGAGAGCACTGCATGACAGTGGCAATGGTATCCCCTTTGTGTCGCACAATATTGTATAGAGCTGGATATTGATCCCGGAGGGTGGTATTACCTAACCATTTGTCCTCCCAGAATCTAATCTCCGTACCATCCTTAATATTAAATACCCCGAAGCGAAAGAAATGTTTCTTTGTTGCCATCAGTCCAGCCCAAAAGTGGGAGTCACCAGGTTTCCAGTACACCTGTGATACCGCCTTTGTACCAATGTATTTTCTCTTAAGGAGCGTTTTCCATATCCCATCTTCAGTAAGCAGCTTAAAAAGCCACTTACCTAGGAGGGCTGAATTATTGACATTATGGTCATGAATACCCAGCCCTCCCTGATCTTTAGGCCGACAAACAACATTCCATTTAGCCAGTCGATATTTCTTTTGCTCACCATCTCCTTGCCAAAAGAATCTTGATCGGAAGTAATCCAATTTAAGCAAGATACCTTTTTGAATTTGGAAGAAGGATATCATATACAGTACCATGTTTGTTAGTACCGAATTAATGAGAACCAACCTCCCACCAAGAGATTGCAATTTTCTTTTCCAAGTAGATAGCCTTGCTTGCAGACGCTCCTCAACGTGCCTCCATTCCGCATTAGTCAATTTCCGATAATGTATTGGAATTCTAAGATACATTATAGGAAATTGACCTTGCTCACAGCCAAATATATTAGCATACTGAGCAGCTGCATCCTGAGCGTCGCCGAAGCAAAACAATTCACTCTTGTGGAAATTAATTTTCAATCCCGATAATTGCTCGAATGCTGATAATATCAATTTCAGATTCGCTGCTTTATCTAGATCATGTTCCATAAAGAGGATTGTGTCGTCTGCATATTGAAGGATACATAATCCACCATCGACAAGATGAGGAACAACTTCTTCAATTTGGCCATCCGCCTTTGCACATACCATCATGATCGTCAACATATCCGTCACTATATTAAATAGTATAGGCGACAGAGGATCACCCTGCCTTAATCCTTTTTTTGTTTGAAAGTAGCGGCCAACTTCATCATTGACTTTTATCGCACACCACTAAGAAACAAAATTCTGGATCAAAGCACACCACTCGTCCGAGAAGCCTTTCATTCTCAAAGTCTGTAGGAGGAGCGGCCATTTGACCTTATCATAAGCCTTTTCAAAGTCTATTTTGAATATCACCCCATTTACTTTTTTTTGTATGCATCTCATGGACGGTCTCGTGTAGAACCATGACCCCATCTAGGATATTCCTCCCTTGCATAAAAGCCGTTAGGGTAGGTTTTACCACATGATCAGCCATATAATTTAACCGAATGGTCGCCACTTTTGTAAAGATTTTGAAACAAACATTCAGAAGACAGATAGACCTATACTGTTGTATCCTTTCGGCATTCTGAATCTTAAGTAACAACACAATTTCCCCAAAGTTAAGGCGAAATAGCTCCAGTTGTCCGGCGTGTAAACAGCCAAATAACTCAAGCAAGTCATACTTGATGATTTCCTAGAAATGCTGGTAGAACTCAGCCGGGAAACCATCGGGTCCAAACGCCTTGTTATGCTCCATCTGGAAAACCGCCTTGTTTATCTCCTCTTCAGAGAAAGGAGCAGCAAGAAAGTTGTTTTCCTCCAGAGTTACTTGGATAATATCATCCGTTCGAGACTCATCTAGAGAAAAGTTTCCTTGCTCAGGAGCCCCGAACAGACCTTTATAGTAGCTCGTGATATATTCCTTGAGCTGGTCCTGTCCATCGATCAAGCCCTCATCCTGATGAAGAGAATGAATACGTTTCTTCCTATGTCTGCCATTAGCAACATTATGGAAGTATTTCGTATTCGAATCTCCTTGCAGAATAAATTGAGCTTAGATCTTTGGTACTATTTTATCTCTTCTTCCCGCAACATACGACTCACCTGCTCATTCGAGTGCTGTTTTAGGTCACTCTCACTTGCTGATAAGGGACGTAGTTCAGCTAGTTTATCAAGCTCGTCAATGATGGAACACATGCGCTCTTTTTCTTTTTTAAGCATACCAGTTGTGTGTCTCGCCCACCCCCGGAGGAATTTACGCATATTGCTCATTTTATTATTCCTCCGCTGGATAGCACTGTCGCCCACAACCGGTTGAGACCATATCTTTTTAACCAAATAATCAAAACCATCCCGCAACAGCCATCCTAATTCGAATTTGAATTGGGGCTTAACGGGCGATGTCGATGTTCCAGTCGATAAGAGTATGGGAGCATGATCCGAGAATTTCTCAATACGCTCCAAAGCACATATCGTTACCAATGGATATTTATCCTCCCAGCGGGAGTCCTTCAGAACCCGGTCCAGCTTCTCGTATGTCGGCTCGGGGAGACTATTAGCCCAAGTAAACTGTCTCCTCGTCATATGAACCTCCCTCAAGGACAAGCTATCAATTACAGCATTGAACAAGTGAGGCCAATGATTGTCGAATCTACCCCTGCTTGTGACGGTACCTCAGCATATTGAAGTCCCCTCCTATAAGAATAGAGTATGGGTTATCCTTAGCTAAATTAACCAATTCTCGGAGAAAAGCAGCCTTATATTCTTCTCGGGCACCACCATACACAGCAACCAGACTCCATATAAAGTTGTCGGCCTTGTTGCGGATATGAGGTTTAATATGAAATTCACTATCCGAAATGTCCAACAACTCCATGGTATCAGTTTTAATTCCAAGTAGCATGCCACCCGATCTACCTCGAGGGGGACAAGAATGCCAAGTAAAATCCACTCCACCTGAAATGCGGTCTAACAGATTGCTTGGAAAATCCCGTCGACCCGTCTCGGAAATAGCCAGAAAATCCAACTTGTGATCCCTCACGTGATGCGCAAAATTCAAGTGTTTAGCCAAGTCGCCTAGAACTCTACTATTCTTAAATATGCCATTCATCGGGAAACTATTGGAGATTTTGACTTTTTCGCTTTTTTACGCGATGATTGATTCTTTTTACTTTTAGCGTATTTGGATCTCCGGCCGGTAGCATACAGGTCATCAAAAGATCCCAGCTGAGCCTCGTCCATATCCACTTCAGTGACCTCTCCTACAAGATATGATAGAAGATGTCCATCTATTGTGACATTCGCATCATCATCATCTAAAGGTGAGGTTACCGGCCTACTCGAAACACTAGGAGACACCCTACGGCGATCATACTCTACATGTTTCAGAACATTAGCCGAAATTACCATCTCCTTTTCATTTTTCCCTAGACTGACGCCTACCGCTGACAACTTGGCAGATAAAGTAGACGTTGAAAAGGACAAAAATGATTTCGAGGTTTGTGACGTACCAGCAGGAGGAGTGGAAAATGACTCAGCTTTGCGTCGCATTGCCTTCGCCATCGTATCCTCATCCGTCGCTGAAGCACCGTCCTTCCCAGTGAGGTGACGTTCGCTACGCCTAGGTGTCACCATAGGAAACGAACGTCCCCCCGCCAGCGTGTCCTCATCCGTCGTTGACGCTCCATCCGTCCCCGTCAGGTGGCGTCCACTACGCCTAGGCATGGCCTTAGGCTGTGAATGTCCCCCGACGGCCGATGACACTATGGGAGAGGGCAATGGCGAAGAAGGCGCCCTCTCTACCACAGTGTCGGATGCCGGAGAAGTCGGTGGATACCATTAATCATGCCCTAAGAGATCCAATCTAGGACATATACGGACGATTGGGAGACGATGACCATACTGACGACATATCGCAGGTGGTCGACGACGATTGCGGGGACAACCGAGTGTCTCAAGCAAGGACGTAGGCGTCGCTCCGGTGGATTCCGGGCTTTGGAAGGTGTTGTCGGGGTTTGGATCATCGAGGGAAAGTTGATCAGTTGATGCGTGCACGTACCGGCTCGTCGTTGTTGCTGGGCCATTGGCCGTGTGGCTGTGCGGGGGAGAAAAGGAAAATGTGTTGGTGTGGCTTCAGATTGCTAGGTCGGCCCATTTGGTGGTGTGTCTTTTTTTATCTTTTCCTTTTAAGTGCCCCCTTTAACTCCAAACTCCACCAAATAAATTCACGAAAACACTAAAAAATAGTTTGAAAAAATGTTCTAGGACTTATATAATAGTAACCATGCACGTGCACGCACGTCTCTACCAGTAATATAGGCTCTTGTCTTTCTTTCTCAAATATAATATTTAATAAGAGTTTAATAACATGTTATCATTACCCCTTGCACGTTAGATTCCACTACAACTATCGTGAAAATTACAAACTATTTTTTCAGAAAAAATAAATCAGATGTATAAGGTCTTGATGTGCGAAAACCTATGATGGAGCCCACGCTACATGGTGCCATTTTTTCAAAAATTTGAAATCGACATTTTCAAGTTTTCAAAAATCAAGAAACAATTCCCGGATGTAGATACTGTCGAGATATACAATCGTGCAAATATTCAAATCCAAATTCGTTATATTTTGGGTTGCACAAAAAAGTCAAATGGGTGGATCAGGGTGGTGAACAATAGACAGTTTCAAAATTTTGAAAAATTCTCGATTTTTCTTTTTTGTACAGCTCAAAATACAAGAACTTTAAGGTAAAAGTTTGCACGCTTGTAGATCTAAACACTATCTACATCTGTGATTTTCTCGCGATCTGTGAAAACTCAAAATTGTCATTTTCAATTTTTTTTTAAGGGCTCCATGTAACTCGGGTTCCAAAAATTCACTCTCCTTGATGTGGCCCTTGTCACTAAGTTCTTCATCAACTTCACCATATTTTCTGGCAATAACAACATCGATCAAGAAAGTCGATGGAACATGTAAACAATGCTAAGTCATTCAGAAGAAACCATGGAGTGTATCCTTAGCACCACAACTTCGCAGCAATTTCCAAAAGTGTGGCATCATTAGTCATTATCAAAATTATTTGAAACCTCAATATCTTGAGACAATAGCGCTACTCCTACCACAATACACTATCAATGTTCTTTGCACATAAAGGAATAGACAAATATATGGGATTATGGCTTGTGTCTCTGGATCTTCATGTAGGTAAACCATGACTCTCTCAGTAACATCTCTCACGTTCTCTCTTCTGTGGCAGTTCGCACACATTTCTCAAACAGGTGGAAGGAGAAAACAAATCTCGTCCATCTCACCAAATGCAACCGAATGGCATCTCAATCTTCTAAGTTGTTCTCATAAATTTGAACTGAACCTTGGGAAGATAGAGTAGCGGTTCTACTCCGGCCGATGTTGCCAAAAGAAGATGACCCATTGGGTTACACACCATAGGTCTACAAAGTGCAGCGGCGTGAAGATGCTCCTCCTCCCCCGACAATGGAAGATGGGCTTCATGGCCACCACTTCAGATACACTCTTGTCAGTCTTTATCACCTGCTGGAATCAGAACCAAATCTAAACATGCACAACAAACAAATAGACATAACAGGCTTGTTTGGAGAAAATATATGACATCAATATATAGGAATATAGGATTGAAGCCAAACTATACAAAACCAACTTGATTAACAGCAAGGACTTTACTTCAGTAATTAGTACTATTAAGGATATCCAGTTCTCATAACATCAAATTAAACACTTCCACTAATAACCGGTGTGACCTGCTCTACAGGCAACCCAAGTCTTATGTTGCAAGATCCTGCATGATGCTTGATTATGAATAAAGGAAAAGAAACGCTACACGATGCACTGACGGACTTGGGCCAAATTAAAAGACATGCATAGGAGGGCGATCTTGGATCGACAAAATGATTGCAGAAAAGAGTCGAATGTGAGTGTCGTTGAGTCGTCAATACAGTTTTATCTGCGTATTAGTTTTTCTGAGTGATGGCTAACCTCAGTATAGTACGTCATACACCTTGTTAGTACATCATCACATAATATATGGTAAATATTGAAGTGGCGGCTGAAGCCTTATGTGAGTACAAACTACAAAGTACAAACCTGTCACAAACAACGCAACAAAATAGTTGATTTAGAACAGAAATTCTACAGGTCTTAAAACAAGTGATTTAGAACAGAAACTCTACAGGTTTTGCAACGTGTTACAAGATTAATTTAGATAGAAGGATTCACCTTTGCTAGTTTTTGGTTGCCTTATGGTGAATATTCCTTTCAGCAACATCGTCAGGAATAACAATAGGCGTATACTCGCTATGTTGTTGCACTTTGCACAAATAAGATGGCGCTAGAGTAAAATTCTGCATTATAACTCGAGGCCCATTCTCCAAAACTAAAATAGATCTACAACCATAAAGAGCTGACGAAACCTGCAGATTTTTTATAATTAGTATTCTGAAAATTCATAGTCGCCAGGGGCATCAAAGCAATTGTATAACTGCCGCATAAACAAAAAAAACTGCACACAGGATGAACAATTTCAGAATGGGACGATAAACATAAAGAAAGCAATGCATTACTGGTCCAGCCTGTAGCATATATGTATCAGTTCACGCGGACAATGCCCAACCTCGTTGCAATACAGAAAAATAAACACCAAGCCACCACTGCCTGCAATTGTCATCTCTAAATGGAATGAGCAAAATACATTGAACCATTTAATAAAATAACAGGACCTCCCTCCATCGTTGCGTGCAGGTTCACTTGACACCGGCAAACTCGACCTCCTCCAAACCGCTCTTGACCCTGGTCTGCGCTTCTCAATTCGCTGGGCATTTCCACAAGCAGCGTAGCTGCAGGAGGCCACAACCAGGGTCGAGCACGCTTCCTCAACACGCCGTGCGGTCAAATCCAGAGCTGTGGGTACCATGCGCATCCGCACCACGGCCGGATGCCACTGGCTCCTCGCACGTCTGCTGCGTCCAAGCATCCATGGGGCCTGAGGGGGCGTAGAGCAAGGATGGCAGCGCGTCGGGCGCAAAGGCCAAGGGTTGGTTTGTGCAGCGAAGCGCGTGTGTGGAGGAGTTGCGACGGCCGAGCAATGAGGCATGAGGGCCGGCGGTTATGAGTAGTGCCGTGTTGCGCGAAGGTGGAGGTGAAGCGCAGCTGATTGAGGGGAGATGGGAGAAATTAGGGATGCATTAGTTAGCCATTAAGACGATAATAAAGGGCGCGACTGGGCAGGTCGTCGGTTATGGTAGAGAAAATCACGGATCATCGGGGCAGAGGCGTGGGAATGGAAGGCGGATGGTGGAGATTTGGCAGACCGTGTTCTGCCGGTCGACAGGATCGATCTGGACCATTGTCCTGTTTGACCGACCATAAAGTGATATGGACTCTTGGATGGCAGGATCGAAGGGTCCTGATTCATCTGTGTGCACTTGTTTTGATGGACATAGGAAAGATTAAGTTCTCTCTTTTATTAGTAGTGTAGATTCTCATTTAATTTTGTTGTGCTCCAAATGATGCAAATGAGATGAGAGGCATATGATGATACATGTACATCCAAATTTGAAAACAAAATTGGATGTTACAGCTAAGCATAGCGATGTTGCACTCAAGCGAGGTGTATTAGCTACAGAGTCCTTGGCAACCATGATTCCGAGAGAGAGATCTCACTTGACTCTTGTGCCACATCAAACCTTAGAACGACAATATGAACAATTGCAATTTCAAGATTGATGCTTCCAATCTTTCGTTGTCCCCAAGCTTGCATATGTGTGTCGTCATATTTCTGAGCAGGGCGTCAACAGCGTTTGAAGGGATCCACGATAGCTGGATAAGGAACTCATCCTTCATTCACCGCCTCCTCAAAATCTGAGAGTTTCGTAAAAAAGAGCTCAAATCTGAACCATTCCTTCGATTTGAATGCCGCTTTCAAAGAGTGGCGCATCAAAGCATGGTTAGAAACCGGGGAGGATAGGGCCTGTAGGAAACAATCCTGCTTGTTCAATTCTCAATCCTTTGAGGAGTGTGCTCTATCAATCATCGTCATTGTGGGTCTTTTTTCAATCCCATTGCTCCAAGTTTAGATGCGTCCATGCATACAAATCTCTTCTAATTCGTGATTCTTCACAATTTCACTGAATCTAGACTTGGTCAACCCGTCTATATTTGAGTTATTATTCTCACAAGCCCTAAGTATCATGTTGAAATGACCTATTAGGAGCCATGGTCTGAGGCACAAGGTTCAACGCTCCGCGAGCTTGGATAAAAACTCGATCAACTCCGTATTTATTTGTACTTTGTGCTCCTTAGACTACCGTGAACCACCAAGATTTGCCATCATGGGAATGTAATTCGGCTCTAGAGATTAAAAAAAAAGTCCATGCTTATATCTGTTTAGTCTCCTCCGTCGGCAAGTAAGCATAGCACATCAAGTTAACATGGATCGAGCCCATGAGCTGAATACCTCTTCCCATAGTCTTTCACATCCCACCCGTTCCGACTAACTACGAGTGTGTTTGTTTTAGCCTTTGCCTGCGTTCCACCGAAAAATGTTGTCGAACGAAACAAACACATCGCAGAACAACAACGGTTACCTGTTTGTTTCAAACAATTTCACAGTTTACAACTACACATCCAGCTAGTTGCCAAACACTAACACTCAGAACATCAGATTTTCATGCACAGCAGTTTTCCCTGGATAACAACACAAGCAGCCACAACCAGCCCAAATAAACACACCCTACTTCACCTAAGTCAGTCACATACTCACTTCGTTCCTAATAGTAAGGCATGTTTTATTACGTTAGGACATGTTTTTCAGCAACAATTGGTCCATGAATACGGGGTCATATGACATGAAATTTGTGTCACTGGTTTCGCTTTCATAAGCACTTGTTATGATAGTTTTGCATAAATCCCACAAAAGATAATATTTTCATAGGCACAAAAGATTACTTGTTGGTCAAACGCTAACAATCACGAAAACAGAGGGAGTACCTATTGTTGAGGATGTGAAATATCCCTAGCCATCGAACCTACAATCTGATTCCTTGTTGGTCGTAGATCGATATAACAGATGCCACTCACCACCTGAGACCCTCCGCCGCCTACACAATCGGTTCTCTTGCATAAAACTGTTTGATGGTGGAATACAACGGTATGTTTGTCTGACCCATGGACTATCCAGTGAAACCTGCGCGCACTAGACACATGCATTTAGAGCAACTCTAGCAGATCCACTCGGCCCGGAAATTTTTGGCCGATATGCGGGGTGGGCTCTTTTTCTGGCCCGACCAGATACAACATATCAGGCCGGGCCAGAAACTTTTATCCGGGCCTCCGGATAAGCGGTGGCTTCGGCGGTATATAACGGGTAGCGGGGGTCGGATAGGGTACCAAATCTCGATCCTTCCGCCGCCTTCCGTCTCCCTCTGCCACTACCCTCTCTCCTCTCCGGAGAGCGACTAAGTGAGCTCCGGCGGGCGCATCCAAATCCCGAGTGCAGATCCATGGCCGACTCCTCTCTGCGGCGGAGGCCGTGGGCCTCCGGGCGAGGACGTATAGGCCCGCTGCCGCCAATCAGAGGGTGCGCGCAAGCGCGACTCATACCGAGGCCGCTTAACACATCCCAAAATTTGGAACTAAGAAAAACTTAGTTTTACAAGACCCAAAATTCAGAACCAACAAAAACTTTTTGAAATATTTCCCTGATGATTGTATTTTCCTTCCTATTGCTCTGTTTGACTTTGTGTGACTTGATGTTTATGTTGCTTGGCAAATAAATATTAACCTAAATACCCCACCAAGATAAAAATGTATTTAACTTGGTGATCATGTTATGACAAGAAAATATTCCATGTATCTTTTCCATTCTTATTTTGGCCAAAGTCCATTTCAATGATACTTGGTTTAGCAACCACCAAAACACCCACTCTTGAGAAAGTAAAAGTATTTTCAAAATTATGTGTTCCCAAAAATATGGAGATCTATATGCTACCTCCTATCTATTTTTCAATCTTGATATTTTGCAGGTGTATACAATTCCCATTTTATAAACTCTTATTTTCACTCCATTTGAAAATAACACTAGTGGGAAATATATTACCCCACATATTTCCTTTCTCAAATCTTTTTGAAAACTAGTAAGTCATCCTAACCATCATCTTGTCATAATTAGGAGCGGTCACTTTTCCCAAGATAGCATTGTGGAAATGGTGGTATGATTAATTCTTGTGGTTTGATTTGTGTGGTCTTGGTTGTGATGTTGATCTTGTGGTGTTTGTTGCTTGTGTGGATAATTCTTCAGTTGTGCTTAACACTAAAATAAAACACACGTGAAAACAAATTTGATATGTGACATAAATTTAAAACAAACCCCTCCAAATATTCAACAAATGGAAATTAAGATCATAAGTTAAAGAAATGATCTTAATAAATTATTTTCCCTACTTAACTATCTATATCCTTCAAACAAATATTTCCTCTATGAAAATAAAAATTATTTGAAGTTAATATATTTGTCAAGTAAGTTCCAAGAGTTCAAAAATAATATTTTGAACTTGCTTTAAAATTTCTAAAGGATTATAAATTTGTATTTAAGAAAAATGCCATATTTAAACCCTATGAACAAAAGTTGTTCAAAACATTTTATTTTGACACCCCAATTTTTGTGGAGCTTCTACATGTTATGGGGAGGCTACCTGATTTTTCTCATAATTTTCTAAAATGTTTTAGTTCCTCAATTAAATCCCTAAAGTGCTACTGGAAATAAAAGAAACAAGAAATAAAGAAAAGCCAGGGGGTTTTCTATAAAATCGCCGTCCTCTTCCTCTGTTCACCGCCGCAGCACGCGCTGCTTAGCGCCAGTGGCAAGCTCGCCACTGTGCCGCTCCCCTCCTGCCGCGCGAGGAGGATAAGAATGCCACGACAACGCTCCCTGCCCTCACTTATCCCCAGCTACTTTCGCTCTCTCTCTCTCTCTTTTCTTCACGAGCTGGAAACCTAGCCGGAGCTCCGCCGCCACATCGCCGCCGTTCTAGGCCACCCAGAGCAGATCGGACCGGGCCATCGTCTCCGCCTCGTCCTCCTCTTCTTCTCCGTGCAAGGAATCGACGCGGGGAGTTGTGAATCGGTGGCAACAAATCATCTTCTCCAACTCCGACCGCCGCGCTTCGAGCAAGCTCGCCACCGTCTCCGACCTCCTTCGTCACCGTCGCGAGCACGTACGCGACGAGGGTGAGCACGCCGACCTCGGAGACACCTTTTTCCTCTTCCTCTCCCTCTATTTCGCCGCGTAGTCGTAGCTCCGCCGTAGGCCGTGGCCACCCGCCGCCTTAGCTCATCGTCGTTGCCGTCTCCGGCGACCATTTGGTCCGTGGCTCCACCCGTTGGTGCCCCGTAACCGTGCGCGTCGAATGCACCCCGTAGATCGTCCCCGCTCGCCTCCTACTGACGGATCCGTGCGCGTCGCTGATAACCCACAAGTATAGGGGGTGTATCGTAGTACTTTCGATAAATAAGAGTGTCGAACCCAACGAGGAGCAGAAGGTACTGACAAGGGGTTTCGGTAAAGGTTACACTGTAAATACTAGCAGACAAGTTTTTAGGGGTTTTTGATATTGCAGGTAAATAAAATGCGAGTAAGTAAAAGATAGTAATAATAATTGCAGCGAGTGGCCCAATCCTTTTTAGAGCAAAGGACAAGCCGGTTGGTTTACTTATGATGACCAAATGTTCTTGAGGACACACGGGATTCTAGTCAAGTGCTTTCGCTTCACATAGTTGATTAATCTTCATTGTTTTGATAAGTGTTGTGTGGGTGAACCTATGCTAATGCACCGCCCTTACTTGGACTAATACATACTTGTGATTATACCCTTGCAAGCATCCGCAGTTACAAGAAAGTAATTAAGATAAATCTAACCACAGCCTTAAACTCTGAGATCCTACGCTCCCTTGTGCACCGGTATACTAACGGGGGTTTAGGTTTCTGTCACTCCGGCAACCCCACAATTAGCAACCAAATACACAATGCATTCCTCTAGGCCCATAAAGGTGAAATGTCATGTAGTCGACGTTCACACGACACCACTAGAAGAATAGCACCACAACTTAAATATCAAACCATTAAATATTACTCAACATAATTCCACTACTAACAGCATGACTTCTCCCATGTCCTCAAGAACTAAACAAACTACTCACAAGACATCATATGGATCATGATCAGAGGTGATATAATGATGAATAACAATCTGAACATATACTTCAATTCACCGATAAAACTCAATAGCATCAACCACAAGGAGTAATTAACACCGGGAGAGTTTCCCCTATGAACTAACAAAGTATAGCCCTAGATGTTACAGCGGAATGAGATGGTCAGCGGTGATGATGGTGGCGGTGATGAGATGATGATGATGATGATCCCGATGAAGTCCAGCACGATGACGATGAGGATGGCGACGATCTCCCCCTCCGGGAGGGAATTTCCCCGGCAGATTTCTCCCTGCCGGAGAGCTTTTTCTCTCTCTGTTGTTTCCGCCTCGTGGAGGCGGCGGAATATTTCTTCTCCAACTCCCCGTGTCTTAGGGTTTCTGGGGGATGAAGTACGCGAAGGGGGAGCGCCTGAGGTGGGCCAGGGGCACCACACCTGGCCAGGGCGCGGCCAAGGTGGGGCCCGCGCCCAGGGGTGGTGTGGGCCCCTCCTGGCCCATCTCAGCCTCCCCTTTTGGCTGTCCATCTTCTGATAAAATAGGAACATCTGTCTTCTTGGAAATATTTTTAGAGCTCCAGAAATATAGTGTCTTGACGATGCTTTTTCCAGCTGAAATCTGACTCCGGCAGTTAATCATCCAATAATCATCAAACATGCAAAATAAGACAAAATAACATAAGTAACACTCTTAATATGAAATATATCAATGAATAACAGTAAATTATGCTATAAAATAGTGATGCAAAATGGACGTATCAACCCCCCCAAGCTTAGACCTCGCTTGTCCCCAAGCGAAAGCTGAGCTCAGTAAACTAGAACAAAAGTTTATGGAGTGAAGCGTCGATAATAAAGAATACGGACAAGAAGCATCAGTATTTACTTAACAACACAATCATCTTAAACAGCAACTACTCTTCATATAACATAACTTGAACATGAGTAGTGAACAACCACAATAAAAATACACGAAGGAAATTATAGATTAGTAATGGCACACTTCATTCTTGGTCATAGAACAATAAGCAATCAATACTTATCTTTCGAAAGGAGTCTTTATATTAGAGCTTATATTGCAGAACTTCCACACTCAATTATCACACCCTCTTTACAGTCATTGATAACTTGCAAAGCTATATTCTTAGAGGCAAAAGTCTTTGTGCTAAAACAAGGAAGGATAAAAGACATGATTGACAATATTAATGATATATATGGTTGAATCACAACAACTCAAATGCTTGCTCAAGGAAGAAGGAAATAGGTGTACTGACTCAACATGAAAAGTAAAAGAAAGGCCCTTCGCAGAGGGAAGCAGGGATTAAGTCATGTGCTAGAGCTTTTTAGTTTTTGAAATCATATAGAGAGTAAAAATTAAGCTTTGAGAGGTGTTTGTTAATTGTCAACGAATGGTAGCGGGTGAGAACAGTATTCTCCCTGTCAAACAGACTTTTAAGAGCGGCTCCCATGAAGGACGTTATTTCTACCAGCAAGGCAGATCATCCCTTTTCTCTTTGGTTTACACACATGCAGATATTTCACTGTTTGTCATTGCTTACTGATGAATCAGGGCAAAAGTGTGAAGAGAATTAATGGTTAAAGTTGTAATTAATTGGGACTGGGCATCCCGTTGCCAGCTCTTTTTGCAAATTGGATAAGCGGATGTATATGCCACTAGTCCAGGTGTAAAGTCATTTGACAAGTAGAATAAAGGATAACCACACCTTCCTCATGAGCTAGTAAACATTGACACAAAAGGAGGATAATATTTTGAATAATTTAAAGGTAGCACATGAAAAATTTACTTGGAGTGGCAAGAAATACCACATATAGGTAGTTATGGTGGACACAAATGGCATGGGTTTGGCTCAAGGATTTGGATGCACGAGAAGCATTCCCTCTCAGTACAGTGGTTAAGGCTAGCAAGGTTATGTAGCAAGCATAAAAGTTGGGGGATACACACAAATATACATGTAATAGAACCAATCATGCTATCTTCCCTGTAAGCACAAATGTTTTAACTCAAAGAATACTAATCTTATTGGCTAACAAGAAAGAAAGATAAAGGGATAATATTTTTGCATGTAATTCCCTCCTTCTACTTAAGTTTTCATGGTATTGCTGCTAATGACCAATACTAAGTTTGCCACAACTAATATAATCTACTTGATGTACCCAAAAGTGGCGCCAATACCAATGGCAAGATCAGCACATAGAGATTGCAGGCTAAAATAAATGTACCGAAAGTAAAGGTGGAACTTCTCATTAATATTCTGAACAAAACACACTCAAACCAACGGATACATGGATAACTAAAGGGTGACACTCCACATCGCAAACCATCTTATAAGATAACTTCTCTACTCATGATATGACCACGAAATTATAAAAACGAAAGGATAAAGATGATACTGGGCACTCCCCCAAGCTTGGAACAAGCCAAGGGAGTGCCATTACCCCTTGACGATTTAGGCTTGATCTCTCGGTGGTGAAGGTGGTACCACAGCAATCGGGGTTAGGAAACGTTCGAGCATCCGGCGGAGCCTATTATTCTCATCTTGAAGTATTTCCACCTCAGTTCTCAGGATACGATATTGGTCACAAAACTCGTTCGTGGTTCGGAGAGCTTCAGCAGCTGCAGGGAAAAACCGCAAATCTGGAATTGGTGGGGTGACTCCCTGCACATTATGAGAAAAAGCACGTTGAGGATTAATTGATCCCACAAAGGTGGAGTTGCTCGGCCTTGATTCTCCTTGTTGGCGAGGCTGGCCAGCTTGCACCTCCTCTCTGATGCTTCGATCCATGTCAGCTCTCCTAGCAGCAATCTCCTCCTCCGTCGCCCAACCGACGAAGGTTCCCTCTCCACATCGCGTTCGAGTTCACGTCGGCGCCTTGCTGCATACTTCTCACCGTACACTCCTCGCGACGCCATGTAGGGACTTGAAATTCCTGTCAGAACAGCTTGAAAACGAAACACGGCGAAAACACGATATACGGACCTCGGGAGATCCGGGTGATTATATAGAAAAAGTTTTACGACAAAAGGAAGGTACAGGACGAAACGGGGTCGGAGACGGACTCCGAGGAGCCCACACGCCACCAGGCGCGGCCAGGGTGGGCCCCGCGCCCTGGGGTGGTGTGGTGCCCTCGGGCACCGTTTCCTACCCTTTTTCGACTCATAATTTTCCATATTATATAAAAACACAAATAATTAAGTTGGAAAGTAAATCGCGAACTTTTTCTTACCGAAACTGTTACCTATTCCAAATCAGCTTCTGCAGTTGTCTGAATTTGACTTTTTATAAAATCTTCTGGAGTTACCACTTTGATAAAATCAACATCTTCATTAAAAGAATCTCCAGAAATATAATGCTTGAGTCTTTGACCATTAACCACTTGTGGTCTGTCCCCATCTAATGAATTGATTTAATCGCACCTGAGCGATAGACCTCCTCGATGATATAAGGTCCTTCCCATTTTGAAAGTAATTTTCCTGCAAAAAATCTGAGACGAGACCTATACAATAAAACTTTCTCACCTACGTTAAATTCTCTCTTAAGAATTCTCTATCATGCCATTGCTTAACTTTCTCTTTAAAGAGCCTAGCATTTTCATAAGCTGCATTTCTCCATTCATCTAAAGAATTCAAATTAAGCAATCTCTTTTTACCGGCAAGTTTAAAATCTCTATTAAGTTCTTTCACCGCCCAATAGGCTTTATGTTCTAATTCTAGAGGCAAATGACAAGCTTTTCCATAAACCATTTTGTAAGGAGACATTCCCATAGGATTTTTATAAGCAGTTCTATAAGCCCACAAAGCATCGTTAAGCTTTTTAGACCAATTTTTTCTAGATTTATTAACAGTCTTTTGCAAAATAGATTTAATCTCTCTATTTGATAATTCTACTTGACCACTTGTTTGGGGATGATATGGTGAAGCAATTCTATGATTAACATCATACTTAGCTAGAGTTTTTCTAAAAGCACCATGGATAAAATGAGAACCACCATCAGTCATGAGATATCTAGGCACACCAAACCTTGGAAAGATAATATCTTTAAGCATTTTTAATGATGTCTCACCATCAGCACTAGAAGTTGGTATAGCTTCTACCCATTTAGTAACATAATCAACAGCAACAAGTATGTGAGTATAACCATTTGAGGAGGAAAAGGACCCATAAAGTCAAATCCCCAACAGTCAAAAGGTTCAATAACGAGAATAATTCATAGGCATTTCATTACGTCTACTAATGTTACCTACTCTTTGACATTCATCACATGATAAAACAAATTTTCTAGCATCTCTAAAAAGGGTAGGCCAATAAAAACCTGATTGTAGAACCTTTTGTGCAGTTCTATCTCCAGCGTGATGTCCTCCATAAGCACTTCCATGGCATTTGCTCAATATTTCTTTCTGTTCATACTCAGGAACACATCTTCGCATAATGCCATCTACTCCTTCTTTATACAAATGTGGGTCATCCCAAAAATAATGCCTCAAATCATAAAAAACTTTCTTCTTTGCTGAGCTGTAAAGGTCGGAGGCAAATACTTGGCAACAATAAAGTTAGCATAGTCAGCATACCAAGGACTTTCGCTTGAGCTTACCTTTATCGCAGCCAATTGTTCATTTGGAAAACTATCATTAACAGGTATAGGATCATCTGAATATTTTCTAATCTAGACAAATTATCAGCAACAGGATTTTCAGCACCTTTCCTATCTACAATATGTAAATCAAACTCTTGCAATAAAAGTACCCATCTTATGAGCCTAGGCTTAGCATCTTTCTTTTCCATAAGGTATCTAATAGCAGCATGATCAGTGTGAATGGTCACTTTTGAATCAACAATATAAGGTCTAAATTTATCACAAGCAAAAACAACTGCTAAAAATTCCTTTTCAGTAGTAGCATAATTCTTTTGAGCGGTGTCGGGGGAATACTTTCTAGATTAACCCGCGGCCCAGTGCGACTTAACTTACTCGCACGGACGAAGGCCCACTTGGGAACAAACCCAATATTGAACCGCCATAAGGAGAAAGATCTAGAAGACATATCCCGGAGGACGTGAAGACCAAGTAGTCTCCGAGTAGGCCTCTGTGGATGTATTCCTTATGGGGAAGTTTCCTTTTGTAACCTAGCGAGCCTCTGTGTATATAAAGAGGACTCGCAGGACTTAGAGCGGGTCAAGCTATCAAGCCCCAAACCCTAGCTCATACGGCGAGTACCAGATCGGATCGCCTCCATTGTAACACCTCGATTATCATATCAATACCAATCTAGGGTAGGCAGGAAGTAGGTCTTTTACCTCACATTGAGGGGGCCGAACCTGGGTAAATCTGTGTTGATCTTTGTTCCTGCGATCCCAAGCTCGGAGATGCTTGACTCGCATAATCCCACACCTACGAAGTCATCTATGACACCTGACGTGACAAACCCACGACAGTTGGCGCCCACCGTGGGGCCTGCGGTCAAGAGCGTCACGTTCCGCGCAGGATCCATGAAGGGAGCTGAAGATCTTGTTGTTGGCCGTATCATCACGGTCAATGGCACACCCCTCATCGACGATTCAAGCTGGGGGCCGGAAGCAGATTACTTGGAGACCGGCCACGTCATCCCCTTTGGATCCATCAACGTCTTCGTCGGCTTCATTGGCGGCGAGTCAGAGGATCCATCGCAACATGGCGACTCAGAAGAAGGAGTCGCGGTAACAGTGGACCAAGAAGAAGATCTATCAACCACGAGTCGCTGCCTCTCGAAGACGAAGAAGGCCAATCCATTGAGTATGTCCTTGAGGAAAGGCTATGCGGAGGCCCTGTGGATAGTGGCTCGCCCTCTGTAGAAGATCGGCACGTGGAAGGGGTCTACAGGACCACAGAAGCAGACGAAGGGCTGGGCATGCCACCAGGCAGCTTAGCCCCCACACCGCCGGAAGCAGCAGAACAAGCCGCGCTAGACGCATCAGGAGTCGCGGCATCCGCTGCGATGACGCCAGGAGTCGCGGCCTCAGGAGTCGCAAACAGAGAGACTCCACCTGGAGTCGCGCCTGCGGAATCAGGGTCAAGGGTAACCCCCAGCGCAGCGGTCACGCCGCCACAGGGAAGCGTGTTGTTTACACCAATATCTGCGGTTAACGCGGCTGCTAGGGTGACAGAATTGGAGGCTACCAGGATCGGGCTATATGATGAAGTCCAGAGAATCGCAGATGAGAGAGCCAGGCTGGCGCGTGAGGAACAGCGCCTCCAACAGGAGCAACTGCGACTCATCGAGGAAACCAATTCTCTGCAAGGAATACAGGCCACCTTGCCACACAGACGCCACGCGAGTCGCCTGCAGCCAGGAACAGTAAACCCTATGGAGCTGTTCCAATCACCTACCACTGAACCAGCAATTGCGGTCCCATCAGTCGCCACCAACACGGCGCACCCGGTCGCATGGTCAGGGGTCGCACAACCTTCAGTCGCGGTACCCGCACGCATGGCACCATCTGCCATGGTTATGCGGTCCGCGGCCCCGTTAGCTGCGCCCGCGGTTCAAGCAATCGCTGTACCATCAATCGTACCAGCGGTTCCATCTTTCGCAGCACCAAGAGTAGCAGAGATACCTGGGTCAAGGGCCATAGTACAGGCTAACAACAGGGCCATGATGCCCCCGCCATTGACGCAGCCAACCTTTGTTCAGCAGTCGCCACAGCAGCCTCAAAGGTTCCACACGCCGCAAGGGCATTATGTTAGCCCAGTGGAGAATCTCTTTGCAGCCACAAACATCTTGGCCAGATTAGCGCCAGCAGGAAACACGCCAATGGACAGAGAGGCACGGCGCGCCATTGAGATGCTGAGCACAGCAGTAATACAGCAGGCGAATATGTCCGAACACGCAGGACGGCTGCACTCCACCCCTTACAATAGCAGAGCAACGGCGGAGAGAAGCATCCACGCGGAGTCGCCACACGTTGCGACCTCGAGCTCGGCTAGGCGACAAAGGGAAGATCAACCTGCGGCTCAAAATCAACCTCAGCAAATTCAACCCATAGAGATTGTGCAGCCGCGCGCGGCGGCCAATCCAATAGGAAGGCCAGCTTCGTCCAACCTATCGTCGCGACTCAAAGGCCCAGTCTGTTTCAGCGAAAGAATCAGGTCTGAACCGTTTCCTGCAGATTTCAAAGGGCCTCGCAAGGTCGCCAACTACAACGCCAGCATGGACCCTGTTACTTGGCTCAACAATTACGAGATGGGCATGAGCATCCTAAATGCATCCGAAGAGATCTGCGCACGTTACCTAAACATGATGTTAGAAGGCGCAGCCCACATATGGCTACAAAATTTGCCACCAAATTCAATAAACTCTTGGGATGAGATGAAGGAAGCTTTTATCAAGAATTTCCAAGGAACATGCAAGCGACTCTGCAGCATAGAGGACCTTGAGCGTTGTGTACAGAAGGAAGGCGAGTCGAGTCGCCACTGGATGAGAAGGGTCGCAGAGATCATACATTCCTCAGACAACATACCACCCAGTTCAGCAGTCCTTGTCATGGAGAAAAATTGCAAATTTGAGCCGCTAGTCCACAAACTAGGTCGCATGAAGGATAAAGTCAAGAGCCTAAGCGAGGTAATGGCGGCGGCCAACAAGTATGCTAGCTCGGATAAAACCAGGGACGCATCTGATGGGGAGGAAGAGGAAAACACTGGCAAGGGAAAGAAGGCCAGTAGCAAGCCTCAACAACAGCAAGCTAGCAATGCCAATGCGAGTTATAACAAGCGCAAAAACGAGGAAGGAAACTCAGGGTTAGTCGCAAATACGAATACTCGTTACAAACAAAGCAGCAGCAGAGGAAGGAATTTTCACCCAGTTAATTTGGAAGAGGTTTTCAACCGCCCCTGCGACATCCATATAGGAAAAGATGGGAAACCACCCAACCACACGAAGGCACAGTGTTATCATTACAAAAAGTGGAAGGATGGACAGCCACTCAACACAAACTTCAATCATCAAAACAACGAGGAAGGTAAACATGGCGGAGGCAACAACAGCAACAACGCCGTCCCAAATCCGCAGCCAGATCAGCCACAGTTCCCAAAACAGTTGGGTCAGTATCATACCATTGTGGTGAATACTTCAAGGAGGGAACAAAAGCTGCGACGACGCAATCAGGCTGTTAACGCCATAGTACCAGCCGTCCCACAGTGGCTAAAGTGGTCCGAGCAACCAGTAGTTTGGAGCCGCGAGGATCACCCAGGAGAAATAAATGAAGAGGGAAAACTCGCGCTGGTGGTTGCCCCTCAAGTCGCAGGGTACAAGTTGAGCAAAGTACTGATGGATGGAGGCAGCAGCATCAATATATTATACTATGAAACCTTCAAAAGAATGAACCTTCAAGAAAAGCAGCTACACCCATCAAGAACAACGTTTCATGGTGTCGTGCCAGGCATATCAGCTCAGCCATTGGGGCGAGTTAACTTGGAGGTCGCCTTTGGGACACAAAGCAACTTCAGGAGCGAGTACATTTGGTTCGAGGTTGTAGATTTCCAGAGCCCATATCATGCGCTGTTTGGCAGAGAAGCATTCGCAAAGTTTATGGCTAGGCCGTGCTATGTGTACCTAAAGCTTAAAATACCAGGCCCTAGGGTGTCATCACCATCAATGGCGACAAAAGAATAGCTCAAGAATGTGAAAGGCGACAAGGCCATAGCCAGAGCAGCTTGCATCGCAGAGAGCGCGCCCATGCGCGAGTCGCAGGAGAATTTTGATGACATCGTGAAGGCCAAGAGGCACCTGCCTGACTTGCGACTTCAGATTACGGCCGCAAGGGAGGCAAGGAAGTCAAAGGCTACGAGCCATTGCCAATAAGGACACATCCCAGGCGTCGCGAGTTGCCATCAGCAGCCGCAGCAAAATTATTAAGAGTTTACATCATCAAGCTGGCCACTCAGGGCTAAAAATTTCAATTCTGGTCGCCACTCAGGCGCGACCGACCCAATGTACACTCTGATCGCCACCTAGGCGCATCGACCCAATTCTGGTCGCCACTCAGGCGCGACCGACCCATGTAACATCTCTGGTTGCCACCTAGGCGCAACCGACCCAATTCTGGTCGCCACTCAGGCGCGACCGACCCATGTAACATCTCTGGTTGCCACCTAGGCGCAACCGACCCAATTCTGGTCGCCACTCAGGCGCGACCGACCCATGTAACATCTCTGGTTGCCACCTAGGCGCAACCGACCCAAGCATCACTTCTGGTCGCCACCTAGGCGCGACCGACCCTATGTATCATATAATGATTCTGAAATAAAGCATCTCAAACTACCAATTGAGCTGTGAGTCTTTTATTTTTTAATCATTGGTCCCTTGGGGGTGCGGCAGCTTTTTAGCGCGGCCTATTCCTTGGGATCGCCAAACAAGTGGCATTTATCGTGATTATACTCAACCTCTCTTGGATGCGACTTGCACTATGCGGCCAAAGTACTGGGGGTGCGGCGTCAATCGAGTTTGATTGCCTATCATGGCCGCTCTCGACCCTGAACACGCACTTTTTACCTGGGAAATACTGAGCCGCGCAAGGGCCTAAGTGAGGAAAAACCGAGACAAATCATAAGGACCAGCCTATTGGTCGAAACATGTACTGCCAAGAGTACTTAAGCAAACCATAATATTGTCTTATGACACATAAATTCTAACAATTATTACAGACCGCTAAGGGCCAAGATCATCAAACCATTGTTTTCTCTTCTTCACTTGTGCGCAGCTTTTGGCCGGTGGGAAGGAGGAACAGGCGGCTTACCAAGCTTGCCAGAAGGAGCAATCGCAGGCTCGCTGGAGGGCTCTTCAGTCGCGGGCTTGGGGGCTGCAGAGCTGGATACGCCTGGAGAGGGGTTCTTTTCCTGCGGAATCACCGCACTGGATGACGGAGCGGGTAACTTCTCCCATCTGCTTCCATCTGCATTATACTTGCCCATATAGGTCGCAAGATCTATCCCCTCCACCAGTTCAGTCGCGTGGCCGCGCATATCCTTCCAAGTCGTCGCATATTCTGAGGCCGTCAGTTCGGTGCCATCCACCTTCTTCGAGGGCCTACCTTTTGCAACCTTGGCAGCATCAAAAGAAGGATAGTACGTCTTGGCCAAAGCAAGAACATGAGCCGCGCCGGTGCGAGCTGAGGACTCCTTCCAGTCCAAAAAGAACTGAGGCGCCCTAAGCAGTCTTTTCAGCAGCCCTTCAGAATCACCGGGGACTGGCTTGGTCGGCAGCAGGCACTTAGACAGTGATTTCATGGCGTCACAAGTTCTTCGCGAAAAATCGCGGATATACTCCAGCTGTTCTTGAGTACTGCCGCGCTGCTCCTTGGCATCTTCACCTACATCGAGGCATGTCTCCGTCAGCTTACAACATACAGGCAAAGATAGTAGAGAAAACAGATGCAGATATGAGTCGCAACACATACCAGTTAACTCTTGAGTCATGATGCACACTTTGGCGTGGACAAGGTTATGGGCATCAGAAACTTTCTTCAACTTTTTCTCAAGCTCGCCAATGGAAACAGCCTTAAGCCTTGCGTCCTCATTGGCATCAGCAATGGCGTCTTTCTGAGCACTGACTTGGAGGTCCAGCTGCTGGACCCTCTCTTGGAACTTCTCTTCAACAGTTTTAAGCCGCAGCTCGGTGGCTTTGGCTTGCTCAGATAACTTGAAGCTTTCATCAGATAGCTCGCCCATCCTGGTTTCCCTCTTCTTCAGCTCAGCGTCACGCTGGCCAAGGAGCTCGCGCAGCCTCTCCAGTTCAGAGGGAGTATCCCCCAGCTGCTTTTCCAAGGCAAGTTTGGCAGCTGTTATGGAGCTTAGTTCCTCCTACGAAGGGTACATCAGTTAGTAAGTATATATCAACAGCTAAAAGAGAAGCATCAAGTCTCCCTTTACAGTCAAAGAAGAAACTTGATCCTTGGGGGCTAGAGACAGATAACTGGAGATAGAAGTTTACCTTATAAGCCGCAGACAGGTCAGACAGTGCCTTGCGGAGCTCCATGGCTTGCTTGTCATTTGAGGCAATGATAGCCTCTGACAGTCTCTCAGCGCGGCTTGTGGAGGAGGAAGAAGCAACCTCAGCACGCAGAATTGGCGACCGCAGGCTGTCCGCCGCTGGCGACTCAATCACTGGCGCATCAGCATCCTTGGCCATTACATCTATGGAGGAGGGGTTGACCTTCTCCACGTCCTGGATCATAAGGGGATCCGTTCTATCCTCCAGAGCCACCTCTTGGGTGGCTGTGTCAAGAACAGGGACCGTGGCCAGGTCATCAGTGGTGGCCACGCCCTCTACCATGGCGGTATGAGCCGCAGGTGATAAATGCGGCTCAACCGCGGTTCCAGGCTCAGTCGCGGGTTTAGCCGCACTTCTGCAAAAAGCAAGGGCATTGTGTGAAGAAGAAGCACATAAGCCAGAATAAAAGTATTATAAGCACAGGGAAAAGTTACTAACTCTGGAGCCATCTTCACAAAGGCCATAAGTTCACCGCTTGACGGTGAGGACAGGCCTTGGGTCCCAGAATCTACGAGCAGAAGTTTTGCGTGTCAGTAGAGGAAAAAGAATAAGCATTCAAGATGACAAGACACAGAAATTACCAGAGTGGGGACCCATGTCTTCTTCAGCAGAGGCGGTGGCTTTGAAAGCACGCCTGGCAAGGAGATCGCGCCCGTAGCAGGTTTGCGACGCTTCGTGGCCTCAGGGTTTTCCA
This sequence comes from Poa pratensis, assembly GCA_947311845.1. Taxonomy (NCBI): domain Eukaryota; kingdom Viridiplantae; phylum Streptophyta; class Magnoliopsida; order Poales; family Poaceae; genus Poa; species Poa pratensis. The sequence continues at coordinate 38,331,521 of CAMZMU010000038.1, forward strand.
GAGCATCAACCTCTGGTTCCTCACGAGATAGCCTCTTGGAGGCTCTACGGGGAGTTGGTCCAGCCGCGGCAACAGAACTCGCGGCTGGCACTGGACTGTCATCCTCGTCCAGTTCAGTCTCTTCACCATCTGAGGCCGCAGAAGCAACAGAAGGGATATCAGCAGTCTCGCTGCCCTCTAGAGTGGGCAGCAACTTCTTTCGTGCGGCACGCTTGGGAGCAGCAGTGCCGGCGACGGTCGCAGGCAGCGACCAGTAGTTCTCATCAGCCTGGATCAGGGAAATATAAGTTGCAGTATTAAGAAAAGGAATGCGACTCAACTACGAAGGCGAAAAGACAGAGAAGAGGAGTTACCTCAAAAGGCTTGTTGTTAACACTGAAAGGGGCAAGCCCCACCTTATCGAAGGAGATGTCCTTCTCCTCAGTCACGCGGGTGACAAATTCCACCCAATCCTCAGGCCTCCAGTCCGAAGCCTTGATACGATCAACGTCAGCAGAGGTGCCTGTGCACTCAAGGAAGGATCGCTGTCGTGGACTCACGGGCTGAATGCGCCATTTGGTCCAGCAAGAGAGAAGATCAAGGCCAGTAAGACCATGACCTATTAAGGCGCGGACTTGATCAGCGACTCATTGATGAAGGACATGGACGAGTCGCGGGGTTTTGATTTCAGTGCCTCGGTAGGCACGAAGAGGGTGTTAGACCAGGAGGGAAGGCGAGTTTCGCCCTCCGGTGAAGTATCTTGGCAATAGAAGAAAGATTTTTGCCAAGCCCTGGGTCGATTCGCCAGGGCTAGCTTGGGAAGGCAAGAGTTCCTATGGCGTTGAAGAGAGATGGCGCCGACCTGAACGTAGGCGCCACCCTTGGAGACAAGTTGGCTGTTGCAGGTGAAAGAGGCCAGCCATAGATCGATGTTGGGGGCTATGCCAAGATAATCCTCGCACAGCACATGAAAATTGCTCACCTGGAGCATTGAGTTGGGCCCGATGTCGTGAAGACGGAGGCCTAGGCGTTGCAGCAAATTGCGGAAGAAGGGAGAACCTGGCGGCGTGAATCCACGCTCCACGTGCTCCACGAACATCACCAGCTCGTTGGGCTTGGGGCGCGGCTCGATTTCATCGCCTGGCGCCCGCCAGACGCCGTCCTCCTTCGGCGGCAAGAAGCCAGCCTCGGCCAGATCTGCAAGAGTTTCCTCCGTTACCCAGGATCCTTCCCAGTTGCAGGAGATCTTGCGCCTATCGTCAGATGGCTTCGCCTTGGGCGCCATTGCGAGGGGGAGATTGGATTGGGGAACTAGGCTCGGGTCGAGGAAGAAGACGGCGCGGCTAGGGATGAGAAGATTGCAAGGGCAAATGGATAATGACCTAGGTGGCCGCAGCTTATAACTGAAGGGGCCCGCAACTAACGGCATTATCTGTGCTCGCAACCAACGGCACAATTTGCGCCCGCAAAACGAGTAACGGTCCGCAATTAAAGGAAACGGAATATTTCCAGAAGGAGAGATGAGTCGCGCAGATGAGTCACAGCTCTGAATCGCATAAGTCAGGAGATTGGTCAGAACGTTTGCAGTGCGGCTCAGAGACCATTTCAAGAGGTCAGAAGGTTCTCACCGTAAAGTCCTAACCAATCTTGGGGGCTAATGTCGGGGGAATACTTTCTGGATTAACCCGCGGCCCAGTGCGACTTAACTTACTCGCACGGACGAAGGCCCACTTGGGACAAGCCCAATATTGAACCGCCATAAGGGAAAGATCTAGAAGACATATCCCGGAGGACGTGAAGACCAAGTAGTCTCCGAGTAGGCCTCTGTGGATGTATTCCTTATGGGGAAGTTTCCTTTTGTAACCTAGCGAGCCTCTGTGTATATAAAGAGGACTCGCAGGACTTAGAGCGGGTCAAGCTATCAAGCCCCAAACCCTAGCTCATACGGCGAGTACCAGATCGGATCGCCTCCATTGTAACACCTCGATTATCATATCAATACCAATCTAGGGTAGGCAGGAAGTAGGTCTTTTACCTCACATTGAGGGGGCCGAACCTGGGTAAATCTGTGTTGATCTTTGTTCCTGCGATCCCAAGCTCGGAGATGCTTGACTCGCATAATCCCACACCTACGAAGTCATCTATGACACCTGACGTGACAAACCCACGACAAGCGGCATCAAGTGTTTTACTAGCATAATGAATAACATTTAACTTCTTGTCTACCCGCTGTCCAAGAACAGCTCCTACAGCAAAATCACTTGCATCACACATTATTTCAAAAGGAAAGTTCCAATCAGGCGGTTGAACAATAGGAGCGGTGATTAAAGCCTTTTTTTAGAGTTTCAAAAGCTTCCTTGCAATCATCATCAAAAACAAAAGGTACATCTTTTTGAAGAAGATTAGTGAGGGGTTTTGAAATTTTAGAAAAATCTTTAATAAACCTCCTATAGAAACCGGCATGACCAAGAATACTACGAATACCTTTCACATCCCTAGGACTGGGCATTTTCTCAATTGCTTCCACTTTAGCTCTGTCCACTTCAATACCTCTTTCAGAAATTTTGTGCCCTAGGACAATTCCTTCATTAACCATGAAATGACATCTCTCCCAATTAAGAACAAGATTAGTCTCTTCACATATCTGCAAAACTTTATCAAGATTGTGCAAACAATTATCAAAGGAAGTTCCGTAGAGAAATTGTCCATGAATACTTCCACAATTTCTTCACAAAAACCATGAAAAATAGCAGACATGCATCTTTGGAACGTAGCAGGAGCATTACACAAACCAAAAGGCATACGTCTATAAGCATAAGTTCCATAAGGACAAGTAAAAGTAGTTTTCTCTTGATCTTGTGCTTTAACAGCAATTTGTGAGAATCCAGAATAACCATCAAGGAAACAAAAATGAGTTTTCTTAGACAACCTTTCTAACATTTGATCAATAAAAGGCAAAGGATAATGATTTTTCTTAGTTACTTTATTGACCTTTCTAAAATCAATGCACATCCTATACCCAACTACTACTCTTTGAGGAATAAGTTCATCATTTTCATTTGGCACAACTGTAACTCCTCCTTTCTTAGGGACACAATGCACGGGACTTACCCATCTACTATCAGCTATAGGATAAATTATACCAGCATCAAGGAGTTTTAATACCTCATTCCTTACCACTTCTTTCATCTTAGGGATTAAACGACGTTGATGCTCAACAACGGGTTTTGCATCAGGTTCAATATTAATGGCATGTTGGCATATAGTAGGAGAAATCCCCTTTAAATCATCCAAAGTGTATCCCATAGCTCCTCGATGTTTCTTCAATACCTCTAATAGCCTTGCTTCTTCATTACCTGAAAGTTTAGAACTAATAATAACAGGATATATTTCTTTTCATCAAGGTAAACATATTTAAGATTATCAGGCAAAGGTTTTAAATCGAAAACAGGATCTTCCTTAGGAGGCGCTGAGGTACCCAAATCTTCCACAGGAAAATTATGCTTAAGTATTGGTGGTTGACGAAGAAAGGCATTGTCAATCTCATTTCTCTCCTCCATAAATACTTCACTTTCGTGTTCCTCCATGAATTGCTGCAAGGCATTGTTAGGAGCAACAGCAATAGAAGCAAGTTGTTCAATTGCTAAATTCTCATTAGGTAATTCAGTTTCATAAAGATTTTTACCAAACTTGGAAAAATTGAATTCATAAGCTTCTCCATCAAATTTAGTATAGATTTTATCTTTCCTATAGTCTATAATTGCACCACATGTATTTAAGAAAGGTCTACCAAAAATAATGGGACAAGTTTTACTAGCAACAGAACCAAGTACTAGAAAATCAGCAGGGTATTTAGTCTTACCACATAAAACTTCAACATCTCTCACAATACCAATTGGAGAGACAGTTTCTCTATTAGCCAGCTGAATAACCACATCAATATCCTCAAGTTCACAAGGACCAATTTCATGCATAATATCTTTATAAAGATCAAAAGGAATAGCGCTAGAACTTGCACCAATATCACATAAACCACAATAGCAATGTTCTCCTATCTTGACTGAAAGCACAGGAACACTTGCTTTCTTAGCTCTACTAGGATGTGAAACAATATTAGAAGCATCCTCACAAAAGATAATATGTCCTCCTTCCACATTTTCAGTTACCAAATCCTTTACTATTGCTATTGTAGGTTCAACCGCTATTTGTTCAGCAGGTTCTAAAGCTTTCTTTGCACTTTTATTAACCACACTAGCTATTATAGAATGTTCCTTAATTTTAACAGGAAATGGTGGTTTCTCAATATAAGGTTCTGGCAAGATACGATCAACAGTATGAACTTCAATGTTTTTAACATTGCCAGAATTACCATTATTTTTATAAGGCAAGTGATACTTATTGCAACTTTCTTTAGGAACATCAAGATAAGAGGCAAAAGCCTTGTAACAGTTTGCAATAACTTGAGAATCGAGACCATACATATCATAGAGATTACGAAAATTATCAGTATTCATAAAAGCTTTAATGCATTTGTAATCATACTTTATACCTGATTCTCTACCTTTGTCGTTCTCCCATCCTTCAGTATTCTCCTCAATCCGATCAAGAAGGTCCCATTTAACTTCTTCTTTTTTACGTGTAAATGATCCAGCACAAGAGGTATCCAATAGAATTTTATCTTGAATAGAAAGCCTTGCATAGAAGTTATCAATAACGACAATACCAGGAAGCTCATGAATGGGGCATTTGAGCATTAATGATTTCAATCTCCCCCACGCTTGGGCAATACTTTCTCCATCATGAGGCCAAAAATTATATATATGATTCCGATCTTGATGAATTTCACTTGGAGGATAAAATTTAGAATAAAAGAGAGGCACAATTTCCTCCCAACCAATAGAACGACCATTCTTCAGCATCCTATACCATTTTGCAGCTTTACCTGTCAACGATATAGAGAACAATTTCTTCTTGACCTCTTCCATTGAAATACCTGCACACTTGAACAACTCGCATAATTCATGAATAAATAGCAAATGATCTCCAGGAGGGACAGTTCCATCTCCTGCATAGCGGTTATTCGTAACACGTTCAACAATTTTCATAGGTATTTTAAATGGAATCACTTGATCAGGTGGTTCCTCTTCTACTACCGTAGCAGTGGTAGTAGTATTTCCAAACAGGGATTCAAAGGAGATCTCTCCATGACAAAATAAAGTAGCAAGCAGAAATAAAAACAGCACCTACAGTAAAAGTTTCCCTTACCAATTCCACTCACCAATAGCGCTTCACTCCCCGGTAACGGCGCCAGAAAATAGTCTTGATGACCCACAAGTATAGGGGGTGTATCGTAGTACTTTCGATAAATAAGAGCGTCGAACCCAACGAGGAGCAGAAGGTGCTGACAAGGAGTTTCGGTAAAGGTTTCACTGTAAATACTAGCAGACAAGTTTTTAGGGGTTTTTGATATTGCAGGTAAATAAAATGCGAGTAAGTAAAAGATAGTAATAATAATTGCAGCGAGTGGCCCAATCCTTTTTAGAGCAAAGGACAAGCCGGTTGGTTTACTTATGATGACCAAATGTTCTTGAGGACACACGGGATTCTAGTCAAGTGCTTTCGCTTCACATAGTTGATTAATCTTCATTGTTTTGATAAGTGTTGTGTGGGTGAACCTATGCTAATGCACCTCCCTTACTTGGACTAATACATACTTGTGATTATACCCCTTGCAAGCATCCGCAGTTACAAGAAAGTAATTAAGCTAAATCTAACCACAGCCTTAAACTCTGAGATCCTACGCTCCCTTATGCACCGGTATACTAACGGGGGTTTAGGTTTCTGTCACTCCGGCAACCCCACAATTAGCAACCAAATACACAATGCATTCCTCTAGGCCCATAAAGGTGAAGTGTCATGTAGTCGACGTTCACACGACACCACTAGAAGAATAGCACCACAACTTAAATATCAAACCATTAAATATTACTCAACATAATTCCACTACTAACAGCATGACTTCTCCCATGTCCTCAAGAACTAAACAAACTACTCACAAGACATCATATGGATCATGATCAGAGGTGATATAATGATGAATAACAATCTGAACATATACTACAGTTCACCGATAAAACTCAATAGCATCAACCACAAGGAGTAATTAACACCGGGAGAGTTTCCCCTATGAACTAGACAAAGTATAGCCCTAGATGTTACAGCAGAATGAGATGGTTCAGCGGTGATGATGGTGGCGGTGATGGAGATGATGATGATGATGATGATGATCCCGATGAAGTCTAGCACGATGACAATGAGGATGGCGACGATCTCCCCCCTCCGGGAGGGAATTTCCCCGGCAGATTTCTCCCTGCCGGAGAGCTTTTTCTCTCTCTGTTGTTTTCGCCCCGTGGAGGCGGGGGAATATTTCTTCTCCAACTCCCCGTGTCATAGGGTTTCTGGGGGATGAAGTACGCGAAGGGGGAGCGTCTGAGGTGGGCCAGGGGCACCACACCTGGCCAGGCGCGCCCAAGGTGGGGCCCGCGCCCAGGGGTGGTGTGGGCCCCTCCTGGCCCATCTCAGCCTCCCCTTTTGGCTGACACCCTCTTCTGATAAAATAGGAACATCTGTCTTCCTGGAAATATTTTTAGAGCTCCAGAAATATAGTGTCTTGACGATGCTTTTTGCAGCTGAAATCTGACTCCGGCAGTTAATCATCCAATAATCATCAAACATGCAAAATAAGACAAAATAACATAAGTAACACATCTTAATATGAAATATATCAATAATAACAGTAAATTATGCTATAAAATAGTGATACAAAATGGACGTATCAGTCGCCGCCGGTGGTCACCGCGCGCGTGCGCCGGTCGCGGCATCGCCACGGTCAAACCGCGCCGTGGACCTCTGCATCGACGTGGACGCCACCGTGTCCGCTGGCCCACACGTCAGTGATGGTGTGTAGCGCGCAGCTCGGTACAAAACGTTTCGAGCGTTTTTCCTGTGAATTAAAGAATTAGTAAAAGTTCAAATAAACTTGTGAAATTCATAAGTTTTTGAATGCTTGTCCAAAAACTACACACAAGATTTCAAAATGTTCAGAAAAATAAAGCCTGTCTTTTGGTGTAACTCACCTATCCAAATAAATTAGTTTATTTGATGTTTTACTAAAATAAGGAAAATGGCAGTAAAGAAAATGCTTTTGGAAAATCCATATCTTTAAAAATAATGATCCAAAAATTAAGTTTGACCTATCAAAATGTCCAACAAGTGATAAACTTCATATTCCACCTTGTTTCCAAACATGGATAGTTATTTTGTAATGTTGTTTAAAATAAATTAACAAAAGGGCAGATTGAAAAAGGATTTTATAAATTAATCCGCAATGATTTTTGGAGAAAATCCAATTTACCTAGGTTCCTACCATTGCCCTCTACCATGACCTATCTTGGTATAAAATTTCGACTTACAGAGAGTGTTGGGTGAATTATTATGTGTTTGTAGTAGTTTCTGCAATAGGAAAAAATATTTATTATTTATCTTTAATTAAAATATGTTTGTGCTCGATTATGTTAGCATAAGTATGTTGTTAGTCTTCTGTGGTTATGTTGGTGCTAGTGGTATGTGTTGTTTTGTATATTTGGTTAATCACTTGTAGTTAGTTGTTAAGCTTGTGACGACTGATGTCTAGTGGTGTGGTTGCCAAACTTGTTTGTGTAATAATTATGTTTGTCTTGCTTGTTAAACTTGAGTGCCTTTTAGTTGATTACTAGCTTGAGTATCTTGTTCATGTCTCTACCTTAGCTCGGTAAAATATTTGAATTACAGAGACTAATTGGTGGCCTAACTTTTGTCTGAAGTATTTCCTGTTTAAAGGAAGGTGCTTATTGTTAATCTTTGCCTAAGATAGTTTTGTGATCGATGATTGATTACTCCCAAGTGCAGGAGATCAATTGTAGTACCTTTCAATTAGAAAAGGTTGTCGAACCCACGAGGAGCTGAAGGTATTGGTTAGCAAGTTTGATAAATAAAACAATGAAAGATGCAAGTGTTTTTGGTATTTTTGGATGTATGGATGCAATGCTGAAAATAAATAGTAGCAAGTGACAGCTCTCAAAGAGAGAAAGCCCAATCCTCTATGCAGCAAGAGGACAAGCTCAAGTGTGAGTTTCTTATAGGAACAATGGACATGGGTTCATGGTTTCACTCGTCCTCTCTCTCAATCTATGGTGGTGATCATGTTATAGATAATAAAAGTACACACAATTGTCATGCATTCATGGTAAACTTGTATGACGGCTACATGTTCTAAAACACATAGTTGGAAGAAAATAATCATGTGTGTTGCTTGTGTCACCCTCGTAAGGCTAGCGTGGTTTGCTGTCACTCCCACATCACACTTCTCCCTTTTTACCCCCAGATAAAGGATGTTGGGCTGTATTGTGTCACTCAATACATATGTCGTTGTCACACCGGCCATCCCGTACCTACATACATCATACTTCATAATGGACAATATTTTAAACACTAGTGCAATGATTCATATTTCGTGTGCATGACCACATCTCTCTCATCTATCCACACGTGGTGGTGTCAATCACCTCATGACAAGGATAAACAAGGCATTACGCATAAATCAAACCATCACATGTATCATAGAATATCTCCAAAGTATGACAAGTCATAAAAGATCCAACACAACGGTAAATGCATAACAAATATCATCTCACACCACAATATCCACCATAGGAATTACATAGATGACCGTAATCATGTTCAGCAGCTCATACGGTACTAATTAGTGAAGCTCAAAGAGAGGAGAGATACATAAGTTACCACCACAAACCCAAGTCCAGGGGGTGGACTACTCCCCCTTCATCATGGAGATGATGGTGGAGAAGATCTTGCTGTAGATGTTGATGATGAACACGCCGGAGGGGGGTGGAGCCCTCCGGAGGTGATTCCGGCGGTGTTTCCCCCCTCCGATCTTCTCCGGCGGCAGCCTTCTGACTCTCTGTTTCGTGGTTTTGTGTTTCTCCGCCGCCTCCTTTCCGAAGAGCCTCGGGGACTATTTTTATAGTCGGTTTTAGGTCATGACGAAGTCAGTGGAGAAAAGATCGACGGCAACGGAGCATCGAGGCTCCAGAAGGTGGGCCCCACGCGGCCTAGGGTTTTGGCCGCGTGGGCCACCCCCTTTTGGCCCGCGAGCCTCCGTTTGTTCGCTTCCTTCGCTCCCATGTCTTCTTCCTTCCAAATATTGATGCTCCTAAATTTGCAAGTCATTTGGACGTCGTTTGGGTCCCTGAAACATCAAAATATAGAAATAGGGTTTTCTGCCTGCGCAGGGTTAATTCCAGAAAAATAGGGGAACTTGTGAATTATTCCCAAAATCATTATAAAACATTGATATAACCCTTATATGATGCAAATATGATTGGAATATGAATAAAATAATGCAAAGTTCATGTATGCATTTTACATGCATCAATGATCCTAGTTTGTTGTTTGAATGATTAGTTTGATGCTTGTGGTTTGTTACTTGCTTGTATACCACTTGTGGTTTAGTTTTCTTATTGATTGTTGTTTTACTTTCATGTTTGCGATGCTAGAGATAAACGCTACCGGAGTGGTCTTTGGAAAGGATTTATTGAAGAAGAATCGGAGTTTATTTCTCTGATCAGCGAGGAAAAGTCCAGGGACATTATGCTGAAATCAGGCAAGCTACTTCTCTGAGCTTGCATCTATATACATCTATTTTGGTTCACCTGTTTTACCTATAAAGAGTATATGTGATTTATGTGGTGGTTGTCACTAAAGCTAAGATTTTGAAACCCTTTTCCAAAATACAAGTATATTATTTTGACACCCTATGGGGAGGTATTGGATGGAAATTATTTTTCAAACTATAGGATGGGAAAAATATTGTTTACTCAAAAGTCCTTTGAAAATACTTGTGTGGATATGGAATGCCGAGATGTCGGTGTGGAAGTGAAGAAATGGAGTATGGTGATGTTTATGAAAAATGCACATTGTGTCTTTGTACTATGACGACCAGCCGATACCCTGTGCGACCACATTTACCCACCTATGGGAAAGGGCTTAGTCATATAATTTGCTCATATTAGTATGGGATGTCTCAACAACGGAGATGACTCCGTTCCATGAGGGGATGGTTTGGTGACTGATGGCCCACTGATGGGTTAGGTTGAGACCCCAATAGCAGAGTGTGTAGTACGGGCAAGACTTGTTTTCCCCACGAAGGTGACTCGAGGGTTTATATCGAACTCTCGGGGAATCAGTAGTGGAAGCTTTACCTCCTTATCCTTCCCTTGGAAACCTGCAAACAAAGATAAATTGTTTTGTGCCCTCAACCTCACCAAGTGGTTGTCAAGCACAAGGTGTGAGAATGATAATACAAAACAATAAATAAATATGCAAATAAAATATGCAAGGATGATGGAAACAATGATATGATATTTTTGGGTTTTATATGATGTATGCAAGATGCAAAAGTATTTTTGTATTTTCGGATTTAATTATGGCTGAAAATGAAAAGTGGATGAAAGTTGTTGGAAATGTGTTTCTTATGATTAAAAATGGACCGGGGTTCATGGTTTCACAAATGCACTCTCTCTTTAAGGATGTGGTGGACAATGGAACACAAAAGTTAACATATGAGATTGCAACAAAGTTTCATGACAAGTTATAATCATATGGGCATCACGTCCTAACATAGAGATCTTTTGGTTATTAATCTCTCTTATACTCCACTAAGATGCGAACTAAATCATAACACCTTAGTATTAAGATAAATCAGAGCATAGCAATAAGTTTCATGACATGAAGTTGAAATAAGAACATGCTAGATCTAGTCATGGAGTAGTGGCAATGGTCACACCCACATCTCCGGTAGCAAGGTATTTCTTTTTATCCCTAGTGAGGCAACAAAGTAAGGTAAAATACCCAAGTGGATCGCGGAACTTTCTCTCACGTTCACCGCACTAGCCACCCCCCGTTACTCCATCTAATGCACACGTTCCCCCTCACACGCTCTCATAAACATGCTTGATCAAAACAAGTAAACAAGAACGGGGTACATAATATGCATCTACTTTCATAACTGAAGTAAAACAATTGCAATCTCACACATATATTAACTCATAAAGATCCACCACAAAGGTATTACATAGATGACCGTAATCATGTTCGGCAGCTCATACGGTGCTAATTAGTGAAGCACAAGAGAGAGAGATACATAAGTTACTTCCACAAACCCATAGTCCAGGGGTGGACTACTCCCTCTTCATCATGGAGTCGATGGAGATGTCGTTGGAGGAGGTGGAGACCTCTCCGGCAGCGCCCCGCCGGAGTTTTCCCCCTCCAATCTGCAGCTCCTGATCTCTGTTTCGGTGTTTCTGTGTTTCTGCGGCGCTCCTCTCCGAAGAGCCTCGGGGACTATTTTTATAGTCGGTTTTAGGTCAAGACGAAGCTTCTGGAAGAAAGATCGACGGCAACGGAGCTCGAGGGCCAAGTGGTGGGTCCCACGCGGCCAGGTACTGTGGCCGCGTGGGCCCCCTCTTTTGGTCCTCGGACCTCCGTTTGTTTGCTTCCTTCGCTCCCAGGTCTTCTTCCTTCCAAATATTGATGCTCCAAAATTGCAAGTCATTTGGACGTCGTTTGGGTCCCTGAAACATCAAAATATAGAAAATAGGGTTTTCTGCCTGCGCAGGGTTAATTCCAGAAAAATAGGGGAACTTGTGAATTATTCCCAAAATCATTATAAATCAATGATATAACCCTTATATGATGCAAATATGATGGAATATGAATAAAATAATGCAAAGTTCATGTATGCATTTTACATGCATCAGCATCCCCAAGCTTAACCCATGCTCGTCCTCGAGTATGAAGGTGATAAAACTAACATGGACTTTGCATTTCAATACTATCAATGGATATCAAAGATGATTACTATTGCTACATAGAGTCAAATGGTTCATTCTTAATAAGATGTAACAATATGCAAGATAGTTTATGAAGTGATATCAAATATTCAATGTAAGGATGTTCAATGATAATTCACAAAGTGTAACATAAATGAAAAAGTACTATGGACTTCAAGTATGCATAATGATAAGTAAGAACATCCTATAATGGTCATAGAGTGTAGATGGAAATCTGAATATAAAGGTGGACACTTTGGAAAGATATTTGAGTAGAGGTAAAGCATGAATAAGTTTCATCTAACTTCCAAATGTTTCTACTTAAGTTAATGATTGTAATGTGGTACTCCTTGGTGTCAAGCTCTCATTGCCCCTATCATAGCATCTTGAATGATTAAGTTTAAAGTGAAAGCAAATATGAGTAATGTGCTTGACAAAGTATGGTTGAAAGTCTCATGCCCCTTGAATACGAGTACCTACTCCATGTGTTACTCAACTCGGAAAACAAAGCAAGTTCAATTTAAATATCATTGTAAGTAAAATAGTATCATCAAGAGCGTCAACTGGGGTACCTCTTGTCCCAGGATATGGAACAAGCCCATATCAAAATGACAAGACAAACAAACATAATGAACAATCTCAACACCCTTTTTATTTACCATTGGATAGCTTTTTATTGTAAGGTGTATCACAGAAGGTTCACCATAGCATGTAAGTAAATTTCCACCATGATTGCATGGCTTAGATTAGCGGCCCAGGCGTCTCTCTAACCATTATACAAACTCATTTAAACCTACTCCATTTCCACATTTATTTCACCCATGGTAAGCATCCATAAACAAAAGTACATGACATCAACTAATATAATGAAGTGCAATGTTGAAAGCGTTCCATGTGACAGCACATTTCTGCTAACTCTCAACCAAAGACATTTGTCAAGCTCATAACATCATAATTTTAATCACAATGGGTCATGTTCATTAAGTGCAATAAAAGTAAAGTGTGCATCAAGTTCGTGAGAGCTATATAACCAACTTTTCCCATAACAATCAACAACATAAGCATTTTAATTCAGAGGTATAATGATACAAAATAACATGGTAAACATACTCGGAATAGCATAAAGCTAATAGGTAGATATGGTGGACTCACTGGAAAAACTTTGGTTGAAGGTGTTGGAAACAAGTTTTTACTTGTTGGAATTTTTGGGCTAGCAAGAGGGAGAAAGTTGACCATCTAAAAGCATGCATGAGTGTCCATAGAACTAACTAATTCATGTTAAACAAAGTAAAGTAACATTCAGCATCAAAACATGAATAAAAGATAGCTCTTGATAAAATACTAACAAATTATTACTCATTAACAAGCTCATGAATCATGCAACTATATGTATCTTTTAAAATCAACTCAAACATCCCTTTTCCCAATCTTATAATGGCATCCAACATATTTCAACCCATATTTCCAGTAGCTCTCTCATATATAAATGATAATGTGGTGGTCTCTCAAAATAAAAATCAAACAAACAAAAACAAAAAGACGCTCCAAGTTTATACGATAAAGTGCATTGATCGAAAAACAGAAGTTAGACGTGTGCAAACCGAGAGTGTGTTGGTCCAGTGGGTTGTCTTCACATCCCCAAGCTTATGGTTTTCACCATCCTTAGATACTCTTGGTGCATCTCCTCTAATCCCTGTGAAAAAACTTCAAAACACCGTTTCTCCCATTTCTTTTCTGTGGGGTGACATTAGTAGTGATAAACAAATAGGTTTCTTGCTGCATATAATCCTTAGACAAAAATTATATGAATGTCCAGTAAGTGTATTATGTTGTATGCCTACTCATAAACTCAATTGGATCTGAAAGATTCAAGTTAAAAGTTCTAAGCATGCATCAAACAAAATGGGACAGAATCTGTCCAGAAAAACAGCAGCAGCAAAACGTATTTTTCTACCCTACTTAACTTTGTCAAAAATTCTGAAAAATTCATGCATACAGAGGATGAAAAGTTGCTTCTACAGTTTAAATATCAGCTCATTCGGAGTTACAGAATAGGAATTAAAAATCAAACCGTGCACAGATTCGTGCTGGAATAATATCTCCGAATGCTATAAGCAACTTTTTCAAACCAAAATGGGTAAAACTTGGCACTTTATTAAAAATTCCAGAAACAAAACTATAAACAAAGTCTCTTGTTACAGCAAGAGGACACAAAGAAAATCAAAAATAAAAACAACCGGGTTGCCTCCCGTAAAGCGCTTTCTTTATAGCCATATAGCTAGGCTTCTTACTTGATAGTTATAGTGGACGAAGCTCATGAGGGAGCTTGAACTTTGTGTGTCCCTCTTCCTTGGGAAGTGTTCCATGCATTTTTGTGTGGAAACTGAAACTTCACATTCCCTTCTTTTGAATCAATGATAGCACCTGTGGTACGAAGAAAAGGTCTTCCAAGAATAATTGGACTAGAGGTTTTATTCCCCATATCCATGATTAGAAAATCAACAGGCACAAAAGTCATATGTAACTCTACCATAACATCACTTACTCTTCCTATAGCATATTTAATGGAATCATCAGCAAGTGCAAGTTCAATAGAGCATTTTTCAAGATTCTTTAATTCAAGTACTTCATATAGTTCTTTAGATAAAAGAGACACTAGATCCTAGATCTAATATAGCATGGTGTGTCTCTTTTCCAATGGTAACAAGTACTTTGGGAATCCATACATCCCCAAGCTTAGGTGGTATCATAGCTTCTTGTTGTACCTAGCAATCTTTTCTTTTAAGACATGATTAGCAATATAAGAACCAAAACCAGCTTGGTTAGCATTAATAGAAGGATCACTTGCAAATTTTTGTAAGATAGATATTAATTCATGCAAGCTACAATTTCTAAGTCAAGCAATGGTTCCTTGACTTCACTCAGCATTTTAACTTCTTCAACTTTCTTTCTTTCATTACCATAATAGTTTCCTTAGCAATTCTCTCTTGCTCATGAATATGTTCCCAAGATTTATTTATAACCTCTTGGCAATATTTAATTGTTTCCTCATGTTTTTGAGCTATAATGGTGTTCTTTAATGAGGAAACTTCCTTAGTGAGCTGATCTACCCTTTCAAACAAAGAGTTTTGTTTTTCAAACTTAGATATAAATTCCTTGTTAAGCTCCTTTTGAGTAGATATAAATGATCTAATGGTGTTTTCCAAATCACTAGAAACATTACCACTAGTAGCATATTTATTTGGAACATATGGGGGTTTATTATAAGATTATAATTGTTATTACCATACCCATTATTACCATAGTTCCTAATGAAGTTGACATCAATATTTTCAGAATTATTACCAACTAGTTCTTGCAAAGGCACATTTTCCATATTTTGTTTATTAATGAAAGCAAGAATAGTGTCCATTTTAGATGACAAATCATTTGTTTCTTCTATGGAGTTTACTTTCTTAGATGAAGTAGGTGCTCTATCAGTGTGCCATTGACTATAGTTTTGCAAAATGCTCTCCAATATGTTTTAGCTTCACCTACAGTTTTTCCCATAAACGCACCTCCAGCAGCAGAATCAAGAATATTTCTAGACATGTAGTTTAGACCATTGTAGAAAGAGTGTAATATGGTCCATTCATTAACCCCATGTGATGGACAAGTTCTAAGCATAAGTTTAATCCTATCCCAAGCCATAGCAACATGTTCATTTTCATTTTGCCTAAAAGAAAGAATATTGTTTCTATTTTGCAAAATTTTAACAGGAGGATAGTATTTCTTAATGAAAGCTTCTTTTAGATCATTCCAAGTTTTAATGCTATCAATAGGTAATGAATGCAACCATCTTTAGCTTTTCCTCTAAGTGAGAAAGGAAATAACTTCAGTTTTAGAACATCACTTTCCACATTTTTAAATTTTTGCATGTCACATATTTCAACAAAATCATGAAGATGCATAGAGGCATCCTCCATAGCACTACCGCCAAATTGTTCCCTAGTTATCAAGTTCAACAAACTAGGACTTACTTCATAACTATCAGCTTGTATCTCAGGTGTGGCAATGGGCCTAGCAATAAATTGATCATTTGGAGTGTTTGTGTAGTCACACAACTTAGTTCTTCTCCCATTTTCCAAGTTTTTATGTTTTTTAATTTTTTATGCAAAACTGAAAATAAAATATGCAACACAAAATGCAAGACAATAACAAAACAAAATAAAATGTTTGCAAGTAAAGATGGATAAGATGGTGCTCACGTAGGTGCAACCTCCCCAAGCTTAGGTGTTTGCACAACTTGGTGATGAAGTTGACTTGTTGTGAGATACCCTTGGATAAAACTTTCAGCAATGATTCCCCGGCAACGGCGCCAGAAAATAGTCTTGATGGCCCACAATGGGTTAGGTTGAGACCCCAATAGCAGAGTGTGTAGTACGGGCAAGACTTGTTTTCCCCACGAAGGTGACTCGAGGGTTTATATCGAACTCTCGGGGAATCAGTAGTGGAAGCTTTACCTCCTTATCCTTCCCTTGGAAACCTGCAAACAAAGATAAATTGTTTTGTGCCCTCAACCTCACCAAGTGGTTGTCAAGCACAAGGTGTGAGAATGATAATACAAAACAATAAATAAATATGCAAATAAAATATGCAAGGATGATGGATGATATTTTTGGGTTTTATATGATGTATGCAAGATGCAAAAGTATTTTTGTATTTTCGGATTTAATTATGGCTGAAAATGAAAAGTGGATGAAAGTTGTTGGAAAGTGTTTCTTATGATTAAAAATGGACCGGGGTTCATGGTTTCACAAATGCACTCTCTCTTTAAGATGTGGTGGACAATGGAACACAAAAGTTAACATATGAGATTGCAACAAAGTTTCATGACAAGTTATAATCATATGGGCATCACGTCCTAACATAGAGATCTTTTGGTTATTAATCTCTCTTATACTCCACTAAGATGCGAACTAAATCATAACACCTTAGTATTAAGATAAATCAGAGCATAGCAATAAGTTTCATGACATGAAGTTGAAATAAGAACATGCTAGATCTAGTCATGGAGTAGTGGCAATGGTCACACCCACATCTCCGGTAGCAAGGTATTTCTTTTTATCCCTAGTGAGGCAACAAAGTAAGGTAAAAATACCCAAGTGGATCGCGGAACTTTCTCTCACGTTCACCGCACTAGCCACCCCCCGTTACTCCATCTAATGCACACGTTCCCCCTCACACGCTCTCATAAACATGCTTGATCAAAACAAGTAAACAAGAACGGGGTACATAATATGCATCTACTTTCATAACTGAAGTAAAACAATTGCAATCTCACACATATATTAACTCATAAAGATCCACCACAAAGGTATTACATAGATGACCGTAATCATGTTCGGCAGCTCATACGGTGCTAATTAGTGAAGCACAAGAGAGAGAGATACATAAGTTACTTCCACAAACCCATAGTCCAGGGGTGGACTACTCCCTCTTCATCATGGAGTCGATGGAGATGTCGTTGGAGGTGGTGGAGACCTCTCCGGCAGCGCCCCGCCGGAGTTTTCCCCCTCCAATCTGCAGCTCCTGATCTCTGTTTCGGTGTTTCTGTGTTTCTGCGGCGCTCCTCTCCGAAGAGCCTCGGGGACTATTTTTATAGTCGGTTTTTGGTCAAGACGAAGCTTCTGAAGAAAGATCGACGGCAACGGAGCCTCGAGGGCCAAGTTGGTGGGTCCCACGCGGCCTGGTACTATGGCCGCGTGGGCCCCCCTCTTTTGGTCCTCGGACCTCCGTTTGTTTGCTTCCTTCGCTCCCAGGTCTTCTTCCTTCCAAATATTGATGCTCCCAAAATTGCAAGTCATTTGGACGTCGTTTGGGTCCCTGAAACATCAAAATATAGAAAATAGGGTTTTCTGCCTGCGCAGGGTTAATTCCAGAAAAATAGGGGAACTTGTGAATTATTCCCAAAATCATTATAAATCAATGATATAACCCTTATATGATGCAAATATGATGGGAATATGAATAAAATAATGCAAAGTTCATGTATGCATTTTACATGCATCAGTGACCTACCCCTGACCTGGGTCCTCAAAAAGGAGAATACCGACGGGCGGGTATGAGTGAAGGGAGAAAGAGGATTGAAGACGCCACCTTTGGGTCGCCGGGCAGAACTATGAGTCCTCACACTTAGTTCCGACGGGCTGGAATGAGTGTCGATGGAAAGTGTCATAGCGGCAGGGTCCTATACTAGCATGAGCAAATGACAGGCTATGGTCGGTGACTCAGCTTCGCATACACCTTGTATGACAGGACGTGGCTGACACGATGAGTTGCCGGATGGATGTGGGAAAAGCGTGCTACCTCTGCAGAGTGTAAAAACTATTCGAATAGCCGAGTCCTCGGATATGGACAGTTGGGAGGCTGTCCGAAGACCATGTGCAAAGTTTTGCAAAGTTTTGAGATTTGAAAAGAAAATGGAGATGTCTTATGCAACTATACCGACGGGCTAGTATGAGGGTGCTGGAAAAGAGGAAGACCATGAAGGGCTATGGTCGAGAAGTGCAATGTTATGTGTTTTAAAAGTGGAAATGTTTTAAGCAACTATACCGAAGGGCTGGTATAAGGTTGTTGGAAAATGATTTGACCATGAAGGGTTATGGTTGGAAAAGGAGGAGTTTTGGAGAAATAAACAAGATGGAGATTTTCCGGGAAAACGTTTTAAAAGAGACTTCTTACCTTTTTCAACCAAGTTGTATTTGCAGGAAAAGTTTAAAAGAGAAGTTTTACCTTTTTCAACAAAGAGATATTTTCGGGAAACAGTTTTAAAGGTGACTTCTTACAAAGACAGATTTATGGGAAAAAGTTCTAAAAGCCTTCTTTTCTTTTTCAACAAAGGTATAGAGATGTTTTTCCAAAAATACAAGGCTTATGAAAAGTTATAAAATTCTTCTTTATGGAGGTCTCAAACAAAAGTCTATCCTTCTCCTGTTCAATAAGGATATAGAGTTTTCAAAACAAGCAAAGTTTTATTTAAACAATAAAAAGAGTAGTGCATGCTCATTTCGGGGGTAGTTTGCGAGTACAATCAAATGTACTCATATTGGTTTCGTCCCTGGCTATTGTCTTAGCCAGATTTGGAAGATGAGCATTTCGAAGGAGAAGTTTTCAATGGCGTCAATGCGAACTAGGGCGCTTCCCAGTCAGCTGCCTGTAGGGTTATGGCAAATGACTTGGGCTCCACGTTGTTTGATGATTTCCGCTGCAAGTACCTGATGAAGCTCACGGCTTCAATCAAGTAAGTATTTTCATTCGGTATTTTTTTTGGATGTTCTGTTGATACCAGTTCGATTGTGCTCAGCGACACACTGATCATGGGATCGCTGATGTTGTAGGCACAAGGGTATTTCGGACAGCTAGTCCGGGGTCCCCACACCGCTGGTGGGCGGGGCTCGTCCCTTCCCCGAGAGCGCACGACGCGGAGACGGGCAGCTCGTCTGGTGGCCGAAGGAGGAAGCAAGCGGAGGTGAAGGAGGACGACGGCGAGTACGTCATGCCTCCATTGCCGGGGGCGAGGTCGTCGTCACCTGTGGTCGCCGTGGCTCCGACGACACCAGCGTGGATGTGCTCGTCGACAATCTTCTGCCAGTCATCAAGCGGACCGACGACGAGCTTGTGCTCGCCACGCTCGCGAGGGAGGCATGAGTCTCGGCGCTGCGAAACGCCTCAAGCGGCGGTGGACGAGCACGAGCTCAGGTGCACGGTGCGCCGGATCTATGAGAAGGAGTAGCTCGGCTTCTACATTGCGTGGACGTGCTCGCCGACCGAAGAAGAAGAAGTAGATCACTAGTTTAATTTCCGTTTTCAGTTGTAGTTCGTGCATTTGGCTATGTAAAAATCTCGCGTGAACTCTAGTTTCATTTGAAGTTTGAATATGCAGTACGAATTTCCTGAATCAGTTTTGCCCCAACTCTTCTCGTACCGGAAAATCATTTTCCTGCTTACCGGATACGATTTTTCCGGTACGAGATTTTTCGGTATCTGCTGGAGTTGCTCATAGCCCGCTCCGTTCTGGGCTGGAGTAACTTCTCCGTGCTACGCCTCCACCCACCTCACACAGGCACACCGGTGCACAGTCAGAGTCGGTCATTATTACGAACGTAGAGGGAATTGCACAAATAATCACCTATTGGTGCTGTTTTAAAATCGAAATACCTACTTTACGCGTTTGTTGTGCAAAAAATTGTTCGTAATCAATTATAGTTAGGTCTAATCTAACGTTTATATGTATTAACATGATCGCAATCATGTGTGTCTCTCTTATAAGTACCCATATGGCAAATAAAACCGAACACGTCAAGGTTAAAGACAAGAAAAAATGTTGAAACAATTGGGGTAGAACTAATCATGAGCCTTCCTATCGTTGCATTTCTAAACATGGTTCACAGATTGCCTTGTTAATTTTAGTCGACTTATTTCTCCATTTTTGTCTTAATCGGTTGGCTGACGTGACTAGTTTTGTTTGCCACATGGCATACAAGAGGGAGCCACTTATCAACAATCATGTTATTAAAGATAAACGCTAGATTAGAGCTGATCCCAATAGCCAATTGTGCAACAAACCAGTAAAATAGACGGTTTGTGCAAAAGGTACACCAATAGGTGGTCATTTGTGTAATTCTCTCACCGGCACGAGATTGCCCGATCCAGTTAGTTGGCTTTACACAATTAAATCACAGTGTAGGATGCACACATGCTTCAAGGTTAGCAGCCCCTTCACCTTGCTGCGTCACTTCAGACATATTTTTATTTTACCAAAATTAGCCTTAGACAGACTAATTGCTCACTTGTCTCTCGACAAAACTATTTGTAATTTGACCCCTCCCCACTTGCTGCCATTACACTCTACATTATACAGGTCGGCGCCAACCAAAATCAGCATCGAACATAGGTCAGTGTTGAACTTGTTTGATTGCCAAAATGATTTGACGCCGACGCGCAAAATTTTGGCACCCTCCGTAAAGATGCATTTCCGAGATGTCAGATTTGTAAATAATTTTTCAAATGGGTAGGAGGAGAGATTAGGCCAAGTTTGACAAAAAAAAAACACACTTCTAGCCCATTTCCCAAATTGACTCACACGACAGCATCCGTGCGACGTCCGCAGTTCCATTCGTCCGCATTTCCATTGCATCGCAGTAGTATCTTTACTCCATTGTAGCATCTGTTCTGTTCATATAAAAACCACAGTACTATCAGAGCTCAAAACATGGCACGTGAGGAGTAAAGATTGAAGCTTTTTTGACTCTTGTTTTGTACTACTCCGGAGTAGTACTATCCTACCTACTACCCGGGCATGGCAGGCAGCGGTGCCGCGGCAAGCGGCAGATGCAACCCCGACCCATGCGGCATGCCGCTCGGCGCGCGCCCCAACGGATTCCACCCAACACGACCGGTGCACCGCCGTACCCATCAATATCGCGACGCTCTCGCACTGCCACTGCGCGCCTCCTCGGGTCCCTCCCTCCCCGTCGCTTTCCTCCTGCGCTCCACTGTCTCGTCACCCCTGTCGAGGCTGGCCACGGGCGCGGGAAACAGAGCAGGGTAGTAAAGGCGACCGAGCAAAGGGGAGCAAGACCAGGGAGCCCTCCCGCGATGGCCGCCTCCGGCAGCGGCGGCGGCGGCGGCGCCCCGCCCTTCTCCATCCGGTACGACCGAACTCTCACCGCTAAGCTAAACCCTTCTTCCTCCTCCGCATTGCGCCACTCTGACGCCGCGGCATTTTCTTTCTTTTGTTTGGTACAAGGGGGTTCGCGGCGCGGGCGCGGGCGGGTGCGGCGGACGAGGGCGGCAGGTGCTGGCCCCTGGGCGGGGAGGCGGGCCCGCTGCCGCCGATAGAGGTGCGCCGGTTCCGGTGGTGGGCGGACGAGGCGGCGCTGGCCAAGGAGCTGGCGGAGGAGGATGGGGAGGAGGAGCGGAGGAAGGCGGCCATGCGCCGGAAGCGGTCCGTGGTCGAGCTCTTCGCCGCCGTGCCGCGTGTCGCCGCCGAGGGGGGCGACGGGAGGAGGGTCAGGAGGAAGTTCGACAAGGCCGGGGTTTTGGCCAAGAAGGGGTTCAAGAAGGACAAGGCCCCGGCGGAGGTTGCTGCGACGAAAAAGGTACGGTTTTTTTAGTTCACCAGTATATACGCTGCAGTACTTCATTTGCATTACCTGGATCTGGAATGTGTTTGTACTACGGAGTAGCAGATTTGGTACAACGTATAACTGTGTAGAGTGTTTGCCTCCGGCATCTGGGAAGTTTGTGCGAGCTCAGGATGCACTAGATGTGTGTAGCCATGGTGGGAGAAGAGATTTTGCAAGCAATAGAATGTGGATCCAGGATAATGGCTTGTAGGGAGCTTGTATTGAGTGGATTAACCTTCGAATCTCTAACAACTAGATCGTTTTTCTCTCCTCCCCACCCAAAGGCGGCTAGGGTTTCCTCTCTCTCTCTTCTCTGGCAAGATCGCTCTTCCCCTCATCCAGGTGCAGGGAGGCGGAGGGAACTAATGTTCGTCCAATGCGTACATTCTTTTTGTTAGGTCTCTGTTCGCGTGTATTAGAACTGATGTTGAGGCAGTGGCGGCTGCATTGTAGTCCCACCGGCCTCCTCCCCGTCCTGATGGTTTTTGCTCAGATGCCGGTGTCAGGCTTATGGGGTCGTGGTCCTGTGGATCTGGACAGCCGGATCAATTGGGCAGCGTGTCAGGAGTTTGGTTATATTACATGCTTCTTCCAGGGACTTTCTCGATATTCCGTTGGTCAGTAGAGGCATGTTGGAAGTGTTGGCAACACCAGTGGCTATGTCAAATCTGGTTGAGGATGATGACGGACCTTCGTTTGCTTGGTGTGCAGGGTGGTTTGTTCGGTGTCGTCGTCCAGGCTTTTCAGGAGTTGTGGCGCCGGGTCAGAGCGCCGGGAAGCTTGGGTCGTGGCCCTGCCGATGTTTGATCGACGTTGACTTTGTCCCATCTCTAGGGGCGTGCTTCAGTTGCGGTCTTCAAAAGCCACAAGGCTATTGGAGTTTCTTAGGTGTTTGTGGTGTAGTGGTGGTTGGTTGTTTCTAACTTTTGCAGCGATGGCTGCTCTCGTCCTTGTAATTGTTTCCTTAACATGAATCTGATCTGAAATGCCTTAGAGTGTTTCCTCTTAAAAAAAGGAAAGCTTGTATTGAGAATTTGCAATCGAGAGTTAGATATTGATTTGTGTTGAATGTGAACTTACTATAATCGTTATGTAGGTCCGTGCTTGCTATGGTCATCTGTGCTCGCTCCTTTACTTCGTGATAAACCACTTATGAGTGAATCTGGAGATTCATACCTGGATCATGTACATTATATACTAGGTGCAACCAACTACCCAACTGTGTTGCGAAACGTTGCAATGTAAAACATGATTAGGAAACAAACAGCATACACCTGGCTGTTTTCATATGTTGTAAGAAAGAAAGAGGACAGCTTCTTTCTTTGTTCGGTTATTTCATGTCTTTTTTCTGGATGCGTGATAGACATGCTTCCCCTCGTTGTTTCAAATGCTAACTGAATCGTATTCATGTGATATGGTTGATTGACCATTTGGATGCGGCAAATGGAATTGGAAATGCCTAATGTAGACCAAAAGATTGTAGTTGTGACATTGTGTACATGCATTATCTCCTGAAATAGCATAGCGATGTACTGTATGAAACTAGGTGGATCCAGTTCCTTGAAACAGAATAAGAAGCATAGTAGTATATCTATGAACAAATTAAAAAACAAACATCTGTGTTGAATGTATGTCAGTATTCACACTTCGATTATGCCCCATTTGGATTTGTTATGTGGTATACTGCTGTTCTAAAAGCCTAAAACTACATTTACAAGCAGGGTGATCTATGATCTTTTCCTTTTCAGGAGAAAAGTGGAAATGGGAAAGGTGTTTCACTTAGCATCTCTCAGTTATTTCAAGATGCCATACAAAAGAGGAAGCTCGAAAAATCTTCTAGCAAGAAAAGGAAAAATCAAGAGGTCTCAGTTTTATTGAACAAGAAAAATATAAAGGGAAGCAAGAAATCAGTTTTGTTTAATCAGAAGGTTATCAAGAACAGTAGTGAAGTTCAAACCATTCTTAAGAAACACTTAAGAACAGGAGATTGCACATTTCGGAAAGACTCTGATGCTACATGTCCATCAAAATCTTCTCTCATATCAAAACATGTTACTTTTTCTGCCGCGGATGACATATGGGAATTGACTGCCTCCCATCCTAAAGATAACACACATCAATTAAAGGTAGTGCAGGCATCCCAGAAACCTTCTGAGAGAGACAGTTCTCAGGTAGTTGATGATCAACGCAACACAGAAGACGCTATATCAGAGACTGTTGAGGAGGATAGCAGCTGTTTATCTGAGAAGGTAGGTTCAACTGGTGCCTTCCACTCTGTTCCACTTAACAATTCAAATGAGAAAACTTTACTGCGCAATTCCATGGATCTGAATCATTGCATAGAGATTTCTAAAAGGGGCAACGGCAACCGTATGAGCTCCATGAGCTCAGCTGCCTTATCTAGTCAAGGGCTTGCTCAAAATTTTGTTGACGTGGACTTTACTTTGCAAGAAAGCCTGTATCTTGGTATTGGGCGTCAAGCCGAACGGATGATGCCACATGGGTCATCTGCTCCTGCTGGTTCAGCACTCGACATGAGACCAGGAAATCTCATGAGAATTCCGTTGCCGCAACCTTCAAGTTCTTGTTATGTTGCTTCTCTCAAACAGGCATCTGATAGGAACAGAAGCACAATTCGTCAGGAAAGGTTGATTGCTAATTGCCACTTGACAGAAGTTCATCCTAGTGTTCTTAGATCTGGCAATGACATGGTGAGCAGCATAAACACCTCAACAGGATCAACCAAATCAACAGATGCACAAACTACAGACTATGTATCTGTATGCCGGAACATGTCCTATAGTGGCGGTTATATGGGTCTTCCGATTAATTCGCATGGGGAATTTGTCAGGGTTCAACCTGGTGGTACCCTTAATCGAGATGAGCTGCTTAAAAGACAATGCTCGGGAAGGATTCCTTGCATCCTTCAACATCTCCAACTTTTGTCACACCGAATACTTGCTTGGACTATTCCCATTTAAGAATCAACCATCAAGGTCAAGCTCTGCCATTTTTTACAGTTGCTAATTTTGGTATTCAGCCAGACCCTTATCTTATTCCTAAAGTGCCAACTGCATATAGTATGGGTTTCAGACAGTGCCCGAGTTCTGAAAGGATGGAAGTTCATAACTATGCAATACCCAGCAGCAACTATTCATGCAGCAACCAGCAAGAGAGTTCAGAGCAATGTTCTTGCGCTCAATGCCTGGGACACGGTAATCAAGTGCAGAAGTCTTTTGAGATGCAAAGCTGCTTCCTAAGACAGAATTATGAGCAGAATATCCAACCTGCTGTTGAAACAACGATGCGCCTAATGGGCAAAACAGTTAGTCTTGGAACCGGCAGTAAACAATATGGAGGTCTAGATAACTGGGGCCCATGTTCCAGTAAACAAATCAGAGCTGAAGATCAATACTTTCCAGGAATGCACACACAAGCTTTTCCTAAATCCTTTCAGGGAGGGTTGGTTGATCTTCCTAGCACATTTGGGATTTCAAATGTAGGGAGACCACCATCTGAATACATATCATTTTCTTCTTCTGTTCCAGCAGCTGGGCAAGGGTCTGGTTTCAGTAAAAGCAATCACAGTCAGCAACCTCAACTGGCTGTGCCAAACAAGGTGTCTGTGCAACCAGTTAGCAGGTACAATGAGGTTGGGCTAGGGCATCAGCGACCGGCTGTGGCAAATCAAGTTCAGAGTACTGCTAATCACCTACAACTTGGTGCTGTGGACAGCAGACGCACTCCTAGTGTTGCAGCAATGGCATATTACGATCCATGGAACAAGTTCAAAAACTTTGTGGAAACAACCCCAAGGCCGTCTCAGTCCCGCTTTTCCCCTCAAAACAGCAGCAACATGTCACAAAGGCCCCCAATATCACCTGTTATGTCTGGTTACTCTATTCAGAGCACTCCTGCCTTAACAAGGCCGACAAAGTTTACCTCCCTCCGTCCATTGCCCCCTTCAATAGTCTCTTCTCATGTTTACAATGGTGAAGGTGCACAGCCTCATGGATCTACTCCATTTCACCCACCAGCTCCCTTGTCTGGTCAACCAGGCAAAGTTAACGCTCCAGGTGGTGCGATCTTTAAAGACAAGAAGAGCATGAAACAGGCTCCGATAGGATCAAATCTCGAGAGCTCGAAGCAAATGGACAAAAGTTTCAAAAGGCCAGCAGGAAATGACAATGTGTTATTGGCATTACCAAAGCAACCTTGCCCAGCAGTTGGGAAGGACCTACCAGGAAATGGGCTAGAATCATGTGGATCTAGACCATATGGACAACCTCGATATACACCTGTTATTCTCAGCAGGGGACCTGAAATGAATCCTCGGGCTGTAAACAATGATACACCTACGTGTACATCATGGACAGAGTCTATCAATAGTGTGGGAACAAGGCCTGTTAAGCTGAAATCTGGGGCAAAGCACATACTTGAGCCATGTGCTAGTGCTAGCATGGGCCAAGAAGATTCCTGGCATGTGCATTCGGTCGTACAGTCTGAAGTGGAGAATGATTCTTGCACAGTAGTAGGTTCATCAAAGAAGACTGATCTATGCTGAAAATTGCAGGGTTTTTACCATTCCAGGTCTTTTCATCGTCATCGGACCTGCTAATCCTCAAGGAGGCTACATAGCAGTCCTACTTGGAACAAGATAAATGATTTTATGGGAGGCAGCCGACTTCTTGCAACAGGTTTCTGCCGTAGTATAGCTAGCCCTTCCATACCGCCCTTGCTGAAATATGCTTGCACTGAAGCTCCTGGGTCCTGCATTTTGGTGAGACCATAGTTTCAGTTCAGTGCTGGAATTGGTGGAAATTTGCAGCATTAAAATGGAAAATCTCTTAGTTTCCTCTTGCTATATATTTTGGCAGTGGTGGACTGGCGATACGCAGACACGCTAATTTTTTTTAAATAATACACGAAAATTAATTAATTCTGGAAATATTACGCAAAATTTATTTTTTTCAAAAATAGAATCCAGTCGGCGTTGCCGAAGCCGACAGGAGCTAATCGGTTTCGGCGAAGCCGAGTACGCGCTGATCGTCTTTAGCAAAGACGAGTACGGGTGGTTGTCGTTTTCGGCGAAGCCGACAAGCTGAGTCGTGCATGGGCCATGCACGCGTCACGTCGCCACCGACGGAGCGGCCAGTCGTCGTCGCCCACGCCGATAAGGCGGGCCCTGTCGGCTTCGGCGATGCCGACAAGGAGCGGCAGAGCATCTCGCAGCACGCGCACCCTTCTGCCACCCTTCTCTTCTCTTTCCTTCGCTTCCTCTCTAGCTAGCTCCTCTCTGCACTCATACGAGTTCTTGCTTTCCTCTCTGCACTCTCCACACAAACCAAATTAAACCAGCCATTTAGACCAATAATCTTCACGTTTGCCACCATTAATCGGTGCTAGAAGGTTGAGGGAGGCTAGGGCAACTCCGATCTCCTGATGGGATAGCTCGTGGTGGTGGTGGTGATGGTTGGCGGGTGGTGGTGGTGGTGGTGCTGGAGGACTGCGTGGTGGTGCTGGAGGGCTGCATTGTGGTGGTGCTGCTCGTGTTGGTGCGCCGTTGATTGTAGACCGCCGGACGCCGTCGCCCCTCACGCTTCTAGGGTATGATTCGATTTATCAAAATTGTAGTGCTATGTGTGTTACATGTATGAACTTGTGTTGTTGAAAAATAGTTAACGACGGTACTAAATATTGTAGCTATATTTGTAGGTTAATTTAAAAAATGTAGCTATATTTTTTAGGACTTTATTTATGCGGAGTAATATGAACGATGGTAAAATAGTTTGTGACGGTAGTAAAAATTGTAGCTATATTTGTAGGTTAATTTGAAAAAATGTAGCTATATCTTTTAGGACTTCAGTTATGCGGAATAATATTAACGATGGTAAAATAGTTTGTGACGGTAGTAAATATTGTAGCTAGATTTGTAGGTTAATTTGAAAAAGTGTAGATATATTTTTTAGGACTTCATTTATGCGGAATAATATTAACGACGGTAAATATTTATTTATGTCAGCGGAGATGTCTGATTTAGTGAAGATCAGGTTTTTCTATGGTCCTGGTAGAGTCCAAATGTGTGATACGGGAGCTGATCTGAGTGAGTTTCAGTATATAGATGTCGACCTGCCAGCTGCTGAAACATGGTCTGTAAGTCAGGTAAAAGATTGGTTGGTGGGAAGTTTAGGGCTTGATAGTCAGACACGGACCGTCAGTGTTCATGCTTGGTGGAGCCATTCAAGGACAAATATTTACTTCGTTTTGAAACCACTAGAGTGTGATACTGATTGGGTGCGATGGTTGAAAGGCTGCGCAAAAAGGAATTGCTCTCCTTGTGTCCTAGTTCTTCCCGCCCTGAACGAGGTCACTGTCCCTGAGGACGAGTTTAGTGCCCATGAAGGTGAGGGTGCTTATGATCCTGGCCATGGAAGTGAAGAGATGGACATGTCTATGTCAAATTATGGGTCTGATTTTGGTGGTGGTGGTAACGAGTCGGGGCAGAGCAGTCAAGTACATGGAGGGGACACTGAGGTATATGACAGTGCGGAGGCGGATGGCGACGAGGTAGACGGGCACATGCAGAACGAGATGGAAGATGAAGATGCAGATGGCTATAGTGCTGAAGGCGATGATTCCGATGAGTCAGACGGGGAAGAGAACGAAGATGAGGTACCTAATCCTGCAGCATGGAATCAGGACCACTCTTCGGCGATGACCATAAACGATGGTCATGATTCGGCATGGCAATATCATGAGAACAACATTGCGAAGGGTGCTTTGTATACTGACAAGCAAGCTTTGAGGGATGCAGTCATTAAATGGGCATTGTCCACCCACAGGGTTATGAGAACTACCGTGTCAAGTAAAAAATATTTGACAATGGAATGCGAGACAATAACTTGTCCCGGCATGGTGCATGGACATCTCCCAAAGAATGGCTATAGTTGGAGGATAAGTGACTTCGTACCTCACTCCTGTCGAATTGAAAATATCCCATGCAGAGCACCGTAATCTTTCTTCCACGCTTATAGCTCGGTTGCTGTACAGGGAGATAGTGTCCTGCGCATCGATGGAAGTGAGTGCCCTCCAGACAAAAGTGGCTGTCACATTTAAGTACGAAATATCATATGGCAAGGCTTGGAGGGCTAAGCATACGGCGCTTGAGAACAGATTTGGTTCATATTTGGACGCATATGACTCTGTTATCCGGCTGCTGCATACTCTGCAGTACCGGAATCCAGGCACCTATGTAGATATCCAAGATTTGTTCAGGCCAGAGTTCCCAACTGTGAGGGTGCTGCATCGAGTGTTTTTCTCATTCGGCGTATGCATCGAGGCTTTCAGATATTGCCGTCCGGTGATATGTGTAGATGGCACCTTTCTCACAGGCAAGTATAGGGGACAGATCCTGACTGCAATTGGTCAAGACGGTAACAATATGGTTGTGCCCCTCGCATTTGCTTTTGTGGAGAGCGAGAACATTGACAGTTGGACTTGGTTCTTCAGGCAACTGAAAATAGCAGTTGTGAAGGATAAGCCGAACGTGTGCATCCTTCATGACAGGCATGCAGGTATACTCAACGCGATAAAGACACTCACCAATCCTGTGCCTGAGGAACAGACTCCATGGCAGGACATGCAGAGCCGTTGGTGCATGCGCCATCTAGGTGCCAACTTCTTCTCGCAGTTTAGAAATAAGGACCTGATGAACCTATTCAAGAAACACTGCATAGAACAACTACTGGTACAAATATTACATGCAACTCAACGATAACTAATTCGAATCAACGACTTCACTTCCCTCTGCCACGTGCTCGTGTTGGAGGCATGAAGTCGTCATCACTATTTTCATCGACGACAGCCTTGGATGCACCAACACTCTTCAACTTACGTCTAGAGTTAGCTCGTTTAGGAGGCATGAAATCATCATCACTATCATCTTGAACGGCTTTCTTGGATGATCCACCACTCTTCGCCTTTGATATAGCCCTCTTCACTGTTTCAGCGTGAAGGAGATTTCCAAGCCCATCAGGACATGCGCCAAAAAGCATTTCCATCCAACCAAAATGAGGGATCTCTTTGTTCACAAACTGTCCATCGGCAGGCCAGTGCTGGACATTCACAAAATCAGGGAAAAAAGTTAGTACTCAGTTACCTTCACGTGAAATGCATAGGCCTCCGGCGAAAAATGGATTATCTTTGACTTAGGTGTCATAGGCATGTCCCTAAGCCCCGCCTCAATAGCTTTTAGCTCATTAATTCTCTGCCACTTCCACCGCCACCCATCAATTTCATCTGAAATTTCTTCAGGGGTCATCTGGATTTTGTTTTTTTTTTGGCTATAATTTCTCCCACCTCACGAATGTTGCCCCACTCACTAATTAGCTCCCTATAACAGCTCTTCGGCCTACCCTCCCTAATACTACCTTCAGTCCATATTGCGGCGTGATACAAAACACACCACGACCTATGCTCCGAACTAGGACCCGAACTACCAGACATCGTTCCTATCCGACTGAGGAAATAACCACGCACCACACCCCTCCTCCATTACCAAATCTACTGGGGTATATATATAGGCTCACCCGGGAGAAGAAGAGCGGGAGAAAAATGGCGGGAGAAAAAAGGCGGGAACAAAATGGCGCGAGAACTATGGCGGGAGAAATATGGCGGGAGAGGAAGGGCAGAATAAACGCCGGGAGCGCGAAACAAATTCGGATCAGGAGTTGCATGCACGGCGGAATAAAAGCCGGCAGCGTCGGCGAGGAATGATAGCTAATCGTCGTCGCCAAAGACGACTACGAGCTTATCGGCGTCGCCAACACCGAGTACGACCTTGCTCGTACTGCATACAGCTGCATGCATGCATGGAGGGCCCTGTCGGTGTCGCCAACGACGACAAGGGCTACTCGGCTTCGCCAAAACCGATTAGCTCATGTCGGCTTCGGCAACGCCGACTGGATTCTATTTTTGAAAAAAATAAATTTTGCGTAATATTTCCAGAATTAATTAATTCTCGTGTATTATTTAAAAAAAAATTAGCCGCAGACACACCATTTTGCGAAGTTATGGCAATCCTCATGTAATGTGTTAATGCGGACTCAGATTCGCCCACCAAAATAATGCATAATTGTGAACTGTGCTGCCGTGCTTCCCAGGCAAAGGCAAATGTTTAATTGAATTAATTGCTGCTCAATCATACATTCTTACCCATCTTCTAAAAACACTGAATTGAGTAAGGGCACGCAGTTGCAAAATTCATTTGTCTGTGTTGCAGTACGCCCAAGAATCAGAACTCTGCATGTATTTCAGTAACATACAAGTATACAATGTCCACAGCAATGGCGACACCGGAGCCCACAGCCACAGCCGCCACGATGGGCCGGATAGGCTAGAGGCTTGCGAGGGTCCGGAGGTCGACGGGGTGCACGTCGGAGGACAGCCGGGAGCTGTACGCGCGCTGTCCGACGAGGATGTTGGCCGCCTCTGTCGGGTGGAAGGCGTCCCAGAAGAGGTACTCGTGGCGGTTAGCGCATGGCGTCTGGAAGGGCAGGCAGGTGACCTGGCCGTTGTTCCTCCCCACGCCGCAGCAGCCCGTGTTGGTGACCCTGAGGCCGTGCGACCCCGGCGCCCTGAGGATGTCGGAGAAGATGCCGTCGATGTTGACGTAGGTGAAGTGGGCGCCGGGGAGGGCGTTGAACTGGTCGACGATGCGGACCAGCCGCTGGTTGAACATCCTGACGGCGACGTTGATCCGGTCGACGCAGGAGACGCCGTTGGCGCTCTGCGTGGCCAGCTCGTTGGGGCTGCACCCGACCTGCCCCACGCCCATCAGCGCCACCTTCCGGGCGCCGTAGCTGTAGAGGGACTGGAGGAGCGGCACGAAGCGGGCGGCGAGGTCGTCGGCGTACTGCGTCGGCGTGTACCGGCTGCCGGTGTCGTAGAAGGCCGGCATGAAGTAGTTGTTCAGGTAGTCGTTGCTGCCCATGCCCACGGTGAAGATGCACTGGCTCAGGTGCGCCGCCGCGGTGTCCTCGTCGCCCAGGATGTTGACTAGCTGCTCCACCGCGCTCTGGTAGTTTTGAACTTGCCCGCTGAAGGTGATCCGGCCACCCTGCGTATATGCATTTGCAGTGTCATGTCTGACGTACGCCCTGAATGATCGATCAGAAATGGGAAGGTGGAAGTGTACGGGCGTACCAGCTGCTGCCCAGTCTCCTCTCGGATGCCGGCGGCGGCGGAGGCGAAGTTGACGCCGGTGAGGAGCTGGTCGCCGCTCGCGCCGGCGAACGGTGGGATGAAGTCGTCGAACCCCAGAAGCTTGGCTGCACCCGACGTAACACAGCGCAAGCGTGAGTGTACGTACTCACAAATGTGTCAGGGAGAAGTTGCCGTATACATGCACGAGTTGATCATTTGCTTACAGATGACGTCGACGGTGGTGAGACCGTTGGAGAAGCGTCCGGTGGGGCCGCCGGCGAAGTCGATGCCGTAGGGCGGGTAGTTGGCGCGAGCCATGGAGACGATGCCGTTGTTGTTGCCGTTGTCCACCAGCGAGTCCCCGAACACGAAGTAGCATGGCACCTGCGGCGCCGCCCGGGCCAACGTCGCCGCCGCGCCCACCACCGCCAGAACCACGGCCAGCGATCGCCGCACAAGCCCCATCATTGTACTGCGTAGCTACTAGCTACTCCACACTGTGAACGAGTGTGCGACACTGTGAACGAACTAGTGAGATGAGAGATTGATTGCGATTGCGACGCCACACTGTGGATCAGTATGTTTGTGTGTTGTTTATAGCTGGGCAGCGGGGACGCTGGATTGGAATTGGATTGGACAAGGTGGAGATCAATAATGTTTGGGCTTTTTGCCACTCGTTATTAGGTCCAGCCTGCGGGCCCGCATTTACTTCTAGGCGGCGGGCAATGTTCGTGGGCCGGTGAAGCTGGTTATCTACGACTACGAGTGTAAAGACAAAGACTGGCTGAGGCACGACGGATTCATACGGACAAGTGTAGAGATTTCATGTGGTGCTTCGCGTACTGTCAGTGCAATGTCATGTGCATTAGTTACTAAGTAATACATCAACTAATGATTAGAGAAGTTTTCCTTGTCTTACAGAGGATGATTTTCCATTTTACAATATGTTGATAACACCGTACTTCATAGACCCCAACTTATAAAAGGACTACAATCTCTAAATTGTTGGTTTGCACTTTCGAGGAGCTTTCGAGTTTAAAATTACTTTCGCAAGGGAGTGTGACCTTTTGCTCTGACGAACCCTACGAAACTGAAATGTTAGTACACCAAAAATTTAGGGTATACGTGTGGTTAGTTTCCTTTATGGTATCTAGAAAATCCAATCAAAAGCTTAGAAACAAGGAGCGAAAAGAATTGGATAATAGATAAAAAAAAGCCTCCATGGAGGAAGCTCGTCCTTTTTAACCTTGTGCATACAAACATGGTGTTACACATAATTTTCCATTTTACAATATGATGATTTTTATCCCAAACTGGAGTTTCCAGCCACCACCTAAAAAAAGGGCACGGGGCAAATGCGTGTCAACATTGCCAGATCACGGATTTCATGTTTCCATTGGAGTGCACATACTCGTCACTAAGGCCGGCCGCCCCTACCGTCATCCACACCGTCCTGCTTTCAGTCACCGTGGCACCACCTTCAACCCAACATCAACCACAGCCAATGACTATCCGTTGTGACTACCCGTTCGCAACCACTTTTCTCTAATGTTAGAAACCACGATTATCTATAAATAGAACTTCAACTATAAAAGGCAAATTGGGAAATCGGCGTGGAGAACATTGCAGATCTTGCATCTCCAGACCCCCCCCCCCCCCCTTGCTCTCTCATGTATCCACTCTTATCCATCGAGAGAGCGAGTAGCTAGAATGATCGCGCAAACAATTCCATACATCTGAGATGATTACCCTTATTACTCTTGGAGATTTGGCATTCCTTAACGGTTAGCTGTAGACCATCAAGCGTTCAAGGTGTGGACGGCCGTGCTGGCCTGCGAGCATACATGGTTTGTATTTGCAGAGACAAGGTATGGGGACCATCAATCGTTCAAGGCCGAGACGGCCGTGCTAACGGAGAATATGGCTTGGTTCGCGAGTGGGTGATGCTCATACGCTAGTGGGTGATACTTGCGGGTCAGCACGAGATGCTGATGATACAGAGTGCCTGCATGCATAGCCTCTCCATATGGATATGTAGAGGTTGTGCCAACAACTCGAACTCCGGGGAACAAATCTAGTGTCTTCGCTCCATCTCTTACTTTCTTCTACAACTATTTCCCTTGTCAATATGAGACTGTAATTTTTATTTCATAAGGTTACCAACCACTGTAAGCTCAGAGTTGACCAAGCGATCTGTATCAATATTCGTTTGTATCAACATGTTTTATCATGTATATCCTTTCATGTTGTATATATATTTTTGCCGACCATTTTGTAGTGCCAAACTTTTACTTGTTCAAATCCCCGCTCCGATGATTCTGAAGATCATGTATGCTGGCATCAAGTTATTGTGTAAACAGTTGCCTATCCTCATGATCCCATGATCATTCCTACTGGCATCTCAAGTGCCTATCTAGAGAGTCCCTTTCTGAATCTCAAGTAACCATCTTCGAGCATGTTTTCAACGAAACTCTTGTCTGTTTGAAGAATGATCTCTTCATGTTCTATACTCTCTCGAGTGAGCTTGAAACACGTATGAACCTGTCATTCTCTATTGTTTCAACGTGTCGTGATGCGCCATCAATCCATGCGCTTAATGTCATCTATTTCTTCAAGCTCTATGCTTCCGCACTATACTTTATCTCAGCTTATTGCAATATTACCTTAAATGTGTCAATTACACTACAGATTTTATAAACTCCTATTCACCCTCCTCTAGTCGTCATACCACGATCTTTCAATATGAGACCATCTTCTCGTCATATGTGCATCCGTACGGTATATTAAATAATATATGAGGTTATATTCAAATAAATTATTTTAAGAAAAGATAAGTGTGAACATATATAATAACTATCTATAAGAAAAGAGCTCACTGCTATTGTAGCACATATTATGTTGTGTACACATTGTACATTCAACAACTAATTTTATTGGCATCACCGTGTTAAGTGTGTAAACATTAGCTAAATATAGATTGTTGTTAGGCACCTGAGGCGAAGTGTCAATACTTAAATCACAAGGTTTGACTTTTCAGTGGTATGAAACTCACGACTTGGGTTTTCCTCCCGTTCCTATGCTGCCTAGCAGTTCCTTCCTCACTTACCACAAGCCACTTTTATATTGGTGACACATTTTGCTTGTTGTACACTCTACGACCGGACTGGTCTAATCATAATTTGGGATGAGAGTGAATCAAAATAAATGTAATTTATACTAAACTTTTATATTCCTTAGAACATTATTTTAGCATGCTATCGTCTGAACGAGAATAAAATTTTACACGTAATTGACATAGTTAACCACATAACAGAGTTGCTGAATATTTGTTGTACTATTGTTTCTTTTGTAGTTTAAATTTATATCTTTGAAAAATTTGCTTGTATTGGCTAGATTTAAACTCTATTTTTACATAGTTTCCTTCATAAATTAATTTTGACAAGTGCATAAACTATATAATACATAGGTATTTATGGTAGAGATATGTAAAACTTATGGTATAAATATTTTTATTATACTATTTAACATGTGGTTAGGCAAACATATTTATAGAAAGTTCTAGATATAAATTAAATCGGCTGGCATGACTTTTTTTCCCGGCCAACTGTGTGTTGATATGGTAATAAGATAACGATTTGTGTATGTTTTGCACTTGGCAATCGAATAGCACCGCTAAAAGTTTTCATAGACAACTAAAAAGTGCAACTTTTTGAATGGATAAAAAAATTACAATTGATGCTACTAATTTTGCACGTATAGTATTAGTCTGGTTATTTGATATGCTCGTCTCCAATTATTTGATATGCTCGTCTGCAATGTGTTCTCCAGCATTTGCTGTGCTGTAAACAAGTGCTCATGCCAGTTTCCAAAATAAATTTCATGCACAAATTAGACATAAAAATATAGTTACTGTGGAGCTTAGCATGAGTGCATGACTAGTAGGAGTTCCTCGTAGTAGGACTGTCAGCCTAACAAGAATTGCTTCGCCAAATAGATTTTTTTTTGCTTCTAAGTACATGTTGCACAAGCACAATATTGATCCGTGACGTAGACTTTGTACGGACTGAACCCCTTCTATTTTTCACACATCCCATGATATCTCTTCCACGTAATAGATAATAGCATTGTGGTTAGTAATTACTCACTCCGTTTGGAAAAAAAAATCACTAAAATGGATTTATCTAGCACTAAATATGTCTAGATACATCCATTTTAGCGACATCCTTCTTCGGATGGAGGGAGTAGTACCCTTGATATTGATGTCCTCCTTATGTCGAGGCTACTGCCAGTTTGCCCTGCCTATGGGCTGCTAAAAGCCAATGTTTTTAGCTACTACACTCATTCCCACTAACCGAGCTACATGCTGCCCTGGTACGTGTACGTAACCCGCTAATAACTCACCGACGTTTCGGTCCCGTTTATGCCACTCCCTCCGTTCACAAAAGGATGTCTCAACTAACTCTAAATTTAGATGTATCTAGACATAATTTACCGAATCTATGGTGATTGCTAGCTCCAGTTCATCATGTTCGATCTCCCGACAGACTGTGAACGCGGCATGCACTTTGGAAGCTTGGAGAAACTAGCTGATAAAGTGACAATTAACCCGGGACAGGTTAGATAGATCGATCATCATCATCGATCTGGTATGGAGCGCTAGCACACCCGAGCAAGACACTCCACATGCACATATGAGACGCCGTGGCGTGCTATTCAATGCGCCGCCATGGTAGAGAGATTGCCTTGCCTTGGATTGCTCCCAATGGCACGGCCGGTGACGGCGGGGGTCCCGGCCGGGAGGATAACTAGTACTTGCAAATTGCAATGCTCAACAGTTGCTGCATTGGTTTGACAGCGCAGGCTTGGCATCCATAGTCTTTGGGTTTGCCCCCCTTCTTGTTTGCGTGGGGCAATTGGATCGACTACAGTACCGTGCATGTGCATGTCCGTGGATCGAATGTTCGAGCGAGTAACTTGAGACATCTCACTTCTGGTGGGGACCTGTGGGCACGGCGAAAATTCGGACAGGCCGACTGTCATTTGCTATCGTCGTAGAGGGAAAGAGACTCCACGCCGCTGCCTGCCAGAGAGGAGGGGAGAGGAGACCACGTCCACCACACCGTCGAATAGGAGGGGGAAGAAGATAAGCCCTGCCATACCGCATCGGACCCAACTACCACCTCCTCCATTTCCCCGCTACTGATGCCGGCGACCTGCACCCTAAACCCTAAGTCAGATGTCGGCGACCCTGCAATCCCCCACACCTAAGTTTATTCCTCGTTGGATTCCAACCAACCGCGTCGGACCTGCCGATGTCTCGGTCCAGGCTCTGTGTCAGCGAGGCCAGCCACGTCGGGCCCGACTCATGCGATATTTGAAGCGCTTTGTGGTTATCACCGCGGTGACACCAAAAAAAGGGTGGGGGGGGGGGGGGGGGGGGGGGGGGGGGGGGACGAAGATCAGGAGAACGAGAGAGAATGAGATGGAGAGGGAGCAGAGGGGCCATAGGGCGCATGTTGATCATGGCCACGATCAAAGATCTTTTCATATGACCCATGTAGAACATTTTCACTGGAAGATCTAGGAAAAAAATCCTTAATATTGTTGTTTCTTCGCTCATTATGTGGGCTCACAATTGAGCTTTTCTCAATTAGCGCTTAGAGACCAAAAGCTAAAACTCTTAGTAAACTCATTAGGGCATTAAATATTTTGGCATGAATAATAGGACACAACTCATCAGCTAGCATAAATGCACTTTTACCACGAGAAATTGGCCGTAATTTAAACTAACAAGTTTTTTTTTTCATTTCTCCTTTTTTATCCAAACTGCATTTAGCAGTTAGCATGTCACAATTAAGTTTCGAATGAACAAATGATTTTTATTTTTGAGCAAATGGTCGTTTGTGGATACTTTTGTGTGTGTGTATACGTGCTATCAGCTGTCTACTCTTTTTTGTTTGGACAGCAAAAATCCATGTGGACGGGAATAAAAGAAGCTCGGCCCAGGTTAAAACAAGGCCCAAGCGACGTGGTCGAGAAGGACGTGATTCCTTTCGAAATAAGAAGGCCAGGGCCGTTTGCTTCCGCTCCAGCGGGCAGCGCGGGCTTGTGCACATTTTGGCCGTTCGCTTCCGCAAAACAGAACCCAAAAAAAAACATCTCAGCTAGCTCGATCGGTTGATTTTTGTCTCGTTATCTCGGTCACATCAGGCAACCACAGTAACGACTCGCCGACGACTGACTAGAGCCCCTATCCGCAACGTGAGTAGGCGGCGTGCCCTGTGCCGGCGACCACAAGATCGCGATTTTTCCGGTGGAAAATCCACGGCCGGACGACCGGCCGGACGGCGCTCCCCCACCGTCAGTCAGAATCGCTGGCGTCTCCGTCTTGCAGAGCGAAGCACCACGTACGACGACTCGGCGCCGCCCGGGTGAGGACAAACGAGCGAGCGGATCGGAGCCCCAGAAATTCCCGACAGGGCATTCGACCAGCGATCTAGCCATATCCACCACGTCAACGTCCGGCGATCTCGCCCTCACTCTCACCACTCGCAAAAGCATATCAATCGTGGGCTGGCCAGCCGGCCAAGGGGAGAGACGACGCCCGCGTCGTCGATCTGCTGCCGGGCGCCTACGCTCTCGACACGTGCAAGCAGGCGGCCAATTGCATGCATGAAAGATGCAACTCCAGGCGCCCAGGGCTACACCACCACCAGAACATAGACATGCTAGCTAGCTGTAGCCCAATATATAGGGTGTGTTTGCCTATGGTTACCCTACCAGCAACAAATATTGGTTGATGTTTTGCTTGCACATAAATTGGCCAATATTAGATAGAAGATGAACTAGAGTTGGTGGCGAAGCACTGACATGCCGAAAAATTGTCAACCATAACACCAACTTTTGCTCATAGCTAATAAATTCGTAAGGTGTAGTTTGGTCACAATTCAAACACACACATATACCCCTGCGTGCCCGTGTCAATTCTCCAATACGTCGGTTTTCTAAAATAAAATTGCATTTCCTCTGTTTCTAAAAGAAAAAAAGTTTTGTTCAAACTATCAATAGTTAATGGACGTCAGTAATTCTCTCTTGACCGAGAATTAACTTAATTCTCGATAAGACGACATCACACAATTTTATTTGCAACTAATGTGCAATTCATGTGCAGCTAAGAAATTCCGGTTGCAATTGCAACCCCATATGCACCTCTCCGATGCAAATCCAAAGGTTCCAGAGTCGACCGAGCTCTACGTTCATTCTCGATCGTCCCAGAACTAACAGAACCGATAATTATAACACTATAATATAAATATATATTTTATAATGTGTCTAATGGTACCGACTTCATATTTTAGATGTTGATTGTTTCTTATAAACTTAATAAAACTTTATATAATTTTAGCTTAATAAATTACCCATTCTTTTCATGAATAGAGGGAGAACCGGTTCGAATATTATCGCCTAGCATAGTTATTTTCTATTTCAAAAAGCGTGGATCCATTATCCTCTCAAAAGGAAAAAGTATAGGAAAAGAGTAGCTACGCAAGGTACTAGTACCGTCTACTGCAACAACAACACATCGAGCTATCCTTTTGCAAGTTGGCCGCGGAGGCCAGAAAAGGGCCATAGATTCGATCATGATCTTGCACCTGTGATCCGGGCATAAAAACAGCAACTTGCATTGTGTGGTACTTCTCCGAGAGAGAGGGTACTAGCTGGTGTGGTATTCCCTGCGTGCGAGCGTGTGTCCGCTCCGCGGTGAGATCTCGGGAGATCGGATAAAGGTAGTGGGGTGTCGCGCGCGGGCGCGGTTCCCGAGGAGGATTTGGTTCCTCCGTCCGTAGATCGCAGGGCACATGCATGCTGCTGCTTTCCGTTTCCAGCCGTCGCCTCGCCGCCGTGCATGCGGTGTGATGTCACTCACCGGAGTACGAGAAAATGATGGCCTGCAAGACTCTGGGATCCCTCTAGGTCTTTGCTGAGCTCTCCAAGTTTTCACGATAGATCATTTTTAGGTGCACCGAGTAGTCCGAATGGGGCTCAAAATGTCAGCGAAGTTTTGACGAAGTTTCCGAATTTTTTGGTAATTTTTTATGGTTATTTTTTAGCTCAAAATTACAAAGCTGTTTCAAACAAAATTTATATTAGGTCGAAACTTTTAGTAAACCTTAGTAGATTTTGATAGATCAGGATTTGAGGGGTGTTTTCTGAAACTTTTGATGTTTCATGCGTATCTAATATTTGTGACGTCACCAAAATTTTAAACCCTAGAAGATATTAAGTCTAGAGTCGTGGAGATTTAATTTGTAGAATTAGCACTATGATAGTCTAATGCACATCAATTAACCTGGAGTTGGCAAGGGAAAAAAATCCTAATGTGAGCACTCAGTACCATTTTTAGAACGTAGCAAAAATAATACATATTTTTATGCAAAGTTATGGTGGAAAAAATGTCATGGATGCATGTTAACAGTGAATACTAAACTGGGAAAAGAAACGTACGGCAAGGGCTGGTGATCAAAATTGCGCCAGAAAACATTATCAAATTTTCCTAGAAAAAATGATGAAGTATGCATGCACAAGATGACAGTTTGCCGGTTATTCAAAAAGATGATGATTCGGGAGTTGAAAAGCTCGTAAGTGGCCATATTTATAGATACAAATTAAATCCTTTATATGCATGCATTTTTTATAATTTTCCACAACTTTGTTTTTGCTAAATTCCAAAAAGTTCATATATATACACAAGTTAAAAAACCATACTCGTAGGTCTATTAGTTGTGGCTCAAATTTTTTGGATTTTTCCTAGGTTCCTTTGGTATTTTTTAAAACTTTTTTCTGCGATCATTATCTGTTGGGATTATCTGAATCCTGACCTTGAGTGCACTAGTTGTTAACTTTTTCCATCACATCAGAACACAAAACAAATATAAACATTTATTATATATTGTAGTATACCCTATAGCACATGTGGTTTCAAAGAAAGTGTCATCCTACATTCCTACTCCCTCCGTTCCTAAATATAAGATATTTTAGGTGTTACACATGTTGTCTACATGTATAGTAAAGTGAGTGAACCTATACATGAAATATGTCTAGATACACTTGTGTGCATGTGAACGTGGACCGAAGCTAAAACATCTTATATTTAGGAACGGAGGGAGTACTTGCGAGTGTAAGACTAGCAAAAGATGTGCGCCGTGTGCGAGTAATTAGGAGATGTCTTAGGAAATATTGAAAGAGAAAGTGTGTGCACGTGTGTTATCCAGGCATATCGTTTCACAGGTGGTTGGTTGTGTTACGGGTGATTTCCTGTAGGCTGTAAACATCGAGGGAGGTACAAATGAGTTGATCCGCTGCTATGGACGGTATAATCGCGACACTCCACTTTCATGGTGATATCCCTTTGCTTTAAAATGCCATTTTTATGTTCCTTTCAAGAATTTTTTCTGTTGCCTTTTGTTGCAAGGAAATATTCGGAGCCCATGTGTGTCATTCATATTATATACTTATAGTTTTTCATGTGGGAAATACGAAAATCCCCTTTCACTCTCGAGCTCACCTGCTCCTGCCCGTTTTCAAAATTCAAAAAAAAAATGAAAATACTTCAAAAAAATCTGAAAAGGGGAGACAAACGTATGCTAGCGTTACACGA
This sequence comes from Poa pratensis, assembly GCA_947311845.1. NCBI lineage: Eukaryota > Viridiplantae > Streptophyta > Magnoliopsida > Poales > Poaceae > Poa > Poa pratensis. The sequence continues at coordinate 38,373,475 of CAMZMU010000038.1, forward strand.
ATGTGCAAAGTTTCGTGAGGAAATAACATTTGTGGTGCACTGTGCGAAAAAACAAATTATGCGCTCATTTTTGGGATATATTAAGTTTCCACAAATAAGCACAATTTGCTTTTTTTTTGCATAGAGCACCAAAAATATCATTTCACCGCGAAACTTTGGACATATGTAGAACACTATAAGATGTTTCAGAATTTTTTTTAAGTGTTTAAGAAACATTTTGAAAACATGCAGGGGCAGGTCAGCTCGGGAGTTAAGATGGTGCTCTTTGGGAAATACACAATTGTAGTGGGGAAACCTGGATGTATTATGATAGATGGAATTTTAATGTCCATACAAAGTGTCGAATATATTACCAACCCTTCTCTATCAATTCAGTCTTTTGGTTAAATTCGTTGATGCATCAATTCAATATTATATCAACTCAGCCAATACACTATTTAATGAAATATTCGCGGCCTTTAGTTGATCCACGTATTAAGGTCTATACAGTGTTAAACTGAGGGGGACATTGAAATATATTACAAGCATTTTTCATTGGTTTGAACTTTGGGTAAATTGTCGGGTGCATCAGTTAAATACAAAGTTGGGTATGTAAACACTTTATATTTTAAATGTTTTTTTCATACCCCCAAAAAGTCATGATAAGAACTGATCAAACTAATGGAGGGACTTCATGGTAAAAGAAGTAATATAAATGGAAACCTTGTAGTAATTGATGAGGAGGTATAACCATGACCTTAATTGTGTAATATGTTTTTAAAAGCAAGTGCATGAAAACCACCTCTTGCCTTTTTTTAGGTATTTCCATGTGAAACTTTCTCGAATAATTTCCGACTCTCGTTGTTCTGCTAGTTCGAAGTGGTCTGACCCTAGGTCGCCTTGCCTTAACCTTATTCGTTTAAAAATAATGACCGACAATCTCATTGATTGTAATGGCCACACTACCACCGGTGACACAATTATGGATCTAAGAGCCCCACACTTTGAAAAATCAGGTCATTCTTAGAGTCTTCTGAAGAAAGGACCATTTGGCTTTGTCGTATGACTTTTCAAAGTCAATTGTAAAGATCACCCCATTCAGTTTCTTTCGGTGTAGTTCACGAACCTTATCATGGAGGATTACCACCCGTTTCAGAATATTTTGAAAGTAACACTAAGTAAGGAGGCAGTGTATTCGTTCCACTTCATTAATATTAGACAACAAAATCATCTCATCAAAATTAAGCCGAAACAAGGTCTAACTGCCTGATGATATGGAAAAAGCCAAACTAATTTGGAAGGTCTGACTTAGTGGCATCGTAATTTGTTTGGTAAAACTCAACGGGAAGCCATCGGGAACTCGGCCTTGTTGTCCTCCATTTGAAAGATCGCTTTTTTTTAATTTCATTCTCTGTGAAAGGTGCAGCAAGGAAGTTTCTCCCCATACGTAAACTTAGGTGATATCATGCGTTCGAAACTCATCAAAACAAAAGTTTCCTTCATCAGGTGCCCCAAACAAATTTTGTAATATTTTGTGATGCATGATTTTAGTTTCTCATGACCTTTGACCGTTTCCTCGTCTTGTTGGATATTGGTTAGTTAATCCCTGGAAAGGAAATAACGGCAGCCGCTCACATTCTTGGCAGTTATTCTTCACGCATCTTGATGTGCTAAAGTGCACTGTCAGTTAGGAATCGTTAGTCTTTTCCCGCCAGGTCGCGCGCGTCGTTAATTATCAGATATAAAAAGAAACATTAACAGACACTTAACTACATTCTTGGCAGTTATGTTTCTTATCTTTTGCCGTGCCCCTAACTTTGTTGCAATCCTTTCCCCATAGAAAACGTCATCGTCCTTAGAGCATCTCTAGCAGATACCCTATAAGCCTCTCGGCCCGGAAAAGTCCGACCGATATGGGGTACAGGCCGTTTTTTCGGCCCGAGCAGATACCGAATATGGGCCTGGCCCGGAAAAGTTTATCCGGGGAGCAGGATAAGCGGCGGCTCGCCCGCTATATTAGGGGCACGGAGGGGTCGATGCGGTACGAAAACCGCACCCCTCCGTCGCACCCAGCACCGCTCCGCCGCACCCCCAACGCAGCTCCGGCGAGCAATCGACGTTGCCTCGCAGCTCCTATCCCCGTCGCACCACCAGATCCATGGCCGGCTCGAGCCTGCGCAGCTCCGGCGGGCGCGGAGGAGGCCGGGAGCCGCCGGAAGACGAGGCGGCGAGGCGGGCGGCGGAGAAGGCGGCGCAAGCCGCCGCGAACCGCTCGAGGGGCGTCAAACTGCGCGGCTCGTACAAGGACCGCCGGTGGGCGGGACTCATGATGCCGCGGTCGCCGCGGCGGAACAACATGGAGGCGGGGAGCTCTAGCGACAGCCGGAGGAGGAAGCGGCCGGAGCTCCCGATGGAGGAGCCGGTGGAGGAGGAATTCCGAGGGGACCCCTTACCGGCGGGGCACGTCCGCGTGACCCCGAAGGCCGGCGGGGCTCCGCCTTCATCCGCTTCGACCGCTTCCAGGATGTTCTCCTCCCGGCTTACGGTCGTGTCCGCCGAGCCGAGGCGGAGGTCGCCGCCGCGACGGCGGCGTTGGAGGCCCGAGCTCCCGGTGCCGAGCAGCGCCTGAAGGCGGCGGTCAACGAGCACGAGCTGGCGGTGGCGCTGCGCGACATCGCCGAGGAGGAGGAGCTCGACCTCGAGCCGTAGGTCGCCGTCGACGCCGACGAGCTTCCGCGAAGATCGGCGACGCCTCCGGAGAAGATCGCCGCCGTAGAAGCTTAGGTTAGATCTAGGGTTTCAATTTCTGTTTTAGATGTAGTTTAATTTCGCATGTATCGAACTTAATTTCAGTTCTATCGTACTGTTGATCTAGTTTGCTTCCTCCAATTCTCGTGCGAACTTCACAATTTCATATAGCTTTGAATATCCAGTATAGTTTTGGCGTCGTATGATACCGGAAAAGAGTTTTTCAGTCAACCGGATACGAGATATCCGGTACCAATATAGGTCTCTGCTAGAGATGCTCTTAGTCTTTTCCGATCGAGTATCGATCGTTGGGCACCTTCACCAAGTTGGATGACGGTAAGCAAAAAGTAGGCAGCTGACATGCTAGCTGAAGAACGTGCATCCTCTTGTTACAGACGATAATATTATTCTGTCCATAATAAGCGAAACGGCAAAGCAGGATGCCTTCTTATCTGCGCTTGAGTAATTTCTAGTACTCGTACTATACTTCAATCCGGTAATGCGTGAACGTCTCCAAGTTTCCAACTACTCATTACTACAGGAAACTGTGCATAGGCCGACCGCCAAAAGCCGTCGGCATAGCCTAGATTGCCGTCGGCGTAGTACGCCGACAACATATGGCCGCCGGCGTAACAGGGCATCGGCATCGTTCCCACGACATAGTTGGTGATAAATTTCTCATATTCGACAAATAGGTGTATCTTGGTATAGTAAACAATGGTTCTGAAGGGATTTTTCAAATTAGTTTTATAAAAATATCATTTTCTTTTTTCTAAGTGGCAAAAATGACTTTTTTGTGAACCAAGTACAAAATATATGGTGCAAAATGGCACCCATCTAATTCTCACAAAGAGTAGTCCACGTTTGATGGATAATTCCCAAGTATTAGATTTTTTTTGATTTCTAAGTAATTTCGCCTAGTTAAATAAGTTTATACTCATTTTCCGAAATTATTTGAACTACAAGTGTTTGATAGTTTGGTCTGAATTTTTTTAGAAAATCATTTTAAGGTACACAACTAGTGGTTATATCACAGAAATATTGATAGTTTTAGAAAATTTGACCTCTTTTGATAAATAGTCATGGTGGCCATTTTGACCTTTAAAAAAAAATCAAATAAAGAGAAAAAAAACCTCAAAAAAAGATATTCTCTGGCATGGAGTCCTTTTATGTGTACTAGTTGCTGTGAAAAATGATAAATTTGATTTTTGACAAATTGTTCAAAAAAATCTTCACAAGAAAGGTCTATCATATATAAACATCTATAAGTTTCAAGCCAAATGACCAAGTTATGACCATTCTCACGGCATAGTTTGTGATAAAGTTCTCATATTTAACAAATAGGTGTATCTTGGTACAGGAAACAATGGTTCCGAAGGGATTTTTCAAATTATTTTTATAAATATCATTTTCCTTTTTCTTATAAGTGGCAAAAATGACTTTTTTGTGAACCAAATAAAAAATATATGGTGCAAAATGACACCATCTAATTCTCACAAAGAGTTGTCCACATTTGATGGATAATCCCCAAGTATTAGGAATTTTCTTGATTTCTACCTAATTTCGCCTAGTTAAATGAGTGTTTGTGATGCAAAAGATGACATATTTGTCATATTTGGATTCCTCTCATTTTTCTAATCGATTTAGACATTTTATTTGTTAAATTTCGATTTATGGATTTAAAAAGATTAATTCTTCCATATTAAATGAAAAATAAAAAAATAAAAACATAGCTATGCCGATAGCTTTGCCGTCGGCGTAGCCCTGTATGCCGACGGTTAATCTGCACCTACTGCCAGTTTGCTGGGCAGCCCAGCTTGGTCCCTACGTCGACGGCCCGACAACAAGCCGTCGGCGTAGGCGGTGGCCGTCGGCGTATCGCCGTTTTCCTGTAGTGCATATAGAAGGTTTGTGTGCTCATGCAAAACTAGTATCTGTGACGACCCAATGCAAAATCTGGATGCAGAAGTTCAGGTCGATACTAACATGAAGTATGTAGCTGATGCCTGATGGACTGAGGAGGGTGAAAACTGAAAGGCTTTACCTAGTCTATCCCAGTGCAAATCTGGACGAGATACACATGGTGCTGCTCTAGGGTGCCGGCCCGATCTGTACAGCAGTAGTTTAGAGAGTAGGTTAGGTTTCCTTGCCTATATGGCGTCGTTCGCCTTGATGGCGTCTTTCTCCCTTCTCGGCTGGACTCCGGCGGTTCGCAGCGGCGCCGGAGCCTGTTCTTCTTCCTTTTGCAGGTTGAATCTGTGGTGGTTTACTTGCAGGATGGAGGAAGATCAAGGCCGTTTCAATAAAATCGTTTGTCGTATCTCCTGCTTCGTGAATTGGGAGTTGATCCAGGTTCCTCTGGTCGGCCGTGGCGGCGAGGGGAGGAGCTGGTGCTTCTGCTTTGCGAGGTGGTTCGTGCTGCAAAGAAGAGCTCCTCACGCGGTGGACAAGCTCGCCGTCGCGTTCTATGGCCAGAAAGGTGGCCAATCTTCAACCTCCAAGGCGGAGGCCCTCTCGATCCAACGCCGGAGCTCGGCGTCTCGAAGCAGTCAAGTGGTTCGTCCCCGACTGCGACGAGGTTGCCGGCGTCTGTGATCGTTCGCCGGCAGGGAGAGACCGAGTGCCTCACTGTGCTCCGATCTCGGCGTTCGCGCCTGGAGATCGCCGGCGACTGGTGGCAGAAAAGACCTAGGACTTGATTGTAGTTCTTCTTTTAGTCCTAGGGTCTATATTGTAAAAGCGCTGGGCCTTTCTTCGAATTTTAGGTCCTCCTGGGCAATAGATGAAAAAGGCCTAAGCGATTTTTGTACCTGCCCCCTGATCTATAAAGGTGCAGCACTGGGTCCTTGGACCCCTCCCCTTGTACAAAAAAAAAAGATGGAGATTCACCGCCTTTGGGCGCCTGATCGGGCAATTAATTTGATCGTTCGATCGTTTGGTAGTCCCAACTCAGACGTCAGTCATCTCATCAGGGTGTGCTGCAAAACAGCACGTGGATTAATTATTTGCATTTTTTAGATAAAGCGAATATATTAATATCAAGTAGATATTAATTACACCCAGCCTCTACAACAACATAACGTCACGAGCTAGTCAAGACATTAATGATGCACACAGCCAAAAGAAAAAATAAAGAAAAAGAAAAAACCTCGCCGAACAATCAGCGAAGCAGCATGAACTACCACCACCATAGGCCACATCCGGACTGCCAAAAAGGTTCTCCAAAAACGATGCCTTCAAGAAGGGAACCATCATCGCCTGATCATAGATCATGGGTTTTCACCCCGAAGAAAGTCTGACTGAACTCCAGACAATGCCTTCAACAAGGAGACAAAAACAGATCCGCCATTGCCAGGTACAAGCAATGAAGGCCAGACCTAGGGTTTTCACCCCGAAAGTCAAGACTTTGTGCCCATAGAGCACCACCAAGAAAAAGTCCCCCTGTGTTGCCGCCCCGGTTGCCAAAACTGCTGCGAAACACCGATCATCCGGTTCACAGCCTTCACCACATCCAAACTTGCCTCCATCTTCACTTGAAACTCGAACTCGACATGAGCCATCGAGATCTACTGGTTATCCAGCACAACCATCTTAATGTTCTCCATCATTGTCAGCACCACGGTAAACGCAGCTAATATGGCATGTCGTAACCTCATGTGCCGACAAGTTGGGGAGAATCACACTTGGCACCGGTGGTCTGCACCCACGAATTCAATCCGGTCGTAACACGAGATCCACATCCATGAGCGTCTGCCTGTACTCAGAACGATCTGACCGCCGCCATCGTGTATTGCCGGCCTCACGAATCGGCCACCGACATCCTGAGTTGCCGGTCTCACGATCTGGCTGCCGGCTTCCTTCGTCACGGCCTCTCGATCTAGCAGTAGACCCGACAGGGGCAGCAAGGCACCAGCAACTTTCATGCGGGCATGTATCATGCGCCATGCGCACGGGAGCCACCGGTCGGCCGGAACAGATCATACGCCATGCACATGCACATGCTACGCTGGTTGCGTACGGGCATGAACTGTGGATTGATGCGGACGGCCAGAAATCCTGTAGAGATCTGATCGGAGATTGAATCAGAAGAAAACTGCCGAGGCTTACTGAAAGAAACGAGGAGGGGCGCCCCGCCACCTCCGTCCGACGTCGGACGACCTCCTCCGACGGCGGCGGGGGGCAGGGAAGGAGGAGAGCGGTGGCCGGTGGCTAGGGCTGTACGGCCCCGAGTCGCTCACGCGGAGCGACGCGAGGGTGAGCCAGCTACATCCCCAAAAACGCTATAGGTGAAACACGAGGGTAATTATTTGCATGTGTACAAGAAGCGGTAGAATTTGATTTTCTTACATGATTCATGTTGAAACTGAACTCAAATTGCCGCCATGGATTCCAGACAGGTCGTCATGGCCTTATTCAGCTTGCCGAAAACGCTAGCCCGGATTAGAATATAATGGATGTAGCTAGAAGTCAATTAGGTGCTTGGCACCAGCTGGTCTTCAGCTTTAGTGAAGCTAAAGGTATCCCAAACAGACCAGAAGTATTCTCCCTAACAACACTAAGAAGAAATGCATATATAGTTCAAGAAACAAAGTAACTTCAGCGGATGCCAACTGACTACTACAATAACATATCGCCATGCATTGAGATGCTTCACCTATAGCTAACCATATAGCTAGGTACGTACGACTCTTATCTTCAGAGTTTATTAAGCAATAAGCATACTCCTTCAAAAGGAAGTTTGTTAGTTTATGTAGTTAGGGGGCGTATCAGGTGGAAACGCCTAGATACTGAAAATCTGCAAATTTTCGCTCTGGACGGTTGGATCCTGTACCAACGATTGAGATCGCTTGTGAGCCTCCTCCCTGGCATTTTACAAAAAACCGCCCGCAGGCACAAGATACAGTTTGCAATAAAACCCTTCACAGATGTTCGTCCGAGTAAATAAGGTCTGCTAGTACAGTTTGTGGACCATCCTGTATCATATGTTCCTGTACCAACGATTGCTAGTTCGTCGGTGTTTTCTGGACCATCTCGTGCCACTTTCTTTCAGAATATTGACAAAATTGAGTTTGTTTGAACGTGATAATATTATTTGGTTCAGTCACAGTATGTAAACATTTTAGTTAATAGTCTGAATAATGTCTGGACAAGGACATGGATTGGTCGAAAACTGAATAATCAAACTGTACACTTCCTGTAGATGAATGCACCGCAATTTAGGAATATTAAAAACTGCATAAATCTTCAGCCCATGAGTACAAAAGTATTAGTTAAGATCATGTCTCCTACAATTATTTACGAATTCTGAAACCATGCACCCTGAGGATCATGGAACATGGCATCAGCCATGAGGTGGCCAGTACAAAGCTTCCATTCAAATTAGTCCTAAGAAGTAGCAATTAATACATATAAGATATGTAGCGAGGCAAGTGGTGAACTGCTATCCTGCTGCACAGCTCCGGAATGGACCTACAGATTGCACTGTCTTCAAATATCTGCATATAAAATGACAAGTTTCTTGAGAAGTCAATGTCAGGACAGTGGAAAATCATTTAGATTGCTTGAAAACTATGTGACTTATAAAAAATGTAAATATTTGGTAGCATGTATTATAAGGAGGCAAGTGAAAAAGAAGGATAACACATGAAGCTTTAAGTTCGGAGATCTATTCATGTTCGATCTGTGCATAATAAAGATACACCTATGTATTCTTACACAGGGTACATGCCATGGAAATGTACTGATGAACCTTTGAAAAAATGATTTGTCCTTGTAAATTTCAGAAACAAAACCGAGATGAGTGGATACATTACCTGCATGTTACAACGCAGATTTTGTATGACAAGTGCGTTTATCATGCGTACCCAGCTGGTGGCATAAAGAACACATCCGTATTGTCTTTCCCTTCTTCCCTGCATCCTTGTTTATTTTTGCACCCTTGTCCAAGTGTCCTTTAATTCTCTTGCATTTTCCTGGAGAGCGAACATCAGATGGTCTACCTCAAGGATTCTGATGATTTCTTTAGCAAACATGATGAATATTATTTGTTGCACAAAGTATGAATAGAGCATAGTACAAATAGGATGAGAAACAACTCGTTTCGAACTGAACATTTGTAACAAACTAGAATAATAGTTAGAAGTCTATTCTTATTCTGAATCTACAACACAGATATATAATACAATCATCATCAAATTAACACAGAGTGTTTTTGTCTGTAATAAGGTTACCACTGCATATCGCTTTCCATCATCACCAATGAAATTTAAATTAAAATATATGCCGAACTTGGCTTGCACAGAAATTTGGAAATGAGCAGCAAGACTTGATACTCATAGACATATGATACCCTTCTGTAACAGACAGCTCAGGCGGCATAGGCTCATGTTTTCACTAGGTGTGCTTAACTGATCTGATGAAGTCATATGATTGGCTTGTAATTATTTTATCTCTAACAAAACAGGAGAATTTGCTGATTTTGGTACTTAGTCGACGACCAAATGTCCAAATGTAACCCTGCAAAGAAGCTTCTACTTGATGACCACATTCATCCAACAAACATTTTGTGCAGTCTATAGATTTCAGTGGAATGAAATAGGGAACAAAATCATGTATAATTATACAGATGATAATAAAGGCAGCCTGTGAACGAGCTCTCTTTGGTTCCGTATTGATTCCATAAACATATGAACTCATGTAATAAGGTACGACCTGCAAAATTTATTGCTTATGTAAGGCTCTCATGCATTTTCACTCCTTGTATCGTTTCCCTCTACATTTAAATAGAGTTTTGTATTAATTAACTATTGTTCCACAAACAGCATATGGCTTTACTTCTATTACCAATTCGAAATACTATATGAAGGGGCATAAAAGATAATGCATTGGATGGCCACGGTTATTATTCTGAATCTACACTGTAGATAGAAGTCTAATTGTCATTCTGAATCTACAACATAGATCTGTACAGAAATTTCAGAGATGGTTAAAGTCCATATACTTCCTGCACCGCAAGAAATTTCTACAAGACTAAACTCACCTCGTGGTGAACGAACTGGACAGCAAACCCTAGGTGCGCACGCGTAGATCTTGCAAATAGAACTATTCTGGGCGCGGAAGAAGCAGCGTGCGGCGGCAAAGAAATGCGGCCGTGAACTCCTCGGCGAGGACCTAGCTGCGCGGCGGTCACGAGCTGGGCTAGGCCGGCTTTGGAGGTGCCGCCATGGTGCTCATGCTCGATGGGGACTGGGGAGAGCTGAGAGGTGGGTAGAGTGACTGAAGTGAAAAAGGAATAGAAGTTTAGGGGGTCCAGTTTAAAGTGCACGGTGGGTGAGAGATAAGACGAGATCTGACCACTTGTAGCTGATCCGACGGCTATGGTAGTCATTTGCAGATTTGCAGAAACTGTGTCGTTTTCAGGTGATACGTTCCCGTTTATGTAGTACCAAGAAAGCTAGCTACCACTATATATGTACTGTTATTGATGCCATTAGTACACTACTACTTGACCCTGATGCGTTGAACCAACATTGCGGTCATCACATTGCCTTCTGGAGAAAGATATATAGCTTCCACCGTACGACACACTAATAACACTAGCTAGTATATAGTAATAATTAAAACGACTATAGTGATCATGCATATTGCATACACTACGTTGACAATGCTCGTGGAGCTTCTTCCTTTTTCCGTGTGGAGCAAAAACAAGTGCTCTAAAAACATGGCCTCTGAATGTGACTAAAGGCTATACATGCGCGGGCGCGGCATCCAATCGCATCGTCCATCTTTTGATGTCCTCCGGTATGTGGATACATCGAAAGCTATTCGATCCTTTACTTGATGTGTAGTGTAACTCTCGTCACGCGCTTTTAATTCTCTCGATAATCCTATATATATCCAGGGATAATCGAAAGAGGAATGAAGAGGCACATTTGGGAAAGAGCATCGTTGTCAGCTGCTAATTCCTTGGGCGCTAAGGTTTTGCTCTCGATGTATATATGCATGCACTATGTGCTTGACCACTGACACTATACCATGAGTCCATGACGCATATGCATGCACACGAATCATGTATATAGATATATTTTCTTGAAAGGAGTCTCTCCATAGATATATATTGTTAATCGTACTATATTGCCCTACACATGCGTGTCATGAACTATGCTGACTGGTACATGGCAGTATATATGCATTTGAAAATCAAAGGGTGACGCATGCAGGCGGCAGGTATATGTAAACGAGGCTGGCTGCAGCTGCTGCCTAGTCACTGCAGCAAGAACCTATAAAGATGGATTATATTGCAAAAGAAAGATGGCCATCATTGCTGCTTAATTTCCCCTGCTGGCCTTTTCAGAAAGCCGTTTTGATTCGCGGGGCAGCCCTAGCTAGCTTTCCAACATTTTGTTCTCCCGATCGATCGCCTGGCTCGATCTTCTTCACTGGTGGATGGATGGCTTTCGCGGCCGGTGGTGTGGTCTCGGACAGATCCTGAATATCTTATACGCACCATGCACGACCTGCCTTTGCGTTGTAGAGCTGGCTGCTGGGCCTAGCTCGATCCATCGATCTTCCCTTTCTTTCTTTCTTTCTTTCTTTCTTTCTTTCTTTCCGGCGATCCCACCCTGCCGCGCGCGGCAGCCAGTGGCTGGCATGGCATCGGCGATGGGGTCGTCAGGACTCAGGAGGTAGTGGAGTACCGCGAGGTTTGCAATGAGGCCGGCGCATCCATCGTTTGCTTACACCAAATGCATGCACGTACCACGTACTTTATTGGGCAAAGATCTGCGGTCGACGCTGACCTCTTCGATCTCTCGTCGTCTCTTGGAGCATATAGTAAGTCAGTGCGCCACCTGAGAGAGAGCAACAACGAGAATCATGGAGGTTTGTGTGAGAGAGAATAACAAATTATAACCGGCTTTGTGTTATGCACATGTAATTCTGAAATCTAAACCCACGAGTCATGGAGGTCTGTGTGCATCGATCCCCACCAGCTGAGAGATCGAGTTGCTGATGATGCATACCATGATCATGGTCAGAGCACTAGCTAGATCATATCGGAGCTTGATGCATGGCTTTGACCTTAAAAGATCACTGTGCTAGCTGATCTAGAACCGGCGAGGGTTTATCGTCATAAGATCGACGAGGAAATGATGGTGTTTCAGCCAGATAACACGCACAGAAACACACGCCTCGACATGTTCCTTATCATGCAGTCATAAGTACACCTTCCTGTGCCGACTGGTCGTTGCCCAGTCCCCGGATTTGGCATACACCCATGTGAATAAGTTGAATCCTGCAGCAGGAGTGGACGCTCCTCAAGGTACGGCGATGCATGCATCTAGACCTCTGAAGAATTACCACGTACTCCCCCTGTCCACAAAAGGATGTCTCAACCTAGCCCAAATTTGTATGTATCTAGACATGATTTAATGTGTAGATACATGCAAATTTGGATTAGGTTGAGACATCTTTTTGTGGACGGAGTGAGTACAACTTTCAAGATGTAATTAATCTCCTCTGCTGTTTCAGAACGATATCTGATCCATCTCCTCTGATACTTGTCTGCTCAGTTCATTGGTCGGCCAAGAGAAACTCGCTAGCTGTAGTGCACACAATTTTCAGTTTGAAACTTCGCCTGCTGCTTTTATTTGCAGGAGGTTGGACTTTCATCGAACTTTTGATTTACTTTATATCACGTAGTAGTATGCTTATTGGATGACCCCTTTGGACCATCAGTGTTTAGTTTTCCAAGTCTAGTTCAGGATAATATTCTGCTTTAGTTGAGCTGCAATTCGGTAATGCACACAAACTGTCAACTGCAAGTGAATATGATTGTTAGTTCGATCTGATTATGTCACTAGCTTTTGTACTACTGGAAACACTAACTAATTAAAGGCACATGAAAAGTTGAGCACCTGGTGCATTAACCTTTCCATTAACTATATTTGTAGTATTGCAAGTGGCAAACTAAGAAAGGTAGACTGCAACACATACACAAATTGATCTTCTATAAAAATTAATGTTCTTTTTTTTCGAATGCCAAAAGGCCCTGGATTAAAAGTGTTGAACCCTTCGACGCTACTACAAACAAAAATAGAAATTACAAACGAGTCCTTAGATGGCCCCTTTGGACCATCAGTGCTTAGTTTTCCAAGTCTAGTTCAGGATAATATTCTGCTTTAGTTGAGCTCAATTCGGTAACGCGAACAAACTGTAAACTGCAAGTGAATATGTTTGTTAGTTGGAGCTGATTATGTCACACTAGCTTTTGTACTACTGGAAACACTACCTAAAGGCACATGAAAAGTTGAGCACCTGGTGCATTAACCTTTCCATTAACTATATTTGTAGTCATAGCAAGTGGCAAACTAAGAAAACTAGACTCACACACATAGACAAATGATCTTCTATAAAATCAATGTTCTTTTTTTTGGGTGAAGGCCAAAAGGCCATTTCTTAAAAGCATTGAACCCTTACAATACAAGTCCAAACGAAAATAGAAATTACAAACAGGTCCTTAGAGAAGCCAGCGACATCTTCCTCTTGCGCAAGTAGGCGGAGCATCGTGAGCCATGTTAGGTGCTGCAACTGGAATTCCATGCCGGAGCTAGCAAAACTTTGAATCCGTGGCCGAGACCTTGAGAATTCATCGGGCTATGCCAAAAGATGCCGGTGGACACCATCAGAGATCATCTAGTTTCCCTAGAGAAGAGAACGAGAAGAATGGTTGGATGTGACAAAGATGAATGTCCGAGATACACACCCAACCCACAGATTCGAGAGAGTCCAAACGGCCAGTGGCCGGCGAGCCGATTTTCAGATAACGTATACGCTCCAAAAAATAGTTAAAGATGAAGGATTATCGGAGGTGTATTGCCATGTTCACGCGTATTATATATATGCAACGTTTTTCCTCAAAAAACTGTCAACAAGGACGAATCAAGATACCACCCCACCAAGAAGCGCAGTGTGCCCGCCTAGATCTAAGAGTCCAAACGGCGCATACAATACCTCTAGATCCAACACCGATAGGAGAGAGAGGTATTGCATCAGAGGGGCGGTGTAGAGAAACTTTACTCGTTGCCCCCATTGCCACCGTCGAAACCGATATCATGGATGACCGAAACTCTACATAACTAAACCACCATACTATTTGACACACATGGAACAAGGTTGACCCGAGGTTACCCTCCCACCCGCCGTCGCTTGAGCAGTCCATAGAGGTTAGGGGACCCGATACGCCGTTGGCTAGCTAGGGGTCTACTATGTGTCCGCTTGCTATATTAGATACAATGTTTTTCTCACAGCGACTCACCCGGTGTGGGCTTAACAATTTACAAGTAAATTAACTTGTAATACGGCACAAATTTATATCGTTGTGCAAGCAAAAATATGAACTGCTATACATTAAATTGCAGACGGTTTACATGCAAACTTAACCACTTTAGTGCCAGAAAGTTTTTAGTTGCACATGAGCATGAATGCTCTCGTTTTTTCAAAAAAATAGAAAATAGTATTTCTGTATATTTAAACTTACTGAAAAGAAAACATACAACCAAATATATATACACATAGAGTACTCACGCCACAAGTTTCGTTAAAAAAATACTATGTACTTTGATATACACAAAAAAAGATGATTTTTGGACTGAAACAAGAGCTTTTTTATTCATTTATTATACCACCATAAATTAGTTTTTCCGTAGCATAAAATAGAACACCTTTTTAGCAACTTATCACATGTATACGGAACACATATTACATATTCAAGGAAGTTTTCTTGGATTTTTTTCAAAAACTGAGATCCTTGGATATATAACGACTTTTTTAGGGAGTATTCAAGGGCATAAACCATGCAAAAAAGAGGCATGAAAAAAAAGAGACGGAAGGGGACCTGGAAGAGCTCTATTTGCCTCTGCCATAGGTGTTACTATCTACTAGCTAGTAAACTCACATATATAAAAAAAAATCAAGTTTGTGATTTACAAGTCACAAATTCATATCATAAATACTACTGGCATACAAGAAAAATATGCATCACTAAACCTTAAGTTGCACATAGTTTACATGAATACTTTATAAACACTTAAGTGTTTAACTTACCTATATGTATAAAGAATCAGCGGCCAAGATTTGTGACCTTGAAATATTTATTTCTCAGTCGACGATGTATTTAAAAATTGCCTTTGTCATCCGACCGATGGTATTTTTTTCGTCACACCTATTCAAAAACATGAATTGAGTCTCCAATCACTTCCAATTTAAATTTCCCGAGTGCATGCAATTTGCAGCGTGATCGAATATCGTATCATCGGAAGAAGGACTGGGGTATTCAAGGGCATAAACCCTGCACACACAAAGTTTCAAAAAAAAAAACCCTGCACACACAAAAAAGAGAAATGGAAAAAAAAATGGAAGGGGACGTGGATCGGGGCGATCAAAGGGTACATATTCCGCTACGGTGGTACTGGCCATATTCCCCACATCACATTTCTTTCCGTGGGCAGGGAAATGAGGGAATCCCACGGCCACTGGCCATATTTCCGTGCTCCCCAACTTGGCCCGGCCAGATCCCAAACGCCGTCCCCGATCGGCGATCGGAAAGCAACGCCGTCTCTCTCTCTCTCCGTGGGTGTTCTGCGCCTCCGCGGCTCGACCTCGATCGACCGGACCGAATTGTATTCGCCAGGAGCTAGCTAGCGTGCGCGCATCGCCGCCGTCCCTGTCTTGGATCGATCCCCGGCGCACGGGGAGGGAGATAAGAGGGACGCGTCCAGGCTCGCGCGAGCGCTCTTTTCGGGGGATAGGGAGTTGCCGCTCTCGATCGGCTCCGGCGGATGGACGGAATATTTGAACGGAACGCGACATTGCCGTCGAGCGAGCGGTCTGCTTCTGCTGCTGGGGCATGGGCGTGACCGGCAGGGGGTGGCGAATCCGGATCTTTTTCGTGGCTGGGATGGGTACTACTCCACCGTGATCCGTGGCTGCTGGGGCTAGAAAATATGTATATATTCTCGCGGCAGGGCTGGCAACTTGGTCGATCGTGGTCTCGTGGATAAGGAAGATGAGCTCCCGGAGAAAAATCTCGAGGCTATTTTTTGATTACAACAAGAAACGACGACCAGCCTAGTTGTGACGTCCGTGCGTGCATGTAGTCAGGACTTATAGTAGGGGTGTTTTTTTTTTTTTTGAAACATAGGTAGGGGTGATTTTTTATTTTTATTTTTTTGAAACAGAGGTAGGGGTGATCTTTTGTATGATCACGTAAGGTGCCTGTGTGTGCGGGGAGGCTAAGAGCATCTCTAGTGGCATGTGTATATGGAGGTGGATGCTAAATATACACGATTAAAGTCAAAAAAACTGCTCCCAGTGGATCGTGTATAACGTCGTGTAACATACACGCCGCATCCACGAGAGTATCAGGCGTGGGATTAAACACCACGAAGCCACGCTCGTGGACTCGCCAAAAGGAGGCAGCCGCTCTCCTCCGCCTCTGTCCGAACCTGGATTGCGACCTGGATTGCGACGGCCCCGGCCTGGAGGGCGGCCTGGAAGGCGGCCTGGAGGGCGGCGGCCGCGGGTTGGAGGCAGAGGAACTCATCCTGATGGAGAGGGCGCGGAGAGAGGGGCTGGGGGAGGTGGGGTTAGCGCCGGCACGGCCTGGAGGGCGGCGGGCCGGCGGCCGCGGCCTCGAGGCAGAGGGAGAGGGGCTGGGGGAGGTTGGTTGAGCGTCGACGCGGCGTGGAGGGCGGCGGCCGTGGCCTCGAGGGAGAGAGCTCGATTGTGGCCTGGAGGGCATCGTGGCCATCTTGAGAGAGGATGGCGGGGAGAGAGGGGCTGGGGCCGCGGCCTGGAGTGCGGCGGCGGCGGCCTGGAGGGAGAGGGGCTGGAGTGCGGCGGCGGCGGCCTGGAGGCTCGGCTCGATGGGCCACGAGCTACGGAGGATTGGTGCTCAGGCTGCCTCGTTTTGGTGTTTCCCATCGATGGTAGTGGTAGGTGGGATTTAGTGCTGCCCATCGATGGTACTAGTAGGATGCTCACCGCAGATCGAGAAACTAGCAGCGTAACTAATTAGCCACCACCGTAATCAAATAGATTATTTTTTACATGGTGCACACAATTTGTTTGTCTCGTGTGAACTTGTTCTAGGAAATTTGATATTTTGCTTAACAATATAAATATTCACTTAGACTCTTGGACGTTTCTAATTAAAGTAATGATTATTGCACACTTACTCTATGGTAGTTGTGATTTGGTGCTGAACTTCGTTGTAATCTGACACAGACTGCTACCAAAATTCTATTGATTTGCTAAGATATTTTGTTTCATGTGTGTATTTTTTGATTGTTTGCAGATGGATTATGTCGAAACAAATGTTCGGGATAGCGAGGAACTTCTTTGAAGTAGTCGTCCAGAGAAGAACAAATTCGGCATCTCTTTCTCGATCGATTATCTGACGTCCATGCTTTGAACCGTCATGGCGTTCATGCTTGAAATATAGTTGTTTGAAAAATATAGCCGTTGGGATATACACGTCCTAATTTACACGTTCCACTGAAAAACTAGGAGGTGTAAAATTTAGCAACGTGTATATGGAGGTGTATATGGAGATATACACGTCCAATTTTACACCTTCCACTAGAGATGCTCTAATACGCGCGCATGCACGGGGCTGTCCTAAGAAAAGCAATCGGTTTCTAGCTAATTCTGTGCACTGCAGTACTAGCGCCAGATCCGATCTCCGAAGGGTTCACATCATGTACTGTATGTATATATGATCCCCGCGTGTGCAGCACGCGCGTATCCGATACTTTTGTTTCTTCTTGCTCTGTTTCCTTCCTGTAGAGACTAGTAATTGGGCACGTGCAATGCACGTGTCTTCGTATTTTATTGGCAAGAAGACAATAATAAGCTTGGCGATCATATTAATAAAGCTTAGTGGACATTAAATGGGGATAATTGACCAAACCGACCGCACGGGAACACCCAACCATCTATCACATATCGTAAAAAATAAGGCTTACACATCTTTGGCCCTCATGATCTATGCGGCCACTCGTATTGGATCCTCGATGTGATGGATGCGCATACGAAAAATAATACTACCCGAAATTGCTTAACAAAGTATACAATACCGTTTTTCCTCTTATTTGATAGAGAGACCTGGATGAACATGCCCTCATCTTCACCTAGTACCTGCCGAAGTTGTGCTCGCCTCCAGCCATGAACGGGACGATGACGCCACTACAAACTGAAATGGTCAGTCTTGCACTTCAGTAGAGTTGAATGATATGGAAATAGGAACCATTTGAGATCATTGATATTAGTAAAACACATGGAATATCTTACAAGCTAATAATCTAGCATGAGAATGTGGTTCTGCAATGAACAATTACATGTCATAAGGCTAACAAAAATGTAACTTCCACATATCTGCAGTACTTCGATCATTCAGTTTGTGTTTTGCATGTGAAGGATCAGTCGGCCACATGGGAGCTGCTATAGGACAAAATGAAGATTCAGTACCTAGCTATAGTCATCTGTCCACTGAAAAAAGGGAAATATAACATACCTTTCAGCGTTTTGAAAGAACAAAGAGTTTGGAACAAAATGTTCCGCATGGTGTGTAAAACATAACCTCTGAGTCACTTAGGTGTCGTGCAGGGCGTCGGGCGTCGGCACGCCATGCAGGGCGGCGACGACGTGCAAGGCGCCGGGCGCTGGGCGAGCACGGTAGTTCGTCGGCGTCGGGCACCAACACCATGTACTATTCTTAGCTACAATATCAAATCACTAAGAAATATTTATACCTATTTCATGCCTTGTCAAAATGATGAGTATACACCATTAAAGCAAGAAAAAAATATGAGTATCTACATATTAATAGGAGGACATATTTTATACCCAACTACATGTGGATAAACTTGACAAATCATACTGTATTTTTTTAGTACAGATTATGGTGATGAACTCAACTTTTCATCTAAGCTCGATAAAACTGAGCCTGCATAGCTAATCTTTTCACTTCCAATAGCAACCACCGTACACAAAATAGCTCCAAGTTACAACCTATGTATCATCTATTAAGCCATCTAATCCTACCATCGATAAATACCATCTCCAAGTTAGCGAATCTTAAGTTATACACAATATAAGCCAAACCAATGGCCATGAAAAAACCTTCAAATAAAACAACAGACGCCCTCAGGAGATCAACCGATCCATCATGACCTGCATGGCCTCTTTCGCATAGCCTCAGCCTCCTGACGGAGCCATGTGCACATCAGGCCATTAGAAAAGAAAAGCTAATCTGCAGCCGCTGCCGCGCGCACGACCTGGCCAGGACCTGGTTTCCGTTGCAAATCTGGGAAAATAACTGAGGGCGTGCGCGGTTGTTTCGATGCGAGCGCTTGAAAATGCAGTGTCCAATCGTGTGGCAAACGATGTTGAGGACGAACAACGGTGGGGGTAGACTCTCGCGCGGCGGGCAGACTCTCACGCGGCTGCGTCCTCAGAGGAGGCAGGCTCGCGCGGCGGCGGCGGCGGGTAAGGCAGCGCCGCCGGCTCGCGTGTAGGACGGTGATTATGGCGTGCATCGCGTGGTTGGGACCGGTCGGAAAAAAAAAATCGTATGTGATTTAGCGCTGATGCGGGCGACGGAACATGGTCAGTTCACCGCTGAACGTAGGATATGTTAGTTGTACGGTCAAGATCATTTGGATCACCCCTTCTCTCCCTTTTTATATTAGTGGTGATAATGCATCTGAACATCAGTTCGCATCCGTTCATGCTCAGGACAGACCCAAAATAGCCTAGTCAGGCACTTCAGCTCTGTGTAGTCAATACCAAATTGTGTAGTCAAAAATATATAAGTATAAATATCATTTTTATTATCCTTGCTCGTGGATTACACACTACGCAAGCTCTCTCAGTAGTAAGCGCCTAACACGTACAGTACTTTTTTTTGCCAAGTTTCACCGCGCACGAGATATATTGATCGATCTGACAAGGCAGGCAACAAACAAACAAAAACCTAGATGCCTCTGCACAATCAACGGAGCGTATTGCGACAGTGCTAGCTAAAAAGCACGGATGATATTATTGAGGCCACGGATGGATCCATCACGACGTCGTCGCTTTTGTCAATAGTGGAAACTGATCCTTGTGGATTTTTGTCCACAGATCGATCAACCTCTCACCGCAGCGCGCGCAGGCCACCTCAAAGCCCGCCCCTGTACCCGAAAAGGAAGGCGAGATGTGCATTCGATTGCCTTTTCTGGCATCTATATGTGAGATTTTTAACGACTAGCCAGTGATTTTCATACGCTCTTCATTATATCACCAAAAGCAAGAATTGAAGGTGGGACATGCCACCTTGAAGGAGGAGAAATCGTTCGAAGAAAATGAAAATAAAAAGACTGGTGCCATAGGGAAGATGTCTGGTTTCGATCCCTTTGCTAGTCTTCTTGGTTGCAGCCTTTCTGGTGTTGCTCCTTTGAGTTGTGACTTGTGACGATCCTCGTGTCGACGGTTTGTACGATTCACGTGATTGCAAGCGTTTGTCGAACCGTTTTGTGGTTCTGAGGGTTTGGGAGAGTTCGCTTGCTCGGTTTTGTCGTGGCTTGGTTCTTTTATCTATTTTTTGAAACGGTTTTCACCCGATGTTAGGATAATTGACATGCCAACTCTTATTTAATGAATGAGGAAAAAAAATGCTTTGTTCAAAAAATTAGGAAAAAACTGTACATGTGGATCTAAACCCAAAGATAAAATAAAATCAGACAAAATACCAAACGGATGCCGAAGGGCATGTACAATGGTCATATCTTAGTGTTGCAACATAAAGTAATTGCTGGGATGACGGAGAGAAAAATAAAAATAAAAACAGGTTCATCTTCTCTTACCGAAAAGGCCGCACCACAAATTTTGAGATATCTGTTACTCCCTCCGTTCACTTTTATAAGGCGAACTAGCTATCCCCACGTGCATAACAAAATGAGTGAATCTAGACTTATTTTGTGTATAGATTCATTCATTTTAGTATGGATGTAGTCAAAATGAAAAACATAGCTAGCGCGCCTTATAAAAGTGAACGGAGAGACTATCTATCTATACTATAATATTGCTAGGTGCCGTGATGGTACGTACGTGGTGGTACGTCGCTTCCTTGGTTCGTTTCCCGCAATCGATCGGTCTCTTCTGGGTTTGGGTTTCGTATGTCAGGTATCACGCGTCCGTGTCAAAGTGGGTTATTTTTTCCGTTAAACAGTCCAACAGGGACTCGAGCACACGCAAGCGCACATGTGGGCCAAGGCCCAATACGGAATATCTGATCGATAGTTGACTGTTATTTCCACACATGGCTATCACATGATGCTAACAACAGGTGAGTGTTACTTCTACTAATGTGCACATGTACATCTACTAATGTGCACATGTACATCCAATCCATATTCATGTTGCCGGCCATAATAAAAAGAGGATTGGACACATAAAAAAGAGTTGAATGGGAGAGTCCTAATCCTACTTACTAGGGAGTCTTAATCCAACTTAGCTAGGTTATTTGTTGTTATAAATACTAACAAATATGCTCGTGTCTTATGTCTGGCGAATAAAAATAAAAATCCATCATCCGTAAAATCAAAATCAATCATCTGTTTACATCAATTGGATGGTCCTTCTCTTATTTGCAACCTGCTAAGAGGAGCAACAATTATAGCCATGAGCAACTGTTTCTGGCGATTCAACAAAACTTAATTTATTTAGTGTTATCTCATGTATTTAATAATAAAACTTTGTATGATATTTTCATACTTTTATATATGCATGATGCAAACATAGAAGATCGAAAACCACGTATTGTGTTTTTTTCACTTTATGAGTATTGTTGTATAGTGAAACATGTAAGAAGGTTAAAATTTGGGTGAAACCGGTGGTGCCCAATGATACAGAAAAAATCCGAGTATACTTCACATTGTATTGTTTGGTCTATTTTGCAACGCACGGGCACTATGCATGGGCGAACTAAGACTAAGTTGCATGGATTGATCGTCTTAGCGGCAAAGTTTGGTACGCCCCGACGTTAATCTTTCGAAAGTTTTTTTTCCTCTCCCGTCGCAACGCACGGGCACGTTTGCTATTAGAGAGAAGACGCAGAATAGCTCATTGTATATCATGTTTTATTGACATGTCTAAATTACGTGCGAGACTAAGAATAACTCATTGTGTTTTTTCTTTTTTCTTTTTGGTCTTAGGCCCACCACTATTTGCTCCTCCTATATCAATATAAAAGGCAAAGTAAATTTCTGTTTCAAAAAGAGACTAAGATAAGATTGTCACATCAACCATTGTACATTCTCTAATAGTAGCGTGGAGGCGCATAGTATAACTCGTGATGCTAGGAGGGTAGGCGAAGAGGGGAGCGGTTGAGTGGGAGCTTTGGTGCGTGAGCTGATAGAAGCATGCGCTACAACTGTACGTACGTTGGCGGCTCGCTAGCTGCGAGCATGCATCTTTCCTCCCGGCCTCCATCGATCGATCTCGACTGAAAGAAAGGCGGGTCGATTGAGGCGAGATAAAGCTTTAGCTAGGCTTCTCTCCGTCGATGAGTCTCTCACGGGAGCTGCGTGCACCCGTGGCCCCGTCACCGGCCGGCTGCCACCTCAGCCAGCCGGCCTAGTGTTAAGGGCCGCCCTGCCTGTGATAATTGATGCAACTTCTGTTCTTCGATCTGGACGTGCGATCGAGCATGCATGATATGATGCGGAGCCACCCAGTTTATATATATAAAAACACTCACCTCAACCTCCAAATATACTCCATATTGCCAGCCATTCCAATCTTTTGTCATGTGGTGCAGCTAGCATCGAGCTAAGCCAAGCCACCATGCACACGAATATTTGCATGACGTACGCTTTCAGGAAAAAACAAACAAGAGAAAGAAAATGCATGGCTGTAACGCGCGCGCTTTCGAGCCGGTCGGTTTCCAGTTAACCACCACCAAAGCTGCTTAATAATTAAGCTGATCTACACTAATTAGTCACTAACACGAACACTAACGTACGCATCGATCGTCGTTTACCCTACGTTACATGACTCTGCCTTGACGCGATGCATGGCGAAAACAAACACTGTTTTCTCGGCGTGAACGACCGGCCGCCGGAGGAGACGATCGAGATCAGCTCTGACGTGGCGATCGGCCCAAACTCCGGCGCCGGCGGCCTCCAGGTTTCCAGTAATAACCGCCGCTAGCTCCAGCTGCGGCCACTCGTTTTCGTTAACTTTTGCTTCGTCGCCGTCCGTATCCGGTTCTCTATCGCTTCATATTTTTGTGACTTGAAAAGATCGACCGACCGTTAATCGACCGCGCGCAGGCAGCTTAATATGTTCTTTTTCTTCTGTTTCAGTTTCACGCTTTTACTATATCGGGGAAATCTTATATTGTGATTTTTTTTCTTCTCTTCCGCTCTTTTTTTTAGAGAACTGCATATGTATTACACAAAGAACGAATACAAAGACTCGAGCAATACAGAACAACATACGCAGGAAGCATAGCTACGGAGGAGAACAACGCCGCCGCCGACGCCGGAGACGAAGAAGCCGACGCTGCAGCACCACCTTCCATCGGCCACCAAACCCGGCGAAGCCAGCAGGGTCTCTGTCGTGGGGTCACTCTTCGACTACCCCACGGTGGGGATACCTGGGTCACGCCAAGCCCATCAGCCTGATGACGAGGGCCCAAGGAAGGCCCAAGGAGGACGACGTGCGGCCCAAGATAGTCGACGCTAGGTCATGCGACCCCAGCCATGCTTGTAAGCGCCATCGGCACCGTTCACCTGAGACCTAGCCTACCATATAAAGGCTAGGAGGGTCCTTCGTCTAGGGTACGCTCATAGCCGCCACACAAACCCTAGCGAGATTGCCATCTCGCCATTGTAGCCACAACTCGCCATCAATAACCAGACAAGCAGGAAGTAGGGTGTTATCCTCCGGGAGCCTGAACCTGGGTAAAACGCCTCGCTTGTCAGCCGTCGTGATCACCAGCGCTCAACTCTCTCCCCCTCAATCAACCCGGGGTGCATAACCCAGGGATTTGCCGAGTCCACCCTCGTCAATTGGCGCCGTCTGTGGGAAAGAACGAGCGCTGGAACCATGGTCGCACCGGCTCCATCAACTTTGAAGACCGACGTCTGCATCACCAAGGAGCCAATCTGCTTCGGCTCCTTCGAGTACACCTTCCACCCGCCGGCCCACCGCTCGGTGTACGCCGATCTGCACGTAGGTATGTGCCTCACCTTCGGTACCATGCACTACTTCGTAGACAGCTGTGGAGTACTCAGATCCACGGCGATCACCGCGCCGGCGGTGGCACCCGCATCTGCCGCGCTGCCCAACCACCCCCCACCTGCTGCGGAGATCGCATCTGCTGCGACTGCGGCGACAGCATCTTCGACTGCTGAGAAGATCGCGTCCGCCTCGACTACTCCGACCGCCTCCGCTGCGGCAGAGATCGCGCCCAACGCGGCCGCGCCATCAGCGTCTCCGGCTCACGGAGATCGCATCTGCTACGACTACGTCGACCACCTCGTCGACCACCGCGCGGATCGAGTCTACTTCAACTACCTCGATCGCGTCGCTGGCAAGGCCAAGATCTGCATCAACTTCGACTACGTCGACCACGCCTTCGCGCGCAACGAAGGTCGCGCCGTTCTCATCCACGCCACTCGCGTCTCCATCGACTCGCAAGATCGTCAACAAGCCAATCGCGCCCACGTCGACGACAGCGACATCACTCCTCACGTCCGCGGCGAAGGTCGCGAAACTCCAGGGAAGGAGCCTCGGCGGCGACTGTGGTGTCCACCACGTCGCACCCATTTTCAGCTCCGAGCACGGCTCGGACGAAGGAAGCAGCAGTGGCAGCACCCGTCCCACTGCCCAGATCTACCCCGCGCAAGTCTTCATGATCGGCCAGAGGCCGCAGGGCAACGACGACGAACCCGCATACCCACTGGAGGTGGTCATGCCGGACCAGGTGACGCGACTCACCATCACCCGCGACATGGCAATCAAAGCCCTGAAGCACGTCGAGGACGGCACGTACCCCCCACCGGATGCACCCCGGGAGGACCTTATGGCGGTCCAGTACCTGCTGCGGAAGGAAGGCGAACGACTCCGCGCAGAGAAGGCCGAGCTCCTCCGACGCAAGGAGGAGGCCGACGCGTCGAGCGCCAGGAGGGCCGCTTACTCGTTCACTGCCTCAACAGAGGTCTCACAAGGAGCAAGGCGCCACAGAGCCCGCGTGCCCCTGATGACGGAGGTCGACCGCGCTAGAGTCACCCGCAACCTCGAGTCATCATACATAGAAGACGCAGACGGAATACCCGTCCCCAAGACACCCGGAGCCGCACTCATGGCAGTCGAAACATACCTGCGGCTGACACAGCCGCCTGAGGGCGACTCGCGCGCTCTCCTCCACAAGCAGCAGATCATGTCTATCAAGGCACTCGAAGACGCACTGGTAAACAAGGCGCCGACAGAAAAAGCGCGAGAAGATCGAGATCGCCGCGACCACGAGCCCGCAGCACTCGCAGCCCCGGCGACAAGACAACTGCGACAACCGCAGCCAGGTGAAGACCTCCGCAACGTCATCACACAAAGGACGGTAGACCGCAGCCGCACCCAGCGGCCGGTCAGCACGTCCAACTTCGACTACGACCGCAACGACGGCGACTACGAGCCGTGCGGCGCCGCATGCTTCAGCTTCAACATACGCGACACAAGAATGCCCAAGGGCTTCAAGCTCACGGCAGAAGCAGTCAAGTACGACGGGAAGCAGGACCCGAGACTCTGGCTAGAAGACTACCTCATAGCCTGCAGCTGCCAGGGCGGTACTTCGACTACGGCCATGCAGTACATCCAGCTGATGCTCACGGGCTCTGCACGGGTGGCTCAACACTCAACCCAAGAACGCCTTCAGGACGTGGGACGAGTTCGCGGAAGCCTTCGTTAAATCCTTCCTGGGGACGTACTCGAGACCGACGACGTTCGTCGAGCTACAAGCATGCAAGCAAGGACGAGACGAGCCGCTCCGGTCATACATCCAGCGTTGGACCTTGCTCCGCAACACCATGGAGACCGCCTCGGAGGACCGAGTGATGGATGCCTTCATGCACGGCGTCTCCCGCCGCGACCTCCGCGAGGAGTTTGGTAGGCTCCGGCCGAAAAACATGATCGAGGTCATGAAGATAGCAAACCAGTGGGCAGACGGAGAGGACTCGGTCCGCAATAGTTCACACTACTCCGAAGGACGAAGCCGGACCAAGCAACTGGCGAGAAGGGCGCCACAAGAAGAAGCCGCGTTACAACGGCAACGACTCAATCGAGCTAGTAGCGGCGGGATTCCAAACCCCCCGTGAGGATGAAGCGCGCGACAGCAGTCGCCAATACAGCCATGCACAGTACAGTCGAAGCGGCGGTGACCAGAGTCGCCAATACAGCCAGGGCAGTACAACCGAAGCGGCGGCAGCAGCTACCGCAGCGACGGAGGCCATAAACGCGAGTGGCAGAAACGCACACTAAGCCCAGCGGAAGAGCTGGAACAACCCTGCAGGCACCACATGTTCAGGAACCCGGAAACGGGCAAGTGGGGATCCAACCACCTGTTGAAGGACTGTCGAAAGGCACGCAAAATATACGAAGCCATGCAGAAGATAGTCACTCCAGCACCCGCAGCGCAGCCAGCCGCGCAGCTGGCCATCCAGGCAGCACCCGCAGTCGCCAATCCAGCACAGGCGGCGGGAGCCTTTCTGCAGCAGCAGCAGCAGCCGCAGCAAGATGCCCCACCGGTGATCCAGGACGCATATCCAGCGGCACGCGGACAACTCAACATGATACAGAAGGGGCGCCCCTCAAACAGGACCCAGAAGATTATCACTCGCCAAGTTTTCCAAGCCATCACCTGTCCACCTGCAGTACCCGACTACCTGAGAGGGTCAGAGACACCAATCACTTTCTCCAGAGCAGATCACCCGCCTGCAGTACCACGACCCGGGCACGCCGCTCTGGTAGTCGAAGCTCTGATCGGAGATTACACCCTGAAAAAGGTGTTCATGGATGGAGGCAGTGGCATTAACATCATCTTTGCCGACACCCTCAGAAGGATAAACAGACCAACGACGGACTTGGCGGCATCAGAGACCACCTTCCATGGCATAGTACCAGGGCAAGCAGTCACGCCCATGGGAACGATCACACTCGACGTCATCTTCGGCACACCCGAAAACTTCAAGAGGGAGTCGATCGACTTCGAGGTAGTCGACTGGAAGTCGCAGTACCACGCGATACTCGGGCGCCCAACCTTCGCCAGATTCATGGCGGTACCTCACTACGCCTACCTCATGCTCAAGATGCCTGGACCCAAGGGCGTCATCACGGTGCACGGCGACTTCGACCGCTCCAACAGCTGCGACCGCGAGTTCAGCAAGATCTCCGAATTCTTCGGAGTCGAAGAGCACTTCGAGGCAATGGCAGTCGACAACGACAAGACCATCTTCCCAGCCCGCAAGAAACCAGCCAAGGACGCTGCCTTCAACGCGGCTGACGACACAACGACCCATCAGGTCCACCCGACTGACGCCAGCAAGACGGTCAAAGTATCGTCGAGTCTGACTCCCGCATAGGAAGGCGCGCTCGTCGAGTTTCTACGTGAGAACTGGAGAATCTTCGCATGGCAACCCTCTGACATGCCAGGAATACCCAGGAACCTCGCCGAGCACTCCTTAAAGGTCCACAAGGACGCCAGACCCGTCAAACAGGCCATGCGACGCTTTTCCGGGCCCAAGCGAGACGAAATCAGCAGAGAAATCGATCGACTGCTGAATGCCAAGTTCATCCGAGAGATCAAGGACTCGGACTGGGTCGCCAACCCAGTCCTAGTGGAGAAGAAGAAGACGAAGAAACTCCGCATGTGCGTCGACTTCACCGCCCTCAACAAATGCTGCCCCAAGGACCATTTCCCGCTCCCGCGGATAGATCAGATCATCGACTCGACTGCAGGCTGCGAACGCCTGTCCTTCCTGGACGCCTACTCAGGTTACCAGCAGATCAGACTGAACGTCGACGATGAGGAGAAGACAGCATTCATCACACCCGACGGCGTTTTCTGCTACCAGACGATGCCCTTCGGGTTGAAGAACGCTGGTGCCACGTACCAGCGCACAATGCAAGCATGCCTCAAAGGGCTCATCGGGCAGATCGTCCAAGTCTACGTCGACGACATCGTCGTCACCACCCGCAAGGAGGACACCCTCATCGCCGACCTCCGCAAGGTCTTCGCCGCCCTCGACGAGTATCAGATCAAGCTGAACCCAGACAAGTGTGTCTTCGGCGTGCCAGCCGGAGAACTGCTTGGGTACCTCGTCTCTGCAAGAGGAATCGAAGCCAACCCTGAGAAGGTGCAAAACATACTCGCAATGCCAGCACCGACCAAGCTTCACGAGGTGCAACGCCTAGCCGGCCGAGTCGCAGCTCTCAGCCGGTTCATAAGTAAGTTGGGAGAAAAGGCCCTGCCTTTCTACCAACTGATGAAAAAGACAGACAAGTTCGAGTGGACAGAAGAAGCGCAAGTCGCGTTCGACCAACTCAAGAAAACACTCACGACTTCCCCAGTACTGGTGGCTCCACTGGAGAACGAGCCGCTATACCTCTACGTGTCAGCCACAAACAGGGTGGTCAGCACGGTACTCGTAGTCGAACGAGAAGAAGAAGGGCACAGCCACCCTGTCCAGCGACCCGTCTACTACCTCAGCGAGGTGCTGACCCTGTCCAAGCAGCGCTACCCGCACTACCAGAAGCTGGCCTACGGAGTTTTCATGACTTCAAGGAAAGTAATCCATTACTTCTCCGAGCACCCGATCACGGTGGTAAGCTCCTCCGGGCTCTCCGACATCCTGACCAACCAATGCGCGACAGGACGAGTCGCTAAGTGGGTCGTCGAGCTAGGACCCTGGGGGCTGAAATACGCTCACCCGAAGTCAATCAAGGCCCAAGTGCTCCCAGAATTCACCACCGAGTGGATAGAGGCCCAGCTGCCAGATGTCCCCGACCTGTCCAACGCATGGACAATGTACTTCGACGGCTCCAAAAAGTTCAGATCAGCCGGGGCAGGAGTCATCCTCATCTCCCCCAAAGGCGACAAGCTGAAGTACGTGCTACAGATGGACTTCCCAACACCCTCCAACAACGAGGCTGAGTACGAAGCCCTAATCCATGGCATGCGAATGGCCAAGAACTGCGGCGCCACTCACCTCATGATCTACGGCGACTCCTACCTCGTCGTGCAGCAAACCATGAAGGCCTGTGACGCCATCGCCGACAACATGATCGCCTACAGAGACCTGTACAACCAGCTGGAGGGCACCTTCGACGGCTGCGAGTTGCGGCACATCGGCCGCGAAAGCAACGAGGAAGCCGACGCCCTCGCCAACCTGGGCTCAGACAAGGCGCAGGTGCCACCCGGCGTCTTCCTTGAGCGCATCACGCAGCGGTCTGTCAAACTTCGACCCACGCCCGGATCCTCCACACCATCAACGAGCACCGCCGACCCGCCAGGCAAAGAGAAGGAGCCAATGGAGGTTCTGCTCATCGAGCCCACCTGGACGAGCCCATATCTGGCGTACATGCTGCACCAGAGACTGCCAGTCAACTCAGTCGAAGCCAAGCGCATTATTCGCCGCTCGAAAGGCTTCACCATCATCAAGGGGGAGCTATACAAGCGAAGCATCTCAGGAGTCCTGCAAAGGTGCGTTGATCCAGTCGACGGTCAAGCCATCCTGCTCGAAATCATACAGGCACCTGCGGGCATCACGCCAGCAGTCGTGCCTTGGTGGCCAAAGCCTGCGAGCCGGGTTCTACTGGCCCACCGCAATGCAAGATGCGAAGAACTCGTGAGAAATGTCTCGGCTGCCAGGAGTTCGCCAACAAGCCGCACGCGCCAGCATCGGCACTGAAGACCATACCACTCTGCCTGGCCCTTCGCTCAATGGGGGCTCGACATGGTGGGTCCACTCAAGAAATCCTCGCCAGGGGGCACACTCACCTCCTGGTAGCAGTCGACAAGTTCACAAATGGATCGAAGCCGTGCCTATCACAAGTTCGACTGCATCCTCAGCAGTTAACTTCATCAGGTCCATCATCTTCAGGTTCGGGGTGCCAACAGCATCATCACCGACAACGGCACGAACTTCACAGCCGAAGAATTCAAGGACTTCTGCTCCGAGCAAGGCATCAAGCTCAACTACGCATCTGTCTCGCACCCGCAATCCAACGGCAGTCGAAAAGGCCAATGGTTTAGTCTGCAAGGGCATCAAGAAGCGCCTGCGAGTACCATTGAGGCGCGCGCAGGCGCCTGGGTCGAAGAGCTGCCATCGTGCTGTGGAGTCTGCGCACTACGCCAAACAGATCCACTCAGTACACGCCATTCTTCATGGTCTACGGCGCAGAAGCAGTCATGCCATGCGACATCAAGTTCGACGCCCCGAGTGGTGGCCTACGACGAGTCCGAGCAGAAGAAGCACTCGAGGACGACATGGATACCCTGGACGAAGCACGCGACATCGCCCTTACCCGCACAGCCGTGTATCAGCAAGACTTACGCAACTATCACGGACGGCGACTGCGGCCCAGAGCGTTCGTCCCCGGCGACCTTGTCCTCCGCCTCAAACAGAAGAAGGTGCACAAACTAGCCTCCCCGTGGGAAGGTCCATACATCGTGACAGAGGCAATTGGCGGCGGAGCTTACCGCCTGAAGGACTCGAAGACAGGGACAGTCTGCAGCAACCCGTGGAACGTGGCGCAACTGCGCCGCTTCTACGCCTAATCGACTCCCCCTTGTAACAAAGTACTATCTCAAGAAGCGGCAGGTTCCAGACGCACTCTTTCCCTTACCAGGGTACCTGAGGGGACTGGAAGGGTTTTAATGAGGCGGCCTGCTCGCAAAAATCAATGAAGTGATTTGTGGAACAAGCTCTCCCCTTTACTTTTTTAGTCAAAAAGCAACATAAACCTAGGCCGTCACCCGACGCACTCGGGGGCTGCGCCATACAGGTTCAACTCAAAAACCTAGGCCGCCACCCGAAGCACTCGGGGGCTGCGCCGCACAGGTCTAAGTCAAACCTAGGCCGCACCCGACGCACTCGGGGGCTGCGCCATACAGGTTCAACTCGAAAAATCCTAGGCCGCACCCGAAGCACTCGGGGGCTGCGCCGCACAGGTCTAAGTCAAACCTAGGCCGCACCCGAAGCACTCGGGGGCTGCGCCATACAGGTCAACTCGAAAATCCTTGGCCGCCACCCGAAGCACTCGGGGGCTGCGCCATACAGGTCTAAGTCAAACCTAGGCCGCACCCGAAGCACTCGGGGGCTGCGCCATACAGGTCAACTCGAAAAATCCTGGCCGCACCCGAGCACTCGGGGGCTGCGCCGCACAGGTCTAAGTCAAACCTAGGCCGCACCCGACGCACTCGGGGGCTGCGCCATACAGGTCAACTCGAAAACTAGGTCGCCACCCGACGCACTCGGGGGCTGCGCCGCACAGGTCTGACTCGCCACACCTCGGCCGCACTCGAAGCACTCGGGGGCTGCGCCACACATGTCTAATTCAAAATCCTAGGCCGCACTCGATCCGCTCGGGGGCTGCGCCATACAGGTTTACAGACGTCTACAAGATACAATTTACTAACTCGGGGGCTACACCCACCTCGACATACATACACTCATATTTCCACTTGGAAAAATTTCTTTTACAAGCTAACGCTATGCAACAGCACTCTACTGCTCTTATTCTACAGGCTCGCCCTTTGGCGCATCAAGTGGCCCTACAAGGTGCTCGCTAGAGTTCTGGACCTGCTGAATCATCTGGCGCGCAGCCGCAAGAGTATCGGCATAGTCACCCTCTCCAGGCAAGCCGTCAAGCACCTTGTGCAATGGAAGATTAGGCCGGTGCAGTCGAACGTATGCCAACGCCACGTTCGCCCCGGCAACAAGTTGAGCGTGCACGACTTCCTTCAACGCACTGCCTTCACGGAACCTCTCCAGAAGCGCAGTCAGTCCATTCGGCTGTTCGTTGTGAGGAAAGTACACCTTGTTGATCTGCCAGAGGGTTTTTCTGCAACCTTCCAAGAGCACAGCAGCCCGCCAGGTGCGATCCAGCATTCGTGCCAGTACACTGCCTTTGGATTTGTTCGACCAAAACTAGCGCGCTTCGGGTGAGTCACCGGCGGCCTCTTTCTCTACTCGCTCGTCCACTCGAAGCTGCTCAGCCTTCCAGTCAGAGTTCACATCTGCATCAAGGCCAAGCATTAAGCATAGCAGGAAGACACAAGCCGAAGCAAAAACGCTAGAAGGCCAACCTTGCAGCTGTTGACTGATCAAGTCCACCTCGCCAAGCAGAAACTCTTCGCGCTGGGAGAACGGCGCAACGGGCCGCGACCTCAATCGCTCCAGCTCCAACTCAGCACTCTTCAGGTTCGACTCGAGCTCAACCACCTTGTTCCTCATGAAGGTGATCACTCTCTGGTCATTTACGCTTCGCACAGGAACTGGAGGAGCTTGACGGCGACAACGAGTAGGTGCAGCCGAAGTGGTGTCCTCCTCATCGTCCGCGCCAGTCGTTCCAGCAACGTCAGGAGCTTCGCCCATATCAGACTGCCAAGAATTGACAGCGTCAAGCCAGGAAAAGAATCAACATAATTCATCCAAGCCAGATATCAAAAAAGACTCGGCGACTGCACCCCCGAGGGAGCGAATTCACATTTCATCATCAGCATGTTCACTCGCACAATATAAAGTGCATTACAGACTCAAGCCCAAAAGCAGAAGCATAGTCCTAAAAGGAAAAGTCTACACTACAGACTCCGACTGGGACCGGCTCTTCCTAGCAGCAGCCAACTCGGTCATCTTAGCAATCCTCTTCTCGAAGGTGGAGACAAGCTTCACGGCCAACTGGCTCGCCTGCACTTTCACCCCGCTAAGGGACGGAGTCTTGCCATCAGGCTTTCGAGGGAAGTCGCTGACAACCTTCTCAAAATCGCCTACGACTTGGTGAGCAAGAAGCAGCTGGAAAGTGAGCTCTGAGCCGCGTACCGTCTGCGCGCGCGTGAAGTCCGCCAGGACATTCGAATTGCCTTCGAATGGAGCCGCGAGTGCGTCAACAGCAGCTGGTGGCGGCTTGTTGGGGAAGATATTCCGGTGCACAGTCGCTAAGACCTCCGTCGACTTCTGCAGTGCCGCCGTCGACTGCTGCAGCGCTGCCGATGCATACGCGCAGACGCGGTCGACGAAGCTAACAGCCTCCGCCAAGCCGACGCTCTCGCTGGAAGTCCCTTCTGGAGGAGCACCTCCGCAAGTCTCTGATCAAAAGAAATCCACACCCGTAAGACGTCAGAAGTCGAAAAAAGGCAAAGTAGGCACTGAGCCGAAAAACTTACTTCCAACAACATCTGCGAGTGCGAGCAAGCGGTCGACCTGGGTCTTCTCCAGATCATCCCGAGCTTGTTCCCGCTTTTGGGCTTCACCCAGCGACTTTTCCAGCTCCGCGACCCGCGTCTTCATGCTCTCCTTCTCGCCTACGGACCAACGGAGCAAAGTTAGCAATAAAAGGCAATCGATGCGTCCCTCGAGCACAAGGGTTCACACTCACTATTCGCCTGCTCCAGAGCAGCGCGGAGTTGATCCCTCTCCTGCTCCATGCGAACGAAGGCTGCGGCTCCCTCCACCTGCTGGCGATAAAATGGCTGCGGGAAACACAAGACATCAATCTGCGCCCGACTATTCTAGTCACGCACATCTTCGGGGGCTACTCCCATCGGGAGCGCTGTTCGCGCACCCGATACAGATTCTGTAGAACGAGTCAAAGGACACTTACATGCTCAAGCAGCCCAGCGTCAGCCGGAGTCGCATCAACAGTTTTCTCCGGCACGGAGGAAGTCGAAGTCCTCAAGGCCAAAGCGTCACCCGCCTGAGCCTCTTCTCCGGTTGTCTTCGCAGTTTGCTCGATCATGGGAGCAGAAGTGTGCTCCATCTCACGAGGCGAAGCAGCAGTGCCAGTACGGTCGCTGTGACAAGATAACTCTATTCAAGGACCCGCAAGTGAAAAAGCACACTCGACAAAAACAAAGCAATGGTTGTGCGACTAACCTGACGACATCAACATCATCTTCACTTCCCAGGGAGATGGAGGCCATCCTCGCGAACTCGGTCGGCGGTGCAGAGCCGAGTGGAGGCACGACCAAAGGTTCAGCCAGGTCACTCGGATGCCTAGCGCCTGAAGAAGACTCGCTCGTCTCTTCCTCGTTCACACCCGCCTCCTTCACAGGCGACGAGGCAGAACCAGAGTCGCCACTCTTTCGCCTCTGCCGCTTCCGCAGCGGCTCCTCATCTTCATCATCCTCCTCCAACTCTTCACTCGGAGAGGTGGCGGAGGGAACTTCATCGTCATCAACCTCGTCTTCAGGGAACTCGGCCTCTTCATGAGGTCCATTCTCCATCAACGGAGGAAGACTGACATAGCCCGAACGACCCTGTCAGCAAAATGAAGCGTTCGAGTAAGGCAAAAGGATTCGACAGAAGAAGATACAAGACAAAGCAAACGAAGCTCACCTCAGGCACAGGATTATTAGGCCCATATGGCTCGACTGGGCACTTGACATTGCACGGGTCAGCGGCTCGGAGACTAGTGATTCTCCTCACCTTCGACTCGACTGCGTCATCATCAAGCTCATTGCCAGCATCCTCACGCGCCCACATCGGGTGGACGCGACTGCGCAGCGGCTGCACCCGAAGCCTGAAGAAGGTGGCGATGAGGTGAATTCCACCCGTCTCGCGCCCGAGACTCTTCAGAAGGCCACGAAGTAGCGTCAGCAAGGGCTGAGTCGCCTCCCTGTCCTCCTTCGACAGCGGGTGCGCCCACGCGTTCGTCTTCCGCAACTCGCGATCAGCCGCGAATCCAGGAAGCCCTGCTTGGTCGCACCTGATGTAGAACCACTTCTTCCGCCAGCCCTGGACGGAGTCGGACTTCTTCATCTGGAAGTAGGAGGTGTCGCCACGCACCTGGATGCCGAAGCCGCCGACTGGGTACACCTGCTTGCTCTTCCCCACGTTCCTCCTCACGAGGAATAGCGACTTCCACAGCAGCCAGTTGGGTGCGATTCCCAGGAAACACTCGCAGAGCACGAAATAGCTCGCGATGCTCAAGACGCTATTGGGAGTCAGATCATGGATCTGAATCCCATAAGCATACAAGAGACCACGGACGAAATCGTGGAGGGGGAACCCGAAACCCCGCGGAAGGAAATCCACGAAGCAAACGCGTTCCCCCTCGCGAGGAGCGGGGAATACCTCTTTTCCAGGAGCGTGCACCGTCGCCTGGTCTGCCGGCGGCAGCAGCCCCTGCGCGCGGAGGGCCTCGAGGTCGGCCTTCTTCACCGACGATTTGACCCAGTCACCGTCGGGCTTCTTCATCACGCTAGCCTCATCGGCGGCGACGGCGCCAGCAACAGGCTTCCCCTCTTCATCGCGGCCTTGCTCATGGAGGGCGGAGGAAAGGAACTAGCAGAGGAGCAACAATGGCGGAGAGAAAGCAGCGGAGACGATGGAATGGGGATGGAATGAACTGTTCACCGCTGCGGTAAAAAATATATACCGCGTGGCCAGTTAATCCAGGCCGTCCTCAGCGAAACCGCACTCCACAACATCATCTGGCCATCCACGTGTCGCGCGGAGATAGCAACCGTCGCCGGCCACGCCGCCCACTACGCGCGGGAATCAAGGCGCCATCATCACACCGCGAAATTTTCGCGCCCAACGGTCAGTATAAAGCGGCAACCGCTGTCTCCAGTCAATACTGACAGTGGACCCGCACTGTCACGTCCCATCGGACACAGAGTGAGCCAGAAAACGTCAGCGCTGACGTCAACTGCGCAGGCGTAGCAAGTAAGCCAATGGGCTGATCGATAACTCGGGCAATTCATTCGAGTGCAAAAATATTCAGTAAGCTCTAAGAGCCGAATAAACTCGAACAGCTCATTCGAGTGCAAGAAGATTCAGTAAGCTCCAAGAGCTGAAGAAACTTGTGCAGTAAGCTAAACAGGCCGAATACACAGTAAGTCATGCAAAGCCAGTCGCGACTCCAACATGTCGAGTCCCATCTTTACTCCCATCGGGAGCGGGCTTTTCGACTGAAGAAAAATTGAGTTTAACCTCAATTGCAAGCAATTCAGCTTAATCTCGGGGGCTACTCCCATCGGGAGCGCTGTTCGCGCTCCCGAGTGACTCAGAACAAAAGTAGTCGAAAAATCACCGACTAAGGCTGTACTCACGGTATTTTACCCTGGAAGTGACAGTTCGACTAAGGAATCCTCCATAAGCCCTGAACGGCCGGAGTCGACCAATTTTACTCATCTCTTTTAGGAACCCGACGGCGTGCCCAGGAGGAAGGAGTCCTTTACCCGACTCTACGATTCGACTAAGCACTCGGGGGCTCCTGTCGTGGGGTCACTCTTCGACTACCCCACGGTGGGGATACCTGGGTCACGCCAAGCCCATCAGCCTGATGACGAGGGCCCAAGGAAGGCCCAAGGAGGACGACGTGCGGCCCAAGATAGTCGACGCTAGGTCATGCGACCCCAGCCATGCTTGTAAGCGCCATCGGCACCGTTCACCTGAGACCTAGCCTACCATATAAAGGCTAGGAGGGTCCTTCGTCTAGGGTACGCTCATAGCCGCCACCACAAACCCTAGCGAGATTGCCATCTCGCCATTATAGCCACAACTCGCCATCAATAACCAGACAAGCAGGAAGTAGCGCGTTATCCTCCGGGAGCCTGAACCTGGGTAAAACGCCTCGCTTGTCAGCCGTCGTGATCACCAGCGCTCAACTCTCTCCCCCTCAATCAACCCGGGGTGCATAACCCAGGGATTTGCCGAGTCCACCCCTCGTCAGTCTCCTCGCAAACGCCGCTTCGACCTCCTACACACCACCACCCCAGCTCCACACCGCCGCTGGAGGACGCGCCGACGTGACGACGACAGAGCCGGGGGACCGGAGTCCCAGAGCCCCAGGTCAACGGCGCCGCCCCGTCGACCCGAAGCAGGGGCCTGGACCGCCCGAGGAATCCGAAGATCCGCGAACGCCAGGACGACGGCGAGCGCCCCGCTGCACACGCAGCAGAGAGGGGAAGCGCCGCCCCCAAAACCACCGCAGACCACGCCACCACCTCCACAGCGCCGCCGGCAGGAACTCTCTCTAACCCAACACTATGTACATGGCGAGATCCGGGGATTCCCCAGACTCCCGCTGCCGGAGCAGCCGCCGGAGACGGAGGAATCCCACGGATCGCCGCCGCGCGAGATGGATTTGACGACGAGCTCTCAAAAATCGCCCTGAGCATTGTAGCTAGGGGATAAGGTCGCGGTGGTGGGATGTGATTCTCTTCCGCTCTTTGTTGCCCACATCGATCGGGGAAATCTTAAAATTGTGCTAATTCTCATAAAACATGTTCTTTTTTGCAATCCCAGTTGAACTATTGCTCTACCAGAAGATGCGCGGTCTAACTTGTTTTTCTCGTGACAATAAAATACAAATATAGGGTCTTTTTTATTCACATGATTCTCAAAACGCAATAACATGTAACACAGGGATAGAAATATAGAATGGCATGTCTTATTGAATCGCTATAGATTAGAAAACTACATGGATTTACATCAAAAGTGTTTGACATCACATAAAAACCAAGAAATTGTAACAAGAGACTTGGGTGGATGGAGTCTTTTCGACAAATCATAGTGCAACGCAATCCTTGGAAGAAACTCGAAAGGTTCCAATCCTACGAAGAAAACAAAATGCAGAGGAAAACAAGGCGAACAAATTAAAATCCTAGAAAATCCCATGGAAATCCATAAGCCCTTAGTGATGTGCATGCAACTTTTGTGTAACTATTATAATTCTATCCAAGTTGTAGTAATTATGTCTCCTTGTTTTTATTTTTGTTTTCTAGCAGGATGATGTTATCGAGTTATCTTCTTTAGACATAGCTAAAGTCTGGTACTCTTTTTAACATCTCTTATCTTCTCAGTCATTTTCTACATGTAAGGGAAAAAAAGACCAAAGTCAGGAAAAATAGACCCTTATAACAAACAAAAGTGCATATAAATTTGTGAGTTGAACAGACCGCATGCAGCTTACATCCAGCTAGCTGATATCTCTCGAATTAAACAACGCGCTTGTGGAATTCTATTTATTTTCTTCCATTTCGCGCTTTGACTAAATCGAGAAAATCTTGCATTGTGATTTTTCTTCTGTTTCGCTCTTTGTTGACCATATCGGGAAAAACTTAAACTTGGATTTTGATAATTCTCACAAAACATGTTATTTTTTGGCAATCACTTTCAAAGCATTGTTCTACTACGGTCGTTAACTTGTTTCTCGTGATAGTACAATACAAGTATAGGGTTTTTGATTCACAGGGTTCTCAAAACACATTAATAGGGAAAAGGAACAGGTGATGAGAAATATAGAATGTCATGTCCTATTGAATCCTTTAAGATTATAAAACTCCATGAATTTACATAAAAAGTTGGTCTCTCGACTTGAATAGCAGAAAACATGACCCGCTAAGCCTTAAAACCGAATAATTTTGAGCTCTCTATTTCCACCCCGAAACGGTTTGGTGGATCACTGCCGCCGTCAAATAGTTTCCGGTCGTCGTACAAACAAAATAATTTTTAGTCGGAAAGAGGGGCTTTAAATTTGCAAGAGAAAACATGGGCAAACGCTATCCAATTTTTTTTTCATACTATGATGTCGTCTGATATTCAAGGAGATATCCACCAAGTTGTTCATAGGCCGTAGTAGAGGAACCAAAATAAAATTTTCGGGCATGACTAGATCTCTCGGTTGTCTGAGATTTAACTACATCTCGGTCGGGTGATGTCACCCGATTCCTAGTTGTATTGCACTTGCAAATGATATACAAAAATCACGAATCACGGTGCAAATCCAATGGTCTAGTCATTTTATATCTCTCAAATTGAAATGCACGTGTAACTAGAAAAATCTCAGTTGCAATAGCACGAATCCACGGGGCGGACGAGAGTGGACTGAGATTTATTACTTCTCAATCCGCCGCTGAAAATTAGCAAAACCGGAATATTCCGCACTAATACTCTTCAGCTATGAGATAATCTCCATAAGGGAATCTCTTAATGGCGCCATAAAGGGCGGGTTAATCCGTATCCAAAAGGACCTGCCCTGGTGAGGCATGGGGAGGTAAAGGCTGAGGCTAGCTGGATTCCATCGCTCCCATAAAAGCCCAATCCCGGCACCCGCACCTGCACATAACGCTCGTGCTCGCAAACAAGAGGCGAGTTCCTGGCGTGACGCCCCCTTGTGCATGTTGCATGCGCGAGATACTGCCCCCCATCATATCCTCTCTTCCGGTCCTGCCGCCGCCGTCGCTGCCGCTGTTAGCGCCGCCCCCCATTGTGAGCTCGGGAGAACAGATCACCAGTCCAACGCGCGGCCGGAATTCAGGTGAGTCGTTTCGTACTACTATGTCTTCTTTCTCTTTCGCCAGGATTGCCGGGTGCGGCGGTGGCGCCGCCTTGAGAGCCTGGGATCCGGCGGCGGGTCGTTCCGGACCGGAGATTAGGGAGTGTTCGTATCCGATCTTAATATTCCGGCGGCGGTGGCGTGATCACGATCCGGCCGTGTCCAAGTCCTAATCCTGGTCATTGGGGAGGTTGCATTGATCCTTGTTGGATTTAAAACGGATATGATATGATTACATTTTTTTTTTGAATTTTGATATGATTACAATTTGCACTTAAAACTTGAAAAAAATAGAAAATATAATACTGTAGGAAAGAATTGAGATACTCATAGTATGTGATGACGACGGGTGCGCGTAATCAAGAGGAGATTTTCTGCGGCCCGGCGCGCTTGACTATAAACCCGTGCTTTCGGCGGCCAGCCGCCACTGACCCCGGGGCCCCACCGCCTCGCGCTGTTTTAACCCGGACCATGGCGAGCGAGCGAGCACGAGTCACACAACTCGCAACACGAGAGCCAACAACGAGTTAAGGCCGCGCCTCGGGATTCCGAGAGAGGGCGGCGTCGCCGTTCGCCGCTCGCCGCCGCCGCGCGTATCCGTCACATGAGTACACGATGAGCCGTTTCGCGTCTCCATGTCGTCGCCGCCGCACCGTCGCTCACCGCGTGCGCCCGCCTAATGCTGCAGGCCGGATCAGCCGACGCGGCGTCTCGCGGCGGGGGAGTGCATGAGCTCTGAACCCGCGGTTGGCCAGCGCAGCATCAACAGCATCACCAGCAGCAGGGGCGACGACGCGGCCATGCCGACCGCGTCCTCCAACTCCCCGGCCTCCTCGCCCTTCTCCAACGACGGCGGCGCCCCGACGAACCACATGCTCCGGGACCTGCGCGGCCGGCGCCACCTCCTCTCCACGGCCGCCGCGGCCCCCGACGCCATGGACACCGACGTGGCGCACCCCGCAGCGGCCTCCCTCGCCGACTTCGGCGGCGCCCAGTCGCCCGACGCCGCGCAGGCCAACAACAACATGGACGACGCCGGTGGCGGCGTGTCGGGGGGCCACGCCGCGCGCCCGCCGCTCTCCGGCCCGCGGAGCGGCTTCCGCCGCCTCGGCCTCCGCGGCATGAAGCAGCGCCTCCTCGTCGTTGCCAACCGCCTCCCCGTCTCCGCCAATCGCCGCGGCGAGGACCAGTGGTCCCTGGAGATCAGCGCCGGTGGCCTCGTCAGCGCCCTCCTCGGTAATCCCCCAGAATTTCCCAAATGTGATGTTGTCCTGCAGCAGCGATGCATGCAACAGAATCCTGATTTTTTCTCTCTCTGACGCGGCAGGCGTGAAGGATGTGGACGCGAAGTGGATCGGCTGGGCGGGTGTGAACGTCCCCGACGAGGTCGGCCAGCGGGCGCTCACCAGAGCGCTCGCCGAGAAGGTTCGTCGCAATTTATGACAGATTTGATGTTCATCTGAACCAATAGAACAGTGACTTCTGTATTTTCTTGTAACTGAAGTACTGAACCCATATCTGGTGACCAAAACAGAGATGCATACCAGTGTTCCTGGATGAGGAGATCGTGCACCAGTACTACAACGGGTACTGCAACAACATCCTGTGGCCGCTCTTCCACTACCTGGGGCTGCCGCAGGAGGACAGGCTAGCCACAACGAGGAACTTCGAGTCGCAGTTTGATGCGTACAAGAGAGCCAACCAGATGTTTGCAGATGTTGTGTACGAGCACTACCAGGAAGGGGATGTGATCTGGTGCCATGACTACCACCTCATGTTCCTGCCCAAGTGCCTCAAGGACCATGACATCAACATGAAGGTCGGGTGGTTCCTGCACACGCCGTTCC
Source organism: Poa pratensis (assembly GCA_947311845.1). NCBI lineage: Eukaryota > Viridiplantae > Streptophyta > Magnoliopsida > Poales > Poaceae > Poa > Poa pratensis. The sequence continues at coordinate 38,414,649 of CAMZMU010000038.1, forward strand.
CGTCGTCCGAGATCTACCGCACGCTGCCATCCCGCTCGGAGCTGCTTCGCTCTGTGCTCTGCGCTGATTTAGTCGGGTGAGCATGCATCTTGCTTTTGCGTTTTAATATGCCTCTTGTTGAATATGATTGTGGAAGGACAAGTGGTTAGCTCAGCTCCCCTTTGTCATGCTGAATTTACTCTTACGCATGTTTGTCATGTTAGACAGTGAAGCAAGTTTGATGACATATTGACTTCGACTATACTCTCTGTCCTTGTTAGCTGTAGTGAGTACCAAATATTGTCTGATATCAGTTATTTTCCATATAATAATGCTACTTTTAATTAATTTTATAATTGAATACAATAATTTAGTTCAGACCCTCAGACAGTTATTAAGGTATAAAATCAAGTGAAGGCGGGTGGTCTAAACAACTAAATCTGACAATCAGGAAATGCCTTTCTTGGCAGAAAAAATACTTTTGTGGTCTGTTGCTATCAAGGAATCGCTAATGCTGATGTTTCTGTCACACTTTGAGCTATTTATGCCTTTGTCTAACAATGACCTCTCACCGTTCACTAATTTCTGATGCTCAGACATAAACAATAAAAAAGCTATAAAATAAACAATACAGTGGGAGACTATTAGGATGTCTTCTCTGTGAATTCAGTTATAAGTAATGATTTCTTTACAAGTTATATTGTTGCTCATATTACTTACTGGTTTTCTTTTACAGATTTCATACATACGATTATGCAAGGCATTTCGTGAGTGCATGTACCAGAATACTTGGACTCGAGGGTACCCCTGAAGGTGTGGAAGACCAGGGAAAGCTAACAAGGGTTGCAGCGGTACCAAATCAGAACTTGTGTTTTTATTAGCTAGTTTATCTGACATCTTTGGGATGCTTCATGATCTTACATTTTCGTCCCTCTGGTTATGATCATTTATAAGCTATCCAAAACTTTTTTGCAAAATGGGTGATTCTTTTGACTCACTTGGCTAAAATCTTCAGTTTCCTATTGGGATAGACTCTGATCGTTTCAAAAGAGCGTTGGAGCTTCCAGCAGTAAAAAGACACATCAATGAATTGACACAGCGATTTGCGGGACGGAAGGTGAGATGACAGTCATACTCCACTTCATGCTCCGAGATAAATTAAAAACAAACAATTTCTTTTTCCTCAGTTATGATATTAATTTTGAACATTACTTCACCCAAGTAATTCATCTGAGTAACCTGACATAAGAATATAGCAAGGTACATTATCTACATATGAACATGCAAATAGAATCTTTACATTGATGTTAGCTCCTATAAAAATTGGCTTAGAAAGAGATTAGCCACTATTACTGTGCTGTCAACATAATAATTTATTCCTGCATTCCAAGCTTATTTTAAATAACTACTTAACTACAATTTTATCTAGCCGGTTACCTTAGTATGCTGGCAAGTTACTTCTCAAAGGCAACTTCGCTCATACTGGCGTCTTCTCATTGCTGATAGGATACTTCTATTGTATATTTGAACTTTCCTCGTACACCTGGAACTTTTTAGTGGCTCTAACTTATAAGTGCTCCATGGCAGGCCGGCACGGCACTATAAATATTTTCTGTCCTGTTGTTATAATTTGGGGCATTAAATCTTCCTTTTGGAACTGATAAACTATGTTTTGAACTCTTTTTATTTTGAATTGTCTTGCTTTTGTTAAAATTCAATAATTTATCAACATCTTTTATGGGCTTACCTAGTATTTTGTTCCTGGCCGTGGTGATAGGTAATGCTTGGTGTTGATCGACTTGACATGATTAAGGGAATTCCACAAAAGATTTTGGCCTTTGAAAAGTTTCTTGAGGAAAACCCTGAATGGAATGATAAAGTGGTTCTACTTCAAATCGCGGTGCCAACAAGAACTGATGTCCCTGAGTGTAAGAGCATTTCTGTAATTTTTTTCCACCAATATGCATATATGTCTGCTGGAGTGCACCATATGTTTGACTTACATTACGTGTGCGCATTTCAATTTATCAGCTTGCAGTCTTCTTTGAAAAATGTCATTCCTCTTAAATCATAGATTTTGTTGCAGTTTTGATAGCACTTTCTTGTTTCCTGAGCAGATCAGAAGCTTACAAGCCAAGTGCACGAAATTGTTGGGCGCATAAATGGACGATTTGGAACACTCACTGCTGTTCCTATTCATCATCTGGTGAGTTTTTACATAGCTCTTTGTGCTATCTATCACCTAACTTTATGTGTGAAAGTCTCTAAAGTAGACTGTTTCGTCTAACATAATGTGCTCCTTGCAGGATCGATCTCTTGATTTCCATGCCCTGTGTGCTCTTTATGCAGTCACAGGTAATCCTTGGCAGCTCTCTTGATACTGAAAGTTGTATCCTATAAATACTCTTTTTCTAAAATATTCTATCCGTACTTTAGTGCTTTTATCATGCTTGACCTCTGCATTTCCTCTGTTTTGCTTAGATGTGGCCCTTGTAACTTCACTGAGAGATGGCATGAATCTTGTAAGCTACGAATATGTTGCATGCCAAGGATCAAAAAAAGGAGGTCTGATATTGAGTGAGGTAAGTTATCAGCTATGATGATTAATAATATCGCATACTTCAAAATTTAGTTTGTAAGAATATTCGCATGTGCATGTCTATATATTTTCTTTCACACACAGTCTCTCTCTCTGATTTTTTTTTTTGAAACGAGGCAAAAGCTTTGCCTTTATATTGATATAGAAGGAGCTCCCTCTCTGATTATGGTTCATACATTTCTGTCACTGCAATTTCAGTTTGCCGGTGCAGCACAATCTCTTGGTGCTGGTGCCATTCTTGTAAACCCCTGGAATGTTACAGAAGTCGCAGACTCAATATATCATGCTTTGACAATGACATCTGATGAGAGAGAGAAACGACATAGGCATAACTATGCTCATGTAACAACCCATACTGCGCAAGATTGGGCTGAAACTTTTGTATGGTGAGGAGCTCGTTTTGACTTCGTCTCATTTGTACCTTGGTTATTAGTAGATCAGATGTCGCTCTTTCATTATACAGTTTGTTAGCTGCTCTCATACAGTCATACTTTCTGGTAATTACCTTTTGACTTTGCATGCAGTGAGCTAAATGATACAGTTGCTGAAGCTCTGATGAGAATAAGACAAGTTCCTCCTGTTCTTCCTAGTCGAACAGCTATTCAGCAATATCTGCAGTCCAGAAACCGTCTGCTCATATTGGTAATACCATATTTCTTCTTTTCTATTGATATTTGTCGCGAAGTTGTTTATACTTGCATTAATTGGGGGTATTGTAATGCAAAAACTGCTCATTAACTCTTTGATAGTAATTTATCTACATGGTGTAATGCTACACAGGAATTCATTTGCCTGCTTTCCATGTTTGAACTACTTACTGAATTGCATTTGCCTGTTCTTTCATAGTATGACTGTATGAGTACAAAATTACGTCTCCTAATTTTGAACCTATGACTGAATGTAGGGTTTCAATTCAACACTGACCGAGCCAGTTGAATCCTCTGGGAGAAGGGGTGGTGATCAAATCAAGGAGATGGAACTCAAGTTGCATCCTGACTTAAAGGGTCCTTTGAGAGCCCTCTGTGAGGACGAGCGCACAACAGTTATTGTTCTCAGCGGAAGCGACAGGAGTGTTCTTGATGAAGTAATACTACAACTCCTGTCTTTCATTAATATGCGATCAGTAATTACGGTATTTGTTACAATAATCAACATATCCTCTCCCCTGCGCAGAATTTTGGAGAATTTAACTTGTGGTTGGCAGCAGAGCATGGAATGTTTTTACGCCCAACTGATGGAGAGTGGATGACAACAATGCCAGAGCACCTGAACATGGATTGGGTTGACAGTGTGAAGGTATGTAATATTTGATGAACGATGTCCAGCTGTAACCATTAAACATTATACCTTCTCACACCATTTACCCTTTTCCAGCATGTTTTTGAATATTTTACTGAAAGAACCCCAAGATCTCATTTTGAACATCGTGAGACATCATTTGTATGGAATTACAAGTATGCTGGTGAGTGTTCAAGAGTTCCATGCATAGTTTTGTTCTTTCTGAATAAATAAAAAAGTATTCAATACTATTTGTACTTGTCTGTTGCGAAGATGTTGAATTTGGAAGGCTCCAAGCAAGAGATATGCTTCAGCATTTGTGGACTGGTCCGATCTCAAATGCAGCTGTCGATGTTGTTCAAGGGAGCCGGTCAGTTGAGGTTCGGTCTGTTGGAGTTACAAAGGTCAGTCAGTGTGATGTTTCAGGATGGTGAAAAGTTTTCATTTTATTTACCCATTTAGCTAATTTATATTTGTACCAATTATTTGTTTCGTTCTTCAGGGTGCTGCAATCGATCGTATTTTAGGAGAGATAGTTCATAGCAAAAGCATGGTTACTCCGATTGACTATGTACTCTGTATAGGCCACTTCCTCGGGAAGGTAATTCTGCACTAACTTTATGTTCGCAATCCTTTCTAGTTCAGTGTGTATCAGTGTATGACAGTAGGACAATAACGTTCTTTTAAATAAATAAACAAATGATACAGAGCTTCTAAGATATCCAGCGTTTCTGCTGATGAAATTCAATATATGGTATGGTCAGATGAAGGGAAATCAAAGAAAAATTCTTTGGTAGTCTAATCCTTCCTTTTACTCACTGCAGCAAGTGTAAAATGAGCACTTACGAACCTACTGTTTGCTTATCAATGCACCGATATGAAATGAGGCTGCTAACGCAGAAGTTCAAACCAATCAACAAAGTCCTACCAGATATGCTTTAGATGTAACTGGTTTGCAAATGGTCTAGTTTCTAGGAATTTGGATATGCATGCAAATCACAATGTCAAAAAATGCTGGAATTTCTGTGTACACCGTGCATTTTCCACTATCACTCATTCAAGAATTTTTCAAATTTGCCGATAAATCATTTTTATAGGAATTTAACGATAAATCATTCAAGAAGTTCACTTTTCGTAATTGTAAATGCTTCTAGAATCCTGTGGAAATTAATCTATTTAGTTTCTTCTTTGGATGTTCCTAACACGCATTTTTTTTCAGGATGAAGACATCTATGTATTTTTCGACCCTGAATACCCTACTGAATCCAAAGTAAAACCAGACGGTGCCTCAGTATCTGTCGACAGAAGGCAGAATGGACGGCCATCAAATGGCCGGAGCAATTCCAGAAACTCGCAGTCAAGGACACAGAAATCGCAGGCCACACCCGAGAGGTCATCCTCGTCAGGCCAAGGCACTGCAAACAGCCACCACGACTGGCGTGAAGGGTCTTCGGTCCTCGACCTGAAGGGTGACAACTATTTCTCCTGCGCTGTCGGGAGGAAGCGTTCCAACGCCCGTTACCTGCTGAACTCGTCTGAAGATGTCGTCTCCTTCCTCAGAGAGATGGCGGAATCAACAACACCTCGCGCTGATTACATGTTCTTGGATAGGCAGTAGATAAAATTTTCTCTACTACTAATTACCCGGGCTTCGTCAGAGAAGAGTTAACCATCAATAACACTATTTGTTATATGCGCGCCGGAGCTACCCCCGTAGCTAGCTGGTCGGCGTGGTGTACAATCCTGTACAAAAATATAAGCTCATGTTAAAACTGCGAGAGCGCAGCAAATGGAAAATGGGGAGAAATGGTTTAGAGAACAGAGGATGCCTCTGTAAGTGGTGGAAGAAATGTTTTGGACGCATGTCAGAGATCCAAAGAGTTAGCCTTAGGCGTGATCAAAATAATGATATTTATTATTATGATTATATCTCGGCGTTGACGTTTAATTTCTGATTTCTGGAAGCTCTGCACTTAATTATGCTCTTGACTTTCCACTAGGCAGGCTTCATATTTCATCATTTGTGCTAATCTGGCTTGGTCATCCTTGACACTGTTAAGCAAGCAGATTTCATAATAGATTCTCTACCACTCTCACCTCCGATCCAAAACAGTAGCTATACATGATGTATATATGTGTGTAGTCGCTGACAATCCGACGGGGAGTTGTCAAAAAATCATCACCGGTCGTCGTTTTGACACATAAATACTTCTTTTAGGGCTATGTTGTGACGCGGAGCACTGATTGCCTGTGATTAGCGTTCGTCAAAGCGGTGAACTTCCATGGGACTACGCGCGAGCTCAGGATCCAATTGAGTTTCTTCACGGTGGCTTAGGGTGCCTTTTGCACTTTCCTGGGTTTCCTTGTAATTTTCTGTTTCGTTGGGGACCTGTGTGTAAAGTGCTGAGCCTCCTTTTATATGAATTGGATCCTTCCTCTAAAAAAATGGGGATTTGTTGATTCATTTGTTTTTGTAGATTCTATACCGAGGAGGATTTGCATACTTAAGTTATTAGACACTAGACCCCAAAATTCTAAACTACTCAATGGTGATCTGAGACGGACAGAGATCCAGTGCCTCGCCTCTATCAAGGCACGCTGTGCCTCGCGGCACTGGATCCACCATCTGCTGCCCATCCGACGGCCACAAGCGCTCAACGCGAATTGGAACCGGTCCGCTCCTCTCCTTCCTCTGTTTCTGACGGGAGCGAGACAGCCAAAATGCGGGAAACGAGCGCACAGCGACGGACTCGCGCGCGGGAACTGCCGTGGAGTGGAGCTGTGCCGCCGTGGGGAAGGGCGCCGCGCCATGGGATCTCCGGCGGCGGCCACTGGATAAACGGCGCCGGCAATTCCCTCCGCCCCCACGGCCATCTCATCCCGCCCCGCTCCGACGAGCTCCGACGTCCGCGTCCGCCGTCCGTCCTCCTGCGACTCCTCCTGAACTGAGGTTCTCCCCTGCGACCAGAGCAGGCCTTCCCCTGTCTGTCCTCTATCCATCCCCTGTCCGTCCGTCCTCTGTATATGTATATTTCGAAACTGAAAATTGTGGTTGATTGTTAGTTCAGTACTGAAAAGTAGATATGTCATTGGATTGTTACTTCAATACTGAAAATAGTGCCGGAACAATTAACCTTATTTAGCCTAATATATGTAGTTGAAGAATTATGTAAGAACAGTTTGTTGGTGCTGAATTTGAGTGTTAAAGCTCTTCCTTGTATAATCATTCCGATTCATTTCAATTTCATTTTCTAATTCATTGTATAATCAGCTCAACTCTTCCTTCTTCTGGTCATTTTCCAGTACTAAATTCTGCACATTAAACACTTTTTTGCTGCTGGCTTGCTGTATGAATTTGGTCTCTGTTTGTATCTGAATTTCGTCCTGGAGAGTGTTAACTGAATTTTCTGTGTGTGTGTGTGTGGTGCAGACATGTCCTGCCTCGCTGCTGCTATCTCCAGGGCGTCTGTGGCAGTCAGAGCGAGCCGACAGAGTGAGAGTAGGACGACGACGGAGGGGGGCAGAGGAGTTCGTCAGAGGGGCGGTTGAAACCGGCGGAGGCAGCCGCCGGAGGGCCGGCGGAGGCAACCATGGCAGGCGGACGGAGCAGAGCAGCCAGAGCCGGGCGGTCGTCGAGGGCGTTTCCCGAGCCCGAGCTCACCTTGGAGGCGCAGCCGGAGAAGCTCCTCTCCCTTCCCGGCGGCGCGCTGACGGGAGCTTCCTTTACTGCAGCTCAGCGACGGACGGGACCAGGGACGGACCAGCAGCGTGTGAGGAACAGAGAAACTGAGGAAGGGGATGAGCTGAGCGGGTCTAATTTACGTTGACCGCTTGTGGTCGTCGGATGGGCAGCAAATGGTGGATCCAGTGCCGCGAGGCACAGCGTGCCTTGATAGAGGCGAGGCACTGGATCTCTGTCCATCTGAGACTGGTTCGGTGCAGCTCCTGACGGAATCTAGCTGTATGTGCAAACAAAACTATAATCCTTATTTTTATTTTGTTTTGCCGTAGAGAGAAAACTATACTCAAGTAGTACATGCAAGAAAAGCAATGAGCCATGCCCGTGGAGGCATGGAGGATCTCAATCTGGGATGACTTGATGTGTGGGGCTTCCTAACCACATTCCTTGTCCTCATTACCCGGTCTGCCGGTCACGCATCAGCTAATCAGCTTACGAATGATTGGTTACCCGCTGGATTAAGGCAACTTGGCATTTCTTATGCGCTTGCTCCCGTCACTGGATCATCTCAACCTCAGCTCTCGCAATCAAGCTCATCTTCTAAAAAACAGATTAGGAAATTATTCGTGCAATCAAAGGAGTTGCCAGGTTCAGTTTCCCAGTGCTTGTTCGACGATTCCCTCTGCTTCTCAGCAACCAAGAAGAAACAAAAATATATTTTCTTCTGAAACCAAAAATAAACAGAAAATAATTGTTGCCACTGGCACATCTATTTCAACTTCCTTTTTTGAAGGACTATATATTCTTGCATTTCTCATTAGTTAACACATACAGTAGTATACATGAATATAAATCGGGAAAAAGAAAGTCAGTATTTTTTTAGAAACAAGGCAAAAGCTTTGCCTTTTATATTGATAAAGAAGGAGCAAAGGCGAGTACACGGCCGAGGCCGAAAAAATTAAAAAGGCATCCCGGCAACACCGGAGTCCGACAACGCAACACACAAACGAATTACTCGCAAATCTCAGCCAAGCCCTTGGCCCCCGCTAGGATCCAGTTCCTACTCTCGCTTTTGATGCGTTGAAAAAGAATGGAGGGCATTGTGAAAGTGTTGTTGAAGACCCTCGCATTCCGCTCTTTCCAAATTTCCCAAGTGATTAGGATGATCGCCGACTTGAGACCCTTGCGGGAGGGGGATGGCGAGGCAGTCAGGTCTTTCCAGTAGTCGAAAACAGTAGGTTTAGTGACCCCAAGGCCTTGCATCAGCGAAGGGCATTTCAACCAGGAGGACGCTTCGGTCCAGACCCTTTTGGAGTAGCGGCATTCAAACAACAAGTGCCTCCCCGACTCTGGTTGATTCCTGCAAAGCTGACATACCGGCTGATGTGGCCACCCTCTGATGGCAAGACGGTCAGAAGTCCAAAGCCGGTTTTGCACGGCCAACCAGGTGAAGAAAGTGCATTTCGGGGGGGCCCAAGTGTTCCAGACAACGGCCATGAAAGGACAAGCAGAGGCACCAAAGAATTGTGCCTTATAGGCGGACTTCGCGGAGTAGACCCCTGAAGTAGAGAGGGTCCAGGTGATGGTGTCCTCGTCCCCAGGGGAGAGCGGGGTCTCCTGAATGAGCTCCCACAGTTGCACGAACTGGGAGATGTGATTGACCGTGAAGTTGGCCACGTCGAGGTCGGCAATCCATTTGAAGTCAGTGAGGGCGCCATGTACCTTTCTGTTTTTGCACTTAGAGGCCGCGAAAAGGTCAGGGGCGATAACTTTAGCAGGAAGTCCGTCAAGCCAGGAGGATCCCCAAAAGGGAGCTTTGTGCCCGTCCCCTATAGAGACCTTGGTGGCAGCATTGAACAGGTTTCTATTCGAGTCATCATTTGGCATTTCAGAGCCGACCCAAGGCTTGTCAGGGGAAGCCCACTCATGCCATAACCACCTTAGCCATAGCGCTCTTGAGAATTTTTCCAGGTTGAGAATTCCAAGACCACCAAGAACCTTAGTACGGCAGACCTTGTCCCAACTGACCTTGCATTTCCCTCCGCTAACATTTTCACTGCAGTTCCAGAGCATCTCTCTCCTGATCTTGTCGAAAGCCTTCAACATACTTTTGTCCGCTTTGATGGCAGTGAGGAGGAAAATAGACATCGAGGAGAGCACCAATTTTACCAGGGCGGTGCAACCCGCATAGTTGACGAACCTACCCTGCCAAGGTTCGAGACGAGACGCCATCTTGTAGATGTAAGGCTGGATATCTGCCCACCGCAGCCTACCCAGAGCCAGGGGTAACCCAAGATACTTGATGGGCAATTGGGCAATGGTAGCCGGAAAGTCCTCCAAGATAGCGTCAAGGTCAATGTCCTCACACCGAATTGGCGAGATGGAGCTCTTGGCGATGTTCGTGACCAATCCCGTCGCCTCCCCGAAGCATTGAAGCGTATGAGCAAGGTTGGAGATGTCATGCGCGGTGGGAGAAATGAAAATAGCCGCATCGTCCTCGTAGAGGGAGAGTCTCAAAGTTGCCATACGATCAGGCAGAGGATGGAGGAGCCCCTGCTCAGTGGCCACCTGAAGAGTTATGTTCAAAGGATCAATGCCGATGTCAAAAAGCAGGGGCGACAGCGGGTCCCCCTGCCTGAGTCCCCGCCCATGGATGATTTCGAGCCCCGGGATGCCGTTCAGCAAGACTCGGGACGTGGCAGTGGAGAAGAGGATGGAAACCCAGGCCCTCCAGCGCGGAGGGAAGCCCCGACGTTGCATGACGTCCAGAAGATAATCCCAACGCATTGAGTCAAAAGCCTTGGCGATGTCAAGCTTGAGGAGCAGAGTCGGTTTGCGGGCACGGTGGAGGCATCTGGCCGTGTTTCTGACATACATGAAGTTGTCGTGGATACTTCTGTTCTTTATGAAGGCGCTCTGACAGTGGGAGACCAAGTTGTTCATTTTGGGGCTTAAGCGACGCGCCATTGCCTTGGCGATGATCTTTGGGACCATGTGGATTAGGCTGATGGGGCGAAAATCAGAAACCGAGTCCGCCCCGTCTTTCTTTGGGAGCAGCACAATGTTGGCCGAGTTGATGACCTGGAAGTTTTGCACAGACAGCTCAGAGAAGGCATCAATGACACGCATAAAGTCCGGCTGAATAATCTCCCAGCAGGACGAGAAGAAAGCAGTGGTGAACCCGTCCGGTCCAGGGGCTTTGTCTTTTGGCATGTCATCGATGGCAAGCTTTATTTCGTCCTCAGAGAAAGGAAGAGCCAAGTCGCCCAAGTCCGTGGTGGTGGGATTCAGCACCCCCCCCCCCCCCCCCAATTCAGGTCCACCTGACGTGGAGGTGGTTGACAAATAGTGCGAGTGAAGTGGTCGAGGATCACAAATGCCTTGTCATCATGACCAGTCACCCACCCTCCATTGTGCCGCAGCCTCTGGATGTGCATTTTCCTTCTTCTGGAATTGACACGAATGTGGAAATACTTAGTGTTGGCATCCCCCTCCTTCATGTTTCTAATCCTAGAGGCCTGCCTCTTCCTGGTACTCTCAAGGACAGCCAGCCCCATTACCCGCTTTTTCAGCCCTGCTCCCAAATTTTTCTCTTCGCCCGAGAGGGCCCTAGATTCCTGAGCGATGTCCAGCTGCAAAATAACATCCATGGCCATGATCAACTGCAGCTTGTGGTCCGAGAACAGGCTCTTGCTCCAGGCCTGAAGCTTCCCTGCAGTATGCCTGAGCTTATGGTTGAAGACGTGCACTGGCTGGGTATGCATTGTAGGTTCTGCCCACGCACCTCGCACGATGTCGAGGAAACCCGTCATCTTTGTCCAGAAGTTCTCAAAACGAAAAGAGGGCGGTCGCCAAGGGCCGCGTTGGCTAGAGAGAATCAGGGGACAGTGATCCGACAGCGAAGAAGAGAGGGCGGTGAGCACATGATGTCCAAAAGCGAGGTCCCAGCTTGGATTGCAGAAGGCTCTGTCCAACCTGACCAAGGTGGGATCATTTCGTTCGTTGCTCCACGTGAATTTCCTGTTCTGCAGTTTGACCTCCTTCAGCTGGCAGGTATTCAGAGCCTGGCGAAATTGGCCCATAAGACGAAAATTCAGGTTAGAGTTGTTCTTATCCGCAGCCTGATAGATGAGGTTGAAATCGCCAATAATGAGCCACTTGTCATCATTTGCAGGGGTAGAAGCAATAGCTTCATCGAGGAAAGCTCTCTTCTCGGCATCAACAGTCGGCCCATAAACATTTGTCAACTTGAAGGTGGTGCCGCAGGCCCGAATGCAAACATCGGCGGAGATCAGGTGGGTCCCGATATGGATGTTTGTCATGGAGACGTGGTTATCATCCCAAAGGAAAATGATCTCTCCTCTGGTGCCGGTGGCCGGTCTGTGAGCGAAGGAGCGAAGACGGTAACCCCCAATGTAAGCAGCCGTGGCGTGGTCGATGAAATCCAACGTCACATGAATTATTGTCATGTATTAAACACCCTATTAACGTCATATGATTTTTTGTCATTATGCAAGAACTGGGCAATCGGAACACATAAACCCTCTGTCTTGATTAAGAGCGTCGCCCTCCCTTTCCTCTCCCCGATACAGATCTGAGAGGCGATTTTGAGAGTCCACCGTCGGTCCACCTCTTCCGCCGGTGAGGCGTGGGTTCCCTCCCCTCCGTCGGCTGCTCCGGCGGCGGGAGGGTGGGGGAAGCCCGTCTCACGGCGTGTATTCATGGTAGGGCTTGGCAGGTGTCCAGCCGGCGGCGCTTCGGAGGCGGAGGTGCTGTTGGTTCGTCTGTTGTCCGTGCAGATCCCCTCCGGCGGTGGCGTTCCCTGGGGCTTCACCGACCTGCGCGCGATTTTCCCTGCACCACGGCCAGATCCAGGTATGCGGTGGATCTGGATGCAGTTCAATAAGAGGATGATACAGAGGTTCTTCGCGGCGGCGTCGGCGTTCCCGGCAGTAGTCTCTTCGGAGGCGGTGCTCGGTGACTTCCCGTCTGCGGTGTGGTGGGCTCCGGCGATCCAATGTTTGGGGAGCTTCAGCAGCGGCGCGCCATCGTCAGCTCCGGCTCGTCGTCGTCGTTGGGATCCAGAGGGCTTCCTTGTAATTTTTTCTTTGTTTCTGGACCTTTCTGTAAGTTCGGAAAATTAATATATCATCCCTTTGGCAAAAAAAAAAAAGAACTGGGCAATCGGATTTAATCACAGTTAGGAGTGCCCCCTACGTCACGTCAGGCAACCACGTCAGACGCGGTTCTCTCTTACCGCCCGCAATGCATACAAAAATGCCTGCCTCGGCCATTAACACGATCCCAGACCGGAAGTGCACCGAAGGAAGGGCTCCAAGAAGCCGACGTCCTGTGGCCGGAGACGCCACCACCGCCGGCGCCGCCGTGGGGAGACCGCGAAGGCTACCAGCAGGAGCTGTACGAGGCCACCGACGCGCTGGACTTCTCGTGCGAGTCGTTCGGCAGCGAGCATGCAGCTTCCTCGGCGAGCTCGACGTCGTCGTCGTCGTCGTCGAGCGCTCCGCCTTCTGGTCGTGGCTCCTCCGACGGCTTCCTCTCCGACCCGTCCACCTTCGCCGGCGGGCACGGCGGCGACGACGCCTCGTTCCAGGAGGCGGACGTGCTGTGGCCGGAAGACGGTTACGCGACGCGGGAGCGCGGCGTCGACGGAGGGGAGCTCTGGTGGCTCTCCTGCGGCTTGGCTGATGCCGCTGCTGAGCCTGTCGCTCATGAGGGTAAGCGTGGATCGTGGAGGGCGCCTCTGGTGTCGTCCCCGATCGACATCCCTACCGGAGTTGCCGCTCGCCGTCGTTGCCCCACGGCCGTGCCGGTGCACCGTCGATCGATAGGCATGGAGGGATTGAGACAGGCTCATTGGTGATTCTTGCTGTTTTTTCGATTCTTTTTGTTCAGAAATGGTGGGCGTGTGTCATTTTAGTATGGGAATGGGTCGTGTTGCTGCTATCATTTTTGCTGGTAGTGAATAAATTACGAGCGAGAGGTGTATTAGGATTCAGGAGCGAGAGGTGTATACTATCAGGAGGGAGAGCACATGGAGGACAAGATGTTCGTCATCAGTTAAATTTTCTTCCCAATGGAAATGATAATACTATCATAGTAACGCGCAGTCGATCAAACTCAAAAGAAAAAGGAGATAGCTATTATGTGATTGTGATTGTACCAGTCGAATGTGTTCTTATCTTGCTCGGATGCACGTGCACACTACTGCACGGACTCAAACAAGCAAGCATAAAGATGCACCGAATCCATGGACATACTTTTCGCTGAGTTTGGTCACTCTGCTGACCTTTTCCCTGCCTTGATTAGTTAATTGTTTCTTTGGTAAACGACGACTTGCAGTGCCAGATTGCCAACGCATTTGTGCACATATGATAGCATAGGACGCCATCGATCATATCTGTTTGCCTCGTAGGTGCATTGACGAAGACGGCGACCACGAGATCTCTCTATATGTTTGGACGACGAAGGTTAGGCGAGCTGAAACTTCCTAGTACCTTCCACGAGAGTAATAAACAATTGTAAATCTTAAACCCGATAGTCAACCGAGCCTAAACCAAGTACGTTGAGCTATCTCCGGGCAAGCTGCCGGACATTCTTATATATCGCAGCTCTTGGAGCATTGTTTCGGCTAGACTTTGATTTGCAACTGCCGTTGAAGATACCCTCTTTGCAGTCATAGTATTAGTGGATAAGCTGCTCTTGACGCTGGTGGTGGCGTTGCTGAAGGTGCCACTGCAGATGCTGCAGCTATGGCAGCAGCAGCTTGATGTAGTTGGCCCATGTTGCTAGGTCTTTGTGTTTTTGTCAATTTGGTTTAAACGAAAAGTGGAGAAATGTCATAGAAATAGGAAATTTTACTATGGTGAGACTTGTTTGGTTCCATTGAATGGAGCAAAAGAAAGACACATGAAAATTTCATTTGATCTTAGTTTTAAACGAAAAACACGGGAATTTCATAATTCACATGCCCTCCTTTTCAAATTTATATGCACGAAGAATGAGACCGATATCATTAGCGGCATAATAGAATCCTAATTACACTTTTCATGGTGCTTGACTTTCATTTGACCATGTTTATCAGGATTATTGTGTTTTTCTTATTCTTGCGAACCAAACACCAAAATTTAGGGTCTCTTTGATTCGCGGAATTCTAAAAACACCGGGGAAATGTGGGATTGCAATTGTATGTCCACTCCAACTCTACAAGATTTCGTATGGGTCAAAGTTTTTTTCATCAAAGGAAAATCAAATGATTTTGAAAGTGGGTTTGAGTGAATGTTAGATTTTGTACAAAATCTAGTGCAAGTGATTCTTTAGTGAAAAAAACCATGCAGGATTCAATCCTACAAAACAAAATTGTGTGTATAGTCCTACAAATTAACCAACCACTATAGAAAGTAATCATTTAAATCCTCTAAATTCCTATAAAAATCCTTTGAATCAAAGAGGCCCAAACAAAATTGCTGATGAGCGGACCAACACCAGGTAGGCCCATCGAGTTGATCAATGACCAAGTCAACGGTGAAATTTCAAAAAGCTCAGGAAGCCTACAACCAACGTGGATAGGACGTACGGAACCATTTGGAGTTCGTGGCCCAGCTAGGAGGAGTCGACTCCACGACTAAGAAGCAGGATCGCCCAAGTGTCAGGAAGCTAGAAGGCCAAGCATCTCCCACAATGTTTTGCACACTGCCGTGACAACTCATTGTAGCGTTTATAGCCGGCTCCACCAGGGATTTACTTCCCACCATTAGACGTCAGTTCCATTATGCATACTCCCGTAAAACAGGACAATTGTTGTGTTTTTCAATCATTTGTTTTGCACTTTCTGGTTTATGCGTTCTTCAAATCATGTGAACCAAACAAGCCATTAATGTTAACAAAAAACTACTATCCTCACGCTATTGCTCTGCATTTTTGGGTGCTATATGCACCTATTCGAGGTTGTTATCTTCTTTGTAACCTAAACCTGAGCCTTGTGCTTGTTTGTTGCTGCCAGTGTCTTCGTTTTATATTATCTTGAGCTTAGTTTCCAATGAATGAAGAATGTTTTCAATGGAACACGAGATGTTTGAATAGTTTTGGCCGACACTGTACGTGAGATCCTGGCCAAATCTTGGGCCAGGCCAAAAAAATACCCGATGCTCCAGACCGAGTCTGACCTGGCCTAACCTTTGGGCCACATAAATCATGCCCGAGCCCAGCTCAGGCCCAAAAAATTCCAACCCGACCCAAACGGCCCGACTCGATCTTGGCCTAAAACATAATTCGAGTGAGCCCGAGCCTGGCCCCGCTCGGGATTTTCAGGTCGGGTCGGGAATTTGGGGGTTGGGAGAGGGAGGGGACAAAGATTCTAGGGGTAAGGGAGGTCACATGATGCTTTGGAATGAAGAATTGTTGGATGTCTCATATGTTTTCGTAGGCACTTTCTCCCTCTCGACAACCGTTACATCCACACTTTGAGATAACACCTTCAGTCTACGGGTCAATAGACTACACTTTTTAAGAGCTTTTAGCCCTCAACCCGCCGGGGTGTGTGTATCGGGTCGACATAAAAGAAACCTTCATACTATTCATCAAGAAAAAAAATACACGACGTGATTGACCCACGCCGTCGTGGTTAACAGTCACACGCCAGTTTAATTTCTTCCATACGTCTTCTTCAAGATAGCTTTCACAGTCGGAACAAGCACATGCATGCATATACTAGTTTAATCAAGTCTTGGTTACATTTTTCTGTCCAGTCCCCATTTCGATCATTTTTGTCCTCGACTCACTCAAGCCACGAAATCAACTCGATCAGCCGCATGCCACTACGCTGCACATCAATGCAAGTTTATTTTCGCAATCTACCTGAATTGTTTGGGAACCAAGTAATGACTGTGAACACGGTAGGAATAATAACCAAATTATTTGTCCATCATTGCCTTATCACACCTACCAACGTACTTCATCTTGGCAGGTCCACTCTCTGCTACCAATTACAAACGATATGACGGAGGCAGTATCGATCCAGTGGATAAATTTGTTAATTGTCACAGTTTTTGCCTTTTTTTTCCTCGGTCGTTGTCTGAATTACCTTAATGCTCAACAACTTCAAATTGTACGTCAGTAAGCATAAAGTTGAAAAAGGAAAACTGTCATAATATTTTATGCCACAAACGGAAAGATTTATCGATTAAATTGTATGCCTACATAGTACGCATGTATTCATATCTGCATATAATAATGTTCTAATTTTAAGATTTTAAAATATTGTTTTTGAAATTAAAAGAATAGGATGATGTAGCCCGAGATCTATTATGCATTATTGTGACGATTACCCGATCATATATTTTATGAAAGAAAGCTCTCGACCATTCTAAATGCCCTCTTAAATGGTGTTTCGTTGAACTTACTATGTAGTATATTGCAGAAATATTGTTCTACTAACCACCTTTTCGATTTTGCCCTCAATCTAATTTTTTTTCTTGGTCTAAGCCGGTTCCCTGAGTCGTCCGAAATATGCACATCGAGATTCCGATTATATCAGATGACTTGTATTATCGACGTAAACATAAGAAAATCTCAATTTCTTGACCGGACTTTAAAATAGTCAATAGTTTGGCAAGATGTATAATAGAACGCATAGTTAAACACATCCTAGAGCTAATGGCAACTCCATGTGGCCCATAAAACATCCTAGGGCTAATCACAACCTCAAGAATTGGTGGCAATCTTCTTCTTTCAACTTCTGTTTTTTTCTTAGTTTTTGTTTCTTATTAATGGGGGCTAACGTGAAAATTTTGTCACTTGTCTTGGTGGCTTCTTGATGGAAGGATAAACATCATATTCTCTCATGTGTGATGTAAAATGCCACTGCGTGACAACCCTAATGAGTGGTGGGCTCTTGCACATGTTTCAGCTGTTTAAAATGCTTCGAGTTACTCTTCCTGCAACCCAAATGAAGAGAATATCACATCACTGTCAATGTTTCAAGCAAACAAGAAATCGCATTTTAAGTATTTTTTTGACAAATCTGGCCCTTTTGAGCAACTAAATACGTGTATGGCCTCTTTTCAAAACTATTTTCAAATCTGGCCTCTTGAGGTCGGCGCCAAAAAGGATGGAGCCGAACTTGTTCAGTTCAGGGCCATCCAGAAAATCTCATAATTTTCCTAAGGATTTAGAATTTTTAAAACAGGGGGTTGGCGCCAAAGAGGATGGAGCCGACATGTACAAGGTCGGCGCCATTCTCTCTGGAGCCGACCTCAGGGGCCAGATTTGGAAATAGTTTTGGAGAGAGGCCAGAACTAAGCTTAGTTTCGCTCAGAGGCCATATTTGGCAAAAAATACTCATTTCAAACCCATCATCTCCTAGATACATATATAGATGTTTCGTAATTTGAAATATAGAGAATTAATATAAGAATAAATTGCATAACACCACCTCTTTTCGGGTTTTAAGTTGCATATAACCCAAATATTGGAGTCCGACATTTTGAAAGTGGTTACTTTCTTAGTTTCTTACACCTGTTTGCAGACCTAAAGCGTCAAAATAGGTGGCTTTGTTAAACCTTTTTGCGACCTAAAGACCCAAAAGGGGTTGTTTTCTGCACACATTTTTTTTAAAGTGGTGGTTCCCATAGTCCCAAAAGTGGTGTTTTATGAAATTTGCTCTTAGCATAAATATACATGCCTTCTCTTAGTTAAGAGACAACCCTTTAGCGCTTAGGGGAGGATGTATTTCTTCAGTTTTACCAGGTTTCATCTTTTAGTCATATGTTATGTTGAATTTAAAGAAACACACTAGAGGCATATCATGATTTAATTGTTAGAGATAATGCTAAAATATAATCATTATACATAACATTTTTATTGCCAGCTCTAGATGACACTAAGAGTTAAAGGGAATGTAAAACGGTTGAGAAGGAAAATATTTTCCTTAGTCCTCCTTGCCATTTGTAGATAATGATAAAAAATTATTATACATTAGGTTATCTCTTATTGTTATATGTAAAAAAAAATATGGCACACCACTAAAATAACGTAAGTAAGAGATGAAATCTAGTACAGTGAAGATAATATCGTAAATCCCATGTGCTACGAGATCATCTTTTAGTCAAGTGGAATACTTTTTTTTCATTTTGTCGTTTTCAAGTCAGTAGTTATCTTGCATGGCTTATATAACACGTTGTTAAAATGTTGTCACGATTTTTTTTGTTTACGGTATTGGTACATCTAAACTATGTAAGATTTTATTATGTCTAAATTGACCCCAATTAGTTGTGGACACTTTCACATGTTTTAACTTACTAAAACACTTTGAGTTACTCTCCCCGTAATAAAAATGAGGAGAATATCACATCACTATCCATGTTTCAAAAATACATGAAAGTTGGCATGTTTAACCATTGGGGCATGTGAAATTAGGTGACATCGGCTCCTAGATACATATATAGATGTTTCCTAATTTTCAATGGAGAGAATTAATATAAGAGTAAATTGCACAAAACCACCTTTTCTAGGGATTTAAGTTACATATAACCTGAATCCAGGGGTCCAACCGTTTGAAAGTGGTTACTTTTTACGCCTATTTGCAAACCTAAAATCCGAAAAAGGTAGCTTAGCTAGTTGTTATACCTATTGTGTGACCTAAAGCCTCAAACGGGAATGTATTATGCAACAATTTTTTTTGAAAGCGGTGGTTCCCATAGTCCCGAAGGTGATGTTTTATGCATTTTGCTCTTAGCATAATTATACTAGCATTCTCTTAGTTAAAAGACAACCTCTTAGCGCTTAAGGGAGGATATATTCCTTTATTGTACCAGATTTCATCTCTTAGTCATACTTTCTAGTTGAATTTTAAGGAACACAATATTTTAGAGGCATACCATGATTAAATTGTTAAGACAATGCTAAAAGATAATCACTGTACTTTTTTTTTGTCAACACTCAATGACCCTGAGAGTAAAATGTCGGGGATGTAACCCCGGGTAGCCCAAAGTTGTTGGTTCTGCGGAGTTGTTAGAAGAGAGAAACAGGAGTTAAATAGGTAAAGAATAAGGGAAAAGGGAAAGAACGGCACTGGACCGAAGCATCCAGCAACTCCCTCAGCTGGACCGAAATCCAGTTGCCTCGGCTGGGCCGAATCTCCCCAGCCTCGGCTGGGCAGAGGCTCCAGCAGCTCGGATTGGGCCGAATCTCCTTCATCCCGGCTGGGCAGAGTTCTCCATCGCTCGGCTGGGCCTCACCTCGGACCGAGCCAGGTCCCTCGCCTCGGCTGGGCCTCGTCTCGGACGGGCCAGGTCGCTTCGACTCGCTGCCTCGGGCAGGCCGGAGCTGGCATCTCGGACGGGCCTCGCTCCCAGTCTCGGGCAGGCCGGCTGCTCCTAGCCTCGGCAGGTCAAGATCTCCTGTACCCCGGACGGGCCGAGATGCATACCTCGGATTGGGCCGAGTTATCCGGTTCCTTCGCTCGTTACTCCTTCCATCGATGCAGAGGAGGCCGAGGTCCTGTTATCTCGGATCGAACCGAGCTCCACCAGCGGACCAGCGACGCTCCTGCGTCCGGATGGGGCCGAGGTCTCCGTACCTCGGTTTGCTGCTTCGACCAGGCCCGAGTTGCCCTGCGCCTCTCCTTCGTGTGATTTCTGCCGACGTACAGATGCCCTGCCATCCCCGGAAGATAAGAAGAAGAAGAAGAAGACCAAGAGATCCAGAGGACACGAGCTAGAAGACAGGCGCAAGAGGACAAACAGAAGACAGAGACAAGACATGCCATGTCCATCCTGGACGTGACTGAGCATGGCTACAGTGGCATGGATGTGACTATAGTACAGCTCCATGACGCGTGTACAGTGCGACAAGACCCCAGTAGTCTTTTTGCCTACAGTGTGCTATACCTTGTGGGCCACCCTTGTCCCCTGGGCTCCCTTTATAAGGAGCACCAGGGGGAGCACTCCAGGCAGCCCCGCGCGGGCTCTCTTGCTCCACGGGCTCATTTTCCCCCGGTGCTTGCTGCTAGCTCTCTTCTCCATAGTTTAGTGTTGCCTCGCATAGGCTGAGAGATATTCAGACATACAGCTCCAGGAGCATTTGTACAGAGCATATACAGAGGAGAAAATATACATAGTAGGCTAGATGCTGCAATAGGGGTTTTATCTCTCACGAGAGCCCCGAAGCAGGGTAAATCCCCGTGTTGATCTGTTCTTCTGTGTGCGCTCTTCAGTGCGCTATCCCTCCCCGAATCCTCTAGCGTCCATCGGCCCCAAACATAAGCCTACCCCTAGGCATCTGTTGTTTCATACGACGACAGTTGGCGCCCACCGTGGGGCCTCTAGTGGCGCTTGCTGGAATAAATTCGGACGGGACCTTTTTGGTTAACTCGGGGACTCGACTCCGACATCACCCCCGGGTTAACAATAGCCAAAACCGACATAGGAGTAGCCAAAACCGACATATCCCTGTCCTGGCAACACTGTTCATCCGACATATCCATGTCTTGCCGACACTGTAAATCCGACATATCCATGTCTTGCCGACACTGGAAATCCGACATGTCCATGTCCTAGCGACACTGTCCATCCGAGGTATCCTGAAATCCGAGGTATCCTGGAAATCCGAGGTATCCTGAAATCCGAGGTATCCTGAAAATCCGAGGTATCCTGAAATCCGACATATGCTGATATGCTGGAAGTCTGAGTTGTGCTGGAAATCCGACATATGCTGATATGCTGGTAAATCCGACATATGCTGGTATGCTGGAAATCCGACATATGCTGATATGCTGGAAATCCGAGAAGTGCTGGAAATCCGACATATGCTGATATGCTGGTAAATCCGAGATATGTTGGTATGCTGGTAAATCCGAGTTAAGTCTTGGAAATCCGAGTTGAGGCTTGGAAATCCGAGTTAAGCTTGGAAAATCAGAGATAAACTTGGAGGATCCGACATAAGATTGGAATCCGACATAAAAGTGGCTCAAACCGAGATATTGGTGGCTCACGCCAGCATATTGATATACATGCCAGCAGTAGCGTCTTCTTCGACTTCTCCAACAACATTGCCTCGTAAGTATCATTTATATGTCTGCATCACTCTTTTAAATAGTCTCAAATAGTACTCGGGGACTGCCCCTTCGTATCTTGCTTAGTTGTTTTTCCCAGGGGCAAGATGTCTTGACCCGGGGACTAGACAGCCAGTTAAGTTTTGTTTAGTCTCCTAGAAAAGAAAAGTAACTCGGGGACTCGGTTGAGACCGAGTCAGTGTCTACGTGCATAGCTTTGTTGCTTGACTTAGTTTTTGTCTGTTAGTCAGAGTTGTTGTTCCCGTTAAATATTTGTTATATATATATGCTTGAACTAACATTGAAAGGTGATATCGGTTTTACCGAGAGGATATTCATCCCCGAGATCATGGTTTTATCGGTTATCTCGGGTTACCCAAAATATCATGGTATTATCGGTATTCTCCAGATCGCCGTTTATTTCGGTATGCGGATATATCTCAACATCATCTCGTATCTCAAATCGCCGTTTATTTCGGTTTGCCAAGATATCACGGCATTTATCTCATATCATTGGGCGTCTCATACTTGTTATCTTTATCGGTTTAATCGATTATCATGATTCTTCAGTTATCCGAGTTTATCAGAGTATCATAGCGTTATTATCTCGGCACAATGAGTCAAGAGGTATCTGATCTCACTGAGTATTACGTGTTGAGAGTTGTCTCAGCTCGTAATCTGACGAATGCCCATGAAGGCAAAATGTCAGATTTAGCCATTGACGGCTATATGTTGGTACAGCTAGCGCTGCTGATATATCTGATTTCGGTAAAAGCCCAGGGTGGCAAAAACCGACATATGAGATATGCCCAGAGAGGCCGAGATACCGAGACATATGAGATATGCCTAGAGAGGCCGAGTGATGCATCCAAAATGCATCTACTTTTCCAAGCACTTTGCCTCATAATTTGCTCCGGAATCTTCCCATATTTGAATAAAACTGTTGAATCTGACGCTGTTTTTAGCAAAGTCTCTTTTCTGGCTATTTCTGCAGGAAATAAAATCGGGGAAAATTACCACGTCATTTTTTATGGAAAAGAAGGACAATGGACAAAAGATGGACACGAGGAAGCGCTCGAGGGCCAAATGGGTGGTCCCACGTGGCCCCTGTACCTGGCCGCGTGGGCCCAGCCCAAATGTGCCTCGGGCGCCGCCGCGCCTTCGGTCTTCGACGTACCCCCTCATATATATGAAAAAGTGCTTGCCCTAGGAGGAGAGGAGCTTTCGCGAAACACACCGCCGCCACCATCACGATCTTCGTTTCGGGGACAGATTGATCCAGGATTTCTCCTCCGGTGGAGGGATCCGGAGACCGTCTTCACCGCCATCTTCACCGCCTTCATCTCCATCGACCATGAGCTCCCTCTCCATCACCATGTGTGAGTAGTCCGCTGTAGGCCTGTGAGGTGGATGGGGATTGGATGAGATTGATCATGTAATGCTACCCGTTGTTCGGGATTTTAGGGTTTTATCTTGAGGATACTTTTGTATTGTGTTGATGCACTCTTGCTATGTTTAATGCTTGCTACTAGGGCCCGAGTGGCATGATTTCAATACTGAACTTATATTGCCCCATCATATATTTGAGTTTGGTATCTATCTGCAAAGTGTATCACCTGCTATTATGTTGAACCTGCGAACCCTAAACGTGACATATAGGGAAAACAAGGGGGAGATGTTTTAGTTTGAGGATTCTATGTGTTCATGAAGTGTTAATGCATTGTTCCGGTCTATTCGAAAGGGTAGACCTTAATTACCTGTAGTTCCAAGTTGTCCCGGTGAAATGGGCAGGTTGGACAATAGATGTTGTGCAAATTCTCTTGATTAGTACGCACAACTAAATATGGAACACATACCTACATATATCGGAGTTAGAGATAGGTCTCATTGTTATTTGTTTCTTATTATATGATCAATCTCATTCTTGCAACACCCCACTAACACCTCATGCCTACGTTTTGAATCTCTGAGTTACACTTTCACTTTTCTGGTGAAAACTGGGAAACACTTGTTCACTGCTACTGTTCTGCTTGTTACTTGAATCATACTACTGCCATCACTACTACTGCTGCAAGTTATTGATATACAGGTGTGGTTGAGAGTGACGCCTCAATTGCCAAGGTCTTATTGATATTCTTGTGTTCCCATCGAGTCGAACTATAAATTTGGGTAATACTTCCCAACGAAGACTTCAGCGATCCTCTATACTTGTGGGTATCTTGACGTTTTCTGGCGCCGTTGCCGGGGAACCTAGCTTTATTGGTAAGACAACTTGTTATCATCTATTTGCTGCTTTTGCTTGTTCCTAACCATGGGAAAGGAAAAGACTACTCTGAAGGAAATGAGGCCTTCAACTACTCGCGGAGGTTCGGATTTGCCAAGTAGGCCAAACTTTTCACCTAATGTTGCTTCTGCTGTTGTTCCTAAGAAAAGAGGAAAGGTTTTATCTAGTTCACCATTGTCTAAAATGTCTACTAGTAATGAAAATGATTTATTATGTGGTAGCATAGACAAAGAAGTGACACCTGAAACATCTGAGATAACTGAAACACCTGAAAATCTGGAATCTTCTACTAATGAAAATGTGGAATCTTAGTTAGAAGATAATGAATACTGTGATAATGAATTTGAAACTTCTTCTGAGGAAGAGGAGGCATTTACTATGGCTTTTATGAATTCTGACTTTGATAAATTGGATAAACTTGATAGCTATAAAAATTCTCCTCTTGATGGATATTTTCCTATTACTGAGAAAATGAATGCTCCTGCTATTAAAATTAAAGATAAAGATAAAGATTATGAGTTTAGTGTTGATCCTGAAATAATTGAAAAAGCTGAAAAATATAAGTTTTATGGTAGAGAGGATGAGTTTCCTTTTGAACACATTGCTGTCTTGCATGACTTATCTGTGTTATTTGGTAAAGATGAAATCCATTGATAACCCACAAGTATAGCGGATCGCGTGTAGCCTTTTCGATAAGTAAGAGTGTCGAACCCAACGAGGAGCTAAAGGTAGGATAAGTATTCTCTCAAGTTCTATCAACCACTGATACAACTCTACGGGCACTAAACGTTTGCATTATCTAGGAAATAAAACTACGGTAGCAATACGGGTATAAGAGATAGCTTTGCAAGATAATAAATACATGAAAGTAAATGTTAGTGCTGCAGCAATAAAGTACACTAAGTAACCATATACTAACAGTACCATGAGTGTGGAAAAGTGGTGGTAATTGTGGTGGCTTTGTCCAAGATTAATTAGTGAAGACATTTAGTTCATTGTCTTTGATGCAGTTTTCAATATGGGAGAGGCTAAATATACATGCACTCCACTACTTGGGATTTACAAGTACTATATGATTGGATTGTTAGCAAACATCCGTAAATACTAACAATGCATTAAGGTTTCCCCAACCATAGTCTTAAGTTTATGGTTCTCTTACTCCCATACATGCAACTAACCGGTTTGAGCCCTCAGGTTTCTGTCACTCCGGCAGGACTACCCCCTTTCCTTTGCACATACTACTAACCCTATGGTGTTGATCCATGCGCGCACAAGTATAATGGACACCAAAGGACAGTACCATATCAACATACAACTCTAATGAACCATAGACATTCAACAAAGCAATCAAAAGACAAATAAACTACATAAACATGTCATAGATCATAGGATAAATATTATAGCATCAAACACCATGTTTACATAGGACGGTACAGAGGTTTGTGGGAGGATGAACCACTGAATACAAGGAGGAGTTGGTGATGGAGATGGCGGTGAAGACGGCGGAGAGGGCAGCGAGAGGCGCAGGGCGGCGCCGGCACCGGCGGTGGCGCAGGGGGCTCCTCCTGCGCCGCCGGTTCCATGGGGGAGCACCGCCCCTTAGCCCCCTTCCTTCATGGCTTCAAGGGAGCCCTCCCCCATGGAGATGGGATCCATGGGGAGGCAAAAACGTGGCTTTTGTGGCTGGAAATTCGTGGGTGGAGGAGTCCTCCACGAGTTAGGTTTCCTCCCTTTATATATCTTCTCGGATTTCCGTCACCCCCTTTTAGGGTTCCACCAAAACGGGCCTCCAGGCCGCGTCCGAACTCCGATTAGGCTGATCTCGGGCTTAAAATCTTCGTATGGAAAATTGTGACAACTTTGTTTTCGGGGAGACCTCCAATTGACGTCATCTTCGAGGGTCAAACTGGCAAACTTCGTAAAAAGTTCTCAGACAGATTTCAGGAAAGTCCCAATTCGACTCCAACAAGGTTTCCTCTTGTATTCTTGATAATTTCTACACATTAAAGAGTAAAACAAGAACATTGTGCACTTTTGCAACTATTAGTAGGTTAGTCCAAATAAATAATAAACTTAATATAAAAACAAGTGCTAAAAGCATAAAAATGGCATGAAATAATCAAAAATTATAGATACGTTTTGGACGTATCATCCATCAACGCTACTATTTCTTAAAGCTGTTTCCTTTTAATTTGGGTGGAAGTGCTAAAACTTGGTATAATCGTTTAGAACCTGGATGTATTACTAGCAAGGAACAATGTTTGCAGGTATTCTATAATAAGTATTTCCTTGCTGATAAGATTCATGGTTTGTTGCGATTAGCAGCTTTTCACAGAAAGAGAAGGAGGATTTACCCCAAGCTTGGGGGAGGTATAGTAAGATGGTTAGGAAATGTCCTACCCATGGCTTCAAGAGTAATGAAATACTTGATATATTTTACAATGGTCTAACCGAAAACACCAGAGGCTATCTTGATGGTATTGCAGGTAATGTTTTCAGGGAAAGGACCGTTGTTGAAGCAACTAAGCTATTGGAGACTATCTCTAGAAATTATGAAGACTGGAATATTGAAGAGATATTTCCGGAAAAGAAAAGAGGCATGCTCAAATTGGATAACGAAACAATGAAAGAAGCTTCCAAGGCTATTAAAGAGAAGGGAATTAAAACCTCTCATCTTAAGGAATTATCTGAAATGGGTGTTAAACTTCCTGATGATCAACCATGTTTTCCAATTCAAGTCAATGCTATTAGCTCCATAAAAGGTAATGAAAAGGTAACACCTCCTGTTGATGTATCTTACATGAATGATTTTGCTTATCATCATAATCCTGAGGAGCATAATATTAGAATGACTATTATGGAGAACTCTCACAAAATTAAATCTCTTCGAGAAAGTTTACATGCTAGTGTGGGAGAGGTAAAAAGAATTGTTAAACATTGAGAGATGATGAATAATCAAGTGGAACAAATGGTTTCTCTTCAAAATCAATTGTATGAAAGTCTTATGGTGAAGAAACAGGTTTGTGGAGTTAATACTAGGGGAGGTGCAAGTACTCAGGATCCTGATTTTCCTGAAGGCCATCCCAAGAGAAAAGAACAAGAATCTCTCAAGAAGAAATCTTCTGCAGGAAAATCTCCCAATGAAAACAAGGACATGGATGACTCTGAAGTGCAAGATAAGGATATTTCTATTTCTGATGCTGAGACTGAAGATAATAATAATGAAGAAGAAGAATCACCTTCACCTGAAGAAGAGCCACAAGAGGATGAAAATATTGAAGAACCTGAACCTAATGGTAAAGAAGACCCTCCACCATCTACTGAGAAGAATAAGAAGAAGAGCCATCTTAATCCACAAAGAGGTAAAGATAGAGATCCGTGGGTACAAAAACCCATACCATATCCTCAAGAGGTAATAAAAACTTTGGATGATGCTAGATTTGAGAAATTCTTTGAGTTGATTAAGTCTTTGTGTTTGCAAATTCCTCTTGTTGATGCTATTAAAATCCCTCCATATTCCAAATACATGAAAGACATTGTGACTAATAAAAGAAAGATTCCTACTGATGCAATAACTGCTATGATTGCTGAATATTCCTTTAAAGGGAAAATGCCTGAAAAACGTGGTGATCCTGGTATTCCAACTATTCCTTGTCATATTAAAGAAACTTATGTGAAATATGCTCTATGTGACTTAGGAGCAGGTGTTAGTGTTATGTCTTTTTCTTTATATAAGAAACTTAACCTAAACAAATTGGTTCCAACTGAAGTATCATTACAAATGGCTGACAAATCAACTGCTGTGCCTATAGGAATATGTGAGGATGTCCCTATCTCTATTGCTAATGTGTTAATCCCTACAGACTTTGTTGTGCTAGAAATGCCTGAAGATGATAATTTGTCTATTATTCTTGGAAGACCCTTTTTAAACACTGCAGGGGCTGTTATAAATTGCACTGAGAGCAAGGTAACATTCAATGTCAAGGGAAATGAGCACACTATCTATTTTCCCAAGAAGAAATCTGTTACTATGGTAAGCCAGAGTGTGAACTCCATTAAAAGGAATACTCTTATAATTGGAAGTTTTGAAATTCCATTACCACCTCCTGAACCAAAATATGCTATCATGATGGTTCGAACTATTCCAATCAAATATGAGGTGACTTGAAATTGCTCAGAAAACATATAAAATAAAGAATCATGTATTATATCTTTTGCATATTATTAATGAGACTTGATCAACCTCATTACTAATGTGAAAATGATGTAAACTTGATTCCCATAAAAATTGCTTTGAATGTTTGATTTCATTTATTCTAGAATTTTTAGATTATTTGCATGAGCATAATTATTTCAAAGTGCAGAAATTCCAGAAATGTAGTTTGAAAAATTCTGTTCAGAAAATTTTCTCGAAAAATTCCAGAAAAATTTGGAGGTAAGTTATTTCACCAGAGGAACTAACAGCCAAAAGGGAGACACCAGAGGGCCACCAGGGCCCAAAAGGGGGTGTCCCACGCGGCCACAGTACCTGGCCGCGTGGGACCCACTATTTTGGCCCACAGAGGGGGTTAGGTGAGTATCCAGTGCCCATCTCCTTCCCCTCGACAGGAAACCAGCCCCAGGTATTTTTCCCAAATTTTCTCGAGCTCTCTTCCTGCTATCCTTGGATCTCCAAGTTTAGGGCAGATTTTTCAAATCTGTTTGGTGGGATTGCTCATTGGTATGTGACTCCTCCACTCATCCAATTACTTTTTGTTCTTTTGTCTCATGCATGAAGTATTTTGCTGCACTAGGTGTCACCCTTTTATGCTTAGGAAATCCATAGATTCAAGTTTTCTAGTTGATATTGATGCATGATATTGATGTGGAGACTATTTATGGATGGCTTAATGTTGTTTTAAGGTGTTACATCTTGATTTTTGTTGAATATTGTTTTTGGGCAGCAAGGTATCATGTTTAGCAAGGGCAAGGCTTTGGTTGGGATGAGCTCAAGACCAAGAAGAAGAGCATGCAAAGTCTCCCTCAATTATGACGACGACCACCTGTGGGAGGATGATGCATTCTTTGTAGGGGAAAAGCTGAAAATACATACTCCCTCCGTCCAAAAATAAGTGTCTCAATTTTGACTAAAAGTGGATGTATCTATACATGAAACGTGTCTAGATACATTCACTTTGGGACAAACTTGAGACACTTATTTTAGAACGGAGGGAGTACAACAAGATGGCAAGATCCATATGTTCTTGAACAGTGGGGGATCAAAGAGGACTTCGACACCTTCGTCACTACAACTGGCTTGCTTAGGTTCTCCCAGAACCCCCAAGATACATCTGAAGAACTCTCGCGGGAATTCCTCTCTACCTTCAGATTTGAGGGCCCGGAGCCCCAAAAGCACAGGAAGAGAAGTAAGGCACACCCTCTTACCTTTGTTTGCAAATTTACTATGAGAGGTGAGCGCCTTGTTATGTCTCTAGGTGAATTTTGCAATGCTATTGGTGTAGAAAATTCAGGGAGTTGGAGTGAAACTCGTGCTGATACCAACCATGAGCTTGTTGAGTTTTGGCATACTATATCTGTAAACTCTCGTGATAGATTAAATAGGGGTAAATTTACTCATATACAGCACCCAAGTTTGAGATATTTTGCGTTGTTTCTTGCAAGAGGATTTCTTGCTAGGGATAACAATTCTGCTTGCACTGGACCAATGGTTTATCTACTAAAATGTGCAAAAGAAAATACACCGTGTGAATATAACTTGGGAGTCATACTTGCTAGATCTTTGCATTCTGCTGTGAGTAGAAATATTACTGATCAAACTCCTATTTATGCTGGTGCTATTGCTACTATGGTGTACAATTACATTAAAAACGAGAGAGGATATGGTGATAACATGGGTACTCTAGTGTAAGAGTCCAAATTACTTGATTTTGCTTTGACTACTCGCATGGATATAAGTACGTTGTATGGGGGACATTATCTGTATAACTATTTGAGCACTAGTGGGCAGCGAGTGTCCATTAGGCTCCCCCGTACTGATCTTTTTGACAGGAGTACCGGAAAATGGATAGTGGAAGAGGCGCCGCCTCAGGAGGAGCCACAAGCTCCAGAGACACAGGGGTACATGCCTCAGGCGGAGCCCCTGTACCCAAGCATGCAAGGCTACCCATATAGTTACTACCCTGGAAGTGGAAGTGGATACGGCAACTACCCAGGATACTAGCTTGATCGCAAGCTTGGGGGAGTACTCTCTTACTCTCCATTCATTGTTTTATATCACCGTTATATTGCTATGATAAGTTTCTTGAAAACACAAAAACACAAAAAGATTTTATTTGTTTCTTTTACTTCTGGTTGTTTGTCTTTTGTTTCTTAGAACGAAAAATAACAAAAATATTTTCGTTTTCTTGAAACAAACGCAAAAACGGAGGTGCAGAAATTGCTGAAATCTGCTCGCTGTTTTATTTTTCATTTTTTCTCTGTAACTCCGATTGAGCTGAAATTTTAACCACTGCTGCAACACATCATAACCTTCACACACGTAAAATATGAGATTTTTCTGAGGTGTCTAGGTAGGGTAAAAACAGTACTGTATGCAGTGACATTTTCTGGCAGATTTGAGTTTTTATTGTGCAGTTCAAGTTGGGAGAGGAGAACAACGATGATGAGTTGAGGGTGCATGAAGTGGATGAAAGGTATGACACCTTTGCCGTGTTATGTGGACTTTTTAATAACAGCAAGTGAGCACATCATAGTTTCTTTAACATCTAGGAAATGGTAGCAAATGTTTATCTTCTCCATGTTCTAGTATGTTATATGATGATGCAAGTGAAATATTATTTAGTGACAATACTTGGTTGTGGATTGAATAATTGTGGCTCTAAACAAAGGTCTACGCATCCCATTGTGCTTGCTAAACTTGCCAACCAAAAGAGAGTAAAAGAATTTTTCAAATGTTAAACATGAAGTCGTATGCTTGACAGGCTTAGTGGTTGGGAGTTAGCTGAAATGTGCTGACACATGGAAAGCTTTCAACATTGCACTAATTATATTTAGTTGATATCATGTGCTTTGTTATGGATGCTTATCATGTGCGAAATAAAGGAGAAACTTAGTAAGTTCAATGAGTGAGAATAATTGGCTAGAGAGACGCCTGGGCCGCCAACTTAAGCCATGCATCATTCATGGTGGAAATTTACAGCGTACCATAGTGAACATTCAGTGATGCACATCATAATAAAAAGCTACAAATAGTAAATAAAAGAGTGCTGAGATTGTTCATTGTCTGTTTGTCTTGTGTTGGGACATGGGCTTGTCCATGTCCTGGGACAAGAGGTACCCAGTTGACGCTCTTGATGACGCTTTTATTACTTGCAATGACTGAAAATTTGAACTTGCTTAGTGGCCCGAGTTGAGTAGCCATGGTGTAGGTACTCGTATTCACGGGGCATGAGGTTTTAACCATGAGTTGGTCAAGCATATGGTCATAATAGGAACACCAAATGGTTTGATAAAACTGAGAGCAAGGTTGTAAGCACAATGATTTCACTAGTCAACAAAAGAAAGAATCAAAAGATCTCAAGATCTTGTCATGATTCAATCAATAGCGATGCAAAAACCTTTGTTTATTTCTACAGTTGAGCAAACTCATCCAAGTATTGACACTACATGTTATCTCACTTGCAGCAAATATAAATGCTTTAACATTGATTAGATATACCTTTGCTAGCATTTTGTTATTTGTTTGAAGCTATGTTTGAATGCTTGTTGGTATTAAGTGTTACATATGCAATGCAAAGTTCTTGTCAAAGTCTTTTATCGCTTCTGCACTACGTTTGAGTTGTTCGAGGACAAACAACGAGCTAAGCT
This sequence comes from Poa pratensis, assembly GCA_947311845.1. Lineage (NCBI taxonomy): Eukaryota > Viridiplantae > Streptophyta > Magnoliopsida > Poales > Poaceae > Poa > Poa pratensis. The sequence continues at coordinate 38,446,402 of CAMZMU010000038.1, forward strand.
TGGGGGAGCTGATGCATCCAAAATGCATCTACTTTTCCAAGCACTTTGCCTCATAATTTGCTCCGGAATCTTCCCATATTTGAATAAAACTGCTGAATCTGACGCTGTTTTTAGCAAAGTCTCTTTTCTGGCTATTTCTGCAGGAAATAAAATCGGGGAAAATTACCACGTCATTTTTATGGAAAAGAAGGACAATGGACAAAAGATGGACACGAGGAAGCGCTCGAGGGCCAAATGGGCCTCGGGCGCCGCCTCGCCTTCGGTCTTCGACGTACCCCCTCATATATACGAAAAAGTGCTTGCCCTAGGAGGAGAGGAGCTTTCGCGAAACACACCGCCACCACCATCACGATCTTCGTTTCGGGGACAGATTGATCCAGGATTTCTCCTCTGGTGGAGGGATCCGGAGACCGTCTTCACCGCCATCTTCACCGCCTTCATCTCCATCGACCATGAGCTCCCTCTCCATCACCATGTGTGAGTAGTCCGCTGTAGGCATGTGAGGTGGATGGGGATTGGATGAGATTGATCATGTAATGCTACCCGTTGTTCGGGATTTTAGGGTTTTATCTTGAGGATACTTTTGTATTGTGTTGATGCACTCTTGCTATGTTTAATGCTTGCTACTAGGGCCGAGTGGCATGATTTCAGTACTGAACTTATATTGCCCCATCATATATTTGAGTTTGGTATCTATCTGCAAAGTGTATCACCTGCTATTATGTTGAACCTGCGAACCCTAAACGTGACATATAGGGAAAACAAGGGGGAGATGTTTTAGTTTGAGGATTCTATGTGTTCATGAAGTGTTAATGCATTGTTCCGGTCTATTCGAAAGGGTAGACCTTAATTACCTGTAGTTCCAAGTTGAACCCGGTGAAATGGGCAGGTTGGACAATAGATGTTGTGCAAATTCTCTTGGTTAGTACGCACAACTAAATATGGAACATATACCTACATATATCGGAGTTAGAGATAGGTCCCATTGTTATTTGTTTCTTATTATATGATCAATCTCATTCTTGCAACACCCCGCTACCACCTCATGCCTACGTTTTGAATCTCTGAGTTACACTTTCACTTTTCCGGTGAAAACTGGGAAACACTTGTTTACTGCTACTGTTCTGCTTATTAATTGAATCATACTACTGCCATCACTACTACGGCTGCAAGTTATTGATATACAGGTGTGGTTCAGAGTGACGCCTCAATTGCCAAGGTCTTATTGATATTCTTGTGTTCCCATCGAGTCGAACTATAAATTTGGGTAATACTTCCCAACGAAGATTTCAGCGATCCTCTATACTTGTGGGTATCACCGAGACACCGAGACATGTGAGATATGTCCGTGCAGACATATGCTCCGAGACATATGAGATATGTCCGTGCAGACATATGCTCCGAGACATATGAGATATATCCGTGCAGACATACGCATTCGGTAATGCCCGGAGTGGCTGAAAACCGACATATAAGAGACACATGAGATATGCTGGTGACATGCGTCTTCGGTAATGCCCATGATGGCTAAGAGCCGACATATAATGATGCCCATGCTGGCAAGATATTTCTTATATGGAGGTTTTTTGGTATGGTTATTTGTTTTGTAAGTCTGCGCGCGACTCTGCGAGTCCCCCGCAGCCTCGGGGACTAATGTCGGGGATGTAACCCCGGGTAGCCCAAAGTCGTTGGTTCTGCGGAGTTGTTAGAAGAGAGAAACAGGAGTTAAATAGGTAAAGAATTAGGAAAAAGGGAAAGAATGGCACTGGACCGAATCATCCAGCAACTCCCTCAGCTGGACCGAAATCCAGTTGCCTCGGCTGGGCCGAATCTCCCCAGCCTCGGCTGGGCAGAGGCTCCAGCAGCTCGGATTGGGCCGAATCTCCTTCATCCCGGCTGGGCAGAGTTCTCCATCGCTCGGCTGGGTCTCACCTCGGACCGAGCCAGGTCCCTCGCCTCGGCTGGGCCTCGTCTCGGACGGGCCAGGTCGCTTCGACTCGCTGCCTCGGGCAGGCCGGAGCTGGCATCTCAGACGGGCCTCGCTCCCAGTCTCGGGCAGGCCGGCTGCTCCTAGCCTCGGCAGGTCAAGATCTCCTGTACCCCGAATGGGCCGAGATGCATACCTCGGATTGGGCCGAGTTATCCGGTTCCTTCGCTCGTTACTCCTTCCATCGATGCAGAGGAGGCCGAGGTCCTGTTATCTCGGATCGAACCGAGCTCCACCAGCGGACCAGCGACGCTCCTGCGTCTCGGATGGGGCCGAGGTCTCCGTACCTCGGTTTGCTGCTTCGACCAGGCCCGAGTTGCCCTGCGCCTCTCCTTCGTGTGATTGCTGCCGACATACAGATGCCCTGCCATCCCCGGAAGATAAGAAGAAGAAGAAGACCAAGAGATCCAGAGGACACGCGCTAGAAGACAGGCGCAAGAGGACAAACAGAAGACAGAGACAAGACATGCCATGTCCATCCTGGACGTGACTGAGCATGGCTACAGTGGCATGGATGTGACTATAGTACAGCTCCATGACGCGTGTACAGTGCGACAAGACCCCAGTAGTCTTTTCGTCTACAGTGTGCTATACCTTGTGGGCCACCCTTGTCCCCTGGGCTCCCTTTATAAGGAGCACCAGGGGGAGCACTCCAGGCAGCCCCGCGCGGGCTCTCTTGCTCCACGGGCTCATTTTCCCCCGGTGCTTGCTGCTAGCTCTCTTCTCCATAGTTTAGTGTTGCCTCGCATAGGCTGAGAGATATTCAGACATACAGCTCCAGGAGCATTTGTACAGAGCATATATAGAGGAGAAAATATACATAGTAGGCTAGATGCTGCAGTAGGGGTTTTATCTCTCACGAGAGCCCCGAAGCAGGGTAAATCCCCGTGTTGATCTGTTCTTCTGTGTGCGCTCTTCAGTGCACTATCCCTCCCCGAATCCTCTAGCGTCCATCGGCCCCAAACATAAGCCTACCCCTAGGCATCTGTTGTTTCATACGACGACATAAAATGTTTTCTGAGCCCTCCTCGTCATTTGGAGATAACGATAAAAACATGTTATACATTCGGTTATCTCTTAGAGTACTGGTTGTGAAGGAAGTGTTTTTCAATGTCCTCGTTGTAATTTGGAGATACACTAAAAACATGTTATATAATTGTTTATCTATATTGTTATATATATATTAATTATCGCACACCACTAAAATGACGTAACTGAGAGATAAAATCTAGCACAGTGAACAAATTGCATCTTGTGTACTAGGAGATCATCTCTTAGTTAAGGTGGATTTTCTTTTCATTTTTCTCATTTGCAAGTCAGCAATCATCTGGCATGGTGTGAAAATGTTGTCACAAAAGCATTACTTTGTTTTACATTATTGCTACAGCCTACAACTAAACTACGTAAGCTTTTCTTGTGTCTAAATCGACCCTTCCATGTATCTGCGTCAAGGTTCACGTACGTGACAGAAATCAAGATTAGATCAAACGGCTAATATCATGGACCTAGACATGACAAAATCTCAATCAACTGAGACGTGGACATAGTGTTTTGCAATAAGTATGTTCAGATATAGACAATAGTTTGTCAATAGTATAAGATCGATCGTGCATCCAAACGTAGATTTGAGAAAAGAGCATGAGCAGCTTAATTTTGCTATCAGCATATGGCCCACGCAACAGCTTAATTTTGCTGGCAACATCGAGTGGGCGCCGGCCGGTCAGCCGCCTGAATCCCCACTGTTACGAAACCGTGGAGCAGCGCGCACGACAGGAATCTCGGCGCGCCAACCGAAACATCCCCATGCACGCATGCCCCTCGATCGTGACGCCATCGTTACTCGAGACTGTGCTCACACTGTCACTTCGATTCTCGTTCTCGATTCCCCCCTATATATGCGCGTCGCCTCGCGCAGATGGATCTCCAACTACCCGCACCAACAAACCGCCGGCGGCCATGGAGGAGTTCCAAGAAGCCGACGTCCTTTGGCCGGACCACCGCCGCACCGACGATCACGGCCAGCATCAGCAGCAGCCGCGCCTGAAGAGCACGCAGTCCCGCGTCGACGCCGCGCGCGCGCCGCGGCAGGCGTCGTCGGCGCCCGTGGGCATCCCGGAAACAAGGTCCCCGACGACGGAGCAGGGCTCGTGGGCGCGCAGACACTGCAGCGACGACGCAGACGAGGCCGCGTCGTTCGTGGCGCCGCACGAGATGGCGGCGCGGCGGCGTTGCACGGAGGCGGAGGTGGAGAGGTCGGTGTCCGTCGGACACGGGCGCACGCTCAAGGGGCGTGACCTCCGCTCCGTCCGCACCGCCGTGCTCCGCATGACCGGATTCCTCGAGACCTGATCAGCCGCCGTTCACCGGCCGATCGCCGCGCGCGCTCCGATTATGCCAATAGCCACTAGCCGACCGAACAGTTTTGCGTCTCAACTAAGTTTGTTCATGAAGTACTCTAGCTGGTAATATAGATCAAATCGCCCATCCATTCGCACCAAGAAGATCCATGATGCAGTCTGAAACTCGGAACAATCTCGATCAATTCGAGCGAGCGAGATGTCTGTAGAGCATACTGAAAGCGCGCAGCACCCATTCATGTCGTGTTCTAGACTTTTAGGGATCTGGGACTACGACATCGCGTACGAAACGGTCAAGATCGAGGTCTCGTCAGCTGGAGTGGGATGGAGTATGTGTAACAAAAACCGGTGAGAGAAATAGATGTGTTCGGATTTGGATTCTAGCGGCAGCGATCACTCTCTAGCTAGCTGTTGCAGTCTTCCGCGTAAGCGTCCTTCTATTATCTAGGTGAATGTAGATGTTTGAAGTTTGAACCTGTACTCTCATCATAGACTCGATCATGAGTAGGTGCCTGTTCCTTTCTTACCACTTCTCTTTCACTGTGCTTCTCAGCTGTTGTGTACTGTAGTGTAGACTAGGCAGCTTCATGCAAGTCGTGTGCGCAAATGTCAAATGCATAATTTATTTTGCACGACACACGACCGGCGTAAGAGTTACGGGCGCGTTTGGTAGCCTGCAGCCAGCCGGGCGGGCCAGGCCCGCTGGCTGCAGAACCAGCCTGGTTGTTTGCTTGCCTGCGGCCCGTTTTTTGGCTGGCACGCTGCTTAAAGCACTCCCGGGCCAGGCCCGATAGGAACTGAGCCAGACCGCGGGGCTGCAAAAAGTGGAGACGAGCGTGCGCGCGGGGAACGGCGGAAAACAGCGAAATCCTTCCCCTGTTTCGCGCCATACCTAGCTCATTTCCCCCTCTCTTGCCCGGTCACCTCCGCACTTTCCCAAACCACACCGGCGGCTCCTTCCAGGCGACCACACCGGCGGCTCCTTCACCTGCACTTACGGCGGCTGGCCCGCGGTTGTGGCACCGGAGCGGCTGCAGCCAAGGATCCGCGCCGTCGTCTCCACGGGAGGCAAGCCCTGCACTTGTTCATCGCCGACAGCGCCGACCTCTTCATCATCTCCAATGGCGGGAGCCAAGGTAAAACTCTTCCCTACTAGTGTTAGAACAGAACGGTACAGTAGATCTAGAATGTACTCATGTCAGATCCATTCTATTAGGACGACGCAATGGCGTTGACCAAGCAGACGGCATCACTGGTTGCCGTCATTCAAGCCTGGATGATGATGATTCACAAGATCTTAGTTAAGCGGTATGCTTTTGCTAGACTCCCATATGGTCCTATGTTAGCTCGAGATCGGGAGAGGATGGCAAATCTGAACTTCATCTACAACAATTGTGAGATAGAGTCTATTCAAATGCTTAGGATGGGTAGAGGACCCTTCTATAAACTTGTCAAGAGGTTTAGGGAGGGGGGTCTGCTCAAGGATAGCATCCACACGTCTGTGGAAGAGCAAGTTTGCATCTTCCTTCATGTCGTAGGCCATAACCAGAGGTTCAGAGTCATCCATAGCACCTTCAGAAGATCAATTGAGACAATCTCCCGGTACTTCAAGCAAGTACTGTACGCTATCGGTGAGCTAAGGCATGAGATGATCAAGGCACCCACAGGACAAACGCCGGCGAAGATTAGAGATAGCTTCAGATGGTACCCGTACTTCAAGGTAAGCATTGGTCTGTTTGTGCAATCAGTGTTGCGAAATGTTAGGACAGAGTATTCACTAACACTTCTTGCCATTTGCAGGACTGTATTGGCGCCATCGATGGTACTCACATCACAGCTAGAGTGTCCAAAGAACAATCCAAAGCTTTCAGAGGAAGGAAGCACTACACCAGCCAGAATGTGCTTGCAGCTGTGGATTTTGATCTGAAGTTCACCTATGTGCTGGCAGGCTGGGAAGGATCAGCACATGATGCAACCATTCTTGCTGACAGCATGTCTAGACCTGACGGGATCAGTGTACCTGATGGTAAGTTTTACCTTGGTGATGCTGGTTATGCTTGTCGCCCTTGAGTTCTACCCCCCTTTCGAAGCACCAGGTACCATCTGAATGAGTTCAGTTCAAGATTCGCTCCTGCGACAGCCAAGGAATTGTTCAACCTGAGACACTCGAGTCTTAGAGTGACAGTCGAGAGAGCGTTTGCTGCACTGAAGAATCGATTCAAGATTCTGGACCAGAAGCCATTTCACACCTTCGAGACCCAGGTGAAGCTTGTCCTTGCATGCTGCATCCTACACAACTGGATCCTGGGGTGGGGTTTTGATGAGCATGTCCCAGATGAGGAGGATGTGACACCTGATGACATTGATCAAGGCCATGGCGTCGCCGCTGATGACAATGAAGCTTGGAAGAGCAAGCGGATGGAGTGGGCTGAAGCAATGTGGGCAGACAGAGGCAACAACAGGTTCTGAAGATGAAGCATCACCGTGAAGAAGAAGAGGACCATGAAGAAGAAGATGATGAACTGTGAACTATCTACCGGTCTGTAATATCAGTACTGCTAATTGATTCGTAGTAGTTAGGGCTGTGGTATGGATGAACTGGAACTGCCATTCCTAGTAGTTAGGGCTGAATTATGGATGAACTGCATTTGCCTATGTCCTACCGTTGTTTTGCTTGCAACCAAACAAACCGCCCTGCAGCGAGCAAGCCGTTTGGCCGTAGCTGCAGGCTACCAAACGAAGAGCACCAAACTTGCTCACTGCTGCGATGCGGGCTACCAAACAAGATGGACAACACGTATTTAGGGGTTGCTACACTCAGCACTGCCCCCTGGAGCCTGCCCCCAAGGCAACGAGATATGGCTGCAGGCTACCAAACAGGCCCTACGTGTTTCGGCGGCCTCGCACCAACAAGGATCCTTGTATACCTTTCAAGGATAGCAACTTTTATTCGATAAGGCATGCACCAGTGATGTCTAGAAGACCAAAAAGAGCCAAATTAATAAATCAGTCTTATGACACCTGGTTAACCTATAAGAGTACGCCAGGAACAGACGACGTAGCACACTTTGGGCTTCAGAAGTAGAAGTGCAAAACTACAAATCATTAGGTTCATGGATCGTTCGTTCATACGCGCATGCATCAGACTATAGAAGTTCAGGATAAGGCGGCCACGAAATTCAAGGGGGTCGCAATCGCATAGATGTCACCGTACGCGTGTTAATCATATACATTGGTAACCTAGCAAGTAGTCCATAGTATGGTAGCAGTACCCTCGCGGAGTTATAAGAAGATCGAGCTTAGCTCATGGATAACACTTGATCACTCGTGTCCCGATCTAATTGGTCCGATCTCTAGCAACTGGAATAGTGAACTTATTGGCCAAACCTTTTAGACGATGTCCAACACATTCTCTGCCAGGGCTGCAAATACATGAAGACTTTGAGGATAACCCTGCATCGCACTTGAACAAACTAAAAACATCAATAAATACACTAGAGGAATTTTCACCCACACACTAGGTGTGATACAAAAGTAAAATAGGAATAGAGACTAAACCAGGTGCCGGCGGTGCAAGATCATACGGGGAGCCACCGCCGGAAGGGGCGTACCCAGGTTCAGCAGATGACACCGGGTGCAAGCTATTTTTCTTGGTAATTTTCATGTATGCTATAGTGGGTGTGACACCCCTTTTCAAAAGAAAAATATGTGTGATTCATATTTGGACACCGGGTTATTTTCTCTCTAGGTCCGCCACTATTGGGTGGGGTGGTTCCAATGGTAGGGGAAAATGGGTTGTGAACCTAGAAATACAGAGATTTGGGCCAATATTGGGAGGGGGGTAGGCTATTTTTTAAAAAACTAGGCAAAAGTTTTGCCTTTTATATTGATGAAGAAGGAGCAAACAGGGGTGGGCCTAAGCCCAAAAAGGAAAAACACACCACGAACTACATTAAGAGATAATTTCCGCAAGATGTTTGGCCCCCGCTAGAATCCAGTCATGGCCTTCGCTTTTGATTTTTTGGATGAGTATGCACGGCATGGCAAATTTATTGATGAAGACCCTAGCATTTCGTTCCCTCCAGATTTCACAGGTGATGAGAACAATAGCCATCTTGAGACATTTCAAATGCGCAGTGGGAGATTTTGAAATGTCTTTCCAATAGTGAAGAACCGTAGGGCGATCATGGCCAATGCATTGCGGGATGGCCGGGCAAGAGAGCCAGGATCCCGCAGCAGCCCAAATAAGCTTGGAGTAGCGACACTCAAAGAGAATGTGTCTGGCAGTCTTAGGATGGCATCTGCAAAGCTGGCAAGTTGGCTGGTGAGACCATCCACGTATGGAAGACGATCCGACGTACAGAGTCTGTTTTGCACATCAAGCCAAGCAAAGAAATGACACTTGGGAGGAGCCCAGAACTTCCAAACAATCTTCTCGAAGGTGCAGCTCATGGAACCAAGAAATTGGGCTTTGTAGGCTGAGCTCGCAGTGTAGAGGCCATCAGACGTAAGGGTCCAGATGATGGTATCCTCAATGCGAGGGGTGAGAGCAGTGTCAGCCACTTTGCTCCATAGGTGGACGAGAACTGCATTATGTGGTCTGTCATAAAGGTGTCAATGGGGAGGTCTGAGATCTATTCTTTCTCAATCACAAACAGATCTATTCTTTCTCTTGGAGATGGAAAACAGAAGGGTGCCACGCCCTTAGGGGTGCATCCATCCAACCAAGAGGAGTTCCAGAAGGAGGCTTTATGACCATCACCCAACATAACTTTTGTGCAAGCTTTGAAGAGTTGTTTGTCTTTGTCATCATTCAACCTCCCAAATCTGTAGGTATTCACCTTGCACTATAGGTCTACTGTTCTTGGGCTTGGGGAGGGGGGGGGGGGGCGCCTGGCATACACGTAGCTCCGATGTTGTTCATCATCCCCTTCGACATCTTATTGCTCTCCACCATGAATAGGAGTAGTTCACCCCCGGAATAAGGGTTTGTTGTAGTGGCTTGTATCAATCTCTCTATGTGCTTCTATATCTTTAGATCGTATGACATGTCGGCCCGCCTACATGACTATGATCACAGTTATGTATCTTTTTTTCTTTTTTCTGAAGCTGAAGTTATGTATCTTTCATGGTGGATCCTTATTTATGAGATGTAAATTATTCTATGCAATTATTGTTATGGTTGATTATGACATATTTATATAGGTATATTGTTACTCTATAGTTAATGCTATAATTGAATTTTTTAGATCGAGTGGATTGAAGGATGTGATTAGTAAAATCATAGTTGCTCATTGGTAATTTTTTGAACCGCCTCACAAAGAATAAAGAAAGGGATATGTATACTTATGGATGTGGTGTCTATACAGACGTTAATTTGTCATATTTATCAACCATTATGTCATATCTATGATTTATATTTTGTGTCACCACGTTTATGAGATAGATATCAGCTGAACCCATGAAACCTTGTTCATTTTTCTTCATATAAGAAACATCCATTGATTTGCTCAACATATACTTTTATTCGTTGTATTTGTTAAAATACCCAAATACCTTATCTCATTATCATATCATTTAAGAACTTATCTAATACGAACGTTGCAAGTAAAAAAAAGTACTTTGATATTGTTGGGGACATCACGATACTTTTAGTTTTTTTACATGTTGCTTGACATAATAGAGATCTTCTAATTTTATGATGTGTTCTACATAGCCCCGAGTCATCACTTGGGAAAAATTTGATGCATAATGTATCACTTCAAGCTAGAAGTCCCAACTAGTATAACAATCAACAACATGCAACATAGTAGGTTATCTCAAGTGTTATATCTAATGATTAATTATCACATACCTCTAAAATATTGTAACTAAGAGATAACATCTAGTATAATGGAGATAATATATCTTTTGTGGTAGCAGATCATCCTTTTCTTTTTGAAAAGCCAGCAGGAGCACTGTCAAATTGAATAGAAGGGAAGAAACTTTACATATGTCTCACAGACAAGTTCACCATGATCAGCTTAGCCTAGATCGTCATCTACCACCCTAACAATAGCGAGAGCCTATGCCGATGTGAAACTTTTTATCAGGCCAGCAACAACTGCACACAAGTTGTACTATTTGCTTCCCCTATCACTTTTTTTTTTGAGAATGTGATATTGTATAATATGGAGAATTGCAGTGCACGAGATAAGTTGTTTTCCCATAAGTGTTTTTTCACCATTATTCAGGACCCTACTGGCATATTGTTGGAATGTATGGTTAACTCCCATCAAACATTGCCAGAACTGTGATGTCCTAGGCCTTGGCTGTGCCTATGACAATGCTTAATTATGCAAATATTTTTTAGTCAACAGTTTCTGCCATGTTCCTTCAGTATTTTCTAGCCTCCACAGCCACTTACACAACAAGCTCTTGTTCATTTGTTCCTATATATAGGACTCTCAAGCCACCACTCTCTTTTGGTTTTGGCAATTTCACTAGATGATATTTCTTTTTATCATTATTTTCATTCCAGGCCATTCTTTTCCTCTAGATGTCCTGCTTCTTTAAAACCACTTCAGGTGCGTACAAGAAGGAAATCATGTAAAGTGACAAGCTTGTGAGACAAGCATTAATCGGAGTCAATTTATCTCCTGTTGACATCAAATTTCCCCTTCCAGCCAGCCAAGTTCCTCATGAACTTCTCATCAATTGGGTCCCATTGGGATCTGTCAAGTCCTTTTTCATCTATTGGCATACCCAAATATTTCATGGGAAGAGTGTGCTTTGTCAGCAGCTGCACCTAAGCAATATACTTCATTTTTGTGAAAGTTTATTTTCAAACCAGACAACTGCTCAAAGACACACAAAAATTAATTTGATATTTCTGACCTTATCTAGATCATCTTCAAGGAGCAATATGGATATGGTATCATCCACGTATCGTAGGATGGAGAGCCCACCATCTACCATGAGGCACCAAACCTGCCATTACTCCTTACTCTTTTTTTTTTGCAGGTATCCTTACTCTTGTGCTTTGAAGTATACTAATTGAATGCCCGTGCATTGCTACGGACTCTATTTTTTCAAAATATATGTCAACATAATACATGCAAACATTAACATGTAGGAAAAACATATCCACAAAACATTCTAAAAACTATTAAGATTCCACCTGGCATGATGAGACATGGTGAGACAAAAGTTATTCCCTCCTATAAAAATAATTGTTGCTACAAATGAGCGAGAAAAAGGTATTTCTTCCGTCCAGAAATAACTGTCACATGTGTCTATATAATACATGCAAACTTTGGCATGGTGAGACAAAAGGCAATTCCTCCGTCCAGAAATAAAGGTCGCTGAAATGAGTGTATCTAATCGTGTTTCAATATCCACAATTTTTATCTAAACAAAGAGTATAATTTTTAATTGCTTGAATCAAATAAGCGTCAAACTAATTACTCTTATTAACTAATATCTACCCCATGACGTCCTTTAGTTATTCTCTTACAATGTTAGTGATGTTGTATTCTGCTTTATTTTCATGGTATTTGAGCAAGTGTAATAATTTGTTTATCAGCTCGTAACCACCTGCACAATAATACTTGTCATTAGCATAAATATTTAATGTGGAGATAATATGCAACGTAGAATACTCACCATGAATATTTGATGAGCTAATTCTTCACCATTCCGTGAGAGCATAATGTAAACAACAAAATAACCAGAAGTATCATTGTGGGTGAACACCACATCCCTACCTTGAATAGTAAAGAAAAACAATAAAATGTCTGAGTTTATTTTTACAGATACTTGTCATTAGCACAATTGTTTTTGGAATGCAAAAGTTATTTTTGTTTCGACCTTAAAAAGCCAAAAGCCAGAAAGAACTATTTAAATGTTTTTTACATATAAACCAAAGTCTAAGAAGACAAATTAAACCCAAACAAAGAGGCTCTTAGGAACACGTGAAGATTCAAAAACCCCTAAAATAGTAAGTCAAAAAATGGCAGCACACTCCCTAAAAAAACAAATGGCAGCACAGTACCATCTAAAAAAATAAATCTCCACAGTCCACTCACTTTCCCAGTCCCTATCCTCTCCCCGACCTTGCACAAGCGGCTGCTCTCGTCTCCCACGCCGCCGACTCTCCAACGCCCCCACTCACGGCCGCGAACCGCGACCCGCTCTACCACGCCCCCATCGCCGCGTCCTCTCTCTCGCCCGTACTCTCTCGTCGGCGCCGCGCTATCCTGCTCTCTCTCGCCGGAGCCCGCCTCTTGGTCTCGCCGGCACGCAACTCCTCTCTCTCTCTTTCTCTCGCCGGCGCCTCATCCTCTCTTACCGCGGCACTTTCCATCGATTGGTATGTCTAGGTGTAGGTCAAAGTACTCCTTTTTTACCTTGCCGATGCTCGACCTGTGGACGGAGATCGAGAGATGCTCGATTTGTGGCCGGAGGTGATAGACCTGTGGGCAGCGATGCTGAAGCAGCGGGAGAAGGACGGCGGTGCTGGAGCAGTGGAAGGATTTCGGAGGCGGCGACGGGGCCGAGAACCCGCTGTTCCGCTAGGCGGCGGCCTACGTGTCGTCGCTGGACGACGCCGACGCCGCCTGCGTGCTCTCGTCCCCTAGCAAGAGCAACGACTTCAAGCTGCAGCTCGGCTCCGGCCACACCGCGCACGACGCGTTCCGTGGCGCACGCCTCGCGTGGATCAACGGCGGAGTGGTCAAAAATTACTTCTGCGAGCATCAGGTAGTACTCCATATTTCCTCTCTCTGTCTCTTGCTAAAATTTATTCAAATTCTAAACTTGCTCCACGTAATCTTGCTTGTAAAATTGCTTCAACTTGATGTGTCTTTTCTGAAAGCTTGCTTGAGTAGATGCTTGCTTGAAATTTCTGAAAGCTTGCTTGAGCAGATGCTTGCTTGAAATTTCTGAAAACTTGTAAACTTCAACTTTAGTTCTTGCTTGTTTGAATAAATGCTTGCTTCAGTATCTACACCGTCTTTTCTGAAAGCTTGCTTGAATGCACAATAAAAGGAGTACTGAATCATTTCCACCAGAAGAATCATTGCAGTACTGATTGGCTATTTTCCCTCAACACCTGCATAATATACTTTACCAGTTTGTATATGTCATCTATTCTCAAAAGATGGTACATCGATATGAGTGCAGTTTTACCTTCACCGTCAAATAAGCAATACTCATCATCCATGAGGTCCGCAGGGTGGGGATTCCCCTCCATGAGCCTGCTAAGCATGGCGTCCATTTCACCTTCGTCATATTTGAGTTGGTAAGTGTTCATTACTACTAAGGTATGTACATAAGAAGAGGTCATAGATAGGTGTGTTACCGTCAGTCCCGATGGTGTAATCTTGCGTGCTCGCTGAAGCAGAGACGGGGTGCGTAGAAGCAGTGGCAGGCGTCGCGAAGCGAGCATTAGCTTTGTGGTATAGCACCCATCATCAAAACGGGAAGGTTTTCGAGCTTAAAAAACAACACAAAATTCAGCTAACAGTTGATATACTACTAATGGCATGTGTTGGCAAATTCAAATTGTGAGTACGGTGATACCATTTGAATTTTCTGCATGTTCTGTGGCACCAACATTTGGGAGAGTGCTCCCAACATGTAGAGATGAAGCCATTTGGGTACAAAAATCATCATCAGATGAGGATTATAATTTTAGCTAGGAGGGGTAATTGGCGTTGGGCCTGATATCTTTGATTTTTGTCTTGGAATGATCACTGTGTAAATATTTACAAATCAATTTATAATATAAACTAATAATCAAATTATGACCACAAAGATTTGTCTGAAACTGTAGGCCTTAAATACAAACCTTCTTTCCCTTTGTCGGCAAGTTTGTACTGACCATTAGACATTTTGGATTTCTGTTCACAAGTAGTAAGAATAGCAGATGTAGTTTCATATGGTTGTTCCCATAGCGAAGCACATGGGCCAACACTGGCTATGGCTGCAAAAAGTTTGAGCAAGTAACATCTGTTACAACTGGTAGCAACATAATCCTGTCATTATTTTTTGTACATAAGAACTAAAGAATTACTCATATGCTGGTTACAACTGGTAGCAACATAATCCTGTCAGTAAAAATGAGATGTGAGAAGCAAGTGTTACTCATTTACCCGAGCTATTTAAGGCTCGAACTGGGTTTTGTAACCCACACCCCTGCATAAACCCAGAACCATAATGATGAGCATTAAAGAAATTTTCCTTGTTAGAAGAGTCATTCCTGTTTGAACGAAATGAGTTTGATCCCTCAAATGGAGTTGCGGGTATGCCTACAACACAATTATTTTTACTATCAGTAGCAGTACAGATTTATGTTGCAATTTGTATTAGTGAACAAAACAAAAAATGAGCTGTGAGCAGCAAATGTTACTCATTGACCCAAGCTATTTAATTCTCGGACTGGGGGTTGTAACCCACATCCCTGCATAAACCCAGAACCATAATGATCACCATTAAAGAAATTTTCCTTGTTAGAAGAGTCATTCCTGTTTGAACGAAATAAGTTTGATCCCTGAAATGGAGTTGCGGGTATGCCTACAAATCAATTATTTGTACAATAAGTAGCAGTACAGATTTATGTTGCAATTTCTGTTAGTGAACATTGCAAAAATGAGTTGTGAGCAGCAAATGTTACTCATTTACCCAAGGTATTTAAGTTTCGGACTGGGGTTTGTAACCCACATCCCTGCATAAACCCAGAACCATAATAATCACCAGTAACCAAATTTTCCTTGTTAGAATAGGCATTTGTGCGTGAACGAAATGAGTTTGATTCCTCAAATGGAGTCGCGGGTATGCCTACATCTGAGTTATTTACACTATCAGTAGCAGTACATCATTATGTTGCAACTTCTGTTAGTAAACAAAACCTTGTATAGTCGGAGTACCAGGCAGTTGGGTGACACCTGATTGCCCAGTTGCATTCTCAGGAGTGCAAAGTCTTGACATGAAGAATTTTCATTTATATATTTGCGAGGTGCATAATGATGTTTTTGGTTAGTGCATCATATGGGGTGATATGGGGTGGTCTAAAGAATGAGCTTACCAGGTGATATGGCCACCTGTGTGTTAGATTTACTATGTTTTCCACTGAGACCAGTTGATGTATATTTCTTCAGTTGGTCGGCCTCACGTTTCTTTTTATTAATATCATCCCTGTTTCGTGCATATCTCTCCCGTTCCCTTTGTCTCTTCAATTCTTTTCGATCTGCTATTTGTCCTGCGATGCAAAAATATTTAGGATGTACACGGTGGTAGAAGTAAACAGGTTGTGATATATTTACCTGAACTTATGTCATTGGTTAGGTCTTCGAATGGAGTCCCGTTCCCAAGGTAAGGGGAGCAACAAAATCACAAGCAAACGGATGTACTTGTACCGCAAGGAAACAGCTACATTAGATCACAGGTCTTTTGCATGTGATTTCCTCATCCTCAAGTCCAAATTGTTGTTTTTTAGCTGCAACCGTGAATAACTCACCGTGTCAATTACATTCGAGTGTAGGGTCGGAGGACGGCAAAGGACGGACGTGAAGACGACCCGGTAATTTGGAGACGGCGTATCAATCGGCGTCGTTGATACGTTGCGGTAGCACTGTCAACAACGGCAATGGCGACCTGGAAACCTTGATGGTTGCGAGAGTGATTTCTTCATTGCGTCTGGCATTCTGCCAGTCTGCCAGTCGATCTCAGTGTCAGGCGATTGGTTTGGCAAGTAACGATTGGTTTTGATTCGTTTGGCAAGTAACGATTGATTGATGATTGATTCGTTGGTTCGTTTGTTGGTCACGGAAAGGAAAGGCATTACCTTTTTTTTTTCGTACGTTGGTAACGATTTGTGGGAAAGGAAAGCCTCGTTGGTTAGTAGGACTTTTGGTGGGCCGGCCCAGGTTTAGCGATGGTTGACGTGTCGATCAGCCATTGGAACGGTCGTCTGCCTGGTCGTACGAACCAATCGCCATTGCCTACTATAAATCAATTTGCACCAAGAAGGCCGATGATGCAGTCTGAAACTCGGAACCAGCTCTATCAATTCGAGCTAGCGAAATGTCTCTGAGTGGCCGAATAACTCGATCGAAATGTAGAGCACTGAAGCGCGCATCACCCATCTCTGCCGTGTTCTAGACTTTTTGGGATCGTCGATCGCGACATCGCGGATGAAATGGTTCAGATCGAGGTTACGTCAGTTGGAGTGGGATGGAGTATGTGTAACAAGAAACGGTGATAGATGTGTTTGGATTTGGATTAATTCTAGCGGCAGATAGCAATCACTGTCTAGCTGTTGCAGTCTTCTCCTCAAGATCGTTCACAAGCTGATGACGGGTGTGAGCAATCCATGGACAGAGTGGGTGCGCCGGTGGTACTTAGGGGACGGCGCGTCCCCTCCCTCGACGCCAACGTGGCAATGCCTCAGCTCCTTTGTACCCCTCCTTCGCCAGTTAACTACTGTAAAGGTGAGAGACGGGGCGAACACCTCCTTCTGGCACGATAACTGGACCTCTCTCGGTTCGCTTGCCGCCGCTCTGCCTGCACTGTATTCGCACTGCCTTGCTCCAGACGTGGGGGTTGGGGCCGTGTTGCGCCTAGGCGCTGGTGCACTTTGCATGAGAGCACGCCTCTCCCCTGCTGCTACGACGGAGCTCGACATCGTCATGGACGCCATCGCGCACTTCGTCCCCAGGACCGCCCCAGACTGCCGGACTCTGCTGTGCTCCGCCACCCAGCGTTTCAAGACCCGTGACGTCTACAGCCTCCTCCGCTCGTCGGGGTGTGGGCCGCCACTGCATGACCTCAACTGGGAAAACTTTTGTCCGGTCAAGGTCAGGGTCTTCGTGTGGATTCTGCGGCATCGGCGAACCAGGACGCGTGCTCGCCTGCATCGCCTGGGTATTTTGAGGGCCCCTGACTGCCCGTTCTGCCCCGGCGTCGCGGAAGATATACGACACCTCTTCGTCGCGTGTCCGCGGATGCAGGAGATCTGGCGTGTGTGTGCGCCCGGTGCCGCCGCCCCCGTTTTGGAGAGCGTGGTCGACGCTTTCTCTGCTGAGCACCCCGCCTGGGCCCTCCCCCTCCGCATGACTGCGACTGCTTTGCTGCTCTGGATCGGCTGGAAGACCAGGAACCGTCGTGTGTTTGATGGCCTTGCTACGTCTGTCCCCGAGTTTTTCGATGCCGTCCGCGACCACCTTCGTCTCTGGGTTGTTAGGGCGCCCCGCCGTCTGGATTGTGGGCCGCTTTTGGCGTGGTGTGCGTCGCTTCCCTCCTAAACCTCTATGTAAAAACCTGCTCGTCCTAGCTTGTTTTGAGGATTAGTATGTAAAACGGTTTTTTTGAAGTACTAATATAAAAAAAAAATTCAGGTGGGCTTTTCGCCCTCCGTTGCTTGCTTCAAAAAAAAAAGCTGTTGCAGTCTTCCGCGTAAGCGGGCTTCTCTTATGTAGGTGAATGTAGGAGTAGAATTGTAGATGTTTAACCCTGTTCTCTCATCATATATAGACTCGATCATGAGCAGCTACCTGTTCCTTTCTTAGTACTCCTACTACTTTTCTTTCGCTGGGATTACGAGCTGTGTTGTGTTATCATGTACTGTAGAATGGGCAGCTTCATGAAAGGCGCGCGTGTGCGCAAATGTCAAATGCGATAGTTTATTTTGCACGCACACGACTGGCCTAGAGTTACGTGTTTAGGAGGCCTTTCAAGGATGGCAACTTTTTTTTAGATAAGACGTGCATCAGCGGTGTCCAGAAGACCTGAAAGAGACAAATAAATATATGTCTTCTGCATGACATCTGGTTAACGTATCAGAGAAATTCAGAGTACGCGAGGAACTGACGACGTAGCACACTTTTTTTTTAGATAAGGGGTGCGGACGACGTAGCACACTATGGGCTTCAGAACTAGAAGTGCATAACGACAAATCATTAGGTTCATGTTCATATATAGAACTAGAAGTGCATGCATCGGACTCTAGAAGTTAAGGATAAGGCTGTCAAGAAATACAAGGGGCCTCGCCATGGCAGAGATGTCACCGTACTGTACGCGTATTAATCATAAACATTGCTAACCTAGCGAGTAGTCCATAGTACTCCCTCCGTTCCTAAACGGAAGATGTTTTAACTTTTTCCAGATTCAAATATATCCACATGTATTTAGACATGTTTTAATGTGTATTTTAACTCATTTGGGTCCACAACTATGCAACATGTTTTTTTTTAGAAAAGGGGATGTCCCGGCCTCTGCATCGAGTGATGCACACAGCCATTTATTACCAAATTTATGACAAAGTATAGTTTTACATCTCAAACACACACAAAGGCGATTGAGACAAGCCTCAACCGGATAAAAAGCAAAGCCTCTAGCGCACTACGAAAGTAAACTAGTATGCTGCCACGTAGGCCGGGAGAAAAACTCCTGTGCCACCAAGAGGAGTCGCGTGCATCCAGCCACCATAAGGTCTCGCTGGTCCGTAGATAGCAAGAAAGCCCATAGCTGGATCCAATGCACCGCCATATGAATAACCTGTAAGACATGAAAAGTTTCTTTCCTGTTAAAAACAAGGTTGTTCCTACAATTCCAAATCGACCAACAAATTGCAGAAACGCCAATACGAATCCTATCTTTGGTCTTTTTATCTACCCCATTCAACCAATTCCCAAACATATTAGTAATATTGGTGGGGGGAGGAATATTGTAGGTACAGAAAACAACTCTCCAAATCAGTTTTGCAAATGGGCAGGAAATAAAAGATGTTGAACTGTCTCGTTATTCCCACAAAAAGAGCAACGAGAGTCACCTTTCCAATTTCGTTTTTTAAATTATCTTTAGTAAGCACTACTTTTTTATGAAGGAACCACATAAAGACCTTTATTTTCAGCGGAATTTTCAACTTCCATAAGTAAGTTTGTAAGAATCTAGTATGATCATTCATTAAGTCTTCATACATAGATTTAACTGTAAATACTCCGTTTTGTGTCAATTTCCAAGTGAAGCTATCCGGAACATCATTGAGAGTAATATCCATTAGTCTAACACATAGATGAGACCACATATCCCACCTATTTCCAACTAGAGCCCTACGAAAGGTTATGTTTAAAGGTGGACCATTGTGAAACACATCATGGACCGAAACATGTTGCTGTTGCACAATGTTATATAGCAATGGATATTGGTTTTTCAATGGAGAATTACCTAACCAAGTGTCTTCCCAAAACCTTGTGGTTTTCCCATTACCAACCCGGAAAGACCCTCTACTAAAGAAATCTTCTTTCACTCTCATAAGACCTTTCCAAAAAGGTGAATCGGATGGTTGCGCTTCCACCTGAGCTAAAGTTTTACTATGAAGATACTTGTTTTGCAACAATTCTTGCCAAACCCCTTCTTCATTTAAAAGTTTAAACAACCATTTACTGAGTAAACACTTGTTCTTTAGTTCAAGCACTTCCACCCCTAGACCACCCTGATCTTTCGGTCTACATATGATGTTCCATCTTGTCAATCTATATTTGCGCTTATTTTCGTCACTTTGCCAAAAAAAATCGAGATCTATAAAAATCCAATCGTTTACGTACCCCCTTTGGTATTTCCAGGAAAGACAACATAAACATTGGTAGACTTGTAAGGACCGAATTGACAAGGACAAGGCGATCCCCATAGGATAGCATCTTACCCTTCCAACACCCCAACTTGCCTTCGAAACGGCTTTCTACTGGGTACCACTCGGAATTCCGAAGTTTCCTATAGTGGATCGGCACACCTAGATATTTAAAGGGTAGAGAACCAGACTCACATCCGAAGATTTGTTTGTATTGATCTTCTACCTCTTTTGCCTTTCCAAAACAAAAAATTTCACTCTTATGAAAATTGATTTTAAGCCCCGACAATTGTTCAAATATGCATAGTATAAGTTTCATATTCACAGCCATGTCCAAATCATGTTCCATGAATAATATAGTATCATCTGCATATTGTAAGATGGATAGGCCGCCTTCTACTAAATGAGGGATCAGTCCACCTATTTGGCCGTCCTCCTTCGCCCTTGCGATAAGAATGGCCAACATATCCGCAACTATATTAAACAACATAGGCGATAATGGATCACCTTGTCGGAGGCCTTTCTTTGTTTGGAAATAATGACCGATGTCATCATTTACCCGTATCCCGACACTTCCTCCCTGAACAAATTGCGTAATCCAGTTGCACCATTCTTGTGCGAAGCCTTTCATACGCAAAGCTTGTTGAAGAAAAGGCCATTTAACTTTATCATACGCTTTCTCAAAGTCGATTTTAAAAATAACTCCATCCATCTTTTTTCTCTGAAGCTCATGGACAGTTTCATGTAAGACCACCACACCTTCTAAAATGTGACGTCCAGGCATAAAGGCCGACTGCATCGGTCTAATGATTTTTTGCGCAATTTCGGTAATTCGATTAGTACCTACTTTTGTGAATATTTTAAAACTGACATTGAGAAGACATATAGGTCTATACTGCTGTATCTGAACCGCATTATCCTTCTTGGGGAGCAGAGTAATAACTCCAAAGTTCAGTTTGAACAAAGACAAATTCCCTTGTTTTAACTGCACAAATAAAGCCATTAGATCGTTCCTAATAACCTCCCAAAAGGTTTTATAGAACTCGGCCGGAAAGCCATCAGGTCCGGGCGCTTTATTCAGCTCCATTTGAGAAATAGCATCATACACCTCTTTCACTAAGAAATCGGCTGTAAGGATACTATTTTCTTCTGATGATAACTGCGGTATATCATGCATATTACTTTCGTCCATGATAACTGATACATCTCCAACGTATCCATAATTTCTGCTGTTCCATGCTTATATTATACCATTTGCTACATGTTTTATATACACTTCGTATCACTTTTATGCATTTTCTGGGACTAACCTATTAACAAGATGCCACAGTGCCAGTTCCCTGTTTTCTGCTGTTTTTGGTTTCAGAAAGTTACTTCTGGAAATATTCTCGGAATTGCACGAAACAAAAGGCCACGTCCCTATTTTTCCAGCACCATCACGGAGTCCGAAGGAGAGACGAAGGAGAGCCACGAGGTGGCCAAACCACAGGCCCGCGCGGCAGGGGGCCCCACCGCGCCACCAGGTGGTTTGGGCCCCTCGGGGGTCCGCCGACATTGCCCCTTCGCCTATTTATTCCCCGAGACGCGAAAACCCTAAAACACCGAGCCTTTCATCCAGAACATATTCGCTGCCGCCGCCGTCGTCAACCCTAACTCGGGAGGTTCCTGAAGCTCTTCCCGGCACCCTGCCGGAGAGGGGAATCATCACCGGAGGGCTCTACATCGCCATGCCCGCCTCCGGAGTGATGCGTGAGTAGTTCATCCTTGGACTATGGGTCCATAGCAGTAGCTAGATGGTTGTCTTCTCCACTTGTGCCATCATGTTTAGATCTTGTGAGCTGCCTATCATGATCAAGATCATCTTATTGTAATGCTACATGTTGTGTTTGCTGGGATCTGATTTATATTGACACCTATGTGGAGCTGAATATTATATTATCATGTCTATGTCATTTGTGATCTTGCATGCTCTCCGTTACTTGTTGAAGCCTTGGCCACGTGAATACTTGTAACTCCAAGAGGGGGTATTTATGCATGATAGTTGGGTTCAACCTCTATTTAACCTGGGATAGTGACAGCAAGTTCTAAGGTTGTAGATGTGTTGTTGCCACTAGGGATAAAACAGCAATGCTTTATTCAAGGATGAATGTATTGTTTACATTACGCACATTACTTAATGCAATTGTCTGTTGCTTGCAACTTAATACTGGAAGGGGTACGGATGTTAACCGGAAAGTGGACTATTTAGGCATAGATGCATGCTGGATAGCGGTCTATGTACTTTGTCGTAATGCCCAAATGAATCTCATAGTAGACACCACAGCTCACACATGCATGTTATATGCACTTATCAATTGTCAATTGCCTAGCTGTAATTTGTTTACCCAGCATGTTAGTTATCTTATTGGAGAGACACCACTAGTGAACTGTGGACCCCGGTCCATTCTTTTACATCTGAAATACAATCTACTGCAATCATTGTTCTCTACTGTTTTATGCAAACAAACATCATCTTCCATTCGATACGTTTAACCCTTTGTTTTCAGCAAGCCGGTGAGATTGACAACCTCACTGTTAAGTTGGGGCAAAGTAGTTTGATTGTGCTGTGCAGGTTCCACGTTGGCACCGGAATCCCTGGTGTTGCGCCGCACTACACTCCTCCACCAACACCTTCGAAGCAAACCTCGTTTTCCTACTGGTCCGATTAAACCTTGGTTTCATACTGAGGGAAAACTTACTGCTGCACTCATCATACCTTCCACTTGGGGTTCCCAACTGACGTGTGACGTACAAGCAATTGTTTCTGGCACTATTAACCTAGAGCCACCAATAACATCACTTGGCATAGAGGGACCGAATAGCTTCTTGTAATATTCCGAAATGTAATATTTTAAATTTTCCTGCCCAAAAATTGTTCCTTCATCTTGCTCTAATTGAAAGATTTTCTTTTTCCTATGTTTACCATTAGCAATTAGGTGGAAATATTTTGTATTATTTCCACCTTCTTGAATATGTTTCACTTTGGCCCGTTTTCATAGTGAACCTCCTGATGATGCTTGTCATAGTAGCTCTTCTGCCTAGACTGAGCAATCTTCAGATTCTCCCGTATGATTCTAACCTTCTCCTCAGCTTCATTGATCACATCCGGACCAAAGAGTGCTCTCTCTCCGGTCTCGGACCAATTCAGAGGAGTGCGGCATTTTCTTCCATAGAGAACCTCAAATGGAGCCATGCCCAGACTAGCTTGATAGCTATTGTTGTAGGAGAACTCCGCGAAAGGGAGATACTTTTCCCAACCCTTGCCAAAAGAGATTACACATGCCCTAAGCATGTCTTCCAAACTTGGTTCACTCTTTCGGTCTGACCATCAGTTTGGGATGGTAGGCGGTACTGAAGTTGAGACGGGACCCCATAGCAGTTTGGAAACTCTGCCAGAACTTGGAGACAAAGATACTTCCACGGTCCGATATGATCCTCAGAGGGACCCCATGCAATGGAACAATACGAGCCAAATATAAGTCAGCAAGTTGACTTGCCCGTATATCATCACGGACTGGTAGGAAGTGAGCAACCTTGGACAGTCGATCAATGATTACCCAGATTGCATTGTTGCCCTTTTGAGATCTGGGAAACCCGGTGATGAAGTCCATACCAATTTCATCCCATTTCCACTCGGGACTGCAATAGGGCGAGAGTGCCGGCAGGCCTTTGATGTTCAGCCTTTACCCGTCGACATGTGTCGCATTCAGCAACATACTTGGCAATTTCTCGTTTCATCCGAGTCCACCAGAATTGTGGTCGAAGGTCTTGGTACATTTGGTACTACCGGGATGAATAGAGAGAGGAGATTCATGAGCTTCTTGTAGGATAGCTCCCTCAAATTCCGGTTCTTTGGCACCACTAGACGGTCACCAAAATAAACAACTCCGGATTCATCTTCCGAGAAACATTTGGCCTTGCCACTAGCAATGTTCTTCTTGATATTCAGGATACCCTCATCCAGCTTCTGAGCATCCTTAATCTGGTCTACAAGAGTAGCTTTGATCTCCAGATTTGCAAGGTAGCCAGAGGGAACAATTTCCAGGTTCAAACGGGCGAACTCTTCATGAAGAGCAGGTTGGGCCTTTTCAATCATCAGATTGTTGCAATAGGACTTCCGACTTAGCGCGTCAGCCACGACGTTTGCTTTGCCGGGTTGATAGTTCAGACTCACATCATAGTCCTTGATTAACTCCAACCAACGCCTTTGCCTGAGATTTAAATCCGGCTGGGTGAAGAGGTACTTCAGACTCTTGTGATCCGAGAAATCTCGCAACGGTTACCAAACAGGTATGGTCTCCATTGCTTCAAAGCATAGACCACCGCGGCAAGTTCTAGATCATGAGTTGGGTAATTGTGCTCATGCGGCTTAAGTTGGCGAGAAGCATATGCCACCACATGGCCATCTTGCATTAGCACACAACCCAAGCCTTGCAGAGAGGCGTCACAGAAGACGACGAAATCCTTGCTTGTGTCCGGCAGGACAAGCACAGGAGCGGACGTGAGTTTGGCTTTCAGTGTTTTGAAGCTCTCTTCAGCTTCGGCCGTCCATACGAACTTTTTCCTTCTTGAGAAGGTCAGTCAGAGCCTTGGCTATCTTGGAGAAACCTTCGATGAATCGGCGGTAGTAACCTGCCAATCCGAGAAAGCTACGAATGTCCTTGACTGACATTGGAGTTTTCCAATCCAAAATGGACTGAATCTTGTCGGGAATGACAGCCACACCATTAGCGGATATCACATGACCAAGGAAGACAAGATTATCCAACCAAAACTCACACTTGGAGAACTTGGCATAGAGGCGGTGTTCTCGAAGTCGTGTCAGAACCAAACGAAGATGTTCGGCATGCTCTTCATCGGTTTTGGAATAAACGAGGATGTCATCAATGTAAATGACGACAAACTTGTCGAGATAATCCATGAAGATGGAGTTCATGAGCCTCATGAAAGTAGCTGGAGCATTGTGAGACCAAAGGACATGACGGTATACTCATATGAGCCATAGCGAGTAACAAATGCCGTCTTTGGATATCCTCCTTTCTGATCTTGATCTGATGGTATCCTGACCTCAGATCCATCTTGGAGAATACCGTTGCACCAGCTAACTGATCCAACAGATCATTGATGCGAGGAATAGGATACTTGTTCTTGATTGTCACCGCATTCAACGGTCGATAGTCAGAGACTAGACGAGGCACGGTAGAATCCCTCTTCTTGACAAAGAGTACCGGACAACCCCAAGGTGAACTGCTAGGCTGGATGAAATCCTTTGCTAACAGTGATCAATTTGCTCTTTCAACAGAGCCAACTCTTCCACCGGCATACGGTAGGGCTTCTTGGAAATCGGAGCGTACCGGGAAGTAGATCTATGACAAACTCCACACTTCGGTCAGGAGGCATGCCAGGCAATTCTTCCGGGAACACATCCGGGAAGTCACACACCACGTGTATGTCCTGGATTTCAGGAGGGATTCGCCTTCCATAAAGCAAAGGAGGATCTCGGTGAGTTGGGTATGATGAGGACGGAGGTCTTGATAGTGCAGACCAATACTTAACACTGTCGCCGGAAGAATGGTCACGGTGACGGTCTTGGCAGCACAGTCGAGATTAGCCCGGTATTTGGCTAGCCAGTTCATGCCCAGTATGACATCAATGCCACTTGACCTCAGAGCTACCAAAGCGAAAGGAAAAGAGTAGTAACCGATAGTAATCTGGACTTCAGGAGTAACCCCATCGGTTTGCCATTTGGAGCCAGGAGTGGAATCACCAAGGGACGGCTCATTTTCTCAAACGGTATTTTGTGGTCTTTTGCAAAAGCTATGGATATGAATGAATGCGATGCTCCAGAATCAAACAAAACTGTAGCAAGATTGTTGTTGATTCGTAGCTCACCCATAAGGAACGCCGGGGTCCTCTTCAGCTTCTTCAGCAGAGACGTGGTTCAGGCGACCACGCACAATAGGTCCAGCCTTGCCAGCTGGAGTGGCAGGGGCTCGTGCAGGAGTTACGCGAGAGGTGCCTTCTGGGGGCACTCCCTGGAGTAGTGGCCAGCCTGGCCACAGGTGTAGCAAGTGAGTCCAGGTGGAGCAGGTAGCATAGGACGGTACCCACTCCGCCTACCCCAAGTGTCGAAGTAGTGGGGCGCGGAGGGGTGGCCTGTATCCCGCGGCTCTCGGCATGAATGGAGCACGAGGTACGCGCTGTAGGGACAAACACCCTGCGCTTCTTGCTCTCAGAACCCGAGGAACTCTGGTGGTCCCCGTGTGCGGGCCTCTTGGAAGCCTCAAGTTCCTTTCTTCCTTGCTCAGAGTAAAGCCTGGTTGAACAGCTCCTGGTAGGTCTGGAACCTGAAGGGCAACAACTCATAGCGGAGCTGCGGCGTAAGACCCTTGCGGAACAGCTCTTGCTTGTCAGCATCATTGGTCACGTCCCTTGGGGCGTAACGAGAGAGATGGTTGAACTCACGACCATAAGTGCGGAGGTCCATCCGTCCCTGTTGCAAATCCAGGAACTCCCTCCTCTTCAAATCCATGATCGGCTGGGGAATGTACTCCGCACGGAAGGCAGTGCGGAAATCAGCCCAAGTGAAGACATGGTTGGCTGGAAACAAAGCCACATGGCTTTCCCACCAACAGCCAGCAGCACCAACCAAAGATAGGTGGCAAAGTTGACTTGCTCGCCACTGGGACATGCAGCGCGGAGAACTTGCGCTCCAAGCACGAAGCCAATCATCAGCTTCCAGTGGCTCCTTAGCATCAGCAAAGGTGGGTGGCTGCGAGCGCAGGAACTCAGTGAGAGTGTTGCACTCGTTCCTCCGTGCATTCTGCTGCACCAACTGCTCAACAGCGCTCATTGCGCCCACGGTTCTCCTCAATGGCCATCAAGACCTGAGCCATCGAGGGTGGTGGCAGATCATCCTCCTCATGTTGTGGTTACCACGGCCTCCACGGCCTCCTCGAGCCGACAATGACACAGTTAGTATCTTCTCCGAATGGTCGAACAATAGCATTAGCGTCTACTCAAGTACACAGACTAGGGACGATAATACCTTGGGTAACAACAAACAAGGATCAACAAGATAGAACTTGGGTCAAAGATCAGCATCATGTGCTACTAGCGAGAGATGCAATGGTTAAGGAACCACGACATAACACACTCTAGTTGGCACAATCCGGGACCTTATGTTCAAGTCCTTGGGTTAAAACCCAAGAAAGGAACAATGATTAGACTGGTACGGATACAAGATTCGTAAATTTAGACGATTGACTGTACGCAGCGGGAGCAACTGGACACATAACACTAAAGGTGGAACCCAACCCGAGATCCTAATAATTTGAAGTAACAGATGAGGGTAAAACTTTAACTCAAATCGAGGTAAGATTGCTCCGAGATTAGAGGTAACCAGATAAGGAGTAAAAAGAATCCTAAGATGGTTTTCACAACTCATTTTTAGGTTAAAAATATTTTCACAAACACTAGACTCAACGTCGACCAGTAGAAGGGTTTCCTACAGGCAGTACTGCTCTGATACCAACTTGTGGCGCCCCGACCCGACTGTTATACAGTGATGCTGTGTGTCACCGGTTAAGCGATACAACCGGAGGTTACGGGTTTACCAATCCCCGGCCAAAACCTTTGGCAGGCGTTGCTCGGAATGGATCATCGGCAACGCAACACCCCGATTGATGCCTTAACACAGGCACAACCCTCAATGCATAATAGAGAGATCAAGACTTGTGGAACAACTGGCACATCACAGACTCTACGACACAAATCATTATAGTTCAACTCTTATAATAGAGAAAGATAGCAAATTACAACCAGAGGTCACAGACCCAACATTACAACATGCGGAAGCGAATTAAGTTGTTCTAAACAACAAGATCCAAATTATGGCCTAAGAGGCCTACAATAAACATCCAGCGCCAGCTGTTCCGGGATGTCCCAAGCTGCCACCTGGGAACCCCAGACTACTCGTCGACGTCCACAAAGAACCCACCTTCGAGGTCGGTGAAGTCCTCCTCTGAAACAAAACAAACGACGTTGAGTTCGACGAACTCGCAAGAATAATATAGAGCTTTAGCTCGATGAGGCTTTCAAAGTTTTATGGCTGTTTTGCATAAAGCTGATTTTATTTATAAAACATAACTCCATGGCATCGACTAATCAGAATATTTTAAAAGGGGTAAGAAGTAACTCTTTTCTTTGATCACCTTTCTCAATCAACCACCATCATCACTGTACCTGTTCTACAAAGGCACCTCCCCGAATCACCCTCGAGGAAGTCAACCTTGCATTCTTGAGTGGTACCTTTAGTACCCAGTTTTTAATCATTCCGTTCAAGTTATTCTATGATCTTATCGTCCTTTCCCAAGTCGTCCGTAACCGTGGACACGGCTTTTCGAAAAGATTTAACCCTGCAGGGGTGCACTGTGTTTACCTTCGGTACCGCCCGGCTCATTGCCTACACGTAGCTCTCTTCCGGGGAAAGCCGGCTGAGTGGGAACGGTTACAACCTTTACCTTGCTTGAGACTAACCCAGGATCATCAGTGGCGGTAGGACAAGGGGTACCTCCAGCACCCTGTCCCGCGGCCACTTATTTTCCTGACACCACCATCCTCATCCCAGTCTTGGCCACCATCTTCAACGCACGCGCAAATGGAAAGCCAAACTAGAGGACCCTCGGCTAGTCCGCCACAAGTTAGTCGGTCGACGAGGGCTCCATATACCCCACCGAATGGAAGCGCGCTCATTCTTGGTTCAAGAGGTAAAGAACTCGCACCTAGGCGGCGAGAACGAGACAAAGCACCACCATACCAAAGTGGCCTCTCATCCCCACCTTTAAGCATCTTATTACCTGTCACCACAATTTCTCCACCATCATCTGTACATCTCATCACCTGTTTCCAACATGAAACATCCACGGACTGCTAAGCATTTAACTAAGCATGGCTAAGCATCAACATAGCATAGTTAAGTATTTCAGGCCAACAATACAATCCTATGGATAATAGGAGGGAAACAGGTATTGGCATCGGAAACTTAATGCAACTATAGGATACTCTAATCCAATAGAATTGACATTTGGAACCGCATGCAATATTATAGTGGAGAAAATATTTGCGGAAACATAGGATAAGATATGCTCAGAGGGGGGATTACGCTTGCCTTGTTGATACGGCTGGTAGTATGGATCGTCACGAGACGGGGGTGGCACTTCACCTCCTTGATCTACCGATGCACAAACAACACCGGAAGAACAATCAATCACCACACATGCTAACATATGCAATGCGCAATCACATGATGGCATGACATTTTAAATGCACCCTAATAGCTTTGAACATGATCAACAAGTTAAATGGGGTCCCCATTATATTATTTGCATTATTTGGAATAACCCCATATTAAAACTTAGTGATTCTAGTGCTACTAAAAGTACACTATTGTAGTTGTGATCAATTATGCATGATGATGATGATTCTGGGTGATTCATGTTTTTCTGAACATTTTGGTATATCGAACACATTTTTCTGAGGTCCCGGCAAAAAGTTATTGCATTTTTAATTTCCTCTTTTAAATTTATTCTTGTAATAATTTATTTTCACAACAATAGAACTTAATTACTCGAACTCGAGTGGGAGGGATGAAATAGTCGAATCATCGAGTCGATGTCCCTAACGTGCGAGGGGGAAGCGGGTAACATGCGCAAAAGTGAGAGGAAATGAAAAAAGGGAACCTCTAAAAAAAACAGTACACCCAGCCTACAGCCCGGTCTGGGCCGGCTGGCAGGCCGGCCTAGCAACAGAGGGGACCGGCCAGCAGCCCGGTCTGGGCTGGCTCCAAGGCCGGCCACGCGGCAAAGCCCACCGGCCCTCAGCCCAGCCTGGACTGGCTCCGAGGCCGGCTACGGGCCCGAGGAGAGCGGCCCACAGCCCGGCTAAGGCCGGCTCGGCGACCGGTCTCGCGTGGAAAAGAAAAAGAAGGCGACGAACGCCGGCGTACTGGCACGGCGAGGGCACGGCGATGCAGAGCAAGGGGGAGAGGGGAAAAAGGGGCTCACCCTCAAGTACGGTGGAGAGGTTGGGGACCGCGGAGGAGCAACGGCGGCGGCGGAATCGGGCGGCGTAGCCGCGGACAACAGCGACGAAGTGGTGGTCAGCGGCGGCGACCTACGTCCTCCCCGCTCGATTCCTCTGGCAGGGATGCAGCAGGCGACGCGGCGAAGATGGTGGTGGTCACCGATTTGTTCGGGAGCTTCTCAAGCAGCGGCTCCGAGCACGGCGGGGGCGGCGGCCATGGCGGCCCGTGGGGAGAGAAGAGGTGGAGCACGGGACAGAGGAGCGAGTGAGGGTGGGGAGCGAAGGGCTCGTGGGGCTCCTCTTCCTGCAGTGGAGGCAGAGCAGGGGGCCCCGGGCACGCGCGAGGAGCAGGTGCGGCGCGAGCAGCGCGCGCGCTCGGTCGCTACAGCGAAGGAGATGAAGTTTTTACAGTTTGGCACCTGGAACTTTTAAAAGTATCATGGATTGGTCCTTTCTGGTACTGGATAGATATAACAGCAAGTGTATTTGATTTATTTGGGCCACTCAAACCCTTCCAAAAATTAAGCAAATTTTTGGGTAACCTCCCTGTACCTTGGGCAACCACCCATAAAAAATTTCAATGCATTTGGAGTCCATTTTCTTGGGGAATAAAATAAGAAATTGCTTATAGGCATTTTTGAGAATTTCCAAAATAATTTCCTTTAGAGAAATTAAGCAAGTTCCAAATACTTGTTTTGAGCTCTTGGAACTTCCTCGACAAATATAAGATGTCAAGGTATTTGTTTTTGCAAGTTTGGGTGTCTCATTGTTGTGAAATTTTGTTGTAGCAAGTTTGGCATGTTACTTTGCAATGATGCCAAACCAAATGTTGTTTTGTTTAACAATTTCAAATGGATGCAATGATGTATGTCTCGGTGCCTGGATACTCGAAGAAGATGAGAGCTTCATGAGCATATCCATATACCCTAATCTGAGGTTTGGGCGCAGTCAACAAATGACGTAGCCTCTCTCCATGTCCTGGTCCTTCACAGATGACGCAAACATCCCCTTTGCAATCTTTGGAATGATGCCCGGAAACACCGCAGCGGTAACACCTCTTCCCTTTCTTCGGTGCAGCCGCTACTAAAGCAACTGCTAGCTGTTCCGCTGAGACCGCCGCCCCGGCGACCTCTGGGACCGCCGCCTGCGGTCCAGGAGCTTGTGCCGCAACCCCCGGAGCCACTGGATTGGCTGCAGGCGGAGGTACTGCCACTGGGACGACAACCGGAGTCGGCGCAGCCGCCGGTGGAAGAGGCGCCACCGCAGCCTCGCCTTGCACGACAGCAGGCGCAGTCACGCCCCTGCCACGGCCGCCGTTATCCCCATACGCACCATCTCCATAACGTCCACGGACACCACGGTTTTGCTCAGCTCTGCCACGTCCATATCCATAGCTCTCAGCTTGGCCGTACCCATAATCAGCTTGGTCGTACCCGTAATCTTCCTCGCCATAGCCTCGGCCACCAAAGCCCGCATGGCCGTATCCATCATAGCGATGCCGACCACGGTAGCCTCCACGCCCACCTCCAGCGTGATAGCCGCTACGGTAGCCACGAGGGGCATAGGAACCGGCGCCGGCATTGAAGCCACCGTAGTACCGCCTGCACCAGCGCCGCTGGGCTGGCCTTGAGGTCCATACCCTCCAGCCGTACCGCTTGGCCCGCCCACCTCGAAGGTGGACGGCCGCGCGCCTTGCGCCATGCCCCGTCCCAGTGGCGCTCCACCACCACGGCCAGCCTCGCCGCCACCGCGGCCGCCGCCACCGCGGCCTCCGCCGCCTCGACTCGCCATCGCACGGTCGCGATCAGCAGAAATAGGCGGAGCAGAATTTTTCCAGAATAACCCTAACACTCGGCGGAGACCAACTCCTGCCGTATTAGTGTAGGGCTTTTCTACTTTCAACTTTTTTTACGCATCGACAAGCCCAAATCGAACGGGCTTTCATGCATCTTGGGCTTGGCCGGGCCGATGCCCACCGTACCACGATGACTATGCCGTTTTTTTGAATTTTGAACTTTCGATCCGGAAAAAACGGGAGAGCTCACCGAAGATCTCGCCTGAGATTGGCACGCTCGCCGGCGGCGGCGTCCAAGCACCTTGATCCATCCGCCTACGTCTTGATCCTCGACCATCACCGAAGGTTCGAGCACGGGGATCCTCGGAACACGGAAGTTCGTCGTCCGCACCACCGCCGCTGTCTTTGGCTCATCTGCATCCACGCAAGAAACAAACGTGAGCGCCGCTAACCTCTGTCCCCGCCGCTTCTCCATGCGCTTGGATGCTCTCGACGTCGTTGGCGATCTGCTCCGTCCTCCAATCGGCGTGGGAGTGCGACAAACGTTAAGGTATTCGTCGCCGTTCCCAGCCCTGGACTCCTCATCGCACTAGTCTTCGTCATCCTCCACGAGCGCCCAGAAACGACCCCCAACGAGCGAGCTCGCGCCCGTGCTGGAGATGCGTCTCCCATGCCCATCCGCGGAGGGCGTCGTCGAGCTCTCCGTCGTAGCCTCGGCCCTCGCCGGCGCAACCACGGCCTCGCCCGCAGTCGCCTTTGAGATCGCCTCTAACGGTTCTCTCATCGCAGTCCCCTCAGAAGGGACAGTACTACGTTGTGTCATTAGATTCAAACACCCGATCACTTGTGTCCTTGGTCTAATTTTGATCCGGTCTCTAGCAATTGGAATGGTGAACTGGTTTGCCAAACCTTTATCATATCGATGTCGAACATATCCTTTGTATGCCAATACGTGAAGAGTTTGAGAATTTAGTACACCCTGATCCAATTGGAAACATCAATGTAGAAATACTGGCCGATTTTTTACCCACACGACACGCGCAATACAGGTGCAAGATCAGAGGGGAACCGTCATCGGAAACATCTTTCCCTTCGACATCCTACTGCTCTTCACCAGAATAGAGAGTAGTTCACCCTAACCATGGACCTATCAATTTATCAAATCCTAGGCACACCACGAACTAAAGACTTCACTTTGGTCTACCAACAACCACCGATATCATATAGTTGAATAAATTTCAAGTGAATATAAACAATAAATTTATATAGATTATAGATGTAAAAAACATGAACTAATATAATAGATAGAATGTTAAATACTAGCCACACAATGACACGACCAATGTTTTGAAAAGTCGACGATATAAGTATGGTATGCAAATTCCATTTGTATTTAAATCTAAAAATACCAGAATACCAGTATCTAACCAGGTTCTCACTTATCAAGTTAACTAATAGTAGAGAACTTGCCTGTGGCAAGATGGTTAGGAGGGTGGTTGTACCCCCAGCCTATCAGAGTTCAAACCCCAGGTTTGACGCTGGTGTTTCTCATTTAAGGCGGAATATTCTTCAGTGGGAGGCGATGTTCCCGTCGACAGTGAGGCGCCTGTGGTGAATTCGTCAATCTCAAGACTCGACCCGCCGACTCGGTCTTTCGGAGGTGCTCATAGGGGTAGGGTGTGCATGCGTGCGTTCATAGGGGTGAGTGTGTGCGCGTGTATATGAGCGTCTGCGTTGTACTGTGTTTCGCAAAATAAAGTTAACTAATAGTAAACTTGAACTGATAACGAGATCAAAATACTTTTAATTTTGTTTGCTTGATGGAATAGAGATTATCTACCTCCCTACCGTGTTCAATATAACCCCGAGTCATCACTTGAGGAAAATTTTGATGCATACTATATCACTTGTCCCAACTATTATAACATCCAATAACATGCTACATATTAGATTATCTCGTGGTGTTAAAACTGGTAATTAATTGTCTCACATGTCTAAAAACTATGCAACTAAGAGATAACATCTAGTGCAATGGAGATAGTAGATCTTTTGTGGTAGGAGATCATCTCTAAGTTAAGAGGGGAACTTTTTTTTATTTTTCTAGTCAGTAATATCTTGCATGGATTTTATGTATGGTATTGCTACATCTAAATCATGCAAGTTTTTCTTATACCTAAATCTGCGATCTTGAGCCGTTAGATGTCTCCACGTCAAGATTCAAGCATATGTGAGTGAAATCAAGGTTAGATGAGATAACTAATATTGTTCGAATTTTCGCGGGCTTTAGGCCCATGAGTAAAATGATTCCTGAACAAATCTCAAACGTCCATTCATACATGGCAAGAGGTGGGATTGAGTTTAGTTGGGTATTAGAGAGAGTTGTACCACTTTACAAGGGCTCCTTTTCTAGCATCCACTGGGAGAGCTTGAGAAAAGTAGTTCTTATGTGTGATTCTCCTTCATCGCCTTGCCTCACCACGAGCGCATGTCGTGCTTCGCGAACGAAACGAGCCGGGCCCGGCTAAGACACATATTGTTTGTGCTTTAAGTTTTTGTTGTTCAGAATAATCATGATTAGTTATGAATCTTTGCAATCGTGTTTATTACAGGTGTTACTAATTTACTCAATTAAGCTATTACACAATCATGTGCCGGTTTAACCCCACATCTGTTGGAATATTATTCAATTTATGTATAAGATTAATTATCAAAATGAACATCAGAAATACACTAGCATATCTAACCACATATGATAAACTAGACATAGCTAGCAGATTTGTATATGGACCAAGTACTAGTGCAAACCGAGAGAGGAGTAGCACAAATACGTGTTGACTGGAAAGGTACCTACCACAACGTCGTCGCCATTGGCCATAGCAGTGACGAAGAAGCAGACGAACGCTCGGCGCAAATGTAGGCGAATGGAAGCGAGCAGTCGCACCGAGACGCTCCCAAAAATCTTATCGGCCCTCTCCCATTGCAGGATCTCAAGGGACAGGGTTTCGGGGTCATGCTCTCCCGGACGGCCGTGCACACGGTCGCCGGGATGGAGAAGTCTGGAAGCAACACGACAAAGAAAATACACAGTGGAGAGACGGGAAGGATGTGCGAGAGCTAGTCTGGATGCGTCCGTCCTCTTCTCTATAGGCAGATAACACAAGTGCCACGCGGTGGAAGCACAGGGCATGTTTCAAGCATCACATGCATGTTGACACGTACACAGAGATGGTGTGCCATCCAAAATTAATCTTCCACCAAAAACGATATCTAACTCGAAGATGATTCACATAATGCGACATGCGTCCGAGGCGGGCGGCGGAGAGGAATGTGCGGGAACTCCTAAAATGCTCACTCACTTAGTAGGACTAGAAGAGCTCACCTTATAAGCTGCTCCAATTAACAGTATGAGATTAAACTTTGGTCTCACTCCCACTTTCTGCACACAACATGAACCAAGCTAAATGACCTTTAAAATTTCAGAATTTGTTGGACTAACTAATTGGCCAAGCCTAATAAAACCTAACAGCGTCTTCCCAGTTTGCTATATGAGGAGCGGCAAATCATACCTATCACCTTAGTTGCACACAAAAATACCACCTCCAAATCTTTGCACCGCATCTAGATCTTCTCCATCGAGCTACTCGGCAACCCTCCGAAACCACGGATCTCGAGGTACGGGAGAGAGGCAATAAGGGTTTTGGGGAATGCACTTGTGTGACTACTCTCTACACCTTCGGCTACTTCTCTGATCGTTGCCGTCAACGACTCCATCCACTACTTCATCGGCTTTGTGATCGACGACATGAATGCTCCGATCGACCCCAACTCCTCTGGTACTGCATCTGCCACGTTGCCAAGACTCGTATGTCCTTTTATCCCTACCGTAAGGATAGTTTTTCTCCTTTTGTATTAGCAAATGAGATAGACATGCCATGTGTTTCTGATCCTGGTAGGTTGCATGTCTACTTTGCTTGGTAAAGATCATATGTCTTTGATCTTCGTAGATTACTAGCAAACTTGCCGGTGCATTGCAACGGGATTGAAAAATCAACTTTTGGTCGATAAACTCTTCACAACCTAGAGACGGCTGGAAAAAAGTTGCTCCAAGGGAAGGAATTATGGCATTCATATTTAATTTTGCCCGTGATGGTGTATCGTGGATACGAAGGGTCGGGAGGTTAAACTTGTTCCATGAGTATATCTGCTTTATAATTTTACCATGCTAAAAAGTGTGTATTACTTCTAGATGACAAAACAATTATTTGTAAATCATCGACGGGGACGATCTAATAGGATTTTGTGTAGGTATGATCTTGATCTAGCAATTATCATCACTTGACTGAGATTTGCTATTTTAAAATCGACTTAATTAGGGTAGAATAAATCGACATGTGAAGCTAGTGCAATCCATTAGAGACTTCTCCTATGCTTTGCTTTCTAAGTTTACTTTAAGAAACTGCATATTTCCTAAGTAAACCTACGTGGCCCACGCCAATTGATATACGGAGTAGCAGATGAAAAAGTGACACAACGTTTAAGGGCAATATAGGGCCTTATAGCTGAAGCCCATTTGTCAAATTATTTTTCCAACCGCTCGTTCACTTGACGTGAAAAAAAAACCCGCATCGAACAAAATCCCCAATTGCTAGTTCCTTTTCCCATACAGAGATGGCAAGCATCTTCTTCGATCTGCTCAGAACTCTCCCACTCCCTCTGTACGTGCTCGAGGGTGCCTTGGTTCTCTTGCGACTGGAACTGCTCCGTTCCACCAAATAGTCCTCTGTCGTGCCAGCACCGAGCGCCGAGCGGCACCGCCGTGTAAGCTTGCCGCCGGTTGCTGTATGTAGATTTGCCATGATGTACCTAGTGTATTCGCCGATTAAAAATCATGGGAATATTATTGGTCATATTTAACAAGCATTATCGATCTAGGCATCGCAAAATCTCAATCAACTCAGACATGAGCATAGTCCTTTGCAATCAATCAAATACTGCATAAATAGACGACAGTTTAATTTGTCAAGATTATGTAGCCGATCGATCGCACATCCAAACTCAGACTTAGAATAGAAAGGTATGACTGCATGAACAGCTGATTGCAGCTGCATATGGCCCATGAAACAGTTTAATTTGTTAAGTACTGGCAGCATCAAGTTGGTGCCGGCCGGCCAGGCGGCCACCTGAATCCCCACTGTTACGAAACCGTAGAACAGCACGCACGCAGAATTCTCGGCGCGCCAACCGAACCATCCCAATGCACGCATGCCTCGCCAGTCGCCACCCACCTCGTGACGCCATAGTTACTCGCGAGTGTGCTCATCAGTGTCACTTCGATTCTCTTTCCGGATCCCCTATATATGCGGCGCCTCGTGCAGATCCATCTCAAACAACCTGCACCAACAACCCGTGGTCCTGTCACCGATCGCTGGCGGCCATGGAGGAGTTCCAAGAAGCCGACGTCGTGTGGCCGGACCACCACCGCGGCGACGATCATGGCTGCCGAGGCCACGGTCATCAGCCGCAGCGCCGGGAGAGTAGGCTACCCCAACACGTCGACGCCGGGCGCGCGCCGCGGCAGCGTTCGTCGGCGCCCGTGGGCATCCCGGCAGAAACAAGGTCCCCGACGGCGGAGCAGGGCTCGTGGGCGTGGAGACACTGCATCGACGAGGTAGACAGGTCAGCGTCGTTCGTGGCGCCGCACGAGATGGTGGCGCGGCGGCGTTGCACGGAGGCTGAGCTAGAGAGGTCGGTGTGCGTGGGGGCACGGGTGTACGCTCAAGGGGCGGGACCTCCGCTCCGTCCGCACCGCCGTGCTCCGCATGACCGGATTCCTCGAGACCTGATCGGAGCAGGTTCATAGCAATCATCCAGAACAGGAAACATAACATTTTTGCGTGTCGATTAATATGTCTATGAATTCCTGCTTAAGAATTCAAAGAAAATGGAGTTAAACTGCACATTTGCGCCGAGAGGATGCTGCAGTTTTGAAACCCAAACGATCTCGATCAACTTGTCTGGTTTTGACTTTTGGGATGGAGTGTGTGCGAGGAAAACCGGTGATGCGTTCGGATTTGGATTCTACCGGCGGCTAGCACTTTCTCGGTTCTAGTCTTCCGCGTAAGTTTCTAGAAAAGTAAGTCTACCGCATAATGCAGCGTCCCTGTAATGTATACATGTACTCTCGTCGGTAGACTCGATCACTGACTCACGAGTAGCTACCTGTTCCTTTCTATGTACCACGTACTACTTTCTTTTCGCTGCCCCGCAAAAAAAAAAAAACTCCCTCCGTCCAATAGCAAAATGACGGAGGTAGTACTTTCTTTTCGCTGCGCTTTTTTTATAGGGGGAAAAGGTAGAGGATTTTTCTACTCTGTGTTTCCCACTGTTCCTAAACATAAGAATTTTTAGCTTTTCTATCTTCTTTTTATTCACAAGTATCTAGAAATATATTAGTGTGTAGTTCACTCATTTTGCTCTGTATATGGTCCATATTAGAATATCTGGAACATCTTATATTACGAAACAGAGTGAGTACATGTTATTTGTGGTTATACATGCGTGTAGGGCAAGTGCCCGAAAGAAAAGAGCTGAAACAAGCTATTAGGTTTCTCTGCCTTCGGCACCGCCGCCGATCCACTCGCCTCTGTGGGTGGATCTCGGTCCGTCGGCGAGGGCTCCGTTCTCAATTTTTCTTGGTGTTTGATTAGAGTTTGTCTACTACTCAAGAAGATGAAGCGGCGGCGGCTTCGTGAAGATGGAATAAGGTTTTCCCCGCCTAGCCCCTGTTTTGGCGGTGCGTCTAGCATCGTTCGAGGGCATGTGGAGGTATATCTCCGACGGATCCCGCGGGATTCGGTTGGTTTTTGTCTTCGGTGGATCCGGTCTTCGTTCGTCTGCGCTCGTGTGTCTACGGCTTGGATTTTTCCGATCTACGCTTCTCTTAATCGGCAACGGTTACTATTCTGGTGCGTTGGTCCTATGAGGGTTTAGCACTACGACTTTCCGATTGTCTACTACAATAAGGTTAATTTGCCTGGTTCCGGTGATGGAGGGGCGATGACAGCGGCGCGCCTTCGGCTCGCTCTAGTACTTGGATGTAATTTCTGTTACTCATTGTGTTCTTTGTATTGCCTTGACAATTGATGAATAGATCGAAATTTTGTTCGAAAAAAAAAGACGAAAAAGAAGAACTGAAAAGAACCGAGGAAGAAATAAAAAAAAATATACATGTTGCTTATGGGCTGAACTTTGACGCCGGCCCAATCTGCAAGTGCAAGCCCAGTCTGTTCGCTCGTTTGAAACAGCCGCCACGATGTTTTTTCGCTGCGCTTCTCAGCGGTAGCGTACAAAAATGTCGTCATCGTCAATGCGTAATTTGTTTTGCACGCACATGACCGGCGTACAAGTTACGTGTCTCGGCGGCGTCGCACGGGCGTGGTCCGAGTACCTTTCCAGGATGGCAACTTTTATGAGATAGCAAGATGGTGTAGTACATCAGACGTGTTCTAGAACTGCAGAATGAGCCAAATATATAACCCTAGTGAAACTATGACACCTCACACCTGGTTAATGTATACGGGTACGCGATGAACTGACGACGTAGCACGACCTGCACTTCAGAAGTACAGTACAATATGCCCATGCATCATGCACCAAAAGTCCATGATAAGGTCAAGAATTTCAAGGGGGTCTCGATCGCGGAAATCGACGTCACCGATTTGGGTCGTTTTGATCATAACTGATTTTTCTTTTTTGGAATTTGATCATACATAGTACTAATAGTGACTTCTGGCACTAGTGGGTCTCTCCATACTCGGTGCATTAGTCTAGAGAAGGATTACTTCACGAGTTTAAATTCTCTGTAATCAATCAACTACTCTATCAAGAAATGGGAAAATGTTATGAGCTTGACAAATGGTAAGACTGCCAAAGGGAGCACAGTCAGACTATGGCAAGATAAATGGATGGACCCACCAGCCAAGAGGAATTACCACATCTATTCTCTTTTGCCAATGATCAAGATATATTAGCTTGATAACATTCATCTCATTAGCTGAAGATGATATATATATGAGCAATTTCATCTTCCATTGTCCATGGTTGCAGCACATGTCTTATGCGTGTTCTGAAAGAAAAAAATGGTTGCAGTACAAGAATGCGAAGAACTCACAAATATTCTTAAACACCAGATGGAAAACAACGATACTATGGATCAATGAAAATTTGTATGGAATGGAAATTATTAATGCAAAAAAGTATATGCAAACCTGGCACCAACTATCACAGCCCCCTCTCTTTTCTAATGGATTTGGATGTCAAGAGCTCTTCGTAAGCAAAAAAAAAATCTTTTGGTTGCTATTACTGGACAGACTTAATACAAGGGATCTCTTGGTCAAAACAAATTTCCATGTTGAATCAAAGACTTGTGTGCTATGCCAGAACTGTCCAAATGAATATATGCAACATCTTTTCTTCTCATGTGATTTCAGCCAAAGCTTCTAGTAAAAACTAAATATGGAATGGAACAATGACCCCTTTCTCTCATGGAACTCTTGTTGGATTGTAAATTACAAGAAGTCCTAATCACAGGTTGCTGGAACCCATGAAACCACACAAAAAAATTATTTTTGATGGCCAAGAACTCATTTGCTCTTGTTATGCATAGAGCAAAGCCCAACCTCAAGGAGGGCATGCAGCAATGGCTTGATACCTTGTAATTTTCTTATTAGACAATTCATTCACACCATTGTAAATTCCTATTTTTACAAATAAAAATGACACAGTAGGGGCCTTCCCTATCAAAAAAACTGCTTTACCAAGAAAAAAAAGGAATTCCCCTAAGAAAAAAAAGAATTTATAAACTGCCCCGTCCAGAGCTGCAGGCCGAAATTGGCCGGCATCTTCCTCCCATAATCCACCATACAGCTCGCCATTACTCTAGCAGCGGGCCGGGCCGAGAGGCCGACCATGTCCACTCACCGAAGGAAAGTGGGGCGGCGAGCCGTGGCCTTCTTCCTTTTAAGA
This sequence comes from Poa pratensis, assembly GCA_947311845.1. Lineage (NCBI taxonomy): Eukaryota > Viridiplantae > Streptophyta > Magnoliopsida > Poales > Poaceae > Poa > Poa pratensis. The sequence goes on from CAMZMU010000038.1 coordinate 38,487,294, forward strand.
CTTCCGCTCTCCTCTCCTCGCCTCATCGGTCATCGCTCACGCCGTCCGGGGGAGGGGAGGAGAGAGCCGTCGAGCTTCGCGAGAGGACGCCCTCTCCTGGCGGCGGCGCGCGCGGTGAGCACCCTGTCCCCTCCTCTTCCTCCCCTATAGCTCCACCTAACCCGACCGACTCCGCCGACCCCGTCTCCTAGTTCCCGCCCCGGCGCCCAAATCCAAAATGTTTTCGAGTTAGATTTCGCGTGCTAGCAAGGCGTCGCTCTCCGTGAGAGCGGAGGGTTCGTGGCGGTCCCGATGCCGGTGCTCTGTCTGCTGCTTTGGGTTTCGAGCTGTGGTTTGCAGAGTTTGTGGATTGTACCGTACAGGTCCGTGGTTTTGATGGGTTGGTCCCGAGGTTCGGTTTAGAACTTAGGCATGGTTTCTAGGGTTTTGAACTCCCCTTGATTCGGTCGTGCTAGAGACCCGGCGGTTAGGATAACAGCGGCTAGGAACTTTTCTGATCTGGTCGATTTTGGAACCATAAAAGCCCCAATTACATGCCATTTGCTCGGTGCAGGCTGCAAGCCTGTCCACTCTTAGGTCTTATGCAAGGGAAGAGATAGCTTTCAACTTCTACTTGTGTGGAATGTGCTGTTGGAATTTTGAGATAACCTCGTGAACAGACGAACCGTGGAAGCTAAAATGGTAGTACATTGCTGATTGTGCTGGCCTGGTGTCAATAATTTCCATTCACAAGAAGTCATCTGTCTTGGCAGCAGGGAATTTTAGCACAAATTCATGTTCAACGCTGCGCTATTGACGTGGGGTACCCAGTCAATACCCATCGCTGATGGTACTAGGGATTCGAAGGAGGGGGAAACGAGTGCGCTGGTAGTATCGTCGGCTAACAAGGAAGAGGATTTACCCAGGTTCAGCCCTCGGAGGGTTGTCTTGATTCGAGGTTACAAGGTTGCCACAACGGCTATGGTGATGGAGATGCGCTCTCGCTAGGGTTCTGGATGTCCTGCTCGGCGGCCCCTCCCAGCCTTTATATAGGAGGCTGGGTCTCGGGTGACCGTGACCAGGTAGTTACAATGTCGGTGGAAACCAAGGGTTTCCTAATCTTCCGTGTAAACTTGCTTTGTACTCCAAAAGATGGCGTGCTAGATACGTCCGTAGCCTTCGTGTAGGCTTGGGCTTCATGGGCCTTGTATAAGCCACCCGGTGGGCCTTCAGTTGATCCGCACCAGGTATACCAAAAGTGGAGTACCCGAAGGGTATGCCCACGTCAGCTATATAGATGTGCGCAAATTGTTGCTAGGGTTCATATATACTGTGTTGAAAATAACATAATATGAAGCACAATTCGTATTGTTGAATGAAATGAATGTACTGTACTGGATTTACTCCCTCAGTCCAATTGGAGATGGCGTATATCTTGAATTCACTTTTCCAGCGAAAAGCGGGGCGGCCGCGACCCTCCAAAAAAGGCAGTGAAGTTCCTATTTTACCCAGCTTTGTGTTGTGGAGATTAAATTCCGGAGTTTTGCATGCATGCCTTGTCAAGATTATCAGGGGCATTTCCATCCAAAGCTCACCTGCAGCGGTTCCTCCTTGGTTCGTGACGTGTTGCTCTCCGTGAGAGAGAGGAGGGTTTGTGGCGGTCTGGCGCTGGTGCTCTGCTGGGTTGTGTTTGAGCTGTGGTTTTGCAGGGTTGGTGGATTGTGCAGGTGCCGTGGTTTTGATGCGTTAGTCCCGATGTTCGGTTTAGAAGAGGCATGGTTTCTAGGGTTTTGAAGTTCCCTTGGTTCAGTCATGCTAGATACCCGGTGCTTAGGACAATAGTGGCTAGGACTTTGCTGACTTAGTCGGTTTTGGAACCACAAAACTCAGTCACATGTCATTTGCTCGGTGCAGGTTGTAAGCCTGTCCCTTTTTAGGTCTTAAGCAAGGGAAGAAATAGCTTTCAACTGCAACTTTTGTGGAATGTGTGTTTGAATTTTGAGATAACCTCGTGAATAGACATGCTGTGGAAGTTGGTCACTGCTGGCAGCAAGTTCCAGTAGGTGTAGGTGCTAAAATGGTAGTACATTGCTGATAGTGCTGGCCAGTTGTTTGCTGGTGTCAATAATTTCCATTCAGAAGAAGTCACCTTTCTTGGCAGCAGGGAAATTTTAGCACACATTCATGTTCAACCCTGCACTATATAAAAAAACTAGACGGGGAGGAGCCCCGTAGCATTTCATCAAGAAGAATGGCGCAACATCACCGAAATTGCGAGTAGGAGCGCTCGAACTCGGGTGGGTGGGAAGGCATCAGCCCCTCCCCACCACTACGCTATGCCTTAGTCTTCACTGCGCTATATAGATGTGCGCAGATTGTTACTAGGGTTCAGACTGTGTTGAGAGTAACTTAATATGAAGCCCAATTCGTACTGTTGAATGAAATGAATGTACTGTACTGGATTTAAATCCAGTGTAGAGTTATCAATGTAAAGTTATAATCCGATCACTAATGCTGAATTGCTGATTATACTTTATTTACTTGCTGCAGGGGTTAATTTGGGCGGACTTCATAGAGTCTTCTATTTCAGTGCGCTTGCGCTCCTCGAGAAGACGGTTCCCGGAACCTGTGTTTTTTTTTCACTATAATAGAATTATTTCCGAGCGCCATCCCATGGACAAAAACACTAGTCATGATCCTGTCGAGGACATTCTTGAGGCTGGGAATCATGCAAACTCTAGCCAGAACCCTGAAACCCTTAAGCACCAGAGTTTCCCACACACATCCGAGTCAACGGGAAAAAACATGGGGGAAAGGAGAAACTATAAAAGGGCAGCTAACAGGGGGAGGAAAGGATCCCGAGTATTTGCAAGTAGAAATTATCCTTTGAGGTCATCTGATAGTACTGCCAGGGTTCTTCGTTCTAGGTCAGTCGAAGATAAGTCACCTCATGACTCTGTGCACACTCTAATAGAAAAGGCTGCAAAGAAGCCACCCAGTGACCCTGTACACCCTCTGGTAAAACCAGCTGCAAAAAAAATAAAAAAGGGTAAACCCACAAAGAAAAGTTCGGACGACGAGTTCTTGAAAATTCGTCAGCGAGTCAGATACATTTTGAATCGGATGAACTATGAGCAAAGTCTACTTGAAGCATATGCCAGTGAAGGCTGGAAAAGGCAAAGGTTTGTTGCCTCTCTATTCATGTATTTGATTTGATATGCTGGCATCTTCTCCTGAATTCACCTTTGCATTCTTAGCTAATGTTCTATTTATCAATGATTTACTTTTTAATTGAACAATTGTTTTCTTCGTGGCGTATTTTCTGGACTCGTGGACGCATCTAGATGTATCTAGATGTGTTTTAGTGTGTAGATTCACTCATTTCAGCCCGTATTTTGTCCGTATTGTGATAGCTAAAACATCTTATAATTTGGAACGGAGGGAGTATATGTTAACTAATAGGCAACTTCTTTTTCTCAAGCTACAATACATATATTTTACTAGAATGGTAAGATCCCCTGCAACTAAATCGCTCCCACTGTATAGTATAGTAATTCTGAACTGGCCCAAAATTACAAAAAGTGCAACAAGGTTACAGAGTTGGGTGTTAAGCTAAACACGACCTCTTTGTTGGTTTTTCCTCTTAAATGTGCAATTAGTCAACCATGGGAATGTTAGACAAGTATAAAACTGATGGATTGGTTTCACTACCTGTACATTTCGTTTGAGCAGTATACTTATGATTCATCAGGTGTAACTTTCTATAATTCTTCATCAATTGTGTCGTGTATCTCTTTGGGCTTGTGTCATGAATGTCTTTGGGCATGTGGTTCCACTTGATTTTTTTATTATTTAAGAAATGAAAGAAAAACAACTTTTGTGTTGAGTGGTCTATCCAAGTGCACTGTTGATCATGATTTTATCGTTTTTTTTATCCCTATTGATGTCTTTCTGTGTTCAGAGGATATATTTTTTTATCCAGGTGCCAGTTGTTATGAATGATTTTGGGTTCAATAAAATTTACATTCTTATTTGACTCCTTTCTGATCGGAGGTGCAAGACCCTTTTTCTTCTTTCTGCTTAGTGTTCATAATCAAGAACACAGCTTCTTGGATATTTTTAATTGTGAATTCCTTGTACTGCGAGTTGCAATCTAAAAATGTACAAACATACAGTTTGGAAAAGATAAGGCCCGAGAAGGAGCTTGAACGAGCCAAGGCGGAAATCATACGGTGCAAATTGAGAATTCGAGAAGCTTTCCAGAGGCTTGATGAACTTCTATCTGTGGGGAAGCTTGAGGAATCTTTGTTTGATTCTGAAGGAGAGATATCTTGCGATGATGTATGCCAACACACTATCTTTCCTGATGTTGTGCTCTGTTATGCTTAGCATTTTATTCAGTGACCATGCTTTCCATCTTGCAGATTGTTTGTTCCACCTGTAGTACTCAAGAAGTTACATTGAATAATGACATCATTCTCTGTGACGGAGCCTGCGACAGAGGGTTCCACCAGAACTGCTTAAACCCTCCTTTACTGACTAAAGATAGTAATATTTACTTTCCCTATTTGTTATGGTATCTAAGATTTTGCTATCTCTTCTGTTAATTCATTCATGAGATCCATTCCCTTGTAGTCCCAGCGGGAGATGAAGGATGGCTTTGCCCTGCATGTGATTGCAAGATAGATTGTATAGACATAATAAATGAACTCCAAGGGACTGATCTTTCCATTGACGACTCTTGGGAGGTAACAGTTTGGCTGTTAAGAATACTTAAGATTGGCCTTGTTTCATAGCCAATCACTCTAAACATATTCCACCGTGATACTAAATAAAGTTTGCTACTACGTAATTGTTTGCAGAAAGTTTTTCCTGAGGCAGCTGCTAAGGCACACGGATCGAGGCAAAATGATGTATCTGATCTTCCATCGGATGACTCAGAAGACGATGACTTCGACCCCAATATTGCTGAAGAACATGTGGCTGGTCATGAAGAAGCATCATCAGAAGAGGATGGCGATGAAGATTCAGACTCTGATGACTCAAATTTTATCACTTCTTCTGACAATTCAGAACATGTCAAGGAGAAAGAGAAAGTTGATGACCTTGGATTACCTTCTGAGGACTCGGAGGATGATGACTTTGATCCAGCATGTCCTGATTCAGATAATGATATCCCAGAGAAGCAAGATGATCAGACTTCACATCGGACTCTGATGATTTCTGTGCTGAGATTGCCAAGTCTTGTGGTCAGGATGAAGTTTCATCACGTCCTAAGGTTGGAGATAGTAGTAATGACTTGGAAGGAGCTGCTGTTCAGCCTAACACAGCAATGCCACATCTCAGTTCCAAGGATCTTGAAATCGACCCAGATTTGATTTTACCTTCAGGGAGACGGCAGGTTCAGCGGCAGGACTACAAAAAACTGTATGATGTAAGCCCTCAACTTGCATGCGTGCATGCATATTTTCACAATAATTTTGCTGATGTTTCTGCCTTTCTGGCCCTGTGAAAGCCTTTGGTGTGATTTTTATTCATCAATTACTGGTGGAGTCTTGTACTTTATTCAGGAAATATAGGTAAATCCAGTAGCTCCGCTGGAGATTGAAAAACATTTGTTGGGATAGTTGACATAATTATAATGCGATAACCATAACTAGGAATGCGTCCATACACTGATAATTTAGCAATAGATACGTAGTTAAAGAGCTTTTAACTGATGCTAAACTGTTACCTCCAGTACAGTTGTCGAGTAGAATTTAGTGACTCAACTATTAAGTAGAATTGTTGTGTGCACATGCATGAATGTGTTTTACTGGGTCATGAACTTTACATGTTTCCTCTTCATGCTGAAATCATAAGGATGCTTATGGGGAAGCACCATCTGATTCAAGTGATAGTGAAGAGTGGTCTGGGAAGAGCACATTTAAAGAAGACGAAGAAGAACGAAATGAAGTGGATTCATTTGCACGCAAAAACTCTGATGGCAGCAATAGTAAAGCTAAGAAAAAGCAATTTGGCCCAATAATTAATGAGGTACGTTGACACATTATCATCTTTGTGGTTTTATATTTGTCAAAACTAGTGCGACAAGCTATGCCAATTTACTTTGCTATCCAAAGTTTACCTTAGTTACTAACAATTCATTTTTCTTGTAGAGGCTAAACAAACATTTCACAACAGACCAATACCCTAGCCGTGCTGTTAAAGAAAGCTTGGCCCAAGAACTAGGGCTGACATTCCGTCAGGTTTGTATGTCTTTGTCATGAATTTCAGTTGCATGTGACAGTTGACTTGGCATTGAGCAAAATCCCCACAATGGCTTTTGCTAACAGGTTAACAAATGGTTTGAAAGTACCCGTAGTGCTGCAAGAGTAGCTGCTAAAAAAATTGGCACTCACCCAGAAAACCATGGCAACAAGAGGAAGAGGAGCTCAGTGGTAACTCACATGGAAGCTGCAGACCCCAAAGAGACGATGTTGGAAAAACCTAATGCATGTAAAAACGAAGGTATCAAACAAGATGGCTCTTCTGGAAATTTAGAACCTTTGGAAAACACAGAGAAAGTTGCTGACCTGGGATTACCTTCTGATGACTCTGAGGATGATGACTATGATCCAACAAGTCCTGATTCTGATAAAGATATTGAGAAGAAGCAAGCAAGTTCAGGCGAGTCAGACTCTGATGACTCAAATTTTATCACCTCCGCTGGTAATTCGGAACATGTCAAGGAGAAAGAGAAAGTTGATGACCTTGGATTGCCTTCTGAGGACTCGGAGGATGATGACTTTGATCCAGCAGGTCCTGAATCAGATAAAGATATCAAAGAGAATCAAGGTGAATCAGACTTCACGTCTGACTCTGATGACTCAGACCAATACGTGGTTTTACCAGTTTCAGGAAAACAGCAGGTTCAGTCTTTGGACAGCAAAGAAATGTATAATGTAAGCCCTCAACTTGCATGTGTGCATATCTTAGCACCTATTCGGATAATGTTTTGTCCTTGATGAAAGCTTTTGATAGGAGTATGTTTGTTTGCCTTACTGTCAACTTGGAGAGTGATTACCTTATTCAGAAAATTAAAAAGTCATCATGGGGATCCTCAACATAAATTAGAATGTTAGCATAGACATACATGGATAGCCTGATAATTTAGGTACTAGATACGTAGCTGGTATGCTCTATTTGAATTTAGTTATTTCGTAATAATATTGGAGCTGATACTAAACTGTTGCCTTCAATTTTTCGGTTGAGTAGAATTTAGTAACTCAATAAGTACATCTTTGCTATTTTTGTGTGCATACATGTACATGTTCACTGGCTTATAAACTTTCATATTTCCTTCTCGTGCTGAAATCGAAAGGAGCCTAACCCGGAAGTACCATTTGATTCGAGTCATGGTGAAGATTTATCTGAGAAAAGCACACCTGAAAAGCACAATGGGAAACAAAGTGAAGAAGGTTCTTTTGATGACAAGAACTCCAGAAGAACAGGGGTTGTGAGCCAGAGTAATGAATTCACACCGCAACGTGTTTCACAAAGCTTGCATGATTCGGTGAACGGGAAACAAGCAGAAGAGCTGCTTACCCCTAATGGAAGCAATAGTATAGGTCAGAAAAGACAACATGGGCCAATAGTTAATCAGGTACGGTGGCATCCTTTCTTCTTATATCATTGATGTTTTTTTTTTTGAAATGCGTCTTATATCATTGATGTTAAGTTTATCAAGAACAAGTTGAACAATTAACCAGTAAGATTACTATCATAAGTTTGGTTGAGCTAACAATCACATCAATTTTTTTGCAGAGGCTAAATGAGCATTTTCAAATAGATCAATATCCTAGCCGTGCTGTTAAAGAAAGCTTGGCACAAGAACTAGGTCTGACATTTCGTCAGGTTTGTGCCCCTATTTCATGAATTTCACAATTGGATGTGATAGTTGTCTCGGCATTGAGCAAACCCTCACTATGGCTTTCTGCTAGCAGGTTAAAAATGGTATGAAACTAAGCGGCATAAAACAAGAGTAGCACCTAACAAAAAGGGCACTCAAGTAGAAAACCATAGCACCAGTGATGCTGCAAATGAGGATGTGCCATCCGGGAGTCAGAACGAAGGTATCAAGCAAGATGGTCCACTGAAACAAGACGCCGGTGGTGCACTGAAGACAAATGTCAGCCCTTCAAATAGCAGTCAAAGATGCACTACCACCAAGGTGCGTCCAAAAGGTGCGTCCAAAGGGAAGAATCATGGAAAGAATGCCTCCTCAAGCTATGTTGGAAGCCCAAAAGCAAAAGATGGCTACCCACAGGATGTGGTTCTGGCGCTAGAAGCTGTAGATGAGAGAACCAAAAATTCAGTACTGAAGGAGCAGAAGAAGAGGAAAATTGGCTGATGACATTTCTAGCTAAAGACCCATTGAATTTGCAGTTGGTGCTATGATCCTGGCTACTGCAACTCAACCAACTCTTTCTCTGGATCATGCCAGTCAACTAACTGGTGGAGAAGCAGTCAGTTGCATTCTTTACCCACATGGTGGATGTTTACTCCCGCAGGCAGGAAAGCTTGGTTCGATATATGGGACTCCTGGTGAGAATGCATGTATTTCTTCAGATCCACAAGTGATAAAACTGGAGAATTATGTGGTGTCGCGATGATACTGATGCGCTGTTATGGTAGAGAATGGAAAATATGGGATGTTTAGCTGTTATGGTAGATAGTGGAAAATATGGGATGTTTCATTGTTCATTGAACGCTGTTGTTTCCGCTGTGAAATCATGACGACTGTGTACAGCCATGGGTTATGTACCTGTGCCATTTGTTGTTGTTTACCTAGATAAGTAACTAGATTCATGGTTTTGTGGTATCTTTTGATACTAATATATTCCCTTTATCGAAAAAAAAACTAGATTCATGGTCTCAAAGACGCCTTACCCGGTCCATGATTTCAGCTGGAATCGCGTCTCTACACTGTTAAACAGCAGAGCGGGATACAGTAGAGTAGGTTACGATTCAGAACATCTTAGAACGACCATAGAATAGTTTTGCTCTGCTTTTTGGGAAGAGAAAAGAGAATGCAAAATACTATCTGCAAGGTCGTCTCCTCGTTAACCATGCGTGCGCGCTAACGGTTCAAGCCGTCGCTTGGAAACCCAACCCATCGCTCGCGCACCGCTTTGCTTCGTGCCGAACCGGCGGAGAGGGCTCCCGCGAGTGCGAACTTGAGGAACCGGCGGCGACCCTGGTTAGCTTCTCCCCGCCCTCCTCTCCCTCCCCCCTTCCCCGCCATCCTCTCCCCGCCCTCCTCCGAGCCCGTCCGTCCCCTCCCGTGAGTCGGCCCCTAACCCTAGATCGACCGGGCGGCGGTAGGGGTTATCAAACACTGATTAAACTGCATGCTCCACGAGTTAATTTTGTTTGTTTAGTTATTTTGTGATGAGTCAGAGAATTCAATGGGGGCAATCTGTTACGTCCCTTACCGGCGGTATGATGGCCGCGGCTAGGTTTTTTTTTTGAAATACAACACTTTATTGATCAAATCACATCAGTACATAGAGTCTTCCGGATGCAATCCGGAGCAGAATCAGAAATAAAGCCTACACTAGAAACATCACAAGTTCTAGCAAGAATGTGTGCCGCTTCGTTTAAAGAACGTTTAACATGACAGAAGGAGGCAGAAGAGAAGCCCGCCGCCAACCATTTGATATCTTGTACCACGGAACCAACCTGGGAACGATCAGGACCTGGCGCTTTCATCCGATGAACCAGCGACAAACAGTCTGAGGCAAAGATAGCGTGAGAGAAGCCCTTGTCGCGTGCGATCACCACTGCGCGCCTGAGCGCCATAGCCTCGGCAACCTCCGGAGAAGAGAAGCCCATCATGGGCTCGCTAGCCGCAGCCAGACACCCACCCGTATGATCACGAATAATCGCTCCCATGGCCATACGACGACGATCCTCAAACAGTGCTGCATCAACGTTAACAAGAACTACCCCAGGCGGCGGCGGTGACCATCTCTCTGACGTGCTGGTCTCACGCCTAGTGCTGGAGCTTGATTTGCAGCAAAATTCTGTGATCATATCGACATAAGCGAGAATCCTTGCAGCAGTCCGCTTCGGGTCAGGCATAGCTTGATTGTTCCTCGTATCATTTCTAGCTTCCCAAATGTGCCAGCACCCAACCGCCAAACAAGTTGCCTCCCTTTCAGTCGAATTAGAGAGGAAATCAAACAACCAATACTTAGGTGTCATGAAATCACATCTCTTAAGCTGTAGACTGATGGAGCCCTTGACAATTCTCCAAACCTCCCGAGCAAATTGACACATAAGCATTGAGTGTGCAATACTCTCTTCTCTACCACAGAATACGCATGCAGCACTTGTAGGGATATGGCGTATGTGCATTTGTAAACCACTCGGAAGGCAGTCATGTGCGAACCTCCAAAGATGAATCTTCATTTTACCTGGAGCGTTGATCTTCCACAACGCCTTCCATTGTTTCTCTTCGTTTGCCGAAGCAGAAGAAGACCCTCTACCCCTCACACTTCTGGTCACAAAGTGCTTAGTAGAGCGAGCGAGGTTATAAGCAGACCGCACTGAATAAATCCCTTGCTTCGTATGTGGCCAACGCACAAAATCCTCACCACCATGTCTACTAATATGGACTTGAAGAATCTGATTAGCAGTATAAGGATCAAAAAAGGCATTGACAGTCTCGGGGATCCATTCCCCTGTTTCCTCGTCCAGCAAGCAGCTCACGGTTGCAATATTTGGGATCGGCTTGAGTGGTTTCAACGTGTAAGGAGGACGATCAGGAATCCAGTGATCTGAAGTGATCTTCACAGTCCTACCATTGCCGATGCCCCATTGTACACCCTGGAGAAGAAGGTCTCGACCAAAAAGAATACTTCTCCACGTGTAGGATGCTGATCTGGGTTTCGGTGCACTCAAAAAATCTGTGTGAGGGAAATATCTACCTTTCAGCACCCGTGCACATAATGACGTAGGCTCTGTGAGCAGACGCCATCCCTGCCGACCAAGCATAGCTTGGTTAAATAACGGCAGATCTCTGAAACCCAGTCCACCAAGGGTTTTAGGAGTCGATAGCCACTCCCAAGACCTCCAATGCAGCTTCTTCTTCCCATCTTCCACCCCCCACCAATGATTGGCGATCGTGGATTTCATCTTGTCACAGTTGGAGATAGGAATTTGAAAGCAACTCATAACATATGTGGGTATAGCCTGAATCACTGCCTTCAAAAATGCTTCTTTACCCGCTCTCGACATAGGCCGATCCGTCACCCCATTCATACGTTTCCAAATCATGTCATAGAGAAAGTTGAAGGTAGATGTGGATGATCTCCCAACCCTCGTGGGCATGCCCAAATAGAAATCATTAAGTACCTCGCTTTGAACACCCAAGCTATTCTTCACCCTTTCCTTGACTAGAACATCACAATGATTGCCGAAGAAGACCGAGGATTTGTCCAGATTAACTTTCTGTCCAGAACCTTCACAATACATCTTCAGAATATTCTTGAGAGCCTCCACACTCCTACTGTCACTCCGAGCAAAGAAGATGCTGTCATCTGCAAACAGTAAATGGGATATAGGAGGACCGAGTCTACCATTCTTAATACCATAGAGCTCACCTCGGTTCTCACTTTGCTGCAGTAAACTAGACAGACCTTCTGTACATAGGAGAAACAAATAGGGACTAATGGGGTCCCCCTGACGAATGCCCCTAGATGGTACCACTGGCTCAGTCAATTCGCCGTTCACCCGAACAGCATATCTGACACACGTGACACATCTCATAACAGACTGAATCCACTCTGGAGCAAAACCAAGCTTGCTAAGACAGCCATGCAAATAATCCCACTCCACTCTGTCATATGCCTTCATCATGTCGATCTTTAAGGCAAAGAAAGGACGCTTGTTATCCTGATGGCGTATGGAATGCAAGCACTCGAAGGCGATGAGGGCATTGTCGGTGATGAGCCTGCCAGGCACAAAAGCACTTTGTTGCTCAGATATCACATGCGGTAGTATCACCTTCAACCTATTCGCCAACACTTTAGAAGCAATCTTATATATCACATTGCATAAGCTGATTGGCCGAAAATTCTTCAGCAATTTAGGCTTCGTGACCTTGGGAATCAGAACAATGACGGAGTCACAGAACCCCTCCGGCACCTCTCCTCCATTGATAAACGACCGCACAGCATGACAAATATCCTCTTTAAAGAACTCCCAATGGGTTTGATAAAATAACGCCGGAAAGCCATCTGGCCCCGGTGCTTTGGTCGGCCCCATTTGGAAAAGGGCAGCCTTGATCTCTTCATTAGTGTACGGCTTGCACAAATCAGCATTCATCTCAGATGACACTTTTGAAGGGACTGAATCAAGTACTGCATCCATCGAAGTACAAGGTTCAGAAGAAAAAAGATGCTCATAGAAATTATGAACCATACCTTTGATCTCTCCTTGTGCTTCACATTTTGAGCCATCCGCACGTAACAGTACATCAATTTTATTTGTTCTTCGACGTGCAGATGCCCTTGCGTGGAAGAAGGCGGTGTTACGATCACCTTCCCGCAGCCACTCTACCCGCGAGCGCTGCCGTGCCATGATCTCTTCTCGCTCAAAAAGCTCACACAATTCACGCTCCACCACTCGTTCTTCCTCGAGACTAGCATCCGAAAGCATCTGGCCACGTATGTACCGTAGGCGGCCTTCCAACTTCCGGATCTTATTACGAACAGAGCCAAATGTAGCACGACTCCAGTCCTTCAAAGAGCCAGCGACCCGGTTCAGATTGGACCACGTCGCACTCAACGATCTCGTACCATCACCATTGTCAGCCCAAGCCTTCTCCAGCACATCTCTATAATCTGGTGCTCGCAGCCACATGGCCTCATATTTAAAATTTTGCTGCACCGGTTGTGAGACAACATATCTGGAATTCCGCTCCAAGGCAATCAAGATAGCATAGTGGTCTGATGATGTGGTAATAATATTCTCCACCGCACACTCCTCAAAGAGACGGGAGAAATCACCGTTTGCAACTGCTCTGTCTAGCCGAACTTTTACATGAGTGTCCGCACCTTGGCGATTACTCCACGTGAATTTAGGGCCCTCGTAGCCCAAGTCCATCAGCTCGCAATCTTGCAAACATTCGCGGAACGCGTTGATCTGTGATTCAGTCCGATCACGGGGACCCACGTGTTCATCTTGACTCAGAACTTCGTTGAAGTCACCGCAACAAATCCAGGGACCATTCCATTGTGCACGCATAAAGCGAAGAAAGTCCCAGAACTCCTGCCGTAATTCTCGGCGAGGCTCTCCATATACAAAGGTTGCACGCCACTTGGCTCCCGTCTCCGGTGTGATATGAACGTCAATACACCGAGAATTACAGGCTTTGAGGGTAACCGTGACAGAAGACAACCAAAACAGGGCTAAGCCACCGCTCAACCCCTCACTGCTAACAGCAAAACAACCAGAGTACCCTAGGGACCACATGAAATTACGCACTCTGGTATCCTTCATCTTCGTTTCGGAGAGGAAGAGAAGGGTGGGACGATGAGCTTTCACTAGCCAGCGAAGCTCGCCAACTGTCGCGTCCGTCCCTAGTCCACGACAGTTCCAGCATAAGAGTCTCATTGCGTGCGGCGGGGCTGCTTAACAGCACCCGCCTGATCCGCCGATCCAAACCCGTCTCTCTTCAGCTTCTTATTCGAGTCACTACTTTGTTCCTCCAGAGAATCTGCAGCTGGAGGTGCAAGTACCCCAGCAATAGGATGCAACACCACCGCCAAACGATCCTGATCTCCGTCGACCACCGGAGGAGACTTGGCTCGATACACAGATTTCACAGTCTTCCGTTTCTGACCAGCCAAAGCCTTGCCCCTCTCCTGGGCCACCACTAGCTCCTTCCCAGATTTTTGTCCAGGGTTGCGAGCACGAGTTTTCTTGGGTTTCACCGGCGAGGAAGCCTCGGCGGCCTCATCCGGTTTACTGTTCTGCCGAGCTGCATTATAATTACCAGACTGATTTGGACGCTCAGGCGAGACACGAGACGAGGAGCGTCCCTGACCAGCTGGAACTGGATCACTTGAAGAACGTGCACCTTGGGCTTTCTTCCTGTCATCTGGAGCACACACGCGCTCCGAACAGTATGGCAGCTTTCCCATAGCATCCCTCTCCCCAGGGTTTTTGCATTCCAGAGACGTATGTCCCACGATCCCGCACGCAAAACAGAAGTGCGGCAACTGCTCATATTGAACATCAAACCAATCAGTCAAGTTCCGACGCTGAGAATATACCGTGACTCCCCGCATAAGCGGTTTATCAGTATCTATCTCAACCCGAACACGCATATAACCTCCCCAGCATCGTCCAGATGCATCACAATCCACCGCTGGCACACTTCCTTCCACGCATAATGAACCAGCAATAACAGATCCCAACCTCTTGTTCATGTAGCCGAAGGGCAGGTTAATTATTCTAGCCCACACCTTCAACCTATTGAAAATCATGTCCCGAGGCTTAAGATCAATGTTAAAGTTCTGAAGCAGAACAGCTTTCTTCCCGACCACCCAAGGGGGCCCATCTACAACACGGTCCATGTCCGCCTTTGAACTGAACTCCGCCACGAAGGTGTTGTCGCCGGCCGGGTTGAAGAACAGACCGCGAGGGTTACCCCAAGCAGGTCGTAGCGCCGACGCGATCGTGCTGATGTGCAGCGTCGTTGGAGAGAGCACCTTGCCGACGAGAGCCCACTCCGAGTGGACCTGCACATCGTCGCCTCCATCATCAAGCACCACCGCAGCTGACTCCGCAGCCGTAAGCCGGAGCCGTCCCATCATCTCCGCGACTTGTTCATCCGATCCCGACGCCGCCGCCGTTGACTTAGGCGCCGAACCACTTGCAGAGCCACCGGCCACCAAAGGGTTGGCCGTCCCTGCCGAGTTGCCCCTGCCACTCATCCCCGACACATCCGCCATTGCTCTCCAACACCGGACACACCACCGATCAAGGGCGGGTAGCAGTCTAGGAAAGCCCCGAGATCGCCCCGAACCGGTGGGAGAGGGAAGGAGAGAGAGGCCTTGAGGTTGCCGGGAGAGGGGAGGGATATGGGAGAGGTAACCACGCCCGCGAACGTGCCCCAAACGTGGTTTCAAACCCTAGGCAGATGCGATCGCCATGGCAGTCGCCTGTGCCCTAGGAGAGAGGCCGCGGCTAGGTTTCCGGTGAGGAGCAGAAGGGGATCGGGGAGAGAGAGACGTGGAGAAGAAGAAGAAGGAGAGGACCACCTTAATCTCTATTTTTCATTCATGGTTTGCTACAGCACACGCCAGGCCGTTATATCGACAGCCACACACACGACCCACACGAACACAACATGGTCGATGGGCTAAGCCCAAAGCCTACACGATACACGGCCCAACGGCCCACACGAACGCCAACGCCTCGATCAGCTACAGGTCTTCTCCTCTTGTAGCGCAACAGGTGACAGTGCAGCTGTTACACCACTCCCCCCTGCAGAACCAGCTTGTCCCCAAGCTGGTGCATGTGGAAACCGCACGCGCAACACTTCATAATGTTCCCAGGTTGTTGCATCTGCTGGCAAGGATGTCCGCTTCCCTTTTACTTGCGTATAAGCAGCATTAACCTTCTTGCAAAGTCTGCGTTCGACGATCTCTTCTGGAATGACATCTTCAGTGTCCAAACATACTTGAGCAGGGAGATCAGTAGACACCGTAGTGAAATCAGGTTTGAATGGTTTGAGTTTTGAAACATGGAATACCGGGTGAATATGGCTTGACGCCGGCAGCTCCAATTTGTATGCTACCGAACCAATGTGAGCCAGAACCTTATATGGACCAAAGAATTTGTATGACAGTTTAGGAAAACTTCGCTTGACCACCGAATGCTGCACGTACGGCTGCAGTTTCAGAAAGACCGAATCCCCAACCTGGAATTCCCTTGGTGTTCTATTATGGTCAGCATAGTGCTTCATGCGCAATTGTGCCTTCTCCAGTTGATATTTGAGCATAACCGATGCCATTTTCGTTTCAGCTAGAAAATCATGCACTTCTGTATTTTGAGTGGTGTTAATGTCTGGCAACATACCAGAGTGAGGCTCTTCCTTGTAAAGTGATTTGAAAGGAGAGCAACCCATCGCAGAGTGATGAGCAGTGTTATCCACCATACACACCTCTGCTGCAGCCCATATATCATTTCCTTTGAAGGACTTAGCTAATTGCTCCACTGACACTGCTTGTATGTCTGTCTGTTGCTCAGCTGACAGTCCATTAAGCTTAATCCTCTTGCCCTTGTGGTCAAACTCAATCCCAGAATAAATTGTTGGATCAACATCATACCTGGGGCACAGCCTGTCAACTGTCGGCCATATAGGTATGAGATGAATTGCATGATCGACTTCTCGGTGTGGCGGCAGCCCTTTAAGCTCCTGAAACACATCCAGGAACTTATCCAACATCTCTTGGACTTGGTCTGGTGGTTTTGCTTGGACCTGCCACTCCTTGTCTACCAAACCAATTTCAGCTGCAGCCCAAATATCATTGCCTTTGAATGATTTTAGTAACTGATCCACTGTCACTTCAGTTATGCCTGGTTGTTGCTCTGTCAGTAAGCCTTGGAGTCGAGTCTTGTGTCCATTGTGATCAAACTCGATCCATTTCTGGTCCCAATTACAGTTCATAACTCCCCATTTGGCCAGCCAGTCCATCCCCAGAATTCCATCATAACCACCAAGTGGTAGAACTCTCATATCAGTTTCAAAAGTATTTCCCTGCAACCACCACTGCATTTGTGGTATGATTTTGTTACAATACATGACATCCCCATTTGCTACTTTCACCTTCAGAGTTGTTATTTTACTGACATTGCAATTCAGTTTATCGACTAAAGCTTGATCGACAAAACTATGTGAGCTGCCGGAATCGACTAGCAACAACATCACTTGATTTCCTACCAAGGCTCTGAGTTGTATTGTTCCGTGGTTAGCAGACCCAGACAGTGCGTTCAATGATACATAGCACTCCTCTGCACTGTTAGCTTCGAGAGCGTCCAAGATGTCATCGGAGAGAATTTCATTAGCCTCCATTGCTCTAACTTGAGCCACTGCTTGAACAGCACACTGATGTCCAGGTGCGAATTTCTCTCCACATTTGAAACAAAGCCCATTTGCTCGGCGATAATCCTTTAACTGACGAGCTTTCCACAGTTCGCCTTTTTCAAACTTTTGGTATGTTGGAACTGATCCCACGGTGTCTTCCTTGCCATCATTATTCACTGTCTTCTTTGCATAACTCTTAATGGAGCTCCCTCTTGTTCTGTCCAGAACAGCTTCCTGCACGGCTGCAAATGAAGCAGCTTCGGCCACACTGTCTGGCAGTTGCACTTCAACTGCAGCACGCAATTCTTCTTTCAGGCCCAATATAAACCGTTGCACTAACACCATTCCACCCACTTGAGGATCATACAGTCTGATCTGATACACCAACTTATCAAACTGCTTCTTGTACTCTTCGACAGTGCCAGTTTGTTTCAGTATCAACAGTTCCCTGGTACGATCCCTCTCTGCATTGCCTTCAAATTCTCGCACAACATCAACTGAAAATGTGGACCAGTTGTGCCAAGGATTCTCCAGTTTGTATGCTTGATACCAGTGAGCTGCACTATCCCTCATATACATCGTGGCTGCTGACACTTTGAACCCCTCTGCTATATTGTACAACTGAAAAAATGTGTTACATGTGTCCACCCAAATTCTCACATCGGTGCCATCAAACTTTGGAAAATCCATCTTAGGCATCCATGATCGCCTATTTTCCTCACCATTGCGTTCACGATTCCCATGTCCTTGCTGTGAACTCGACCCAGCAAAATCCTCAAACCTCGGTGTTGGTGTAGGAGGAGGTAGAGTTACCTTAGGAATAGTCGTTGTTGCTCCCAGTGCTAACGGTGGACGCTGATTCGACCATCGATCTGGTGGTTCACCCATGAGACTTGTCTCATCCCGCTGAGGAATCGTGAGTGGAGTAACCCCTGGTCCCTTGAGCGAGCTTGTAACACGGTTCTGCTCCTCCTGAACTTTCCCCAACGAATCCATAGAGAGATTCACCTTAACCTGCATCTGCTCGAGCGCGTCAGCGTGCTTGCTCAGCTTGGTGTCGATCTCGTCCAAGTGCGCCTGCACCTTCTCCAGCGCACTCATCTTCGTGTCAATCGAGTCGAATCGCGCGAGCAGCGCTGTCTTCAACTCCTCCATGGCTTCGAGCACAAATCGCGTCTGCGCAGCCGGAGTTGAGACCTTGGACGGTGCCGTTGCGTCTCCCTCTGTACCACCCACACGCCA
This sequence comes from Poa pratensis, assembly GCA_947311845.1. Lineage (NCBI taxonomy): Eukaryota > Viridiplantae > Streptophyta > Magnoliopsida > Poales > Poaceae > Poa > Poa pratensis. The sequence continues at coordinate 38,505,658 of CAMZMU010000038.1, forward strand.
ATCTCGGATTTACAGCAAATCACCGAAGTAATTCGCAACCGATTGGTCGATGTTACTGGGACGGCGTCGAGATGCGGAGCGCGATCGGATCGTACAGGGCTCTGATACCAAAGTGTTACGTCCCTTACCGGCGGTATGATGGCCGCGGCTAGGTTTCCGGTGAGGAGCAGAAGGGGATCGGGGAGAGAGAGACGTGGAGAAGAAGAAGAAGGAGAGGACCAGCTTAATCTCTATTTTTCATTCATGGTTTGCTACAGCACACGCCAGGCCGTTATATCGACAGCCACACACATGACCCACACGAACACAACATGGTCGATGGGCTAAGCCCAAAGCCTACACGATACACGGCCCAACGGCCCACACGAACGCCAACGCCTCGATCAGCTACAGGTCTTCTCCTCTTGTAGCGCAACAGGTGACAGTGCAGCTGTTACACAATCTGGCGATGATGTGCTTAATCATGGAGCATGCAGTTTAATCCCATGGGGTAATTTTGTGATCCAAGCCAGGCCTACTGATACATTTGTGATTTTACGTTTTTCCTTGTTTGCTCATGATTATTTGTCGAAATGATGAGTTTAGGTTACTGATATTTATTAATGACATATATTGTTTTTCCTGTGATAAAGTTCCATGATTTTGCGTTTCCTAATCTTTCTTGGATACTCAATACAACAACTAACTGCAGTGATAAACTGATAATCAATGCTTAATTTTGAGGAGTCTGTGTGATTTTTTTTCTTATACTGGGAACTCTGTGCTATTTGTGTTGATAATCAGCACTTAATCCTGGGAAATCCATATGCTCAATCCTGCAAGTCTTGCTTTGATGTCCTAAATTGTTTGATGTTCTTGATCTCTTACGACCCTTGGAGCTTATGTTTCCTTAAATAGTGTATTACTCAAGGTTTTGTATACCAAATAGAAAAATAAATCCTGAGGGGCTCAGGATTTGCGGTTACCAAAAAATACTGCGGAATTACCGCCCGAATCTTTTTAACAAATTTTCAATTCAAATTTTCACATAAAGTGTAATTGGGGATCTAAGCTCACTTTCTACATGAAAGAAACATTACCACAGTGGCATGGCATTAGTGCAGTACCTCAGTGGTAAGAGGTCGCGTGTTTGGGTCCAGACTCAATGACGGTCCCGCCCAGGCCGACGCTACCAATGTGCCAGGTCTGCCTTCCATGTTAGAAAGAGATACGGTAGAGTTATCTAGATTCGGTTGTTCAAATTCAAAATTTTCAAATAAATTCGGTATTTTTCACTCGGAAAACGGAAATCCTATTTACCGTGGGGGCTCGGAAAATGCGGTTACTGGGCGGTAACCAGATTTACCGCCCGGTTACCCAAACCTGTATTACTGTCCTCGGAGGTTGTGAGCAGTGGGGGTTATGTTTCTTTAATTTTTGCTAATCATGTATTAGGGTGTTCAGAGGTGAATATTAACTATCCTGTGCATAATGTTGAAATATCAGTAAAGTTAATTGCAATCTTAATCCCAGGTTCACAACCACTCATAATTTGAATTTGAGACAGGGGCTGACTGAGCGACTCTGTGTCTTCGATTGTTCAGATAATTGCAATGCACTTGTTGGATGCTTTTTTATATAAAAAAAATCAGGAAACCAAATACAGGAAAAATACATATTGTAATACGCCCAGTTTAACGAATCTCCAACCACTTGTGTAGTTGAAATAAATAGCTCCCTGGTGCTCGAGCTCTAGAAGGCATTTCCGGTGCTTGACTCATTGTTCTCCTGTCTAACATTCTGCTTATTTTGTACAGGTCTATAAATGGCAGGGAGACACCGCATAGGTCGCCAGTACTATGAGGAACCACGGGGATTCCGTGATGGCCCCCCTCCTCAAGTTGCACGAGAAAGGTCCATCTCACCACGTCGCTTCGAGGGAGAGCTGTCTAGCCGCCGTGCTGAGATGCGCAGAATCCGTGATGACAACCAACATCTGGTGGATGAAATTGTTGGTCTCAGGCAAGCAATGTCTCGGTTGAAAGAAGATCTCAATTCCTTGAGTCAGGCTATACCTAAGCTCCGTGCAGAGAAAGAACTTGAATCGAGGGAGCTGACCCAGAGGAATCTGAAGCTGGGAGCTGAGCTACGCTCTTTAGAACCCCTTAGGCAAGATGCCTTGCAGCTACGATCTGAAGCAGGTACACTGCAGTCTTTGAGGCAAGAGCTGACTGCAAAGGTTCAGGGTCTAACAAAGGAGCTTGAGCATCAGAACTCTGAAAGCCAGCGCATACCTGCCATGATAGCTGAACGTGATAGTCTGCGGCAGGAACTAGTCCGTGCTAGGTATTGAACCAGTCTGCTACAGTAGTTGCAAGATGCTGCTTCTTTAAAATGTGAAGTAGTCTAAGTTGGTGGCTCCAATGACGCATATATTTTAGTACTCTGATGCCATTTCCCCTTTTATTTCAGTTGAAAAAACAGCTAATTGTTAATATCCTTTCAGGACGACTCTTGACTATGAGAAGAACGCAAAGCCAGAGCTGATGGCTCAGGTGCAGGCAGTGGAGAAGGATCTTGTAACAATGGCTCAGGAGTCTGAGAAGCTTAGGGCTGAGATTGAGAAAAGAAGGGCACCTAGTAGGTTTCATTTCCTCACTTAGCGAAATCAGTTGAGGTTAACCTATATAACATGAATTAATTTTAGGTTTCAGCGGCCATGGAGCTTATGGGCCACCTATGGCGACTCCTGGGATGGGCATCTACGACGGTGGCTATACATACACGGAGAACCGCTACGGTGCTGGACCATGGGACCCCCCTGGTTATCCGCACCCATGATTTGGGCTTCCGATCTCCACCCCCTGGACAGTGTCCATCGCTGTCAGTACTTAAAATGCGATTAAGTTCCTATTTCTGCATTGAAACTTGTGGTTGCCGATATTTTCGAGGTGCATTTGAGTGTTGCTCGCTTTGCTTGCAAATTACACCAGCTATGCTTGTATTGACATTTATTCAGAAAATTTTGTTCATCGACACCCACTGGCCATGTTATGAAGCAGTTTATCACACGAAGAAAAGATAATACTAATTTAAACTCTAGAAAATTGTAGCAGAGTGAAGCCTTGAGATCTTCTGCGCCCCAATTCCATCCCAGCTCATGCCAGCAACTGTAGTGTGGTACTGTGATAGTCAACCCAAGTTTTGTTAACCATCATGCAAATGATGAAGCGAGAGCAACATATCCGAGAATCACACTACAACCTATAAATATTCATCACTAACAGACATGATACACAAAAAATTGCCTCTTGAAAAATTCGAAAAATACAATATATGCGGATCATGTACCTATATCAAGGGTTCTGATATATTTACATGAAGGTGCTTGCTCGAATTAAGCAACACCTTTGTACTAGGAGATACATCAAGTGCATGATCAGCACATTTTCGATGTACATTTAACTGAAAAACCCGAGGCTTGGTTCTTTCTCCAATCTGATACTATAGGCTGAAGAGAGCATGTTCGTGAACTTTGAAGTATCCAAAGTAAAGTCTCTATTGTGCCTCATCTACAGTCGCCACTGCAGGTACTGTCAGCAAGAAAACCTTCGTCTTGCATTCTTTATGCTAGTGAGGGAATGGTGTTCAAGACAAGGTAAATGGCCAAGAGCAGTCAGTCATTATAACTCAACCAACTCTTTCTGTGGATCATGCCAGTCAACTAACTAGTGAAGAAGCTACCCACATGGTGGATGTTTTACTCCCGCAGGCAGGAAGCTTGGTTTGATATATGGGACTCCTGGTGAGAATCCATATATTCCTTGAGATTTATAAGTGATATATAAAATTGAAAACTCTGGAGTGCCGCAGTGATACTGCGCTGTTATGGTAGAGAATGGAAAAATATGGGATGTTTCATTGTTCATTCAACGCTGTTGTCTCCTCCTTTGCCATGCTGTGAAATCATGCTCATATACATACAGTCATGGGTTTTGTACGTACTTGTGCCATTTGTTGTTTACCTAGATAATTAACTAGATTGCCCAGCTTACTATTCCTATGAATCTTTTACAACGTCAGTGGACCTCCATACATGTTGTACTGTTTGTAAGGAGTACATTCATGATTTCAAAGGTGTATGATTTCAGCTTGAATCGTGTCTGTACACTGTTAAACTGTACGGCACGAGTTGTTAACATCTTGGAACGATCATAGAATAGTTTTTTTTCTTGGAAGAGACTGCAAAATATCTGCAAGGTCGTCTCCTCATTAACCATGCGCGCATAAACGGTTCAAGCCGTCGCTGTCCCCAGATCTGTACGCCATCGTAGTGTGAGTGTCACTTCCTCTTCTTCAAAGGGAATGTCTTTTGGGGCGAATGATGCCTCCTTATTCAGCCAGTGGGCAGTACTCCCTTTTTCATGGTCCAATGATGCTTTTCTTTCTCTGCCAGTGCCCTATTTCCCTTTGTCAAATGGATGGGTGGTGGTGAGTCCTACTCCAACGATTTCACCAAGCCATGGAATTCCGCTGCACCAGCCGACCACTCGAGAGAAGAAAAAAGGCGGTTTCCCTCCCTCGACGTCGAAACTACGACATCACGGCGCGGTAGCTTCCCGCAGACATCAAAACTTATCAAATCCAAAACGTCACAAAAACTTATCGAACCATAGACATCAAGCCTCAGGCTTCGTCTCACGGCATGACACACAGGAGAGTTACTTTCATCCACACCAATGGCATGCGTTGCTGCTGAGTGAGTCGAGTGCGCAATGTGCATGTCGCTGTTATTCAGTAGAAACTCGATCTTGGCCACTTCATTGGATGCTTCCTACTATATGACTCTAGCCGCATTTGGTTTGGTAACTGGCGGGCAACTAGAAGACGAACCGGGTGCTGGATTTTCTCCCATCGTTGAGTAGGCATCATGGGAAAAGAGCATCTGGTTCTGGTCCTAGCTAGTCCTCCGTCCGCTTCCTGGTCCATCGACGGAACGGAAGAAACCAAACGGGTCAATAAATCCATAGATGCGTGATAGTTGTACAGCATTTCACAAGAAAAATAATGCTGCCCGCCCGGGAGACGCGAGATAGTGAAGGTTAACAGCAACAATAACAACATCTTGCCATCTTGGATTAGGCACACAAAATATGCTTCTTTGCACTGCAGAGATTTGGTGCCTTCTTTTTCTTGCAGCTTGGTCTCCAGTTTGTTTGCTGTTCACTTCAGAAGTGCAGAAGAACTTCAGTGGCGAGAATCAGACGAGCAGTGGGACTTGTGTAGTGGATTGGGAACTTTGGAAGCAAAAGAACAAGAGCTAGCCCGTGATAGCTTGCCATGTGGTCGGCCATCTTGGAATTGGGCCCTTTTGTTTGGGCTTATTTTGGCTTTTTGGTTTTAGCTTTAAGGCAGAAAAGCATCTAAATAGGTGCTTTTTTGGTTTTTGGATTTTGGAAGCCAAAAGATTTGGATCATTGTTTTTTGCTTCCAAAATCCAAAAGCCAAAAAAGCACTTATTTAGGTGCTTTTCTGGCTTAAAGCCAAAACCAAAAAGCCAAAATAAGACCAAACAAAAGGGCTAACAGACCGCGCTTCCTATGTTAGTGAGCCGTGACTGCCTGACTGGTGAGTGATCCCATCCCAAGAGTGGCCACAGGACAATGCGCGTGGTCCATGCATGGGTAGGAGGATTCCATGCTAGCTCTCACGATGGTCAAGCACTCGAGCTACGTGATGTGGAGATGGCTGAATCCGGTTGCACTCCTGGTTTTCTTGGTAGTAGTCAAAGAAGCTTTTAATTGTCGAGAACTCAAATTGATCGCTAATGGTGTGCATGTGCGCACCTTTTATTCAGTATCAAAAAAAAAATTATGGTAAAAGAATGTTCATGCATAGATGTTAACATCATACGTGTTTACTAAGTTTTTTCACAAAAAAACAACATTTTTTGTGGACTGTGTAAAAAAGACTTTACACGGGACATAAAAAGTATCAGTTTTCTGTGAAACGATTTTTGTGAACCCACAGAGCGTGAAATATATCCGTAAAATTTCATTTCAGATTGTTTTTACATATGTTTTTTAAATACCGGGTGCATATGCATTCGGTAGTTAGTCAAAGTGAATTTACCTAATGCTTTCTCTCGTTTCCTTTTCTACTAGTAGTTTTCTCTCTCAAGTGGGAACATCACCAAGGCCAAGTTTTCAACCTGTTACTAGTACTTTTTTTTTTTGGGTGAGTGATCCCATCCCAGTGTGGCCTCTAGCCACAGGACAATGCGCGTGGTCCATAGGCAGGAGTATTGCATGCTCTCACGATGGTTCAAGCTAGGCGATGTGGAGATGGCTAGATTTCTGTTGCACACCTGGCTGTCAAACAAGGTTTAATTGCCCGAAACTTGATGATTCATGGCTAGGCTAAGGGCAACTTCAACAAAGTGACACATTTGGTCCTTTGACATCTGTTGGAACAAAGGCAAAGACCCAATGCGGTGACACCAAAGGGACCAGTGTCCGTGTGGTAGGGGTGTCGGAAGACGGGTTCGACGCTCGGAGAGAGGCGTCGATGCTTAATTAGAGAGAGGGTGTTTGATGAATATGGACATAAAATAATTTTGAAAATCAGGAAAAACAGATAAGACAGACCAAATGGATCACCACATTGGATGTCATGTTGTCGATTAGATGGACACGAGTTTGTCCACGGCGCCATCCAAACAGACCAGAACGGCGCAATGGGTCGGCCGTGTGAGTTGCCCTAATGCTAATGCTTTCTCTCATGTCCTTTTCTACGCTCCCAAGTGGGAACATCACCATGGCCAAGTTTTCAACCTGTTTAGTCGTACTGTTTTTTTGGGGTGCTGGAACTGTTCGAAAGGAAATATCGATTGGCCCTACCACGCATGAATGCAAAGTTTGACCCCTGCCAATGCCAGCTACAGCAAACCTATCTTACTACTCCCTCCGTTCCAATTTAATTGACTTGCTATGCAACAAATGTAGATGTATCATGCATAAATACATCCACATGTGGTGTATAGCAAGTCAATTAAATTGGAACGGAGGGAGTAGTATTTTTTTTGAAACGCAAACCACCGTAGAGATGAGATTTTCTAAAAGCAGAGCCGGTGGAGGAGCGTTTGACCGCGAGGTATCCTTCCGGCCGGCCGGCCGTGTTGCGGCGACGGGTGCCCTGGCAGCAATGATTGAGATCGCCGGAGGGAGGAAAGTGACCGGCAGGTCTGGATGTCGATTCCGAGATGTGCCGGAGCAGCGCCGACTCCGCCGGGGCGCGGTCGCTGGTGGTTGGTGATGTGGCCTCACGATCGACGACGGACTGTCGACTCATCCTATCTGATTCTGACGCGCGAGACGCCGCACGGTGCCGACCCAACTCCGGCCGTACGAACCTACGGCATTCCACACGACTAGCTAGTAGTAGTACGTACACTTGGGTGATGTATATACTGTAGTACATCTTTGCAAAGTATATTCTCTCATTATATAAGTACTTTTTTGCAAAGTAGTAATAATTTTGCAAAGATATATACCTGGGCATGAAGAGATCGGTACATGTGATCATCATCATCGGGGTTGTGATCGAGAAAGAAAAGAAAAAAAAAGAATGTGGAGTCGCATTGACCCGTACGTGGAGTTGTCGGCCGATTTTATTAACTGAATTTTCCCTCGCTCGGTGATCTTCCTTTCCGGATAGATAGTGGCCAACAGCATCATCTCCTTTTCTTGCCTCCTTTCCGGCCGCACGCATACGGTGTGGGAGGTCAATTTGTTCAAGGACAAAGACGTACTGCTACGGCGCGAAAATGGGTTCGGATATCTCGTCATTCTAGAATGTTGCTCGAGCGCGAGCAAATTTGTTCAGTTTTCTTTTATAACGGAATTTGTTCAGTTTTGGTTTTACTACAAAAGAATGCGAAATTTTCCTTGGCGTACGTACGGTGCATGGTGCTGTGCGTATTTACCTGTTGATCTCATATATATAATGGTGAAGTAGTACTAGTATTGTGTTCTTTATGATACACGTACGGCTCGTGTCCGTCCTCGCTACCGAATTGATCAACGGATTTATTTGGGTATGCACGAGTGTCCTGGGCAACAGCGTAGCTAGGATAGAGCAACGCCCCGGGCCAACTTCATGCTACAGTGCAGAACAGTCCCTACAATAGCTACCGTCAACAAAGAAACGAGTTGTCACGCCCCAGGCCAAGGCCAGTGTAACCTGGGGCCTATAGCGTAGCTAGGCCCCGGGCCAACTTCATGCTACAGTGCAGACCAGTGTAGAACAGTCCCTACAATAGCTACAGTCAACAAAGAAACGAGTTGACACGCCCTAGGCCAAGGCCAGTGTAGCCTGGGGATACAATTCATTGCACTCTATCGACCGATCGTCACGGATTGACGGATTAGTAATAACTACAGTAACACCTTTGGGTTGAGGTTCGACATTGTTAGGGAAAGAGCATTTCCAGCGGCGCCCTCAAATGGCCCGCCAAAGGTCCAACGTGGTGGGGTGGGGTGACAAAAAAGGACACGGGCGGACACGTCATTCGACAGGTATGGTCCACCCGTCATACACACAGCGCGCGCTCGTGTTAATGAGGGCGCGCAGGAGGCCATTCCTCCCGCGTTAATGACGCGCACAGTCGTTGGACGGTTTTCCAGACGAAGCGACTAGACGGGACGCGAGGCGAGGCGACGGGACACGGCAGCACGCCTGCCAGCCCGCATCACATTAACACAGGCGACAGCGTGCGCGGCAGTCCACGCGCCAGCGTCACACGCAATGCATTTACGTCGGGGCACTGCTCGCCGCGCATATAAACCCCCCTCGCCGTCCCCACATCGCCACACCCACCTCATCGCTTGCATCCCCACATTACCCCTCTTCAACGCCGCTCACCTCTGCCACCGCGCAATGGCGAACAACGACGAGTCAGGGAGCAGCCAAGGCGGGAGCACTATCGGCACCCCCGAGGTGTGGGAACTCTACCGGTACTGGCTTCTCGTTCCGCAGGATTCCCGCCTCCCCAAGGGGTGGGCTACGTCTTGGAACAGTGGGCTCCCCGTTCAAGCGCTGCCGGAGACCCCATAGGAGATCGCTCGCGCCATCGCCCGACGCCGTAGCTGGCTCTCACATGAGCAGCTCGCCGCCCCGGAGTATGACGACGACAACTGGGGGGCGTGGATGGCGCGCTTCCAGCGGGAGCGCCAGGTCGCTGGAACGCGGCGGGGCGGCACCGCTGGTGGGGCAGGTCCGGCCACAGCATGGCCTCCGCCATCGAGGCCGCCCGCCAGCATGCCGCAACGGGGAACACTACCCTGCTCCAGCTGTTGCCGCCGCCACACCGCATCGACAAACAGCCCCGTGCGCCAACCGCCACGCCACGCCGCGTCTGAAGGATAAAGGAGGGCGCGTCGTGGAGGAGGCGGCGGCCTCGTCATCTGCGAGCGCCGCGAGGCCCGAGCCTGATCCCCACCGCGCGACCGCCTATACCTCCGTCGCCCCAGGACGGAGTCGCTGCCGGTGGAGGTGATTCCGACGGGTTACGACATGTCGTCCGAGCTGCGGAACGAGCACGACGGCGACAACCCGGGATTCCTGGCTGCTCTCGCCGACTCGGTGGCCACCATCGAGCGGGACAGCCCCGGGTACATGGCGACGATGGCCACCTTGGTGGCCACGGCGGCCACCACCTCCTCCGGCGGTGCCTCCAGCAGCCGTGCGCCACGCCACGACGGCGCCTCCACCAGCCGTGCCACCTCCTCCTCCATCGTTGTGCTCCTCGTCGACGACGACGATTTGTAATATATAACAAATTTGAAAACCTTTTAAAAAAATTGCGTTCGGTATTTTTTTTTTCAATTTAGGGGGCGCCGCTATGTGTTGCGGCCCAGTATGCCGAACACATCAGCGGCACCCTAACTGGGCCTCAACTCGGGTGCCGGACACGAATTTGACAAGTCCCGAGATGCTCTAGGCTCTCCGAGAGTGGACTTTTGGCTCCCGAGCTACGTGGAGCTCGTTATTTTGAAAAAAATCGAAATTCATATTTTTGAATTTTCAAAAATCGTGCAAAACAATCGTAGGTGTAGATAGTCTCGAGACACACAAGCGTGAATTTTTTTGGCTTCAAATTCGTTGTATTTTGGGCTGTGAAAAAAAGACAAATTCTGACAGATTTCAAAATTTTGAATCCGGGTATTTAGATCCAGAAATTTTTCTTTTAGATCTAGACCAGAATAATTCGAATTTGGAGTTGAAACTTGGTACGATTGTAGATCTGCATATCATCTACATCCGGATATTTTTTCATGATTTATGGAAACTTAAAAATGTCGATTTCGAATTAAAAAAAACAAGCTGGGCTCTGAAAGATAGGTTTTCGTAGGCTCTCCTCTTTTCATATGCATGGCGAAACAAAGGCAGGCCGAGTTCGCAGGTCAAAGCTGCCACAGTGCCACTGATCTGGTCTACTATAGCACTCTGGCTTTCCTAGAGTGAGCGAGCTGTCCAAGTGTTACAGTAACGATCGACGACATGGCTTCACTTGCAACCAAAAAACTGAATTGACCTGCCTGCTGGCACATCACGGCCCACCGGTGACCGGCCGGCGGACACACGATGAGCAGTGAGCGAGCGAGCGAGCGAGCACATCACCCACCCACCCCTGCTTTCTCACCGTTTCCACCATGCATGAGTGGCTCAGTAGGAATTGCCCGTTTATTCTTTCAAACGGAGTCAAATAACTTGGTCTATTTTCATCAATTAAGGTTCAAAGAGATTTCAATACAGCCGCCGCAAAAAGAAGCATATCCCCTATGGAGGAAGGGTGAGCAAAGGTGTGACGCAAAAAAGAAGCGAGCGCCTTATAGTTAGTGGCTTCCATTATTAAGGCGCATGAGCGATCGATCTTTGATATTATCCCTCAATGATGCTAGGTCAAAGCTTTGCAAGCAGAGCCATGCCTTGATGGCTTGCCAAATTTGAATATAGTACCAACATGAGGAAATTAGATGTGTTGTCGTCTACAACACTTGCTTGCCAAGAGGGCATAAACCGCAATTTGGGCATCCACCAAGTTGAATGCGGTCGACGGTCCATAGTCCGTCTGGGATGACAAGATATGAAAAGAAGCTTACATTTAGTCAAGGCTTCCAAACAGCCGAGTTCATGGTGTGCGTGGTGTGCGTGCTTGCCAAAAATTGAATGTTGTACTCCCTCTATTTCTTATTACTCCGCATATTAGTTTTGTTTTAAGTAAAACTTAATAAAATTTGATCAAATCTACAGTAAAAACATCAATACCTACAATATAAAATTTCATACATGATTGATCGAATGATATTCCTTTAATATTGTAAATGTTGGCATTTTTTATATAAAGTTTGACCAACGATTAATCTAATATTACGCGAAGTAAAAAAATGGAAAGAGTAGACGGTGTAGTGTAGACCAGAAGGGGTTGACGCGCTTTGCTGCGCCCGACGATATTATTTCGGTTATCAATACATGACATACTGGTCTGAGTAAAGATTACTTTCTCATACATGATCAGGTACAAATTCATACCCTATTCATAAAATATTGTACGTATTGGTCTAGCACCTGCAATATAAACTATATAATAACAACTTTGGATTGTTAATCTCTTAACGAGGCGAGCCCGACAACTGGTGTGTAGGGGCGGAGGACCCACGCAAGGTGGAGCTAGTCGAGGTGAAGCCGGAGGTAGAGCTGTTGTGTGTCACTCGTGCTCGTGTTGGCAGGGAAGGATGAGGCACAATTAAAAAGTGGAAGGGAGGAGGGCTGCTTGGGTGGCTCGTTTGCCGAAGCTACAAAAGGGCGTCACTGGTGGTCGCACACGAGGAGAGCGAGGTCAACACTCGAGGCCGAATCCCTACCGATCTGTGGTGCCCTTGAGAAGTGGTGGTGAATTCTTGGTCGAATCGGCAAATTTGTGGCGGAGCTGTCGGATTCGAGGCCGAATCGATGGGAGAAGAGCCGGCGGCGGTCACTGGAGGAGAGGCGCGAGGGCAACTTGAAATTCCGATTGACAGTTGTCCTGCACGCGTTGGCCTTTCTTTTATATAGCAACGGCCCAAATATTTAGTTTACAACGCGAGAGTAGATGGTGGCCACGTGCCGGGGGGAGCGACAGCCGACATCCCTCGATGCCGAATCCCTCCTGATATGTGGTGCCCCTGTACAGTGGTGGTGGATTGCAACCGAATTGGTCAGAGTTGTGGCGGAACTGCCGGATTCGAGGCCAAATCAATGTGAGAAGAGGCGGCGGTGGTCAGTGTAGAAGAGTTGCGAGGGCGACATGAAACTTCCGATGGACAGTTAGCGTGCGCGTTTTGCTTTTTGTTATACGGCATCAACCAAAGTGCTTTATATGTGCAACACTTGGTGTGTTTTTATTTAACAAAAAATGACAAAATTTACATTAAGGGAGATTTTGGTTTCAAATGACTTAAAAACAGTTATGGACCTAAAATAGGGTAGCTATTGAAAATGCTTTTAAAAGGGAAAACATCGCGAAAAAGGCATTTGTAGCCCGGGCTACGTGTATCCCTATATTTTAATTTTTTTCAAAATAGTATTTTGAAGTTTTAAAATTCTTTTAAGGATGTAAATTTTCGGTGAGCTCCCAACAAATGCCTCAGTTACCCATTTTTTCACCTTCCTTCTTCTACTCGTCCAAGCTTGCGCACGACTACCGGTAGACTAGGCAGCACAGTTTGCCTAGGTACACATTTGCGGATTACCAGGTACGGAAACATATCTACTACTGTTTACCGATCATGGCCCGGCGCTGCAGAGTTGTGCAGGGGCAAAGAAGGTGAAAACTACGATTGGAAGCATCTTTCCTCTTCTCCATCCGTCCGGCCCACCACGCCTAGTATGGGAGTAGCAGATGCCGCTAGCTGCAGGGGTCAAGAAGGCTGGCTGCCCAAGTCAATGCCTGCCACCTTTATTTCCTCGACTCGACAAAAGCATCTTTGGACCCGTCCAACCTCATTCATTTTCTCTCTGTTCCTTTTGTGAACTGCCGTCCAACCTCTTCTTTTAGAAGCTACTCTCCGTATGTATCTCGTTTACCTCTTCTTCACTTTTGCGTTTTTGCTTTTCCATGGTTATTTCTTCTATTGTTGTACTTGAGGATTATTTTTTGAAACACTAAAATAAGTGTACACATGAAAAACATACATACCATCACGTCACACATGTATACTTTGATCCTTACACAATATTTATCGAAGAATACAAAAACCAAATGTTTTGGGTGAAGAATTCAGTTTAAAATGAACCTACATGAGGGCATCATGCAGCTCAAGTGTTCAATCATATCACCCTTGCGTAAACATGGGTTCGGGTTAATTATTTTGTCCTGCACTTCCCTAGCGGGTCAACTTCGAACCGGGCGCTATGTAGTTTTAACCAGAGCGTCCATGTTGCGTAGAAGGGTCGTGTTCGAAAATAGTTTTCAGCTAGGATCATTTCGTGCTAAATTTTCGTCCGTAGCTCAATTTTTATGCTTTTTTCCACAGTTTTTGGAGACGGCATATATTGACACGCCATTATTTTTACAAGAAGTGAACGGTTTTGCTCACATGCAATTTAATTAGAGTGGCACACTTAATTAAAATATTAATGTAAAAATTTGTATTCATACATGTTTTCATACAAATAAATTTAGACAACTTCTTGAAGGGAACCGATTCTTTTCCGCAGCACAGCCTGTAGAAGATACACATACCACCGTGTTACACAAGCACCACTTGTACACTCACATGAGTACACACCCAAAAATACATGTAGATAATTAAAGTAGACTAAACTTGCAAATGCGGGAATCAAAATTTGAAACATAGAACTCTGCCCTCACAACTCACATTATAGTAATTAATCATTTCGAGAAGGAAGAACTATAACACAAAGGAGACCCGCATGATGCATCCCACGTCAGGTTGCTCATCCAGTTCCTAACGGGGGAGCGCGTCCATGACGTTGCACCATGCGGAGCCCCATCACAATTTTGCCAGAAAAATCAATGGCAATAGACGTAAAGAAAAAAGTACGAACATAGGATGAAGGTTCAATGTGACCCGAGTAACGCATCCCGTGACCACGGCAGCGCACCGCACGGAACCCCGTCATGTGATAAGACACATTCCGCTAGTCCGCGCATTACTTATCTTGTTTCGAGAATGGGATAGTATTAAATGGTGCGGGCATTAAAACCTCCTTCTTCTATAATTGGATATTTTTCAATGTTACAAGCATTAAACCTAGTTTAGTCCAACATTAGTGACCAGTTTGCCAAAAGAACAAACAATTTGATAGCAAAATACTTCGAACATAAAACTGTGAAGAGACGAGGGTTCAATGTGACCCGCTTAACGTATCCCGGGGCCGCGGCGCCGCACCGCGGTAGGACGGTAATCCGCATGTTCGCACGTTACTAATTTTGTTTCGGGAACTCGGTAGTATATTATAGTGCGAGCACTAAAACTTCCCGTTTCGACAATTTAGTACTTTTTTATAATGCAAGCACTAAGACCTGTTGTCTCAAGAATTGGATATTTTCAAGTATTTTTTTTTTGGATATTTTTCAACGGTAGCGCTAAAACTAGGCCAGTCCAAACAACAAAGAAAATAAAAACAAACAGTAGGCTGAAAACCCGCAACAAAATCTTGCACACACCAAACCTCCCTCCTCTTCCTCCCCCTTCTTATTCTCCGCTCCCTCTTCCTCTCCCCTCCTCTGAACCCAACTCCCTTCCTTCCATCCCTCCCCGAAGCGAAAACCAACCAACAATGGAAGTTGCTGCTCCGCCCAAGCAACTCCTCCCCATGGCGCCGCAGGACCCCAACTCCCCGTCCTCCTCCACCTCCTCCTCCTCGCCGTCCTCCGCCGCTGCCTCCGCGTCTCCCCGTCCGCACCACCCACTCCCGCCATCCCCGAGGCCCGTCCCGCGCACCATCGACACCACTCCGTTCCCGACCACCTTCGTCCAGGCCGACACCGGCTCCTTCAAGCAGGTCGTCCAGATGCTCACCGGCGCCGACATGCCGCCGCCGGCGCCGCCGTCCTCCACCTCCCAGAGGCCCCCCGCCAGCAAGCCCCACCACCACCACGGCGGCGCCCCGTGCCGGCCCAAGAAGCCGGCTTTCAAGCTCTACGAGCGCCGCAGCGGCCTCAAGAACCTCAAGATGATCGCGCCGCTCGCCATGGCCTCGGCCGCCGGGGCGTCGCCGCGGAAGGCGCTGCCGGAGCTCCTGTCGCCGAGCGTGCTCGACTTCCCGTCGCTGGCGCTCAGCCCCGTCACGCCGCTGGTGCCGGACCCCTTCAACCGCTCCGCGTCCGCGTCCCCGGCCGAGCAGGAGGCCGTGGCCATCGCGTGCAAGGGCTTCTTCCTCCACCCCTCGCCCCGGGGCGAGGCCCCGCCACGGCTGCTGCCGCTCTTCCCCGTCACCTCCCCAAGAATGGCCGGCGCAGTGGCGGCGCCGTCGTCAGAGTGAATTTGATCGATTGGGTCCGCGCGTAGAGTATACTATACGGCGTGGATTCGTTCCCGGTGCTCCTTGTTGTAATTTTTGGTGCTTTCTTCAGCCAAGAAACCGAAAGAAATCACACTCTTTGAGCTCCTCCCCTGTTCCGATCTCGATATAGTAGATCAGTTCTAGTTTTAATTGTGCCGAATTTACTCTACATTAACCCTGTCCGTTTCCTTCGGTTACTCCGCAGAGATCCTTGTCATTCCGTTCATGGAAACTGCATGAATTCTTGCTCCATCCAATAATTGTTGCAGCTTTCAGAATTCTCCCAAATCTAGCCTGCGGTCTCACAGTCTGACGCAAGCTATGCTGCTCCTTACCGGTAGCGGTAGGAATTTCCTGCAGCGCGTCTAAAATTGTACTACTGCATGACAAGAGTCAGTCAGAGTACCTTCGACGCTGCTGCGAAGAGCGACTGCAATTCTGCAAATCAGCAGAGATAGCAGTGTCTAATTCTGCAGATCAGCCGAGATCGCAGCATCCAATACAAGGCGTCACATCGAGTTGTGATCTTCAATGTTCTTCAGAAGTACTATTCCTGCAGTTGTGGTTTTCAAAATAAATCTACTATGTTCTTGAGATATACTATTCCAGGAGGATTTTTTTTCTTTTCCCTTGAAAAGTTCCACTAGTGATCTGGCATCGGTTCCGGTCAAGGAGACGTCGTTGTCATCCAACACCTCGAGCCACCAGTGGTGGTTAGACTGTCCAGTTGACCATCTTTGCATATTCCGGCGGGCCGCCTACGATGGCCATGGCCGGCACTCTCTCCGACCATCGGTGCACTCTCCCCTTATTGCTTTTCGTTCAAAGTAGGCGTGCACCTCGGTGGTGCATACCAGGTCGGTATGGGCACATGCCTCTCAGCTTTACCAGAAAAACAAATGCAAAGTAGGAGAAATGTAGAAAAGCAAAACGAGAAAGAGTTCCACTACCGCCGGCTATGGTGGGCTCACCTGGTTGACCTCTTTAGACCGGCCGGCGGGCAGCTGTCGGAGTAGAGCTGACGCCATGGTGGGCAGGGGAGTGTGGCGGGCAGGAAGAATACCTCCACCATTCCACAACCTTTTCACCTGAACCGTTTCTAGAAGGCACTCAACTGACAGACATGAGGCTTTCGCAGGTTGGTAGATCAGCAGTGGAAGGAAGCTTGATTGAGGCCGTGAATAACATGCTAATTAAGCCAGCTGATCATGTTGACTTGTGTGTACGCTAATTAATCGCATCATCTCAGTGCACTCCCACAAGTAATCCCGGCCCATGTGAGATGATTACTTACCGTCTTTGCACTGTTCCAACCGTCGCTTTGATCGCTCGACAGGCAAGCAGCTAGCCGGCTAGCCCACACTGACTTCGCTAAACGGAGTTTAGAGGCTAAGCGAGGTGAAATGTCGTGCCATCAACTCCACCGAGAATTGACCAACAATGTTGATTGATCTCGTAAGATCGAAGGAAGCTGTGTAACTAAGTGCGTACCCTATTTCGGCATCCATCTGCTTGACTCGTTGCGTGCTAGTTGCTTTCGTTTGGGCTACAGTTGTTGTTGTACCACTACTTCCTTGTTCAACATCCAAGTGAATTTTAATCTGACTACTATAGCAATTGGCTGGCCTCATTTTCAAAGACAGCGACATGGATGTCCATTTTTCTAACTTACAATTAGCGAGATGGCTAATGGTTCCAAAGCAAAAGGCTGTGGCTGGTTAAAACAACAGCTACTCCTCCCGTTCTTGGTGGTGAACTGCTCAAGTGGAGGAAGAAAGGTCACCAAAGGCTGCACGCAGTCACGCACGGCGCCATAGACCGACGTCAGGACCAAAGATAAGATCCATCCTTGTACGCACATCATGTAGGATGAGATGGTGACATGTTCAGCTTGGAGCTTGGATGCTGGCCAATGGCGTCGCCGAGCCAGGACGAACACCAACTGCATCGGCTGTCCTCCTTGACTTTGGGCGGGGATCCAGCCGCCATGGGTTGTGTCATGGTGGCTTGGCGTGTTTCAGATGGCAGAATCGCCATTTGCCAACGATGTGGTCCCAAACGTGTGTTCATGCTCTTCTTGCTCTAGTTATATGTTAGGGGTTCGATCATGCACAAGATATGTTTTTACTAGACTGCAAGGTCAAGTTTGTACTCCCTCCGTCAAGTCTTATATTTTGATACGGAGGGAGTACTACTTACTGAAATATTGGTTCTGAGTATCGGGACTTCTGATGTGTAGTGTGTATGTGTGGTAATTTGATATGGTCGTACTGAAGACTTCAGTGATATGGCAGGTGCGATGTACATGTCTGTGTTGCAGCTGGTGCAAATAATTCACAAGTCAACCGAGCATAGAGCGAAGATAATATCAAATACCGTACTTGAAACGTACGAACGCTGTATTGAATTGGTGAAATCGATAGTCAACTGAACACGTCAACAAAGATCATATCAAACTCTTCTTCTTCTTCTTCTTTTATTTTTGCCCTGAATGAATCGATCAAAGTCTGAATTGTTAAGTTCTTCTACTTTCGAACTCTGAAACGTTATTCTCGTTTTCCTCCTTTTTTCCAGAAGGAACTAATCAATCTCTCTAGTGAACATCAGGTTTTTTCTACTAATTGTTAGTTGGACAGCGGTGTGCCCGAAGATGAACGCACACTTTATCTATCAATCAGTCTAGCTGTGTCACGTCGTCGGTCTCTTTTTTCCACGGTAAATTAGTCTTGCAGGCAATTACTATGCTGATTGTCCAGTCATCGCTAACCCCTCGAATTGGTCAAGCCTTCCTCGGTGAACATGGAGGAACCGCGAGCCTTTCCATCGGGACGACGAGAAGAAAACGTAAAGTTTTTGGTGCTTTGCATGCGTTCCAAGCTCGCGGAGCGTATAGGTATATTGTGACATCACTTGAAGCGTAGTACTTCCTCTGTTCCAAAGTAGATGACTTCTATTTTTTCACATACGGATGTATCTATACTTGTAACATGTTTAGATATATCCGCATGTTGACAAATAAAAGTCATCTATTTTAGAACGGAGGGAGTACTAGTTCAGATCGTGATTAGTCAATGGCGTTCTGCGTTTCTAATCGCAACAGCACAGACGCATTCACATACAGCTTGCATTCCAGTAGCTACAATGAAAAACGGTTAAACTTAATGTACGAATCTCTTTCTTTTTTTGAAACTAAACTTAGAGACCTTTATTCAGACACTCGAGTCGTCAGCCAACAGGCTTGCGACCAAAAATTCAGGAGGCGAGCCAAACCAGCTACTCGTCTCCGTCAGATTTACATGCAGTTTTTGTACAGAGGTGCGCAACAAGGTTCGACGCCCTCGGCACATGCTGAATATCAAAGGAAATAAAATCAAGAGCTAGCACTCTAACTTCAGAAAGAATCGGAGCAACAACCTTGTACACTTGTACACATAAACTCGAAATTATAAATACATGAAGTAGAATGCTACTATTTTCTTAAAAAAAGGGTTAAACTTGGGAAATAATTTAGAAAGCTCTATAATGAGTAGTCATGCCTACCGCTAACTGAAATTAGATGAGCTGGTTAAATTTCTTGTGGTAGAACCAGCCCACCTGGGATCAAGTACTAGATTTGACATGAGTCGCACATTTAACTGAATTTATTTTAGGATTTATTGAGCGACTTCTTGTGAGTGTTTGCGTCTATGGTGTGTTTCTCAATATGTCCATATGGATAACAAATAAATTTGTGTGTCTGAAAATTGATTAACATCTCCCCAAGTTTTAAATGATGCTCATATAATAACGAAAGCAGCATCTTAAGCCATCTGTACAATTCCTACAAAGTGTTTGTAAATCACACACACATCATTTTCCCTCGTGTTACGGACTCCCAGTCTCTTCATCGAGTGATGGACATAGCTTTCTAAATATCACACATCGCATACATAGCCTATATATTATTGCCACTCAGCGATATTTAAATCTTGTGCGGCCATCTCCAAATGGTTGCACCCAATTAGCTAGACGAAGAATCACCTACTTTACCTCCACATCCTGCAGCAGTGACCAAGTATGGATGAGCTCACGATCCACCTCAATGCCAAATGCACTCTAAATGTCCAAGAGGGTATAAATGATCCGTCGTCAACTATTTGTAAGAGGTGCAACTACGATTTTCTTATCGGTGAAGAACAAGAGTGCTGCGAGAGTACCGCTACGTGCCGATCGACCTATGCAAAGTATATGAGTAATGAACACCCGTTCTAATGTGCTAGGCCTTCCACTAGGTATCAAATTATCAATGTAGCACCTTCGCGAAGGAGGTTCGGAGATGGTAAGCAAGTGGAACACCATAACAATCACCTGTTCCTACCGGTGAAAAGTTCATCAATCACCGTTGGGATGAGAATTCAGGGTGTTTACCGGTGAAAAGTCCATCAATCAGCGTTCGTATCTTTTTAATAAAGATTGTATTTCAAATTGCTATACAGATGGTGGATGTAAATGCAACAAAGACACGGTGGTTGCCTTGCTTTGCACAGTTTCAGACAGCTCGGGTGAGACCTCATTCTTTCTATATTGATATGAAAGTTGTATTTTTAAAATGTCTCAGTGCAATTAAATATGTTGCAATTAAATATGTCCAAAGTAGCGCAAAATGTTCAGACTATTGTTTTTCGAAGAGTCTTGTAAGCAATTTATGTATAATCCTTTTGTTGTTCTTCTTACGCTGCTTATATCTTGTAGGACAACTGAGGGTCTTTTACCGACAGAAATTCCACGAGTGGTCTACAGATGACACGGTTTATTCCATATGAGGTCTTCAACTCTTCACGGCTTACAAATTACTAAGAGTCTGCTAACAGTTCACAACCAACCAGTTTATCTTATCGACAATAGTGCAATAAAATTGCAAACCAACCACAGCTGGGGCTACACTGGCTGGAGAATCTGATTAAGGAAAACCGGCTGGAGATTATGTCCGGATGCAGGGAAGGTTAGCGTGAGCTTCCTGGTGCGAGAGGAAGATGCAGGGAAGGTGAGTGCGAGACAGCTCTGGTTCCAGGCCAATAGTACTAGTTCACTAAGTAATCGCTATAGCTAAGAGCTTTGTGTTGAGAATCAAACTAATCTTCCTTAATTAATCTGCTGGTCGCCCCGTGGTCAGAGGTTGCACTGATTGGCCACAGTGCGCATGGCCGGGCACTCGGATTACGCGGCAATGACAAGCGAGGCCGGAATTAATCACCATGTCCATTAAATCATTCGGTCGTGCGTCGGATGTGCCCTACTTGTGGCGGACATTACGGATCGGATTAGGTAAAGATGGGGGTACTAATTGGGAGTAGGCTTTTGTAGGAGTCGACGACAGACAACACCTGTTGTGTTCTGTTCGTCGGTGGCTTGAAGTGAAGTGAAGCTTCGTTCTTTCCGCAGGTCCACGCGTCAGGTCCACGTAAAAACTTCTAGTTGGTTCGTCAATGAAATCGGAGAGAGATCCCTTTTATTAAAAAAAGAGAGATGTAAACATGTTGCTTCTGAGTTTCTGACACTAGCCTGTCATGTTGTACTACTGTACCAGTATCACTGAAAAAATAGGCGTCATCACTAATAGCACGCTATAGCATTTTGCGATTGGTCTCGCTAAATAGATCAGTGTATAATGTGTCGCGAATAGCACGCTATAGCGCGATAATAGCGTATTTTAAAGTCGGCGCTATTTTACTATAGCGCGCTATCTTTATCCCTCATATCTCACCGCGTATTTTGTTGCTGCAAATAGTATGTTTCTGTCTTTGAGGGCTCTTTGTTCGGTGATGAAGTTAGTGATTCCGTTGATCATTAGATCTTTTCATCACCCGTGTGTAGCACCGGCCAACGATATTACGGTATTGCACGGTGATGCTGGTGTTCCCGAAACAGCAGACGGTGGTCTGCACTGGTGACAGCTGGAAGATGGTGCACCTTGTAGTGGGTTCGTGGTTGAAGGCTGATGGTTCTGGTTCCCTACTCCGACATCGTCGTGTGTGGGTGCCAGTGCTGAAGTTCGATGGCGTGTCCGGGGACATGCTGCCCCGGTCTAATTCTTTCAACGGCAATGGTTTGTCCTTTGGCAGACTATATTGGAGGTCCGAAAAGCTGATGATCAGCGATGGAGCCGCGTCGAGTTCGGGTGAAAAGGTGATCTGTCTATTTTTTTCTTGGTGGTTGCTTCGGTGGTGCCGAAGAAGATGGATAGGCGTTGGTTTGTCATATAGGTTTATCCTATTTTTTCAGATCTGTAAGATCGGTGTATACGTACTTTGTATCTCGTCTTTTCTTTATCAACGAGATTACCATGCAAAAAAAAAACAGCAAAGCCCCAGCAGTATTTATTTTTTAAGATCTCGACTTAGTACAGATTTTATTTTTAGAGCATTTTGCCTCACGGATCACGTGCTCCTTGGGCGTTGGCAAAGGCCCAGTCTGCCATACGGCCTACGCCCACAGGTCTAAGTAAAGCCTACGCTCAAGTGGTTCCACGAGCCCACACAGTGAAGCGGCCCACGCACTCCTGGACGTTTTCGTCCGGAATGAAGGAGGCCGCATAAGGCTGCATGGGCGACGCAACTGCTGGCTCGGTTTTTTGGATATTTTTTTGGATTTGATTTGGCATTATTCAACAAGAAAAAAAAGAAAAAATCGACATTTTTTATTTTTTGTTATGTGATACAGCAAATTCAGTCTATTTTAGGCTTCTGGAACTTTGTTGATTGAAATTATTTACGTATTTAGCTGATCATCTGGCACTTTCCATCACGTGCTTATGTGGCAACGCTGCCCGCAAAAAAAAAAAAAGAAGCAAAAGTGAACAATGTGACGAACTTGCACTTTATTTTAAGGCAATGACGAACTTGCATATGATGGTTGTCTTCCCAAAATAGCCGAGTAACATACGCAAAATACATATCTGAACATAGGGGCATCTACCCCTTTTTCAGAAAACATATTTCTGCATGCCAAAAAATTTGGGAAAAAGCTGCGGGTGTACATATCCACATTATATGTGTGCGCAGAAAGTTTCGAAGAAAAACGACTTTTATTTTGGTCTATGTAAAAAAGAGAAAAAAATATCTCAAGAAAAGTTTTTTTTTCGGCACTGACATTTGTCTTTTTTGTGGAGGCAAAATAAAAAGATATATTTTTTTGAAAAACTTTGGGCCGTGCGCATATTTTACATATATATACACGTAAAATTTCGTTAGAATTTTTTTTTGGACATTTTAAATTGTGTTTAAAATGCATTTTCTGAAAAACGGGGCAGATGGCCAGATCGTCCACTCTCAGTAACATGCTCCCTGGCAAGGCCCAGCCGATGGCGTTCGCCCAGGTGTGTTAGCAAGCCCATACGCGAGTGTTGACACAGTGTAGCGGCCCACGCACTCACTCGGCGACGTTTTCTTCACGTAAGGAGGCCGCACAAGGCTGAACGGGCTGGTACCGGCACGCGAGCCAGCAGCCCATTGGCGCACGAGGGGCGGCGGCCTGGGAGTTCGCGCACCTGCTCCGCCGGAGTAGCCGACCGCACGTCCCCCACCGTGCGTGCTTGCGCGGGATCCGATCCGATGACGCCGATCGAGACGACGAAGCCGGTTGTTGGCGGGGAGCTATTCCTAGGGCCCCTCTCGGTTCCACGGTCAAGCAAGCAAGCGAGTGAGGTCACCTCACGGCTCCCCGGCCGGGCCCATGCCAATCAGACACCCAACCGACGTCCACGTAACAACTACGGCGACGCGACGCGCACGATTACAATATCTGTCTCGCGCTCCACGTCACCCTCCACCCAACCAAATACTCGCTCGTGTTTCAGGCCTTCATCAGGCAGGCCTCTCCTAACTCTGATAAGCCAGCACCATCATTTTTCTTCAACAAAGGTAAAGGAAAGCTCTGATAAGCCAGCACCATTTTCCTACACAAATAAGTATAATTGTTTGCGGATCGCGAGTAGTATAGTAAGAAAGCATTTTTTTTATTTGGGTGGTGGCAAAGGAGTGGACGGACGACCTCACGCACAGTCAAGCGCCGGCTCCACGCACGCCGTACAGTTTCTCCAAGTGTACGCTTGTAGTCTTGTACTTTTCCGCCTGAGCCATCCCACATCCGGAGCAGCAGTAGTTCAGGATTTCCACGCTCGAGCTTCGAGCTTGAACACTGACGACGGTGCGCGTCTCTGCATCTCCTGCAGCGACGACGACGACGACGGCGTAGCCGTACCCGTACCGAAGCTTCCTCGTCTTCTCTCCAGGTAAAACGCCCGCCGCCTCCTTCTCCCGCGGTTCCAATCATCATCGTCCCCCACGAGCGGAGCGGGTCGCCTTTCCCGTGCGCGTGCGTGCGACCATTTTACATCCTTTCCCCTTTTCCATTCTCTCATTCCGCTACCCCGTGATCTCGATTCGGCCCGTTATCGTTCCACCGGCCGGATCCTTTTCTGTTGAGATTCGATTTGGGCGTGGTTTTCACGGCGCTAGTCAGCCACAGGGCTTGGCTTGCGACACCCAACGGGGTGTCCTGTGTGTACACGGAGATCTGGTGAGGTTCTGCGGTGGAGATGGATGACGACGAGTACTCCTGGGTGCGGCGCACCAGGTTCTCGCACACCGTCGTCAGGTCCAGCTCCATCTCCGGCAGGATGTCCTTCGACGAGCAGTTCAACCGCCGAGCCGTGCCCAGGCAGAGAGAGTTCGACTGGGAGCTCAAGGTTCCTGCGCATAGCCTGCAGCCGAGGGTCAAAGCAGCGGTCCCGACCCCGGCGAGGCCCTCCATCCCGAGGTGGAAGCCTGTGCCTTCTCCACAGGCAGACCGGAAGCCCAAAGATGCTGTCTCTTCGGATGTTCAGTTGAAGAAACATGGCGCTGTGTCTTCAGATGGTCAGTTGAAACAGCAAGCTGCTGCCAGGGACGGTCTGGTGAAAGAAATGTCAGCGATGAAGCAAAATCGCGGGGTTGGACAGAAGGGAAGCGACCTAGGCGTGGAGCCCCTGCTCATTCCTGACCGGCAATCCGTCGGGAGTTTGGACGATGGAAGCTCGGACACGCTGGAGTTCTCTTTCCACTCCGAGGAGCAGAGCTTGAGGCTCCAGAGGGTGTGTTCTAGCCCGGGTCCTTTCGCTGCGAAGGACGCGGCACTAACCGGTGATTCTGATCCACGGAGTGTATCGCTTAGGGTTGTTGGAGATGGATCAAAGCCCAAGAAGAGATCCAAATCGCCTATCCCGACGCGCGTCATCTCCGACGTGTTCAGGGAGGCGAAAGCTGCCAGCAAGAGGTTCTCTTCCCCGCAGCGGCCAAGGAAATCTGGTTCTGCACGGTTGATGGATGATAGCCCACCTTTTGCATTCTCTTCCACGAGAGTGGCGACCAAACTGATAACCAAGAGGGCCTCTTCCTGGCCGAGGAACTCTGATAATAGAGTGGCGAAGGTTGCTGCACTGGAGATACTCGAGAAATGGACAGTCGACCGCTCGCAGTTACTCATCGGCCATAAATTTGCAGCAGGAGCTTATAGTCGTTTGTTCCATGGAATCTACAAGGAGGAGCCTGTTGCAGTCAAGTTTATCAGGCTGCCTGATGATGGTGAAGATGCCGAATTGACTGCTCGCCTTAAGAAGCAGTTCACTGTTGAAGTCACCATTCTGGCTCGGCTCAATCATCGCAATGTCATTAAGGTATCTACATGAATTTCCATATAATATTTCTTCTGCTGTTCTCTAGCTATCAAGTGCGTATAAATTAGCATAGTGTTTTTTCTTTCTGTGTATTCATGGAACTGCCCATACTTGGATTTGGGTATTTTTGTTGTTGTTCAGTCAGTTGCCACCTCGAGTCATTAACAGGTATATCATCAATTATCTTCCATTGGGACAATACTCAAATATATAGCAACCGTGTGAGCCTTAACTTTAGTCTTCCGTATTTCTTGTTTGTCCGCAAGCACGAGTCTGCTGTCAGTAGTTTCAGAGTATTTCCTCCTAAGGACATACACAAGGAATATGCTCACTGCAATCGCAAGTATCTTCCACCTGGCACTAAAAAAGGAAGAAATATATCTTTCCCTAGAGATGACAAGTACACGAGCAATATACTAGTCAGTGTGATTGCGTTTGACATAGCTATCTAAGTATTCCCATACTCATCAGTTTAATCAGTGTCGTCACAGTGGTCAATCATGTATTTCTAGTTTTTCTGTATGTATGACTGTTCTAGTAGTAGACCAGGGTATTTTTTATCTAAAGACATATACACGGAATATGCTAACTGCAATGCTAAGTATCCTCCCCTAGCACTAAAAAGGGGAAGTATTTTCCCCTGGACATGACATGCACACAAGATTAATATACTAGTCCATGTGTTTGACTTTGACATAATTATCTAAATACTCCTGTACCTATCAACTTAATCGAAGTTGTTATAATTGTCAAAATCATGTGGCAGTGGGATGATTAATTAATATGTACCATTTAGAATTATTTCACAAAAGAAATAAGAAAGAAGAATCATTTTCATAGCTTGGTATTAGAATAACTCGATCACTACAGCTGTATTTTATCACACTGTTTCTTTATATTTTTTAGACAACACTGTTTCTCTAGATATCATCTGATTTAACGTTGTAAAGCCTTAAAGGCTGTATCATCGCACTGTACCAGCATTCCATCATGCTGATTTCTCTAGATATCATCTAATACTGTAACAAAGAGTTGTTTTTAATTCATTCTCGATATTTTGTTTAGCTGGTTGGAGCATGTAGCTGTCCACCTGTTTTCTGTGTCATCACCGAGTTCCTGTCTGGGGGTTCTTTGAGGGATTTTTTGCGGAAGCCGGAGCACAAACAACTTCCTCTGGAGAAGATTATTTCCATTGCCCTGGACATTGCATACGGCTTGGAATATGTTCATTCGCAAGGAGTAATCCACCGTGATGTTAAACCTGAGAACATTCTATTTGATGGAGAATGCTGTGCAAAGGTCGTTGATTTTGGAGTAGCTTTTGAAGACATATACTGCAATACATTAGAAGATGACCCAGGTACATATAGATGGATGGCACCGGAGATGTGTAAGCGGAAGCCATATTGTCGGAAAGTTGATGTTTATAGTTTTGGCCTTGTCTTGTGGGAATTGGTTAGTGGTTCAATTCCTTATGAAGACATGACTCCTCTGCAAGCAGCTTTCGCAGTTGTCAATAAGGTATTTTCTCTAATTGATTTCTTACCTTTACTATCCAGGACTAAGCCATTTGTTTTCATTCGTAGTGAGGAAGTTTTCTCGGCAAACATTCAATTTTCACATTTCGCGAATTTCTACCTGAACTGATGTCTAATTTTTAGTTAGTATCTCCCTGAACTTATGTTGGCGAACAGTTTGTTGACAAGCATAATTTTCCCATTTCAGAACTTGAGACCTGTTGTTCCCTCAAGCTGCGCGTCACCATTACAACAATTGATAGAGCAATGCTGGTCCGCTCAACCAGATAAGAGGCCCGAGTTTAGTCAAATAGTTCTAATCCTTGAAAACCTCAAGAAGGTTCTTGACAGAGATGGAACACTTGACAAGATCGCAGGCGCCAGTTGCCAGGAAGCTCAGGACCAAAATAAGAACAGGCTTGCCAACTGGATCCAAAAGCTCTCATATAGCCAACCAGATTTCTCGGGGCCTCCACCGCCGAAGCTACTGTAGTTATGTGACCTCGTCTCCTTTCCATAATGTGTTACGTGGTAGATCAGAGCCCTGTAAATCGATTTTTCAGTGTATATGAACACAAAACTACAGAAGACACCTTATGTTTATAGAACACAATAATACACTTGTCTGGATTTTGTTCTGTTTAAGAAAAAAAGTCACAAAGGAACATAGGAAACCTTGGCTGTATGACATCAGCTAAAACTTGACATGTTTATACAAGAGAACTGGGAAACAACATGTGAGCCTTAAACTCTACGTGCTGGCAATATGTGTAGGAAAAAAGGGTATTTGTGTAGGCAGCACATTGGATGTGTAGAATTTATCTGAAACCGCACATATTGCCGCTTAGAAAACTGTACTCGTGGTGATCTCCCTTGTAATCTACTTCGGCTTGCTTTTGAACAAATCTGACCGGGTTACATCACCAAAGATAGGAAAATTGCAAATGAGAATGCAGACAGAAACTACAGAGAGTTGCTTTTGTCAAATAGGGCAGTCACAGTACGGGAATCTCAGCAGTACCGTTCCTAAATTTTGTCGATTCCACCGTAAAAACCTCGTGTGGCAAACACTGGTCAAAAGTAGCCATTTGAGAAATGTAAATGCTCTATCCTGGAACCTTGGTGACTAAATTTAGCCGATACCTACTCACGCAGTCACCCTTGCGATGTATGGCGCCGACATCTAAGATCTGGGTGCGTGTGCGTCACTCAAACGCGTAACATTAGGGAATCGGGAGTCAAATCCGATCGCACGCTTACCTTAGTTCATATCCGAATCGAACTGCAACGCCGAGCCGCCGACCCTGCTGCCTATATTAGCGCCATCACCACCCCTGCTCGCTCCCCGCTTTACCGGAACCAACATCGACACCACCGATCGAGTCTGCTGCCATGCCGAGGTTGCGTCGCGTACGCCCACGCACGGCCGGCGAAGAGGCGGACCGCCTCAGCGCGCTACCAGAACCGCTGATCCGTCTCATACTGAGCAAGCTGGGCACCCGCGCCGCGCTCTCGACCGCGGTCCTCGCCAGGCGCTGGGCGCGCATCCCCCGCGAGCTCCCGGCGTTCGACTTCAGGGTGCGCGACATACTCCCGCCGGAGTACGACCAGACCGTCGCCCTCCGCCGGCGCAACTTGCCGCGTGACAAGGCTTTGGCCAGGACCCTCGACGGCCTGACGGCGAGCTGCGAGGTCGGCACCATGAGTAGGTTCGTCGACGGCATCACTGGCTTCTTGGAAGCGGACGGTGGCCGTGCACGCCGGCGCGCCAAGACCCTCCGTCTTGAGTTTTTCGAGACAGAAGACGTCGGATCCGTAGACCGGCTGATCGCCGCCGCGGTCGGCGCGTGGGGGGTGGAAGACGTGGAGGTCGTCGTCAGGCCGGCGTTCACATTCCATGAACAAGCACCGCCGCCGCCGGCCTATAGATTGCGCCTCAAGGAAAGCGACAGGTCGCGCGTGCGCAGCCTGACGCTGGGCAACTGCACGGTGGCGTCGCTGCATCGCTACAACGCGCTCACCATGCTGGTCTTGCGGGACATGGCCGCTTCCACGCCCGTCCACGTGTACGAGAGGGTGTTCAGTCAGTGCACACGCCTGCAGGTGCTGCACCTCACATCCTGCCGCTGCTTGGAGGACCGTCTGGTGGTGGACGCCCCGTGTTCAGAGATGAGAGAGCTCGTCGTGGAAGAGTGTTCCTTTCTGACAATCGAGCTGCGCTGCCTCCCGATGCTCGCACGCCTGGCGTGCCTGACCAACACCGTGGAGCTCGTGTTCGGCTCGGTTCCGTGCCTCACGCACACCAACGTCACCTTCTTCGTAGAGGAGGAGATCTTAGCTTTGCCGCCGCCGCACAAGGAGCTCAAGCACTTCCTTGGTACATCCCCCTCGACCATGGAGAACCTCGTCATCCGGCTAACCGGACCCAGTAGCTGGCTTGGAGCCCAGCGCCTAGACAAGCACTTGCTCGGCCTGAAGAGGCTCCTTGTCGCCGACCTGCCTTCCAACTGGGACGTCTCATGGCCGCGCGCGCTCCTGACGGCCGCACCATCGCTCGAGGTCCTGCACATCCATGTGGCTCACACGGAGGTGGAGGCAGAAGCATTCGGGTAATCTGGTCTAAGAGGTGCCAGCAGCAACGGCATCCTAGCATCAAGGAGTTTGTCATGGTTGGATTCACGCAGCAGCGTCACACGGAGTTTTTGAAGTATGTCGTGAGCGCGTGCACATCCTTGCAACGCCTTGTTCTGCTCAAGGGTGGCCATGTCCGATACAATGGACTCTGGGATTGGGACATGCCCCGAATCGGCCAGCAAGAAAGCCAGTGCTGGAGCGATAAGGATAAAATGGTAGTGAGAAAAATGATCAAGTCTGGGCCCAGACCGCTCGTCGAACTCATCGTGGGATGATCCTCTTTTTATTTCCTCTTACCCATGTACGAAAGAGTTGTTGTTCTTCAATCGAGTGTAGTTTCTGGAAAACATGTTTGCCATCAGTCTAGTTTCATTCAAATAATGTGGAGTACATACTGTACATTATTTATGAGGAAGTTGTATTGTTTGAATAAGTAAATGCACTCGCAAAGTATAAATCATCATCAAATTATCAACTTTTTTTTGAAAGAGAGCCGTGTACAAGATCAAGCAACTGAAGCACAAACGCACACGAACGCACGCACAGAGCACACCAAACACGACGACCATGGCGCCACCGCGCACACCACACACCGGAGCAGGAAGATCAGCCAACCTTGTTGTAGAGCCGCATCATCCAACCGGCGCAAGCACCGGCATCTTGGCGCTGAACGGGCATCGGCGCTGATCCACCTCCAAACCACCATCACCGCCTCGCGCCGGAGACGGAGACGACGGCTCCACCCATCTTCCGCAAAGCCCACCATGGACGCCGACGAAGGAGAGCACTGTACCTGCAAGCTCCCAGCGGTTTTAGCCAAAAGCACCGCCTCGCACGCCGGCGAGGGAAGGCGGACCCCTAGATCGGGAACCGCGGCCGCCACCACGGACGCCGGCTCCAGGGGAGGCGCTCCACGGCTCTGAAGAGCAGTAGACACGCCAGAGACGGCAGATCTGCCCGGATCCTCCGCCGGAGCATCAGGAACAGAGGAGAGGACCGCCGTCTCCAAAAGCTTCTCCGGCCGCGCCTCCGCCTCCAACGCGCCGCCGGCAAGCAACCCACGCACCCCTAAGCTATGTACACGCCGGGATCCGTCGATTCCCCGACCTCCCGCCGCCGGAGCGGCCGCGGAGGCGAGGGATCGAACGGATCGCCGGCGGCGAGCTTGGTCGCGCAAGTTTTCGCCCAAAAATCGCCTGGTTCACTGTAGGTGGGGAACGAGGGAGGGGTCCGGGAGCGAGTGGCGTGGAGCTTCATCAAATTATCAACTTGTTACCAAATCCGTTGTAACTTGTAAGATACATTTGACCCGGTAAAAAAAATGATCTTGTCAACTGTTCAATTTATATTCCAGAAGTTCTATATATTTTTATTATGTAACCATACACTATACACATCCATTAAGATATTTTCTAGGTTTATGTATCGGAATCTCTACCAAACTATTTAATAATACTAAAAATAGTTAAGAACATCCAACACAATAATATACATATAAGATATATAGTTCATCAATTTCAGAACATCAAGGAGCCATGTGTTTTTTCCTTTTTTTTGTTTGTCTTCACATTTCAGATGATTTTGTATCCCTTGAAGGTCAATACGTCACAAAGGAAAAAATGCGTCCCTAAAAAAAATCAATGGTAAACCTTACAGTATAATGGAAACAATTATAAAACATATTGTATGGATAACAATAATTAACTAAGTATACAAGTATACAACATATATTTGCTAAAACCACATGGTGAAAAAAACTAAGAACAACATAAAAAATTTAGTGTAATTATATTTATTTAACTCTCCCCGGGTCCAAAAAATAATTGGAACGGCCCTCGCCAACACCATATGCCGCGAGTCTTTTGAGACAAGCGACTATGGAGTCGTAATCACCACAACAGCAGGCGCGTGGGGTTGAGGTATCCGGGACTGGAGAAGGAGCCCATCGTCTACACGAGCGCGCGCAGAGAGAGAATACCGGAAGTAAGTAACAGGAGAAGGGAACGAGAGCGGCAGGGAAAACGCAATGGTAGAGGAGATAGATGCTTACATAAATGGCGACGGTCGGCGGCAAGTGGGCAAGAGGGGTGACAAGAAAGGTGGGGGTCGTCGGTGGTGGGCGAGGACAATGGGGAAGAAAGGTCCTCTGTTTTTTTTTTGAGTTTTTTTTTTAGAACTCTCCCTCTCTAGTCTCTTGTGAGCGGCCAAGTCTAGACACTACTTGTACATGGGCCGACCCAGGTAAGGCTATTCGTTTTTCCTTTTTCTTTTCAGCTTGTATATGTTCAGATTTTATTTCTCTCTATAGCTATATACACTTTTCCCCTGCATGATGTATCTTGCATCATGTTTCTTTTTTATTTAATTTTCGTTTTATGTTGTCTTTTAATGCTTTCCTTTTGTTTTCAAAAGTTATTATACTATCTCCGAAACATAATAAGTGTCATAGTTTTTAACTAATGCCAGTTCAGAACTGCTACACTTATTTTGGATAGGAGGAAGTACTAATTTTATGTGTCTGATATGTGATTTTTTTCAACATTGTGAACAATCATGTTATATTCTTGAGTATTTTTCTGTCTCCTGTGTACATTTTAAACCTCATGAATAATTTCTAGAATATACAAATATTTTTCCCATATAAATCTTTTTGAATCTCGTGAGTAATTATTTCTGAACTCTAAACATAATTTTCTCAACTCTTAATATATTTAGGTAAAAGATTTATTAAAAAAGGATTTATTTTCTTACCTATGAACAAACCTCAACTTTCTATAGAAAATGCTCCAAGATGGTTGGTGACCCCAAGCCGTTTTGCATACAAAATAAGTGTAGCCAAGCATGTATGACATCTTTGGACCAAGTCAATACTATTCAACACATGCCGCCTATGTATACTCTGGATGGAAGCATGAATCTCACTGCTCCAGCCACGTTTGAACCTCAATGCGCATAATTCACGCATATATTGATACCGTTCCACGGGTTGTATCACCCAAAGAGAATAAACTTCAAACTCCTTTTGTGCAAGGTGAGTCCTTCAAGTGTAGATGTGGATGGAGAGGAGCCATGTCGAGGTATTATCAAACTGGTGCGATCTAGGGTTACCAACGAACAGTAGAGAAAGACGTGGGTGTTAGGCGAGAGGGATTCCGGTGACGGGATTGCACACACGTTTACCCAGCTTCGGATCTCACAACGGCGGTGAGATCCTACGTGCTGCTATAAATCACTATATGGCAGATATGTGTACAGGTTACAATGTGGTTGTATGCTATGACTAAGCTTATGATTGTGTTGCCCTAAGGCTCCCGTAGGCCGGCTTATATAGGCGGCCAGACCTAGGGCTTACAAGGAAAGACTTAACCGGCAAGTAAATAGAGTCCTAGACTAGTACAACTTCTGGCTCCGTCTTGTGCTCCAAGTTGGCTGATCGCTGGACCTCGTCTTGGACTTCCCTTAGCCGGTTGTCTTCTTGCCTTGCGCTTCGGCCTGCTGGGCCACCTGGCCAAGCTGCAGGCTTTGCCACCTGTGGGCCACCTTGGCAGTCCGGGCTTAACTCCACTCCGTGGGGATACCTATTTGGTATATCCCCGACAGTAGCCCCCGGAAGGGTTTAAGTTCTCCAGCTGTCGGTTTGTTGATGTAGATTCGTCTGATTCGCCTTGTGTTGATTAGGCGGCTGTAGAGAGCTTGAAGCATTCCTGAAAACCAATAAATTTTATCCGAATAAGCCGGACAAACTAAACCAGCCATAACCGTGTCACTCTTTGTCAGAAGAGCCTTCAGTCTTGTCAGCTTGGTCGTCGTCTTGGTTAGGCAGTTGTAGAACTTGAAGCTTTGCAAAAGAAATTATCCGACATGTAATGCCGAACTGTGGCCGTCTTAATTGCATATTAAGACAAATAAGTTGTGGCCGTCTGAGTGGGATTTAGGACGTGTCCGGTCTTAATATGCCGGCTTGTGTCCAGTGGAACACGTCCAAATTCCAAGCTTCCGAAGTAGACCGCGTCCGGTCCGCTTTCAGAATTGAGCTGTGCCCGATGGTGCCGGCTAGTGTCCATTGGAACACAGTCAATTTGCATGCCTCAGAGCCGAGTTTATTCCAAGCATTAGATGAAGAAAAAACTTCATGTCCTGGTGGATGTAGCCCCCGAGGCTCATGTCGGCTTATGAAGTAAGGCGGCATGAGACTCAGTAAATTCAATGGTTGTAGCCCCCGAGGCTCATGTCGGCTTATGAATTATGGCAGCATGAGGCTCGACGCAGCCCCTGAGCAATCCATTGAAACTAAGTTTTAACGGACTGTAGCCCCCGAGGCTTATGTCGACCTTATGAAATAAGGCGGCGCGAGGCTTGATGAAAACATCTCACCGGGTAACAGGGCAATGCCAATCTGTTTAAAACCCAGGAGGTTACTGAAGATGAGTCGTCTTGCAGGTGACGTCCTTGATGAAGCGGCAACAAAAACACCTGCAGAATAAACAATAACTGCATTAAGCTGTACTTTTAATGCAAGCTGAACAATTGTAAGGCCTAAGCCGGCAGTTTTTTCAATAAAAACTTTGGGTTGCAGATTATCTGCGGTCCGCCTTTAAGTTTTCTGGCTTATGCACTTTAGACATATTTCGTGTGTTAGCAAACCTCCAGCACGGAACGTCTGCTGGGCAACAGGGATGCAATACCAAGCTGTTTAAACCCAGAACATGCGCCGGCTTTTGGTGCCGAAACACCTACTTAGGCGACCCAGCACATAAGCGATCAGATGAATACTTTTAGGCGGACAAAACATTAGTTTATAAGGCGACATGGCCAAAAAAGCATCAGAAACATAACCACTAGCACGAAGCAAATTCGGGTTAACATTGATAACTTTGTTAGAAAATATGATCAGTGGGAAATAAAAAAGATGGCATGATCTTAGGTGAACCAGATTTTATTTCATGACCATATGTAATGTTTACAATAGAATTGCTATAAAAAAAAACTTAGCTTTTTGGTGCTTTTGGCGTTGATGACACGTAGGCCGGAAATGTGGCGACAAGTAGGCCGCGACGGCAATGAAGACGTAATGCGGTGACGAGTAGTCCGTGATGGCTTATTAAGCCGGGACACGAGGATAAGTACGCCAAAAAGGCGCACTGGTTGTGGAGGTTATGCCGAACGGGTATACCTGCCACGGTGGATAAAACCTGGCCCACCAAGGAGGCCCATCAGATAAAGCCGGAGGGCTTAATGGAGAAGGCCTCATGGGCTTAGGCGCAAGGATAAGCTCTGGGCTGGCTTAGTGAAGTCCAAGACGAAGGCCAGACCGCGTTCGCCTTAGGGAGCAAGTTAGGGTTTGTTACCGTGTTAGTCTAGGACTCATGATCTAGGTCGGTTAAGGCTTTCCTTGTAGGGGAAGGCTTGGCGCCTTTATAAGCCAGCCTTCCAGCAGCCTTAGGGCACGCATACAATCTCATTGTAACCTGTACACATATTCTCCTTGAGTGAATTATAGCAGCACGTAGGATCTCGCCACCGTTGTGAGATCCGAAGCTGGGTAAGATCGTGTGTGCAATCCCGTCACTGGAACCCTCTACGTTCTTCCCCACCTCCTCTACGGTACGTATGAATCCATATAGTAGTTCCGCGTTACCAATACCTCGACAGTTGGCGCCCACCGTGGGGCCCAAGGCGTCGGGAGTTTTGTTTCAGGCGGGAGCATTGGGCGAGATCGGCAAGACTATGGCGGTTGGTCGCGCCCGCATCATCAACAACTTTGGGTGCATCGAAGACGACGGTCCTACGTCCCAGCAAACGACGCACTGGTGTCAAGCTTCGTCGTCCCCTTCGGCACCATCAACATCTTCATGGGTTTTACGGCTGAGGCGTATGGATTCCCCAGGGGATCCGCCGCCTTT
Organism: Poa pratensis; assembly: GCA_947311845.1. Classification (NCBI taxonomy): domain Eukaryota; kingdom Viridiplantae; phylum Streptophyta; class Magnoliopsida; order Poales; family Poaceae; genus Poa; species Poa pratensis. The sequence continues at coordinate 38,540,952 of CAMZMU010000038.1, forward strand.
TGGCCCACCCACCACCCCATCGATTATGCAATCGAGCAACAACACAGATCGGATCAGGCCTTTGTCTATCGCGATCTGAGTGACTCTGATACCCAAAGCGATTCTGACTCCAGCTCTTATGAGCTTATGGAGCCCGCCTCTCGTTTGTTGGTGTCATTGACGCATCTGGCCCTAAGCCGGCCGAATCTGACCCTGAGTCAATATTACCTGCCTTACAGACAGGAGCAGACTCAGAAGCCGGATCTGATGGCACCGCTCCAATGGCGGAAGATTCAGATCTCGATGAGCATAAGGAGGAAGACTTTGCAGCACAGGTTGCCGCGCGAGGCTATGGCTCATCCGATCCAAACGAAGTCTTAATGACTTTCCCGGCACAGATAGCTATGGAGGATGGTGCGGCCGCGGCTAAGCCAGACGAGGCTGAAGTTTCCTCTAGCATCAAACACATTGGTGACAAGGCGGAAAAGCCAGAGGATGTGCTGGACCCTAAAAGGCCTCCCCCGGCTACGCCTATTGAAGAAGACCTGGAACGGTCAAAGGAGGAACACATGCGCGCATTGGAGCTTCTCAAAACACCTTTGGGACCAAATCCAACCGCGTTGAACTTGAGGAAAGACGGAAAGCGCTCCTGGCTGAGACTGAAGTCAACATCAAGTATAAGTTGTCCCTCCTGAACAAGGAAAAAGAGTTAATCCTAGTTGGAAAGGCTCTAGAAGAGGAAGAGTACCAGCGTGAGCGCAATGTTGAGAAATTCCGCAAAATACGAAGTATACGTGACCCTCTTCTGCATCGGGATCTGCAGGGAAACTTCGAGAAGCCTTCTGCCCAAAAGTCTTTAAAGCCTTGGCAGAAATACTCCTTTCAAGTTAACCCTGATGGAGTCATATTCTTCTCCACCCCAGCCAAAAACCTAGAGGCGGCCAGGGAAATCATGGGAGACGAAGCAGTCCCAATTGAAGAGCGCCACCATTATTCTAAATGCTCATCGAAAAGGCGGTAGAGCAGCAGGCTAAGGCGGACTCAAACTCAAAACTGGCGGACGATACGCGTCTTTGCAAGACAGCCGTTGCCGGCGGTGGGATCCAGAGGAACCAGCTGGTTCCAGTAGCCATGGCAATAAGGGTAAGGAACCCAGGAAGGACAAAGTTCCTGACAAGCACAGGGATGAGTCAAAGACTGGGTCCAACCGCCATAGCGACAAAGGCAAGGACGACCACCGGCAAAAGGATAACACACGCCATAAGAAGAATGATCCGCCTCGCCGTGAAAGAGATCAAGACAAGGACGCACGGCGTGGGAGTGACCGGCTTAACATGCCACCTCCGCCCGCAGCACGGGCAAGAGACGAAGGAAATAGGGGCAACAGAGATCCGCCTCAAAGGCGATCTCGCTCCCGCTCCCCTCATCGCCAAAGCCGTCAGGAGGAGCCAAGGCGTAGCCAATCCAACAAAGGGCCAGCCAGGGAAAACACTCATATCTCAGACGCCCGCATCCGTCTCGATGAGATTAAAGCGGCCAAAGAGGAGTCTTACCTGGGCCCTGTGTGCTTTGGACCGGCGATTCGCAAGGTGCAACTCCCATCCTCGCTAGGCAATGTCAAGAAAATTGTGGACAAGTACAATGGCATTGACAAACCGGACATATGGCTGCCTGATTACATCCACGCCGTTGGTATTAATGACGGTGATTACAATGCAGCTGTACGTTTTCTTCCACTCATGTTGGAGGGAACGGCCCGGTTATGGATCGACACTTTGCCAGAAAAGAGTATCCACAATTGGCAAGACATGCAGAAAACATTCATGCAACACTTCTCATGCACATACAAACGTCCAAAGGCTTACTCAGATCTACTAAAGTGTGCTCAAGTGGAGGGGGAGTCAAGCAGAGCTTTCATAGCTCGATGGACAGAGACAAAGAATGCATGCGAAGACGTTTCTGAGATCCAGGCCATACATGCTTTTATGAACAGCCTGAAGAAAGGCAACATGATGAGATATATGTTGGCCAGCCAAAACATCAAACACCTCGGCGAGCTCTTAGACAGCGCGAACAATTACGCTGCAGCAGAAGACGACGCTCGAGCTGACGACGGCGATCTGCGCATGGACATAGCTGTTAACCCGGAAAAGCGAAACAACAATCAAAGCCGGAAAAAGAAGGAAGCCAACGATGCGCCAGGACCATCAAAGGAGGTAGCCTTTGCCAATAAGAAGGGTGGCCAGAGCGGGGCTAGCAGATGGCAGAAGAAGAGCGATGACAGTCAAGGGTCAAGACCCATTAAAATCACCTATGACGACATCAAAGATGAACCTTGTGCCCATCATAGCAAGCTTGGCAAATGCACCCATACCAACAGGCAGTGCCGCCTTAACGATGATATCAAGAAGGATCCGACGCTGGCTTCAAGGCAAAACAGTTCAAGCGCAAGAACCGTAAAGACAAGAAAGAACAGAAGGACAACGAGGAAAGTGCTTCGGAGCCAGAAGATCAGGAGCCAAAGCACAAGAGGAGCAACAAGTTTCCAAGGGTCGAAACAAGCCTTGTCACTTCCTTGCCACTCCTTCGGCCAAAAAGGAAAAGGCAGCCTGGAGGGAACTCAATGCCACTATGCCAGCGGTTCCCCAGTATCTCAACTGGTCCGAGCACCCCATTACATGGGACCGCAACGATCATCCTGATCATATTCCACAGAACCCAGGGAATTACGCGCTCGTTGTAAACCCAATTGTGCAGCAATGCAGGCTTTCTAAGGTGCTTATGGATGGAGGGAGTAGCATCAACATCCTCTATCTTGAAACCTTAAAGCGCATGCGCCTTTCTGAGACACAGCTAAAACATAGCACAGTCAAGTTTCACGGCATAGTGCCAGGCAGGCAGGCCAGTTCTATGGGAACAATTGTCTTAGACGTACCTTCGGTGACGAAACAAACTATAGGACTGAGGAAGTTGCCTTTGAGTGGTGGAATTCAAAAGTGCGTATCACGCAATCTTTGGCCGCCCAGCCTTTGCCAAATTCATGGCACGCCCGTGTTACATCTACAGCAAGCTCAAAATACCTGGACCAAACGGCGTCATCACGGTCAATGGCGACTTCAAGAAGGCGAAGGAATGCGAAGCAGGAAACGCCGTCTTAGCAGAAGCAGTACAAGAAAGAAGTTAACACCAATGAAATGCCGGATGGTAAAAGCCTCCTTGCGCTCGGATGTACTTCAAGGCCAGCTCAAACTCGAAGAAGATCGTGCTGGACAACGCTGATGCAAGCAAGACGACGAACATAGGCGCGGACCTCAGTGACGCATAGGAAGGCGCGCTCGTCAAGTTCCTCCGTGAGCAACGGGATATTTTTGCATGGTCACCATCAGACATGCCAGGAGTACCCCGGGAACTTGCCGAGCACAGCCTTAATGTCGCCAAAGGTGCCAAGCCAGTAAAACAAGGTCTTCGTCGCTTCGGTCCAGAGAAGAAGAAAGCAATAGGAAAAGAGGTAGCTCGGCTTAGTGCCGCTAATTTCATTAGAGAGGTTATCCACACAGATTGGCTAGCAAATCCTGTATTAGTACCTAAGAAGGACGTGAAAGACTTGCGCATGTGCATAGATTTCACCGGCTTAAACAAAGCCTGTCCTAAAGACCCCTTCGCATTGCCGCGAATTGATCAGGTCGTAGATGCTGTATCAGGTTCTGAATTACTATGCTTTTTGGACGCTTACTCTGGCTACCACCAAATTAAGATGAAGGAGTCTGACCAAATTAAGACTTCCTTCATCACACCTTTCGGAACGTTTTGCTACATAACTATGCCTTTCGGGCTTAAAAACGCTGGCTCAACGTACCAACGGTGCATACAACGTTGCCTACACGATCAAATAGGCCGCAATGTTCACGCTTATGTCGATGACATTGCCGTTATGTCGCGAAAACGCGGCGATCTCATCGTTGACCTTCAAGAAACCTTTGATAACTTAAGAAAATATAACATGAAGCTAAATCCGGGAAAATGCTTTTTTGGCGTCCCAGCAGGAAAACTTTTAGGCTTCATTGTTTCAGAAAGAGGTCTTGAGGTTAACCCAGAAAAGATTCGAGCTATCATGGACATCAAAAAGCCTACTTGTCTTAAAGATGTCCAAAGGCTCACAGGATCTGCAGCAGCTGTAAGCCGATTTATTAGTAGGCTGGGGATAAAGCTTTACCCCTATACAGGTTGTTGAAGAAAACTAAGACGTTCGTCTGGACTGAAGAGGCAGATGCAGCCTTAGCACAGTTAAAAGACGCCTTAGTTTCAGCACCAATATTAGCGTCTCCTCTACCACAAGAGCCGATGCTACTTTACATGGCGGCTACCAACCTAGTTATTAGTGCAGTGGTTGTTGTTGAGCGAAAGGAAGAGGGAAAGGAGCTACCGGAACAAAGGCCGGTATATTATATCAGCGAAGTCTTCTCCGAATCCAAACAACGATACCCTCACTATCAGAAGCTGGCTTATGGAGTTTTCTTCGCAGCCAGAAAATTACGCCATTATTTCCAAGAGCACCCAATCACGGTAGTCAGTAAGGCGCCATTGGGTGACATTATAAACAACACCGATGCCACTGGACGTGTGGCTAAGTGGGGAATTGAATTGGCAGCCTTCGACATCCAGTACAAGCCACGTACAGCCATCAAATCCCAGTCCTTAGCTGATTTCATCGCAGACTGGACAGAAGCAATGGATGAACTTCCCCTCCCTGACGAGAATATTGGGTTATGCACTTTGACGGCTCCAAAATGTTGCAGGGATCGGGAGCTGGCGTGGTACTGAAGAACCCTAAAGGAGACAAGATGTGCTATGTCTTGCAGATACACTTCAATGCCACTAATAATGTTGCAGAATACGAGGCTCTGTTGCATGGATTGCACGTCGCAAAGGATTTGGGCATTAGCCGTCTTTTGTGCTATGGCGATTCAGACCTCGTTGTTCAACAATTAGAAGGGGCATGGGACGCGAAGAGCCCTACAATGGCTGAATACCGACGCACGGTAGACGAGTTTGGTCGGTGTTTTATCGGCTTAGAAGTCAAGCATATCAAAAGGGAGGAAAATGAAGCAGCGGACGCCTTAGCCAGAATGGGCTCGAAAAGATCGAAGGTGCCCTCCGATATATTTTTGGAGCACCTGTACGTGCCGTCTATTAAAGGCGGAGATGAGGATGACCCCATGGCTTCGCAGTCTGTTTCCGTCATGCTGGTGAAGCCAGACTGGACACAGCCCTACATAAATTTCCTCCTTAACAAGGAAGAGCCAGAGGATGAAGTATTAAGGCGGCAAGTTGTGCGCAGAGCTAAGGCATACACAATAATAAATGGAGAGCTATACAAGCGGAGTACCACAGGTGTATATCAACGATGCGTTTCGCCGGAAGAAGGACAGAGATACTAGAAGAGATCCATGGTGGATGTTGCGGTCATCATGCCTCTGCCCGAGCAATTGTCGCCAAAGCTTTTAGACATGGATTCTACTGGCTCACAGCAAAGCAAGACGCAGAAGAACTCGTCAAGAAATGCGTTGGATGCCAAAAGTATGCAAGACAGCCAAAGATGCCAGCCCAGGAACTGCGCACCATTCCAATCACGTGGCCATTTGCGGTCTGGGGACTGGACATGGTAGGTCCATTCAGGACTGCGCGAGGCGGCGTCAAACATCTCTTAGTTGCGGTGGATAAATACACCAAGTGGGTTGAAGCTAAGCCCATAAAAAAGCTTGATGGGGCAACAGCCAAGAAGTTCGTCATTGAGGTTATAACGAGATTTGGCGTCCCCCACAGTATCATTACGGACAATGGGACAAACTTCGCCGTAGGAGAGCTGGCAAAGTACTGTGGTGAAGTTGGTATTCGTTGGACTTAGCATCTGTGGCTCATCCACAATCGAATGGCCAAGTTGAGCGAACCAACAGTATAATTCTACAGGGAATAAAGCCAAGATTAGAGGTGCCTTTGCATAGAGCAGCTGGAGCATGGGTAGAAGAATTACCTGCTGTCTTATGGAGCATACGCACAACTCCAAGCAGTGCAACAGGCTACACCCCTTTCTTTCTCATATATGGCGCTGAAGCGGTACTCCCAACCGATGTCCTGCACGACACACCTCGTGTAACAGCCTACGTCGAAGCAGACGCAGAAGAAGCCCGACAGGACGGCTTAGACCTTCTCGAAGAAGAGCGTGAGATAGCGCTTCAGCGCTCCGCCATTTATCAGCAGAACATGCGGCGTTACCACAGTCGCAAGGTAAGACGGAGATCGTTTCGAGAAGGCGATTTGGTGCTTCGCCTTGTTCAGCAAAAGGAGCACAAACTATCTCCCATATGGGAAGGACCCTTCGTTATCAGCAAAGCGCTTAAGAACGGGGCATATTATCTTGTGGACCTCCGTGATATCGAGAAGAAGAAGAAAAGAGGCCGCAAAAGGAAAAGGAACGAAGAAGCAGTGCTCAAGGAGACGAAACGTCCTTGGAACATTGAGCAGCTACGTCCTTTTTACACTTAGCAATTCTATTGTAATCACACCATATATGATTATGAAATAAAAGTCTTTGGTTCCCTCAATTATTTTTATGCATGAGTTCTCGCCGTCTTTTATTTCCATTTGATCATATATTTCGATAAAAATATCAATGTTAACCCGAATTGGCTCGTGCTTGTGGTTACTCACATGATGCTTTTGCCTTAAGGCCTTACAAAAATTAAAATTGCATCCGTCTAAGGTATTTATCTGATCGCGTATATGCTGGCTTGTCTTAGTAGATGCTTTACGCACCAAAAGCCGGCGCCGTTTCTGTGTTTAAACAGTTTGGTTACTAACCCTGTTGCCAGCGAAGTGTTCCGTGCCTTAGGTTCTGCCAGCATACGAAAAGGCTAAAGCATATAAGCCAGAAAACTTGAAGACGGATAAGGAGCATAGTTTGCAAGCCTTTTAAAAATAAGTGCATGCGTTGCAAAACAAACATGTTCAACAGATAAAAGGCTCCTGCCATTACAAAACATAACTTAACAAGTCTTTTGTGCCATCTTTCATGACACGCTTAATGCAAAGTTTTTCCTGCATCTTATGCAGGGGACTGAGGAGGCGAAGACGCAGGGGACTTGGATGGATCCAGCGTAGCTTCAGACTCGCTTCTTCTTCTTCTTCTTCTTCTTCATTTCCGTCTTCTGACTCATCGCCATTGCCAGTGGTGGGTGCTTCGGCTTCGTCATCAGACACGTCGTCAGGACGGGGAGGCACAGGCTTCTTGGAGAAGAAGATAGCAAGTCTACCATCTCCGCAACGGCTGAGGCAAAGCCAGAGACAGAGGCATAGACCTTTTCTTTGATGAGCTCGTTGCCGTCTCTGTCCCTGGCTGGGAAACACTTGATAACGCGCCACATGTTGACTTCGGGGTAGTGGCCGCGAACAAGTCCTAGAGCAAGTTTTGCTCCGCCTCTAGCTGCTGAGCGAAGACGCTCCACCACCTCTGGGACGCAGTTCTGAAGAAGTGGCAGCAAGTTGCTGGTGTTTGTCACTTGGGGCAGCTGTTTTGGGAAGATGTTGGCGACAACGTCTCTTCCAGCAGTGTACAGCCCTGACACAATTTCGCCACACTCCAAGATAAGCTCCAGGCGCGTCTCAGAGGTAAGCCTTTCCCCAAACCCAGCTGGAACTGTGGAAAGGAGGAATGAAAAAAGTTAAGGCGTACTGAAGTGTTGGAACAAAGGCGAAAAGTGACAGAAAGGCGAGAAGTAAAAGAGAGAGCTTACTTAGCAGTTTCTCGTCAATGGCGGTGCTCTCATCAGCTTGGCGTTCAAGACGACCTTGTAAGCTCTGGATTAGGAGCCCATCCTTTTCAGCCTGTCGCTGCAGTTTCAGAAGTTCTGCCTTCAGTTTGTCTTGCCCTTCAGCAGCGCTGTCTTGGACGGCTTTAAGATTGGCCTCGGCCGTCTTTCGGTTCTCCTCCAGTTGCTTAAACAAGGCGGCATTTTCCCGCCTCACAACTTCTATATCGCCAGTCTCGCTGACGATCTGTTTGCCTTCGCCACAACAGCTGTGAAAGACACATTGCATGTGTTGAGCATCTTATGCCTTCAAATGAATTAAACACAATGCATGTGAAAAAACATTTACCTTCGTTCGCCTTATTTTTGGCGACGGCTTGCTTGAGCACTTGCCTTTGGTTACTCAGGAGTACCACAGATCGCACGTAAGCTGCTCGCTGCTCTGCTAAGGCAAGGGCAGTAGTAAGTAACAAAGGTAAAGACAATAAAGTATAGCTACAAGGGCTTGGGGACTGAGTCTTTATCAACATTAAAGAAAGGCCATTACGTCGGCTTAGTCAAAGCGCAACGTAATGCCCGGGGACTAGTATGTACATAAAGACGGAATATTTACCTGCATCATGGCCTTCAAGGCTTTGTAGCTCTGCTTCATTGTGACGTACAGCTCGTCACAATTATCTTCCAGGTTCAATGGTCAATGTTTGGCCAACTGGCCTTAGCTTCGGAGGCGGCTCGTTACGCTCCTTCTCATCGGCAAGCATGGCGGCGATGTTGGGTAAGATGTACCCCTCGTCGTCAAAGAGCTCTTGCTTCACCATGTTGCGGATAGCTTCACGAGTAATGGGCTCGTTCGGCTCTCTGACTGAAGTACCGCCGCCTTCCCAGCAGCGGCAGCCCTGGCCAACTTTTCAGTTTCCGTCTTATCAGGAAAGACGGCTGAGTCCAAATCTATATGATGATCTCAGATGGGCCTGGGGATGTCTCTTGTTGAACGGAGGGAGTGGGGGGAGCGATGGCGGAGAAGGCTCAGTCTTCTTTGCCTGGAAGAAATTACTTTCTTCCTCTTGAGAGGTGCAGTTGGTTTGATCCTGCAAATCACATACAAAATAAGATAACATTCATAGACATTGTTCGCCTTACTAAAGAAATTGAGGTTCGGCTTACTTCTGTACTGGAGCATTAAAGGCCGCATCTTCATCGTCCTCAATGTCGAGCACTTCGGCGTTAGCAGGGATGGCTTTCTCACGCTTCCGCCTTTCTGCTGCTGAAGTTGCTGCAGTAGCTCCTGAAGCCTTTCGTTTCCGAGTCTTTGGGGCTCGGGTGCCGCTTCAGGCACGTAAAACAAAGGAGCCAGCAGATTATCCGGCAAAAGGGCGAGCTGAAATCAAAAGTGGTGTTAGTAAGGCAAACATTGTGGAAGTGTAAAAACAGTAATGGTAAATGCCTTACCTTGGAGCGGGTTGGCGGCTGTGTACATAGGACGCTGCTCTGTGAGCTGGATCCTTTCCTTGGCAATCCTCTTAAAGCGATACACAAGGGCGTCTTGCGTAAGGTCACTCTCACTAACACGGAGGGGATCTTTCTTCTGGTCCGTGTAGTGGCACATGAGGCCTTTGCGATCTTTCAAAGGCTGGATTCGCCTTGACAACCAACATAGGATGGTGTCTGCGCCCGTGAGTTTGGGCACAGCAGTCTTTGTTAAGTACTCAATCCGCCTTTGCATGCGACGGAGGTTGTCAGGAAGGACCTTCAGCGGTTTTTCGCCCCAAGAAGGCGGGCTCCGCAGGCAAAGGAGAAAAGCGAGGAAGTCCTATGTCTTTGCCTACTGGCGCCATGTCTTTGCAGTAGAAGAAGGAGCTATTCCAGCCTTTAATGGAATCTATTTTTGGCGCCTTAGGATACCAGTCTCTGCCTCTACGAAGGTTGATGCTAACTGTTCCTAAGGAAAGCAGTTCTTCCTTCTCTGTTTGGCGCTTGCAGTAAAGCAGTACTTGAAGAATTCTAAGCTGGGCTCTATGCCTAGTATCCTTCGAATAAAGCCATAAAGCCAGCTATGTACAAGATACTATTGGGGCCTACGCTATGAGGCTGAAGGCCATAGTAGTCTAAGACTGATTGGAAAAAAGGATGCGGAGGCAAAGACAAACCGCGAGGAGATGTGAGACGAGGAGCACTCGTTCATCGCCGGCGGGATCTGGAGCAGGGTGGCCGTACGCTGACCGCCAGTGGCAGTTCTCCTTTGGTGGGAGGATGCCCTCCTTTTCCAGCTGCGTGAGGTCCGCGTCGGTGATGGTGGAAGCTGCCCAGTTGCGGGATGATGCTTCCTCTCCCTCCTCCTCTGCCTCCGCCGCATCGCCCTCGTCGGAGGGCTGGGCATTCTTCTCTGCTTCGATGGAGGTGGCCGCAGAACTTGTCGCCGCTGCCGCGCGAGATGCAGATGCATCCGCGGTGCTCGATCCCCTCATGGCCAGATCTTGTCCCTCCGCCGCCGCCGACGCCGCTGCCGTTGCCGCTCCCGCGGTTGCATCGGAGCTCTCCATGGGTGGGTGCGCAGGTGGTGGTGGTGGAGCTCGCCGGAGTTCGGAGGGATGGGCGCGAGGAGGACGATGAACAGGGAAATGAACCGATGGAGAAAATCAGTTCCCCTTTTATGGGGGCCGCGCGCCGCGATTAGTGCGGTGAGATAACGCCGCGCGATTTTCGCCACGCGTCCCGCAACGGTCAGATATGGGCATCTTCTCCCGCACGCCTCGGAGATCGTGTGCGGAAAAATAGCAGTAATGGCGTCACAACGTCTCTTTGCTTGTCCAACTGTCGTGGACTGGCTTTGACTGTGGTGACGTCATGACAAGACTCGACGCTGACAGAATCTTTCTGCCAGATTGTTCAAAGTGCAGGAGAGTTCGGCTTAATCCTTAAGGCAGACTGAATGTCTCATTTTGGAATGCTCCAAGCTCTTCTGTCCGCCTTCGCAAAGGCGAAAGCCCGTGTTTCACAAAGACGGCAAACGAAGAACTTAAACCTTTCCGGGGACTACTGTGGAGGTTATGCCGAACGGGTATACCTGCCACGGTGGATAAAACCTGGCCCACCAAGGAGGCCCATCAGATAAAGCCGGAGGGCTTAATGGAGAAGGCCTCATGGGCTTAGGCGCAAGGATAAGCTCTGGGCTGGCTTAGTGAAGTCCAAGACGAAGGCCTGGCTGCGTTCGCCTTAGGGAGCAAGTTAGGGTTTGTTACCGTGTTAGTCTAGGACTCATGATCTAGGTCGGTTAAGGCTTTCCTTGTAGGGGAAGGCTTGGCGCCTTTATAAGCCAGCCTTCCAGCAGCCTTAGGGCACGCATACAATCTCATTGTAACCTGTACACATATTCTCCTTGAGTGAATTATAGCAGCACGTAGGATCTCGCCACCGTGTGAGATCCGAAGCTGGGTAAGATCGTGTGTGCAATCCCGTCACTGGAACCCTCTACGTTCTTCCCCACCTCCTCTACGGTACGTATGAATCCATATAGTAGTTCCGCGTTACCAATACCTCGACACTGGTCGTACCGCGTTGCCGATTAAACCGAAACCCAAAGATGAGTGCGCTGAAAAAGCGTCGTGCCCCGTTATCAATTAAGCCGGAACACGATGATAAATATGCCGAAAAGGCGTCGTGCCGCGTTTTAGCGATTAAGCCGGAAACGCGACGATGAATACGCCGGAAAGGCGTCGTGCGTTAGCAATTAAGCCGAAACGCCACGATAAATACACCAGAAAGGCGTCGTGACGCGTTTAGCGATTAAGCCGGAAACGCGACGATGAGTGGCGATGAATTCGCATAAGCCGGACACGATGATGGCGGCGTCCCGCTTGGCATCGCGGACACGGCGAGAGTTAACGACTTGAAAAGTCGGCCATGTTTGAATCGATTCATGAAGAAGTGACTGACATGTATTTCCATGAATTTTGAATTGGATGTCGATTAGATATTGGGACCGTGCTGCATGCACTAAATCCAAAGCTTCTTTATGGAGCATTGGCTTGCTTTTGCTTTTTGATTAATCACGTGATGATTAATACTAGCTATTTTGCCTCTTCACGAAGTAATACTTGGACCGACTTGTTCAGCCTTCCATGAGTTGGTAGCTTTGAACTAGGTAGCCTTGGGACTTGATCCGTGAAGATGCCGATTCGAATCTTGCTCTCCTATCTGCGCTAGGAGAAGCAGGCTGACATCCGCCTCAATCCGATGTAAACCAGCTAATTAACGGACGACGGAGCGTAGGCACGACCAAGTGCGAACCCGGATCGCAACCACGGGCACGACAAAAATCACTCCGATCTGCTGGTACCGAGCCGCCAGGCCTGTAGGCTGTAGCTGTCGCTTTGCCGTCATTGTTGATGACGAAATTTTACACGCCGAAGCCGATCTGCCTCCACACATGTACGTGAAAGCCAGATCGTCTTGAAATCGGATCCTTCAGCCAGATGCAATCTGGCCGAAGATGACGATGATGAAGGATCCCGCCCGGATCGTAGCTCCAGACGCCTCTTGCCCCACGATGGGCGCCAACTGTCGAGATATTATCAAACTGGTGCGATCTAGGGTTACCAACGAACAGTAGAGAAAGACGTGGGTGTTAGGCGAGAGGGATTCCGGTGACGGGATTGCACACACGTTTACCCAGCTTCGGATCTCACAACGGCGGTGAGATCCTACGTGCTGCTATAAATCACTATATGGCAGATATGTGTACAGGTTACAATGTGGTTGTATGCTATGACTAAGCTTATGATTGTGTTGCCCTAAGGCTCCCGTAGGCCGGCTTATATAGGCGGCCAGACCTAGGGCTTACAAGGAAAGACTTAACCGGCAAGTAAATAGAGTCCTAGACTAGTACAACTCCTGGCTCCGTCTTGTGCTCCAAGTTGGCTGATCGCTGGACCTCGTCTTGGACTTCCCTTAGCGGTTGTCTTCTTGCCTTGCGCTTCGGCCTGCTGGGCCACCTGGCCAAGCTGCATGCTTTGCCACCTGTGGGCCACCTTGGCAGTCCGGCTTAACTCCACTCCGTGGGGATACCTATTTGGTATATCCCCGACAAGCCATCTTACAACGATCACCCCATTACGTACATAACTTAATATCATACACACACTTGCATGCCATTCTTAAACAAATGGGATATCACAACACAAAAACTAAAGGAGGATTATACATACATATTAAAAGTCCCTTACAAGTGAACATAGATAAAATTTCACACAAGCGACTCGAAATCCATCTTCAGAATATAAAACTAGAAACGATAAACGGAAAACAAGATGTAAACAACGAGGTGAAACAAGCAAGTTGGTGTCACCCACAGAACCATAATCAAAGTAATTGACTAAACTACGCTCACTTGCAAACAATGTTGTGTGTCAGGAATTTCAATATGACATTCGTATTCACAAGACTTACAAATTTAAAATAACGTAAGTAGCAAAAAATACATGGATCAAAGTAACATACTCCGCGCGTTGAGCAACCACATGTGACGTGGCCAACAATTTACAGGAACTAGAACAATACCCCGCACTTTGCGACGGGGTATCTCTTAAAAACCTAATAAACACATAATTTGAACCAGACTATAGACATATGCAAGATTGGCTAAAAGAGAAAGTGACGTGAATAGCTTGCATGTTGAGATAGAATCATTAATTGTAAGTTAGTGAGGTTTTTTCTTTATAAGAAGTATAGATAGGATACCGCGCCAAGTCCTTCATGAGAGTTATTGGTCCATAACAAAACCAAAACAAAGTCGCACCAATGAACACTTTATTTTTGACAACAAGGTTGGATGAAGTACTCAACACACGAACACATCTGCACTTCTAGTATGTACTCCCTCCGTATCAAAATATAAGTGATACGGAGGGAGTACGACACAAGTTTTGTTCAAATACATGTATCATAGTACATGATCAGTACATAAAAATTTGTGCAATTTCCTCGTGCACGAATGGAAAAGCAACCAACCATCGCTCTCTTTCCTTCCATTTCCGGAGCTCGCTTCCACACGCGATTTCCCATCCCCGGAATAAATTTTCAAAATTCTTCCAATCCTAGAGCCACACACAAACACCGATCCCTCCCTCTCCCAGCCGAATCCCCAATTCGCCAGCCGCGATCCCGCATTCGCTCCAATTTCCCCCCGCGTGCTCGCGCTTCCCCTGCCCCCCTGGATCTCGGGATATCCTCCTTGTCGAATCCGTCACGGGATTCTTGCCATTCGAAGCTGTTTTTCTGCTCCGAGGTCAGAGATCTCAGTGCAGTGTGGATTTTCTTGTCGGCGGGACAAGTTTCCTAGGACTGCCCTGAGCCGCGGATTCAGACAGCGCCGCAGTTGCAGTTCGAGTGCTGTTGGCGCGTCGCGGCATTGGATCGGCAGGACAGGAGAGGTTGGTGGGTTTGTGGGCGTCTGTGATCTGCGCCGCTGCGCTCTCACAGCGTAGCGGGGCGATGAGAGCTGGCGCCGTGGTCCCGAAGGCGGCGGCGGCATGACCGGCGGGGCGTCGCTGGGGCTCAGGACCACTGGGAGCTATGGATCCTTGCTGCAGTCCAACGGCCAGTTGGCGTCGCCGTCGCCGCCGCTCGCGGCCCGGAAGCCCGCGAAGTTGTCCCTTGGAGGCGGCGCCGGCGCCGGCCGTGGAGGCACCTGCGCCCGGATCTGCATGTTATCAAGCCGTCGCCAGCGGATGCTCCTGCTCCTCCTCGTCGCCGTCGCTGTGGGCATCTGCTTCCGCTTCTCATCACTTGTCAGTAAAGGTGGCCGTTGTATTGCTTTGCCTCATGTTTCATGCCTAACCCCTTGTGACTGTTATCATGACTAGATGGAATGTTTACTAGCCATTGTTATTCTATTTTTCATCCATTTGGTCACTGAGACAACGAGTTCATCGGAATGATGCCATGCAACTTGCATACATAATTGTTGTGTGATTCATGTAGGTGTTTCTCATTCCTAGTACTAGAAAACATCTGGTTCCCTATTACTTGGGCATACTTAACTTTTTGTGTCCAAGTTCTAGGATGTTACTGATTATATTATTATTAGTTTAGGCAACCTTCAATTGCACATAAAGATTAAGCAAATAGTTGACTTTCAAATGGTAAAACCTTTACTGAAGTGAAAAAATGCCATCAAGACCTTGAGTGATGGAAAATAAATAGGTATATGGATGGATTCTTCAATGTTCCTATGCTGGCTGCCAACCATTTTTTCCCTCTGCATTGTTATCGTGTAAGCATTTGAATATTTGATCACCTATGTCCTTGTTTGTGTGCATTCTTTAATTTGCATCACTTTTTGCTCTAACATTAGGCGAGCAAAGGAACTCTATGCTTGTAGTAATTTAATAAATCAGGCGAGCAGTGTTAACATTTCTGTTATATTTGAGGTAGGCAAGTTTGCATTAGAGATTATTGTGGTGCAGACTTGTTTGAGATGTATGTTGTTTAATACAGTAAATATGATATAGCTATTTCTAAGTGCTGGGGTTTACAAGAAGGATGAAAAGTGCTAGTGTTGACAATGCTGTTGAAATTTGTGCCTTGGTAGTCCTGCTAGGTAGACTTATGGATTAGTAATACCTAGAATTGTTTATTTCTGTAATCATTTAGTTAGCTGCATGCATGTGATTGTACATGTTCCTTTATATTTTTATTCTTTCCAGTATGCATGTTGTTTGACTTTGGCATACTAATGAACACCTTTTAAAATCTGACTAAAAATGAGCTAGTCCTTTGTTTCCTAGCAATCCATCTGTTCAAATTTCATGGTTACGATAACAAAGGTTGATCTGGATCTAATCACAGCAGCGTCTTATTTTGTTGGACTTCACTGGCTGAAGGATATAATCTCTCTTCTGGTGCTAATTTTTCATTGGGTTTTCTAAATATGTTTAGTAGATGTTGATGATTAATTGATTATACTGAATATCTGTTGTCTAACCCTGATGGGATCAACAAGATCTTTTTTGATATGTTGCTTGCCCCCCAATGTTGTCTGCTAAATATTTTTTAATTAAAACTAACTGATCTAATCTTTTCTATTAGTTTGCAACAAAGTAAGACGGAATCTTATAACTGTACTACTCACTTTTGTGTCATTTCTGTGTTTTCATCTTGATATATGTATCTTTGAATACTCAGCCAATAAATCTTCTTTTGGCTGATTGTAGATGAAGTTGCAGCACCTGGTACCGAGACCATGCTGGGGTTTTCTGATCATGTCAAGAGCTTCGTAAATCCTGTTTGGACATCTTCTTTGACTGAAAATGGTTTGAATACAACATCACAGACTGGAAAACAGTCTGACATCAGTAACGAAAAGGTTCAGGATCCTTTGCGGATGTTACCACCAGCTATTACTCTTGAGCACCATCCTTGTGAAAATTTCTCATTTTCTCCTCCACCTGTTGATAGGAAACGCACTGGACCACGGCGTAAGTTTCTTATCGATCCAATTTAGAGTTACAAAATTTCTGAATCTAATTATAGTATTTGAACTTGTGTAGCATGTCCTGTTTGTTACGTGCCCGTTGAGCTGGCCCTGGCATTGATGCCACGTGCTCCAACAGCATCACCTATCCTTCAAAGTCTAAATTATTTGTCTGAGGACCATTTGGTTTTGAAAGAGTCCAACAGTGGGTCTTTGTTTGGTGGTTATCCATCCCTGGAACAACGAGATATGTCTTTTGACATAAAAGACTCGATGGCAATACATTGTGGGTATGCTCATATGACTTGTCTGCTTTAAGTCTTGTACAGTATATCTGTAGTGTATGCAATGACTGTTCCTGTAGCACTAAATTTTCTTTATCTTAAGATTTGTGAGGGGGAAGATACCTGGTCTCAATACTGGATTCGATGTAGATGAAGCTGATCTGTATGAGATGCGGAAGTGCCACGGAACTGTTGTTGCTTCTGCTATTTTTGGTAACTGCATGCTCTTTCTATGCTATATTTATGTTTACATGTCATCATCTTTCTATGTTGGTGCTAATTTCACGTCGTGTGTAAACTTGCTTATTTGTTTGTACTTTCTCAGGGAACTATGATATAATGCAGCAACCAGAAAATATCAGTGAATTTTCAAAGGATACTGTTTGCTTCTTCATGTTTCTGGATGAAGAAACGGAAGCTGCAATAAAGAACACCACTACTGTTGATAATATGAAAAGAATCGGGCTATGGCGTGTGGTTGTTGTCCGCAACCTTCCATATTCAGATGCAAGGAGGAACGGAAAGGTACATGTATATTCGGTTATTTTGATTTGACTAGTCGAATCTGGCATGCAGATTCATAAGTTACAAGTTAAATTTCAGCTAAGCAGGCGATGAAAACTGCAAGTTATCGGTGTAAAGATAATTATACAGTATCTGCATGCAAGATTTTTATGTCATATTCTAAAAAGCATGCATCTTGATCTAGATAAGTTGGTTGCTAAAGTTGCCTGCACTGTGAGGTGTGAATGAGACTAAAGCTCTTGCAAGTCCTTTTTATCTTTATTACATTCTTCAGATTATAATTAATACTGTCTGATGCTTCCAAGATAAATATATTTTCATCACTTTATCCGTTGAGTGAATATGTAAAAAAGGAGATCGCAGAATGCCCATCTATGTTTCCTGACTTAAAAAAAAATTCTGTTATGTAAAAAGGCGAGGGCATGCCATGCTCTATGTGAGTTAGCATCAGTTGTTTGTTTTTCTAATCGTTTATTTCTTGTGATGTTTCCTCAAACAGGTTCCGAAACTATTACTTCATCGACTTTTTCCTAATGTGCGATATTCACTCTGGATTGATGGGAAACTTAAACTAGTGAAGGATCCTTATCAGCTATTAGAGAGGTAAACATCATGTTCTCTCACTGAGCTTGGCTACTGTTTGTTGTAACGGTACTCTGCATATAACTCAAAGACATTTAAGTTTGCTGTCAAAAGTGTAAGTTTGCTTGTTGTCAGTGCCACTGATGCTCTATCTATTGGATTAAGATCCAAGCTGTGTCACATTCTTGCTGTCCAGAGTCTACCGTTATCTGGATTTTGACATGTTATTTTCTGATTTCTGTATGCACTGTTATTGTACAGATTCTTGTGGAGGAAAAACGTGAGCTTCGCAATTTCCAGACATTATAGACGCTTTGATGTCTTTGAGGAAGCTGAGGCGAACAAGGCTGGTGGAAAGTATGATAATGCTTCAATTGATAACCAAATAGAGTTCTATAAGAGAGAGGGTTTAACCCATTATTCATCTGCTAAGCTTCCTATTACGAGTGGTAATTGCTTCTTCCCATGAATTTTTGACATAGTAATATTTTCAATGTACGCCTTCCTGATAACATAAACAATACAATATCCTGAACAGATGTCCCTGAGGGCTGTGTGATAATAAGGGAGAACATCCCATCACCAATCTCTTCACATGCCTTTGGTTTAATGAAGTTGATCGCTTCACCTCAAGAGATCAGCTAAGCTTCAGCACAGTGAGGGATAAAATACAGTCAAGAGTTAATTGGACTGCAGACATGTTCCTGGATTGTGAAAGGCGCGATTTTGTTGTTCAGGTACTTTCGAGTTAATCCTGTGTGTGGTGCATTTCTAAACACCCTGTTCGCATGGCAAATATCACAAAACTATGAAATGTAGAGCCCACAATATGATTGATGAGACACTGTACTGTCTGGATTCTAATAGTAGGAATCAGAGGGCTTTGATCCTTCTCGTTTAAGAAATAATATGATTATTATAACATGCATATTCCTGAATACCATTGTTGTCCTTTATCAGTCCCTTATTTCTCGTGTACGCCATTCTTACTTTGCAGGCATACCACAGAGAACTCATGGAGCAAAGGCTGGCTGCCTTAAGAAGCCAGCCTCCACCGCCGCCTCCTGTGGTGCGCGCGCAACAGCCCCGAAAGATGCTCCCAGACAACGCAGCAAAGGAACCCGGGAGAGCTGCTGCAACCAAGAAGTCGACAGGGAAACGTACACGGAAATCAAAACGGCCCCATCGGACGAAAACCACCGGTGGGAAGGAATCCATTCAACTGTAAATCTCCGGCGAAATTTTGCCCTGATACAACAGAGGATCCGATCGAGAGATCCGACATGGATTGGTTTATTTAACTTTTATTCATGTTCCCCTCCCAAAGGCTCGAAAATTTTGTCAGGACTTGTCGATAGATGAATTACAATTTTTTTGTGTAAATAAACATTTTAGAGTAAAGGTGGATTTAACTAGCAGATGCTTTGGTTCAATATATATTCTCTTTTTTGTCTGGAATGGGTTTGCAAAAATATGCTTTATACACGTCGCGCGCTGTATTCGTTGTTGGTTACGAAAGGTAACATTTTGGGTTTAGTTTTGTTTGGAGGTGTTTGTGTTAAAAAATTATATATTTGAAGGCCAGCTGCTATCAAAGGCTTGTTTCAGTTGTCAAGAGTGGAGCGTTGAAATCGTATGGGAATCGTCGTATGCATAGCAGTGCTCCAACTTGTAATAATGAAATTTGCCAACAGCTATGAGGTAAAGTATGTTTCAGACGAAATTGCAACACAGGTACATACATATCAAAAAGTCCTACCAAGATGTCAAACTTACATTTTTTTAAAGAAAGAAACTAATTAAGCTGTGTCTTGTACTGTTCCCTATCCGAACTAGTAGCCTGGTAGCATCTGCTCCTTCTTGGTGATCAAAAGATGCAGAGGGCCGTCATGGCACACGTCCTTGCCGAAGAGGCGGAGGTAGCTCTCCTTGAAGGCCCAAATCTGGACGACGTCGTCCACCTTGAAGCCGCAGCTGTTGATGAAGTCCAGGTACCCCTCCCCCTTGATGACGGTGCCGGCGCTGCTGTCCCACCGTGACAGCTGCAGCTCCCTGACGCCGGCGTGGGGCTCGACCACGAGCACGGGGAGCCCCCCGTGCTTCTTGCCCTTCCTCTTGGTC
Source organism: Poa pratensis (assembly GCA_947311845.1). NCBI lineage: Eukaryota > Viridiplantae > Streptophyta > Magnoliopsida > Poales > Poaceae > Poa > Poa pratensis. The sequence continues at coordinate 38,560,718 of CAMZMU010000038.1, forward strand.
GCCTTCTCCCCTGGTGCCCTGGGCAGCTTCGGCGGCAGCCTCGGTAGTCTTGGGGCCTGCTCGTCCAGCAGGTTGGCGGCCTTGAGCTCGAGTGGGGCGAGCATGGGCCGGAGGTTGCGCAGCACGCCCTCGCTCGGGAGACGGAACCGGTTCTGGTGCGGGACGAGGTCGGTGGTGGTCACGGCCTTCTCGGCGATGAAGTGCACCGGCAGGTCGGAGCGGAACCTCAGGTGCCAGAGCAGCCCCATGCGTAGCCACGGCGGCTCGGCGCGGACGACGTCGGGAGCGAGCTTCCTGGGGGCGACGGCGGAGAGCGGGACGGCGTCTATGGGCTCCCGCGACGACGCGAACGGCACCAGAGCGCCGGCGTCCTCCGGCTGCCGGTCTGCGGCGGCGGAAGGGTCGTAGAGAGCCAGCGCCGTCGTCATCTCCGTGCGCGGCCGCTTGCAGCCGGCGTGGTGCGCCGCCGCCGCCGCCGCCGCCGTCGCCGTGGCGAGGGAACGGCTAGTTCTGTCGACGAAGCACATGGTCGCCGAATGCGTGTTCGTCGATCGACTTGGTTCGCGGCAGGTTGTTCCGGCGGGATGGATCGAGGGTTGAGCAATGGATGATGGATGCAGACCAGGAGGAGCGCCGGCGTATATATGGATGGAGGAGCGATCCGTCGCGCATCTGTCTGCAGTCGGAGTCCGGCTCCGAGTGGAACACCAGCTGTCAGTTGGAAGCCGCGGGCATGGCCAGCTGAGCGCGATCGAGTCCGTATGGGATTCGCATTCGTATCTCAAAATATGGAAACTGGGCTGGGCCGAACTAATTGTAGGGGCGGATGTGCTGCACGAGTCCGACCCGGTTTGCTCTTTCCTTCCGATGGACCAGCTAGATTTGTGCACAAAAAAAAGGAGACTAGCTAGACCGAATTAGCTGCACGAGTCTAACGCAGGGAACAAAATATGGACATATATAGCTTCGGATGTGTTCGACGAGCCAGACTTGTAGATCTAGACACTATCTTCATCTGCACATTTTTTTCTAGATTTTTGGAAATTCAAAAGTGCTGGTTTCATTTGTTTTCAAAAAACGAGCTCCCTGTTGCTCGGGAGTTATTTGAAGTTTCCGCTAAGCGACAACACTAAAACAACAACCACATGTGAACAGTTTAACGCACCCAGTCCAGCTGCGCAAACTGCTAAAGAGCTTGTTCGAGTCCTTATTCCACAAACCAGTCCAAATGAACGAATGAATGAAGTTCAGCACCGTAGGGTATAGGCCTACTCATTCTCTCAAACGTGTCTTTAAGATTTTCACTAACTGATACTAGTTCAGCGGCGACGCCAACTGCTTTGGCTGTGTCTCATGCATCTAAACCTATCTGCAATTATAGATACTACCAACACTGTAGACTGTAGTAGTACGATGGAGGAAACCTACAAAGTGACGCCAGACCGGATATGCATGACAAAGCAGGACGCCATGCCATCCATATCGGGAGCCTTAGGGTGTGTTCGGTTCGGGGATGGGGTGGAACGGAATGAAACCGTTCCGCACGCACCCAGAGCCCGTTCCTGCGTTCGGTTGCGAACTGGAATGGAATGAAGTGGTTCCTCGAAATGGAATATTCCGTCTAGATCCGGAATACACCGGCTGATTCGGCCGGACGAGGTGGAACGGCCGGCTAATCATCCAGTTTAGGATCAAGTTTAGCAATAATTAATCAAGATTAGGAATAATTAATCAAGATTAGGAATAATTAATCAAGTTTATAAATAATTAATCCAGTTTAGGAATAATTAATCGAGTTTAGCAATAATTCCATTCTCACACCATTCCATTCCATCCTCACCCCATTCCAAAACCGAACACAGGAATGGAACGGTTCCGTGACAATTTTTTTGTCCAAACCGAACACAAGAATGGAACGGTTCCATGACAGTAGAATGGAATGGTTCCATGACAGTAGAATGGAATGGTTCCATTCCTTCAGATTCTCAAACCGAACACACCCTTAAGATCACCAATAGCATCGAGGGCCTCCTTTATCTCCATAGCAGTGAACTCCGTGCAAAGCATTTCATTCATGGCCGGCGTAACTCGAGTACCAATCTGGTTCATGAGTTCGTCAACCCGGGTACCTTCATTAGAGGAGAAGAGATTTATAGTATAATAAGTCACCACTTCCTTCATACCCCCTTCATCCTCCACTACACTCCCATCATCTCTCTTCGGCTTTTTTATTATATTCATTTTTCCTCTCTGATGCAGCCGAATGGAAGAACTTTGTGTTTTTTCTCCTCCTTTCATCCAATTGATATGAGCCTGTTGTTTCCAATACACATCCCTTTGTTTCTCCAATCTGCCAAATTTGAACCGGAGTAGTTCTTCTCTTCATACTTGCTCGGGCCCGATTCCTTTCCTCCCCCATACCTCTAAATCTTACTTCACCATGCTGATACACTTCTCAAGGTATCCCAGAGTGTTTGGGCATGTAGCCGGCTCTCCTAGAACCCCTTTTACCGGCCCTGAACCTCCTTCTTCTTTCGTTTCCTCTTCCCAAATTCTTTGGACAATGTTGTTGTACTCTTCTTCCTCTAGCCAGTTTGCTTCAAAATGCAGTCTCAACCCCGAGACGGGCTACGACCTGGTTTAATTATTCTGTGCGTATCCACCATGACTGGACTATGATCAGAGTGTCTGGGATCGCCGTTCATCACTTTAAAACAGGGAAACCTCTTACACCAAGACTGTGATGCCACCGCTCGGTCTAGTCTCTCTCGAGTGTATGTGCTTGCATCATGGATGTGGTTACGCCAGGTGAATGCATCAACATCGAATCCAAGATCCCCCAACTCACAATACTCCTGTGCTTCTTTGAACCGATCCATGCGGATTTGTGGCCGTGGTGCACCACCCTCCTTCTCCCATGCATAGAGGATCTCGTTGAAGTCACCTACACAAATCCATAGTTTATTGTTTTGATGCTTAAGTGTCCTCTGCAATCTCCAGGTATTCTCCTCCTCCCCCCCTCAAGCAAGGATCACCATATATGCCCGTGAATCGCCAAACGAATCCACCCGGCTACATTATCTCCGCATCAATGTGATACTTTGACATAAAACCAACAACTTTCACTTGCACTTCCCTCTTCCAAAATAAAGCTTGAAAGGACAAGGATGTCGCCTAGAGGGGGGGGGGGGGGTGAATAGGCGTTTAAAACTTTTCGCGGTTTAGGCTTGCTAATTGCGGAATAAAACTAGGTGTTTAAATTAACAAGCCAACAACCTAAATAAACTAGGTCACCTATGTGCACCAACAACTTATGCTAAGTAAGGTAAACAACAAAGTGATAGCAAGATATATATTTTCAAGCACGAAGGCTATCACAATGTAAATTGCATAAGTAAAGAGCTCGGGTATAGAAATAACCGAGGCACGCGGAGACGACGATGTATTCCCGAGTTCCTCCTTTTTAGGGGAGTACGTCTCGTTGGAGGGGTGTGAGTATCAAACTCAAGATGCCACAAAAGGCCTCACCCTATTCTCCGATGAACCTCGCACAAAAGCTCGGTTCACCTTCCACTATGATTTCCCTTTTGGGCGGAAATCGAGTCCCGTACAACAAACTTGAGGCACAACCCACAAAAGGATCGGGAGCTCCCAAGCGGCCACAAAAGGCCTTGCACCGCCACAAAAGGCGCCACTCGCCACAAAAGGCGTTGACCACAAAAGGTCACAAGAACACCGTCTAGGGTCCAACGACCCAAGAGTAACAAGCTCACAATCTTCACTTCCACGAATCCTCGTGGAGAGAGCAAACCTATGCACAAAAGCAAAGGCAAACCTATGCACAAAAGCAAAGGCAAGAACACAAGAAGTGATCAAATCCTTCACTCCCAAATCCACCAAAAGCAACAAATGCTTGTGGGGGGAGAAGAGAGGAAGAACAAAGAAGAACACAACAAATGGAACTTCAAGAACTAGATCGAAAGGGTTCCACTCACTTAGAGGAGAAACGGTTCGGTGGAAATGTAGATCTAGGTCTTCTCCTTCAATCCTCCAAAGATCAACGAGTTTGGGTGGAGGGATTGGGAGATCTTGTAGTTTTAGAGCTTGCAACAATGGAGGAGAGAGAATGCAAAACGTGCTGGGCAGAGCTTGGGGAACCGTTGGGGAAGACACCCCTTAAATAGGTCCCCTCAAAAAACTGACCGTTGGAGAAAACTGTGAGGCCGGCCTGGGAGCCGGCCTGGCCGGGCTGGGGGCCGGGCTGGGGGCCGGCCTGGGGGCTGGCCTCGTTCCCAGGGAAGCCGGCCTGGGGCCGGCCTGCCACCCGAGGCAGCCGGCCTGGGCCGGCCTGTGAGCCGGCCTGCCACCCGAGGCTGCCGGCCTGTGAGCCAGCCTGGCCGGCCTGTGGGCCGGCTTGCCAGAACCTGAAAACAGCAAAAAGAAAACTGCAATAACTTTTTCATCCGGACTCCGATTTCGATGATCTTGGGCTCGTTGGAATCGCAACGAAGAGCACTTCAAGATTATGCAGAGAAACATCATAGTCCATCATGTGAGGAGAAGACCAAATGTAGAAAGGTAAAACCTCTCTAAAGAAGATGAACCGGCAAAACCTCAAAACCGAAAACGCAACAAGTTTTCAATACGAAATCCGTTTTCGGTGAACTAGAGCTTGGTATGGAGATGAACACAAGCTCTAAATTCTCACATGGATAAAAGCCAAATAAGAACCAAGAAAGATGATATGCCAAGTATGCAAAGGTTTGAGCTCTCCACAAAGATGCGATCAAGTTACTCACTTGAGAGCCCCTCTTGATAGTACGCCGTCTATCCTATAACCCGGTCTCCCACTAACACCATGAGACCGGTAAAATAGAAACCCTATCAAGATCATACCTTTGCCTTGCGCATTCCACTTGAGCTAGATGAGACGATCTTGACTCCCTCAAGTTGGAACACCTTTCTTGATTGTGTGCTTGCTAGCACATGCTTGATGAAGACATCTCCAAATGCTCCCCCATACACCATTATGGGAGAGCCTCGCTTAGCTCCGTCTTCATGTATCCACTTGCGCTTCATATTCTTCTCTTGATATAGATGATGGCTTGGAGATAAACATGAAGTTCACTCAATCTTTTTTCCAAGCCATGCTTGCAATAAGCTCAATTCTTCATATGACCATTCTTCATATAAACCCTTGGATGGAACCTTGGTCATCATGTAATCTTCTAAAGTCCAACACATGAACTCCAATCTTTTCCTATGGACAAGATCTACAAGTATATCTCAAAGTAAACATTAGTCCATAAGGATTGTCATTAATTACCAAAACCACGCATGGGGCAACACATGCACTTTCAATCTCCCCCATTTTGGTAATTGATGACAATCCCTTTTACGAGGGTTTATATAATGAATTAAGCAACCATGCAACACAAAGAGCAAGGATGCAAGAGAAGAATAAATGCTTGAGACAACTAAAGCATAAAACCAAATTCCCTTAAACCTCTAAACTTCTCCCCCATTGGCATCGATTGCCGAAATGGGAGGAAAATTTAGAAGGCCAATATAGTGAGAGCTCCCCCATAATGTGTGCATTTCTCATAATATGAGTGAAATCAAATGCACATATCCAATGACGAATAGTTGGAAGGAGATCAAACTATATTGAGGATCCAAAGATTGCAAAAGAAAATCAATTGAAAGATACTTCGACAAAAGAAGTGACCAATCAAAGGATCCAAAAAATGTTCTCAAAATCAAGAGGGAACTCCCCAAGGTACGTGCACAAAACGGATTTGCATTTCAATATGGGTGCACAACATGGAATCCTCACTCCCTCCTAGAAATTTGAACACAAACATTGCAAGAGAGCATATAAGAAAAAGAAGCAAAACAACTTGCAACAAATAAAATGTTTTGCAACGTCAGCAAGGAGCGGCAAATAAAATGATGGGTGTGAGATATAAAGACATTTTAGGAGACTAATACAAGGATGAGCAAAAGCATCAACATAGTCTTTCAAAAAGTGTTGCACATAGTGCATATCGTGTCTTTCCCGTACCCAACACCAAAGAAGATATAGCAAATAGCTCCACAAGCTTATTAAGATGTAAAATGGAATACCAAATGAAAAATGAAGCTTGTGCCTTTTAGAGACCACCAAGGAATCAAAAGAGAACAAGGGGTGGTCACTAACGAATTGGAATACCAATTAAAGAAGTAACTATTCTCATGTGTATAAGTTTCTAAGTAGACACCAATCACTAAGATATAAGTCCACAAATAAACATGTACACACAAAAATAGGTACAAAGCTAAAGAACATGATATCCAAGTGGAAGTCATAAATACACCAATAAGATCTTTGTTTAAAAGCATAGCACAAAGCTTAGTTTTATCTTAAAGGGATATAGATGAACTTCCAACACATACTCATCATAGCATCAAAACTATCCACAAGGGATAAAGTGATAAAAATGGGATGCTCCGAGAAAGATAACAAGTATCGCAAAAGGCAAATGATTTTGAAAAGCATCAATATTACATATGTGAGCCATAGAGTAGAAAGTGCTAGATTAACATACATGGGATTGATGAATCATGAAAATGATTTATATATGTTCCCCTTGATATGTAATCATCCCGGCTTGCCCACATTTGCAACAAAGTTGTTTTGCAAGAACCAAAAGAATTGCAAAAAGAGATTCATGCCATGAAACAACCTACACAAGATTGAAAGCTAGAAATGTATGCATGAGCTAGATACTTGTTACCGAGATAGCATTGTTGATGTAGAAGATACGAGTTCACAATCATCCGAGCTTGGCTCCAATAAGCACATGGTGACAACACCTTCCTTGTAGATGAGACAAGCTAACAATGCATCTCAAGTGTACCTAAAACAAATTCAAGTACAACATGGTTCCCAAACTAATTGGGTCCAAAGTAGTTAGAGCAACTACAATACATAGGACAAACTCCACATAAATATGTGCATATTGATATGAAATTGAATTTCATGCACATCTAGCCATTTAGGATTTGATGGAGTTTATCCTATATATTGGATCAAGAAAGTAAGCATGCCATAAGATATACATATAGTAAATATGCATGCACAACACTTTCAAGAACCAAACGAGATACAATTTGGACAAAACACCAATAAACCAACAAAGCACACACAAGTGTGACAAGAAAACAATTGCCCAAATTATATCAAAGACCCAAATCAACACATGATTGAAGATACCACTTTGAAAAGATACCAATGAAATCAAAATACCAATTGATGAAAATATCATCAAGGAATAAACCAAACCCTCTACACTTTTCATGATGGCACAAAGTACCAAGACGAAAAATGTTTGTCTTCCAAGGAGACAAGTCATGGGATCAAATACAAATGAAGACAACTAATGTTCAAAAAGCTTATAGGATTGCTCCCCCAAGATGTGTGCATTATTTATGATTTTGCATTTGAATACAAAATGCACACACATGAGATCATCACTCTCCATATATATTATTCAAACACTAGTCATGTTCAAGAAAGGCAAGAAATTGCAATACCAATTTAAAGAACGGTGTTTTACTCAAAGTAGGATAGCTTCCCAAAGAGTAGTGCATTATTAAGAAGTATGACTTTTGAATGTCAATGCACAAGAATTGGATCATTGCTTTTCCCAACTCAAGAAGCACAAAACAAATTTTGTGTAGGCAACAAGGATCCAAAAGATAAGGAAGACAAATGAGAGTTAGATCAAAACAAATCATTGGCAATCAAATAAGGCAATTCAAAGCAAGAGACAAAGTGAATATGATCAATATATTTACCACAAATATGATTATCACTTGTCAAGACAAGTAATGTATGGAGATATTTCTCGGTGGTGGATTGCAAAGATATATTCAAGATCATATTCACAAAAATAAGCATATGGCAAAGGATAGGAATAAAAACCATGCTTAGATAGATAGATATTCTTGATAGCTTCAAATATTCACGCGATCATGCAAAGCAACTCCAAGGAGTAGCTTGAAGCAATTGGTTTCCCAAAAAGATATATGAGAACATATTTAGGGAAAGCCATATCAAGAACTTCCATCACAAACAAGATCCAAAAGTGTGAAACAAAATCATTTAGCAAATATGGAACTTGTTTGAGAAACATGCCACATAGGAATAAGATAATGAAGAATATCAATTCTAGGTGGCAATACCTCACATGTTCACATTTTCTAGGCTTGTAATATGCACATAGCTTATTACTCCCCCATAATGTGATAATCCATTTATTTTAAAACAAGAGGCAAACAAAACAACTCAAGAAATTAATGGACATTATAGAATTTGAATTTCTCATGAGCATGACATACCACATAGAGAATAGATAATATTGATATATCAACACTAAGTGGTATTCCTCATGTATACACAATTTTAGGATTGTGAAGTGCACGAAGCATATCACACCTCCAAAATAGGATAGTCCATTAATCTCTCAAAAGAGAGCCAACAAGATAAGATATCAAATAAAAGCAATAAGGCTCAACACAAGTAAATGGTGTGCAAACCAACATACACATACTTGATTACTCAAGATAAGTAAGTAGAGAGCACAACACATACCAACACTAGCAAGGTACAAAACCTAACACATGCAAGGGTGCAAGCAACTTTCAATGTATATATGATTTAAATAAAAGTTACCGCAAGGAGGAACATTGGATATGAGATAGAACAATATAATCCAAATGACTTGACTTGAGAGAATATAATTGATGAAGATCCCTTAATTCTTCATAATGTAGCCAAGTCTCCAATGCCCTCCAACAACACCTATTGATCAAGTTTTAGCTTGTTGGTCCCCAACCAAGTTGGGTCCTAAGAGGTTAGTCACAATAGGTTTGGCAACCCAAATGGTTCTTTTCTTGACACCACTTTGAGTACCAACATATTTGGCAAACACATTGCCAACCTTATCCTTCCGAATAGAATAAACATCATCAATTATAATAGGGTTGGATGAGGTACCATTAGTGCATGAAGAAGCAAAGTGGCCCTTCTCACGGCATATGTAGCAACATTTGCTTCCTCCTTTCTTCTTAGTTGAAATCTCGACTTGAGGAGAGGTAGCTTGATTCTTCTTGGGAAGAGACCGTTCTTCAACTTGAGGAACTTGAGATTGCATTTGTGGCTTCTTCCCTTGTTGCTTCTACTAAGGCCTTCTTCTTCAAAGGGCAAGATCTAACATGGTGCCCTTCAACTTTGCACTTGAAGCAAACAATCTTGGCCGAATCTTTAACTTGTTCTTGGCCCTTTTTCTTCTTGTTGAACTTGGACTTGTTCTTGTTATTGGAGTTGAATCCAAGTCCACTCTTGTCATTGGGGCGTCTTTGAACACTCAACATATTGTCAAGTGTAGAATCCCCACCATGACGCTTTTCCAAGTCTTTCTTCAAAGAAGTGACTTGGGCCTTGAGCTCATTTAATTCCTCTACATGGTTAGTGTCAACACAAACACTAGAGGAAGTAGAAGCTTCATTGTTAGAGCAACAAGGCAAAGAAAGTAATTCATCACAAGATTTAGCAATAGTATGTGATGTAGAATTACTAGGACTAGCACAAGGCAATATAGCATTTTTAGTAGAACTTGTGCCTTTGTCCACATGAGGCTCACAAGATGTTACCTTTGTAGTGATAGCCTCATGAGCTAACTTTAGCTTAGCATGGGATGCTAGAAGATCCTCATTAGAGCTAGAGAGCTTTTCATGACTTTCTTCTAATTTCCCATACTTGCTAGTTAGCAACTCAAGTTGAGCCCTTTGCTCAACATTCTCCTTCAAAATAGATGCTTCACAAGAAGTGGAGTTAGTAGCACAAGCATCATTAATATTAGAAATGGAAGAAGACAACTTGGCAAGCTCATCATTTTTAGATAGTTGAGTTTGGAGTTGATCATGAGACTTGATAAGGAGAGAGTGTTTATTTTCTAAAGCCTTGTGAGCTTTGTCAAGTCTCTCTACATCCTCAATTAGTCTAGCATTGCCAACACCAAATTCAACCTTTTCCCTTTTAAGCACTTTATATTTAGCAAGAGCATGGTCACGTTCTTTAATGATTTGAGAAAGAGTTTCATTTTGAGATTCATCAATATTCTCAAGCTTCTCCTCAAGAGAAACTCGAAGCTCATGTTCTTCCTCAAGAGCATCTTGTAAGGATGCTCTTTCCATTGCATCCTCTCTTTCGATCCTTCCCTTTTCTTCAATGATTTCCTTGCACTTAATAGCATAAGACAAAATTTCACACAAATAAGAGCAAGCATTACTACCTTTAGGGAGAGCATTAAAAACCATCTCACTATTTTCTTTTAAAACGTCAATATCATTCGCTTTTAATCCATAATAATCTTCATCCTCGTCATCACAAGATGTAGAGGGTTCCAAAGGTGGAGATTCATTTGAACCCTTAGCCATAAGGCAAAAGTGAGTGATGGACGACGAAGATGAAGAATTGCTTGAAGCACCATTGAGATCCATGTCTTGTTCCAACAAGTGTTGGATTTCCTCTACATTGTTAGTCACACAAGTACTAGAGGAAATAGAAGCATTGTTTTCATGGCAACAAGACATAGAAAGCACATCATCATGAGATTTAGTTAAGCAACTAATATATGATATGCAAGGACTATCAACACTAGCATGTAAGACATTTGGGGTGCTAGAATTGTTTAAGTCCAAAGATAGAACATTGCAATGAGATAGAGATGACGTATAGTCAATAGAGGATTCACCATCAACAATGCAATTTCTATCACCACTCACCATGTCATTACCTTGTGACAAATCACATGTAGGTGAAGTGGAAGAAGTTGTGAACTCATCACGACCGGAAGTGGAAGGGGCGCAATCATCCTCAATAATGTTGGACACTTCATATTTATCTTGAAGCTTGGTCCAAATCTCATGAGCGTTCCGGAAAGGCATGATTGACGCAAGAACTACATCGCTCAAAACACATATAAGGCCATTAGATACTTGAGTATCGAGATGAGAGTTTTCCTCCTCCTCTAAAGATAATTCTTGCGAATCCTTTGGAGGAGAAAAACCCACATCTACAAGACTCTTGACATAATTTGGACCCATGGCCCTAAAATTATCAAGCATGCGAATTTTCCAAACATCATAATTAGTGCCATTGAAATTAAAAGTGGGATCGTGCACTAATACTCTAAACGACATCTTTACTCTCTAGGCGGTAAAGCCCAATAAAGAGAGCCCTGGCTCTGATACCAATTGAAAGGACAAGGATGTCGCCTAGAGGGGGGGGGGGGGTGAATAGGCGTTTAAAACTTTTCGCGGTTTAGGCTTGCTAATTGCGGAATAAAACTAGGTGTTTAAATTAACAAGCCAACAACCTAAATAAACTAGGTCACCTATGTGCACCAACAACTTATGCTAAGTAAGGTAAACAACAAAGTGATAGCAAGATATATATTTCAAGCACGAAGGCTATCACAATGTAAATTGCATAAGTAAAGAGCTCGGGTATAGAAATAACCGAGGCACGCGGAGACGACGATGTATTCCCGAGTTCCTCCTTTTTAGGGGAGTACGTCTCGTTGGAGGGGTGTGAGTATCAAACTCAAGATGCCACAAAAGGCCTCACCCTATTCTCCGATGAACCTCGCACAAAAGCTCGGTTCACCTTCCACTATGATTTCCTTTTGGGCGGAAATCGAGTCCCTTACAACAAACTTGAGGCACAACCCACAAAAGGATCGGGAGCTCCCAAGCGGCCACAAAAGGCCTTGCACCGCCACAAAAGGCGCCACTCGCCACAAAAGGCGTTGACCACAAAAGGTCACAAGAACACCGTCTAGGGTCCAACGACCCAAGAGTAACAAGCTCACAATCTTCACTTCCACGAATCCTCGTGGAGAGAGCAAACCTATGCACAAAAGCAAAGGCAAGAACACAAGAAGTGATCAAATCCTTCACTCCCAAATCCCACCAAAAGCAACAAATGCTTGTGGGGGGAGAAGAGAGGAAGAACAAAGAAGAATACAACAAATGGAACTTCAAGAACTAGATCGAAAGGGTTCCACTCACTTAGAGGAGAAACGGTTCGGTGGAAATGTAGATCTAGGTCTTCTCCTTCAATCCTCCAAAGATCAACGAGTTTGGGTGGAGGGATTGGGAGATCTTGTAGTTTTAGAGCTTGCAACAATGGAGGAGAGAGAATGCAAAACGTGCTGGGCAGAGCTTGGGGAACCGTTGGGGAAGACACCCCTTAAATAGGTCCCCTCAAAAACTGACCGTTGGAGAAAACTGTGAGGCCGGCCTGGGAGCCGGCCTGGCCGGGCTGGGGGCCGGCCTGGGGGCCGGCCTGGGGGCTGGCCTCGTTCCCAGGGAAGCCGGCCTGGGGCCCGGCCTGGCCGGCCTGGGGGCCGGCCTGCCACCCGAGGCAGCGGCCTGGGAGCCGGCCTGGGCCGGCCTGTGAGCCGGCCTGCCACCCGAGGCTGCCGGCCTGTGAGCCAGCCTGGCCGGCCTGTGGGCCGGCTTGCCAGAACCTGAAAACAGCAAAAAGAAAACTGCAATAACTTTTTCATCCGGACTCCGATTTCGATGATCTTGGGCTCGTTGGAATCGCAACGAAGAGCACTTCAAGATTATGCAGAGAAACATCATAGTCCATCATGTGAGGAGAAGACCAAATGTAGAAAGATAAAACCTCTCTAAAGAAGATGAACCGGCAAAACCTCAAAACCGAAAACGCAACAAGTTTTCAATACGAAATCCGTTTTCGGTGAACTAGAGCTTGGTATGGAGATGAACACAAGCTCTAAATTCTCACATGGATAAAAGCCAAATAAGAACCAAGAAAGATGATATGCCAAGTATGCAAAGGTTTGAGCTCTCCACAAAGATGCGATCAAGTTACTCACTTGAGAGCCCCTCTTGATAGTACGCCGTCTATCCTATAACCCGGTCTCCCACTAACACCATGAGACCGGTAAAATAGAAACCCTATCAAGATCATACCTTTGCCTTGCGCATTCCACTTGAGCTAGATGAAGACGATCTTGACTCCCTCAAGTTGGAACACCTTTCTTGATTGTGTGCTTGCTAGCACATGCTTGATGAAGACATCTCCAAATGCTCCCCATACACCATTATGGGAGAGCCTCGCTTAGCTCCGTCTTCATGTATCCACTTGCGCTTCATATTCTTCTCTTGATATAGATGATGGCTTGGAGATAAACATGAAGTTCACTCAATCTTCTTTTCCAAGCCATGCTTGCAATAAGCTCAATTCTTCATATGACCATTCTTCATATAAACCCTTGGATGGAACCTTGGTCATCATGTAATCTTCTAAAGTCCAACACATGAACTCCAATCTTTTCCTATGGACAAGATCTACATGTATATCTCAAAGTAAACATTAGTCCATAAGGATTGTCATTAATTACCAAAACCACGCATGGGACAACACATGCACTTTCAAAGCTAGACCTCCACTTTGTCCCTCATGGTTTTTTACCATCATGTTCAGCACGCCAAGTTTTCACCGAAGCATTCCAGCATGCCTTGCTCCATCTCGTCTCCGGAAAAAATAGAACATCGGGGTCCTCCTTCTTCTGGAGATCCAGAAGGCCATTAACAGTCGGGTCGTTCCCCACCCCGGCTGTTCCAACCACATAGGTTCATTGGGACCCGTGGAGCTGTCCCGGTAGCCCCGCTTCAACAATAGTGTACTGGTTACTTTCCTCCATCAATTCGTTCACCTTCTTTGTTTTTTAAAGAACGATGTTTCGCCCACCTCCTTACATTGAAAACCTCTCATCGGAGACCAAATTGGGTCTAACGCATTCGCCATTCCTTCCGCAAATGCGGGTTTATCCGCCATCAGTTTCCCTATAGCCTGGATCTCCACCTAGCCCATCTTCTTCTGGTCAGACCAGCCAATTCGAACTCCCTTCCGTTCTGCATCAGAACTCAGAGAGCTTCAGCCCCTTGAACAAACCCACCACTCCCTCCAACTCCATCTTCTACTTCCCTCACAAACCAAGATGCAGCCTAGGTCTGGGTGGTTTAGGATTGTATGCCCTAGTAGACTAGGACGCACGAAAGGCTTCTGGTGGTAGGAGTAGGTTTTGAGACCTCATCTTTCCCACACGATGATGACACGCGCATGAGAGGGGGCGAAACGGGTTTGTGGATGAATCTGTGTCGATAATGATCACCAGAGACGACATCGGATACCTAGATCGTGATTGCTTGGGAACCGTCAGCAAAAAACCCGGAACCGACACCAAGGGTCGTAATGGTCTTCTAACAACCAGACACGACTTAACTGGTAGAAGCAAAAAATGTGCATGCGACTCACTTTGAAGGTTTCCATGAGGTCATCGAGGAGTGCATTGGTGGAGAGCTCGACTCCCACCCAAAGGCACAACAACCTTCACGGCCCGGCCGGCTTGACGGAGATTGGCTAGCATGGTGAAACTCGAGGACTCGGCCGGTGATGGAGAAGGAGCACATACGAGGCGTCGGCCAGTAAAAGAGCTTGGACGAGAGATGTTAAAAGTGTACTAGAATCGACGGCGCCACTGGGTGGGCAAAATACTCGGCGAAGGGTGGAATCAAACTCGGCAACGGTTTTGCCGAGCGCAACACTCGGCGCACGACACTCGGCAAAATATACCTCGGGGAAGGATATTTGCCGAGTGCCTTTAGTCGGGGGATCCGGCGTATTCTTCGTCGAGTATCGTTTCCAGTGATCGAATTTGTGGGATATTACAAATTAGATGGTGGGATATTACAAATTAGATGGTGCCATCAAATTTGTACTATCCCACTTATCACATTTTTTGTATCCTCGCGGACGTTGGCTTCGCACGCGCGGCAAAGGATGCGACGACAGCGGCGCACCGGCTCAGGCCGACGAGGAGGCCACGGTGCGGGATGGGCGACGCACGGACGGGATCGGGATGCAGTAAATTTTACGTCGTTTTTGTTGACAAGAGCTTATGGCATGTACAATGGGGTGACGTCAGCCTTCTCTTAGCGTTGACACGTAGGATATTTGTCTAGTTGGCGGAGAGAGAATGAAGAAAGGAGAGGTTGCCCTCTCTTGGCTAAGAGATGATCTCTTACGAATAAGTGAAGACTAATTTTACCATTGTACCACTTGTCTTCCCTTAGAAATACAATTTCCTACTAAAATATAATTAATTCTCATTAATTGCTAAGGATGGTAATAAGAGATAATGCGTTGTACAACTTATAATTTTGCCTTCTCTAAATGATGTGGATAGCTAAGAGAAGGCGCGCCTTCTCTACCATTAGCCTTCTCTACCATTATACATGCCTTACAATACCGTTTTCTTGTCTTTTTTCCATAGCTACCCCTCCACGTTGGCATGATTTACGGTACAGATTGAGCTGCGCTAAAGGCTTTAGGTTTTATCTGCTCCGCCGATCCAGTCCGGTTTCCTCATGTGCTAGGTATCTACGGCGCCGACGCTTTATTCCCCCTAGCTCCTCGACATCGAGGTTTGGGTGACGCCTCACGGTTGTTTCAGTTTCGTATACAGATCCAGTGAGTGAAGGAATTTCGCCTCCTTGATATCATGGGATTGCTGGAGCTGAAGCGGCTCATGCACATGCAGAGGGAGCGGTGCCGGCGCCGGCGCCAAATCCAAGCCCGTTGTAAGACCAGTTCCTCGCTCTCGTTTACAACTTTGTCATGCATAATTGCATATAATTATATAGCTTTCTGGGGAAAACTCTTGTACTCCTAGCTTTATTGTGCCTGCTGTTTAGGGTTCGAGATGTATGAAGAACCATATAACTTTTGTTTTTGGTATTCCAATTGCAATACAGAAATTGGGTTATGTTGATACTATATGTTGCTAGTTTGTGATGCTTCTAAAGGAGCTAGTTGTGAGCATCTGACAGGTGGTATCTGCAAAGGCGGCACAGGAGGCAATACGTACCCTCTAGCTGGTTTGAGACCAGAGATGAGCGTTGGGAGGGAGAGGAAAGGGATGTCGACCTCACTCTGGCTGATAGATAGCCTCCGTGTTCTAGTTCCACACTGGATTGCAGAACATTGACCATACTCTATGAACTAAAACTTGAAACTCGTGAGCTAAACAAGTAGCTCGCAATGGCTCGACTCGAACTGGGCATAAAACGAACCGAGCCAAGTCTCAAAGTCTTGGTTTTAGTTGTTAAACGAGTTTAAACTAAACGAACCGAGTTTACCGACTACTCGTTTAACTAGGAAAAGGTGAGGTGGCACTAAATATTTAGTCTATGTGAACAATTGTTCCTAATTATTGTAGTTTATCGACTACATTACTAGATGATGATGTAATAATGTCATTTTTAGGTGATGATTGCATCACACATACCCAAATAATCATAAACAATTATATAGATAAGTATGATGTCACTTTTACCGGGCTAAAAGAGCAAATTCATGAGTTTTATGAGTTGAGACGAGTTTGAATTCTGAACTCGTAAGTTGAAAGAGTCAAACGGAGCCACCTCATTAGTCGAACGAGCTGCTAGCTTGGCTCGGCTAGATTTTCAGTCCTAGTACAGACAGCATGGACCAATGTGACCGCATGGTTGTCTGGGAATACACGTTGTGTTGACAATTTCAAACACAACTCTATGGTCTATGAGCATGTGCACCCAGACGCAAAACTGAATTTCCGTGGTCTCTTTTATTATTGTCCGTGTTATCAATAGCAATGCATGATGTGTCGCAGGTCAATGGATTGCTTCAGGAAATAAAAGAAAGGGCTCGCCCAGTGAACAAGATTGTGTTGATGATGGATCGATTTGTTCGCGCTATAAAAGAAAGGGCTCACTCTGCCAACAAGATTGTGTTGCAGATGTATCGATTACACCCTGCCAACAAGATAGTAGTACTAAGAGTTGTCAAGATGAGCCAAACCTTCCATATGTATGTCATAAAATGTTGGTAATGAAATACCTATATTGCATGGAGAATGTCACTACGAGAGCAAGTAAAATAGGGCTGATGGGTAGCAGCACAACTTAATTGTGATGTACCAAAGAATCTTAAATATTGCACCGGCGTAAAATCTTTGCCGAGCGTCCGTTCGGCGCATTTGGCAAAGACTCCAACCATTACCATTCGCCATTCGGGTAGACGTGGACACGTGGTGGTTGGGGGACACGTGTCCAGCATATTTGCCGGGTGGATGTCTTTGCCGAGTGTTTCTATTTCTTTGCCGAATGCGCTTCTTTGCAGAGTGTATTTCTTTGCTGAGTGTATTTCGTTTTGTTCACCGAGAGCATTTCTTTGCCGTGCCTTTCTTTTTGAGTGGAGAAGAAAATTGAAACTCTAGATCTGCCTATCCATGTAGGACCTAGTTCTCTGTCTGGTCTTTCCAGTCTAAATATCTCCTCATCTAGCTAAGGTTTGTGTGATGATTCTTGTATGTATCTACCCATGCACAAGACATTCAAATTCTATTTACATGGATTTTCTAGCTGTAAATTATTCTAATGTACTATTTGAGATTGTTAAAATTGGGTCGAATATGAGTAAGCTACAGTTGGACTTCGATTACACGGTAAGTTATGTACCAATATTTGTGTACTACACTGCCTAATTGAAGTTATGTATAATTTATTCTCCGACCGTCAAATACTCAAATGTACTATTTCTTATGTCCTGTTCGTACATTTTAGTTCAGTTTCTTTGCTGCACCTACCTATTTCTGGCATGCTATTGTACAACAAACATCACCTCCGCGCAGTTAGTTGAGAAAAAGCAAAAACCAATATTTGTTTACTGTTAGGGAAATACGCAACTTGTATTTCCAGGGGCCAAAGGCCACAATATATAGTACATGTAGAAGTGATAAATATGCAGGAAACCCCTCGTACAACGGGGAAACTATACAGGTATACATGAACACATAATATAACTCTAACACCCCCCCCTCAAACTCATGGTGGATCCACAACACTGAGTTTGGAGAGATAAAATCCATGATGCGCTCTAGTCTGAGTCTTCGTGAAGAAATCTACCAACTGCAACTCGGAAGGCACATACTGAAAAGCAATAACCTGATCCTGCACACTAGCGCGTAGAAAAGAAGCATCAACACCAATATGCTTGGTAAGCTCGTGCTTCACCGGATCACGCGCAATACTGATAGCACATGTACTGTCCGACAAGAGGGTAGTAGGTGTTGTAACAGGAACACCAAAATCCTCTAATAACCATCGTAACCAAGTCACCTCAGCCGTCAAAAGAGTCATAGCCCGCAACTCTGCCTCCGCACTCGAACACGACACTGCAGTCTGTTTCTTCGTCTTCCAGGCAATAAGAGAACCACCAAGAAAAACACAGTAAGCAGAAAGTGAACGGCGATCCGAAGGATCACTAGCCCACGTAGCATCCGAATAGGCCTGGAGCTGTAACGAGCTGGAACGGGGGAAGAAGAGACGGTGTGACATCGTGCCACGAAGATATCGTAGAACACGAAGAAGGTGACTATAGTGAACAGAAGTGGGAGCAGAGACAAACTGACTCAGAATATGGACAGGATAGGAGATATCCGGACGAGTGACTGCAAGATAGACAAGACTCCCAACAAGATGACGATAACGCGTCGGATCAGATAAGGGATCACCATCAGAAGCACGAAGGTGAACATCGAGCTCCATAGGAGTCTCAACAATACGCTCATCACTAAGAGCAGCACGAGCAAGAAGATCCTGGATATACTTTTCTTGAGAGATAAAGAAACCATCAGAGGTAGAAGAAACCTCAATCCCAAAAAATAACGAAGAGGACCAAGATCAGACATAAGAAACTGTTCACTAAGACGTGCCTTGACAAAGGCAATATACTCGGGTCGTCACCAGTGATGATCATATCATTAACATATAGAAGAAGAAGAGTCTGACCACGAGCAGACAGGTGAACAAACAATGCTGGATCATGAGCACTAGGAGAAAAACCAGCGGCAGTCACCACAGAGGCGAAGCGCTCAAACCAGGCGCGGGGGGCTTGCTTAAGGCCATAGAGAGAACGGCGAAGACGACAAACCATGCCATCAGGAACAGAATACCCAGGTGGGGGCTGCATATAAACCTCCTCACGCAGCTCACCATTAAGAAAGACATTCTTAACATCAAGCTGAGACACAGACCAGTGTCGAACAGAGGCCACAGCGAGAAGTGTGCGAACAGTGGTCATATGGGCCACAGGAGCAAATGTCTCATCATAATCGCGACCATGTGATGCATGTAAAATGCATACATGAACTTTGCACTATATCACACATATTCCAATCATATTTGCATCATATAAGGGTTATATACTGTTATTTAATGATTTTAGGAAATAAATCAATTGTTTCCTATTTTTATGGAATTAACCCTGCGCAGGCAGAAAACCCTATTTCTTTCCTTTTATGTTTCAGGGACCCAAACGTCGTCATAAAATTCTGGAAAAATACAGAGGTCGTTATTTTGGAAGGAAGAAGACGTCGGAGCGAAGGAATCAAGCAAACGGAGCCGCAAGGCAGAAAGGGGGTGGCCCACGCGGCCAGGTACTGTGGCCGCGTGGGGCCCACTCGTTTGGGCCTCGTGGCTCCGCTGCCGTCGATCTTTCGTCCACCGACTCCGTCTTGACCTAAAAACGCCTATAAAAAAGGTCCCCTGGCGTTTCGCGAACAGAGCGCCGCACAAACACAGAAACACCGAAACGGAGATCAGGAGCTGCAGATTGGAGGGGGAAAACTCCGGCGGGGCGCTGCCGGTGTGGTCTCCATCTTCTCCATCGACTTCTCCACCGTCTCCATGATGAAGAGGGAGTAGTCCACCTCTGGACTATGGGTTTGTGGAAGTAACTTATGTATCTCTCCTCTCTTGAGCTTCACTAATTAGTACCGTATGAGCTGCTGAACATGATTACGGTCATTGTAATACCTATGTGGTGGATCTTTCTATGAGTTAATATATGTTTGAGATTGCAATGTTTGTTTCAGTTATGAGTATAGATGCATATTATGTACCCCGTTCTTGTCTACTTGTTATGATCAAGCATGTTTATGAGAGCGTGTGTGGGGTGATGTGTGCATTAGTTGGAGTAACGGGGAGTGGTGAGTGCGGTAAGCTGACAACTTAATATCGCGATCCACTTGGGTGTTTACCTTACTTTGTTACCTCACTAGGGATAAACAAAAATACCATGCTGCAAGGGTTGAGGTGACCAAGCTTCTTCCTGTGACTAGATCCAGCATGTTCTTATTTTCACTTCATGTCATGAAACTTATTGCTATACTCTGAGTCATCTTAATTACTGAGGTGTTATGATTTGGTTCGCATCTTGGTGGAGTATAAGAGAGACTAATAACCAAAAGGTCTCTATGTTAGGACGTGATGCCCATATATCTAAGTAACTTGTTATCAAACTTTGTGTTGCAATCTCATATGTTAACTCTGTGTGTGTTCCATTGTCTGCCACTTTATAAAGAGAGAGTGCATTTGTGAAACCATGAACCCCGGTCCATTTTTAATCATAAGAAACACCTTTCCAACACCATATACCACTTTTCCATTTTCAGCCATCATTAAATCCGAAAATACAAAAATACTTTTCATCTTGCATACATCATTAAAAAACCCAAAAATATCATTTACCATTGCATCCACCACCATTGCATATTTATTTCCTGTTTGCATTGCATAACTATCTTGATATCATTCTTACACCTTGTGCTTGACAACCACAGGTGAGGTTGAGGACCAAAACATTTAACTTTGTTTTGTAGGTAACCAAAAGAAGGATAAGAAGATATATCTTCACTACTGATTCCCCGAGAGTTCGATATTAAACCCTCGAGTCACCCTCGTGGGGAAAACAGTCTTCCACTACTACACACTCTGCACTTGGAGTCTCAACCTAACCCATTTACTTTTGACGCAGGTAACTACGCACCGGAGATCAAGCAAAGTGTTTTCTGGCGTCGTAGATCAACCTCTTCAAGGGCCATCAAGACTGTTTTCTGGCGCCGTTGCCGGGGAATCATAGCTGAGAGATTTATCCAAGGGTGTGCATCATCGCATTCATCTCACAACGAAGTCAACTTCACCAACTTGTGCTAACACCTAAGCTTGGGGAGGTTGCACCTACGTGAGCACCATCTTATCCATCTTTACTTACAAAGCAATTTATTTGTTTTGTTAGTGTCATTGCATATCATATTCCGCTTGCATATTTATTTTCAGTTTTGCATAAAAAATAAAAAATACAAAAAAACTTGCTAAAATGGGAGAAAGAACTAAGTTGTGTGACTACACAAACACTCCTAATGATCAATTTATCACAGAGCTATTGCCACACCTAAGATAAAGCTGAGAGTTATGAAGTAAGTCCTAGTTTGTTGAACTTGATAACTAGGGAACAATTTGGTGGTAGTGCTATGGAGGATGCCTCTATGCATCTTCATGACTTTGTTGAAATATGTGACATGCAAAAGTTTAAAAATGTGGAAAGTGATATCCTAAAACTGAAGTTATTTCCTTTTCACTTAGAGGAAAAGCTAAAGAGTGGTTGCATTCCTTACCATTGGTAGTATTAATTCTTGGGATGATCTAAAAGAAGCTTTCATTAAGAAATATTATCCCCCTGTTAAAATTTTGCAAAATAGAAACAACATTCTTTCTTTTAGGCAAAATGAAAATGAACATGTTGCTATGGCTTGGGATAGGATAAAACTTATGCTTAGAACTTGTCCCTCACATGGAGTTAATGAATGGACCATATTACACTCTTTCTACAATGGTTAAACTACATGTCTAGAAATATACTTGATTCTGCTGCTGGAGGTGCTTTTATGAGTAAGACTATAGTAGAAGCTAAAAACATATTGGAAAGCATTTTGCAAAACTATAGTCAATGGCATACTGATAGGGCACCCAACCCTTCTAAGAAAGTGAATTCTATTGAGGAAACTAATGATTTGTCATCTAAAATGGATACTATTCTTGCTTTGCTTAATAAACCTAGTGTTGAAAATGTTCCTTTGCAAGAACTAGTTGGTAACAATTCTGAAAATATTGATGTCAACTTCATTAGGAACTATGGTAATAATGGGTATGGTAACAACAATTATAACTCTACAATAAACCCCCATATGTGCCAAATAAATATGCTTCTAGTGGTAATGTTTCTAGTGACTTGGAAAACACCATTAGATCTTTTATATCTACTCAAAAGGAGCTTAATAAGGAATTTATCTCTAAGTTTGAAAAACAAGACTCCTTGTTTGAAAGGGTAGATCAGCTTACTAAGGAAGTCTCATCATTAAAGAGCATCATTACAGCCCAAAAACATGAGGAAACAATTAAATATTGCCAAGAGGTTATCAATAAGTCTTGGGAACACATTCATGAGCAAGAGAGAATTGCTAAAGAATCTATTGGGGTAATGAAAGAGGTAGAAGTTGAGGAAGTTAAAATGCTTAGTGAAGTCAAGGATCCTTTGCTTGACTTAGAAAATTGTAGCTTGCATGAATTAATATCTATCTTACAAAAACTTGCAAGTGATCCTTCCATCAACACTAATCAAGCTGGCTTTGGTTCTTATATTGCTAATCATGTCTTGAAAGAAAAGATTGCTAGGTACAACCAAGAGGCTATGATACCACCTAAGCTTGGGGATATGTGGATTCCTAAGGTACTAGTAACTATTGGAAAAGAGACACACCATGCTATACTTGATCTAGGATCTAGTGTCTCTGTTTTATCTAAAGAACTATATGAAGTGCTTGAATTGAAAAATCTTGAAAAATGCTCCATTGAACTTGCACTTGCTGATGACTCTATTAAACATGCTTTAGGAAAAGTAAGTGATGTTATGGTGGAGTTACATATGACTTTTGTGCCTGTGGATTTTCTAATCATGGATATGGGGAATAAAACCTCTAGTCCTATTATTCTTGGAAGACCTTTTCTTCGTACCACAGGTGCCATCATTGATTCAAAGGAAGGGAATGTGAAGTTTCAGTTCCCACACAAGAAGTGCATGGAACACTTCCCAAGGAAGAGGGAACCACCAAAGTTCAAGCTCCCTCATGAGCTTCGTCCACAATAAACAACAAGTAAGAAGCCTAGCTATATGGCTATAAAGAAAGCGCTTTGCGGGAGGCAACCCGGTTATTTTTTGTGTGATTTTCTTTGTGTCCTCTTGCTGTAACAAGAGACTTTGTTAGTTTAGGTTCTGGAATTTTCAATAAAGTGCCAAGTTTTACCCTTTTTGGTTTGAAAAAGTTGCTTATAGCGTTCGGAGATTTTATTCCTGCACGAATCAGTGCACGGTATGATTTTTAATTATTCTGTAACTCCGAATGAGCTCATATTTGAACTGTAGTTGCAACTTTTCATCCTCTGTATGCATGAATTTTTCGGAATTTTTCGAGAAAGTTTGGTAGGGTAGAAAAATACGTTTTGCTGCTGCTGTTTTTCTGGACAGATTCTGTCCCATTTTGTTTGATGCATGCTTTGAGCTTTTAAGTTGAATCTTTTTGATCCAATTGAGTTTATGAGTAGGCATACAACATTATACACTTTCTGGACATCTCATATGAATTTTTGTTCAAGGATTATATGCAGCAAGAAACTATTTGTTTATCACTATTAATGCACCCCACAGAAAAGAAATGGGAGAAACGGTGTTTTGAAGTTTTTTCACAGGGATTGGAGGAGATGCACCAAGAGTTATCCAAGGATGGTGAAGACCATAAGCTTGGGGATGTGAAGACAACCCCGCTGGACCTACACACTCTCGGTTTGCGCACGTCCAACTTCTGTTTTTCGATCGAAACACTTTATCGCATAAACTTGGAGCGTCTTTTGTTTTGTTTTGGTTTGATTTGTTTTGAGAGACCACCACACTATCATTTATATATGGGAGAGCTACTGGAAATATGGGTTGAAATATGTTGGATGCTTTTATAAGATTGGGAAAAGGGATGTTTGAGTTGATTTTTAATGATACATATAGTTGCATGATTCATGAGCTTGTTTATGAGTAATAGTTTGCAAATCCTTTTTGAAGAGCTATCACTTATTCATGTTTTGGTGCTGATTGTTATTTTACTTGGTTTAACATGGATTAGTTAGTTCTATGGACACTCATGCATGCATCTAGATGGTCAACTTTCTCCCTTTTGCTAGCCCAAACATTCCAACAAGTCAAAACTTGTTTCCAACACCTTCAACCAAAGTTATTCCAGTGAGTCCACCATATCTACCTACTAGCTATATGCTATTCCGAGTATGTTCATCATGATATTTGTGTTATCTATACCTCTGAATGAAAATGATTATGTTATTGATTGCCATGGGAAAAGTTGGTTATATAGCTCTCATGAACTTGATGCACATTTTTACTATCATTGCTATAAATAAAACATGACCCATTGTGATTAAGATTATGATGCTAGTGGCTTGATAAATGTCCGAGGTTGGGAGTTAGCCCATATGTGCTGTCACATGCAAAGCTTTCAACATGCTCCATTTAGTTGATATCATGTGCTTTTGTCTATGGATGCCTATCATGGTGAAATAAGGGGAAATGATTTAGTTTGAATGAGTTTGTATAAATGGTTAGAGAGACGCCTGGGCCGCTAATCTAAGCCATGCATTATTCATGGTGGAAATTTACTTACATGCTATGGTGAATTATCTATGACACACCTTACAATAAAAAGCTATTCCAATGGTAAATAAAAAGGGTGTTGAGGTGTTCATCTTGTTTGTTTGTCTTGTCATTTTGATATGGGCTTGTTCCATATCCTGGGACAAGAGGTACCCCAGTTGACGCTCTTGATGATACTATTATTACTTACAATGATAGATAACTTGAACTTGCTTTTCCCAAGTTGAGTAACTCATGGTGTAGGTACTTGTATTCAAGGGGCATGAGACATCCAACCTTTACTTTGTCAAGCACACTACTCATATTTGCTCTCACATTAAACTATAATCATTCAAGATGCTATGATAGGGGAATGAGAGCTTGACACCAAGTATTACCACATTGCAATCATTAACTTAAGTAGGAGAGTTTGGAGGTTAGATGAAACTTATGCATGCTTTACCTCTACTCACTTATTCATCTTTCCAAAGTGTCCACCAAACATATTCAGATTTTCATCATCACTCTATGGACCACATGTATGCAAAAGTAAGAATGTCCATATTACTTGCTACTATGTTACACTTTGTGAACTATCATTGAACATCCTTGCATTGAATACTTGATATCACTTCATAAACTGTTTTGCATATTGCTACTCCTTTGAAGAATGAATCATTTGACTCTATGTAGCAGTAGCAATCATCTTTGATATCCATTGTTAGTGCTATATTGCAAAGCCCATGTTAGTTTTATCACCTTCATACTCGAGGACGAGTATTGGTTAAGCTTGGGGATGTTGATGCATGTAAAATGCATACATGAACTTTGCACTATATCACACATATTCCAATCATATTTGCATCATATAAGGGTTATATTACTGTTATTTAATGATTTTAGGAAATAAATCAATTGTTTCCTATTTTTATGGAATTAACCCTGCGCAGGCAGAAAACCCTATTTCTTTCCTTTTATGTTTCAGGGACCCAAACGTCGTCAAAAATTATGGAAAAATACAGAGGTCGTATTTTGGAAGGAAGAAGACGTAGGAGCGAAGGAATCAAGCAAACGGAGCCGCAAGGCAAAAGGGGGTGGCCCACGCGGCCAGGTACTGTGGCCGCGTGGGGCCCACTCGTTTGGCCTCGTGGCTCCGCTGCCGTCGATCTTTCGTCCACCGACTCCGTCTTGACCTAAAAACGCCTATAAAAAAGGTCCCCTGGCGTTTCGCGAAGGAGCGCCGCACAAACACAGAAACACCGAAACGGAGATCAGGAGCTGCAGATTGGAGGGGGAAAACTCCGGCGGGGCGCTGCCGGTGTGGTCTCCATCTTCTCCATCGACTTCTCCACCGTCTCCATGATGAAGAGGGAGTAGTCCACCTCTGGACTATGGGTTTGTGGAAGTAACTTATGTATCTCTCCTCTCTTGAGCTTCACTAATTAGTACCGTATGAGCTGCTGAACATGATTACGGTCATTTGTAATACCTATGTGGTGGATCTTTCTATGAGTTAATATATGTTTGAGATTGCAATGTTTGTTTCAGTTATGAGTATAGATGCATATTATGTACCCCGTTCTTGTCTACTTGTTATGATCAAGCATGTTTATGAGAGCGTGTGTGGGGGAACGTGTGCATTAGTTGGAGTAACGGGGAGTGGTGAGTGCGGTAAGCTGACAACTTAATATCGCGATCCACTTGGGTGTTTACCTTACTTTGTTACCTCACTAGGGATAAACTAAAATACCATGCTGCAAGGGTTGAGGGTGACCAAGCTTCTTCCTGTGACTAGATCCAGCATGTTCTTATTTTCACTTCATGTCATGAAACTTATTGCTATACTCTGAGTCATCTTAATTACTGAGGTGTTATGATTTGGTTCGCATCTTGGTGGAGTATAAGAGAGACTAATAACCAAAAGGTCTCTATGTTAGGACGTGATGCCCATATATCTAAGTAACTTGTTATCAAACTTTGTGTTGCAATCTCATATGTTAACTCCATTGTCTGCCACTTTATAAAGAGAGAGTGCATTTGTGAAACCATGAACCCCGGTCCATTTTTAATCATAAGAAACACCTTTCCAACACCATATACCACTTTTCATTTTCAGCCATCATTAAATCCGAAAATACAAAAATACTTTTCATCTTGCATACATCATTAAAAAACCCAAAAATATCATTTACCATTGCATCCACCACCATTGCATATTTATTTCCTGTTTGCATTGCATAACTATCTTGATATCATTCTTACACCTTGTGCTTGACAACCACAGGTGAGGTTGAGGACCAAAACATTTAACTTTGTTTTGTAGGTAACCAAAAGAAGGATAAGAAGATATATCTTCACTACTGATTCCCCGAGAGTTCGATATTAAACCCTCGAGTCACCCTCGTGGGGAAAACAGTCTTCCACTACTACACACTCTGCACTTGGAGTCTCAACCTAACCCATTTACTTTTGACGCAGGTAACTACGCACCGGAGATCAACAAAGTGTTTTCTGGCGTCGTAGATCAACCTCTTCAAGGGCCATCACATGCTCCTGCTGAAAACCCGAGCCACAAGACGAGTTTTATAACGCTCAAGAGATCCATCAGAACGAGTATTAATCTTATAGACCCACTTGCATGTGATGGGACGAACACGGGGAGGAAGAGAAACCAGATCCCATGTGCCGGTGCGCTCAAGGGCAAGAATCTCCTCTGCCATCGCAAGTTGCCATTCAGGATGAAGAACAGCATCACGATAAGAGGTCGGCTCAACAACAGCCGAAAGACCATAGCGGTCAGGAGAGTAGCGGTCAGGGGGAGGACAAGGCCGAGCCCGAAGACCATAAGTCGGCTGAGAAGAGGAAGAAGACACACCAGAAGTAGACGGTGCATCAGTGGACTCATCCACAACACGTGGACGACGGGTGTAATGGAACTGAAAAGAGGGACGAGAAGGAATCACCGAAGGTGATGGAGGTGGGCACGGGGAAGACGGCGGTGAAGGAGGAGGAGAGTCATGCGCCAAGGGAGAAGAAGACACCGGTGATGTAGGAGAGGATGGAGTCGAATCAACAGTGGGTCGAAGAGGAGTAGGAATACGAGGCACTGAGGGAGGTGTATCGGGAAAGGTGAGAAAAGAGATGTCCTCTACCAAAAATGAGGAGGAGGATGGATGCGGGTAGAAGGGACGAGACTCATCAAAGGTCACATCCTGGGAAATCCGCATCCGACGAGCAACAGGATCCCAACACGATAACCCTTATGCTCATCACTATATCCAAGAAAAACACACTCAACAGACTGAGCGGTGAGTTTGGTGCGTTCACGGGGAGCTAGAAGAACATAACAAACGCAACCAAACAATCGAAGCGCCGAATAATCAGGAGAACGATCTAAAAGATGCTCGAGAGGAATACCACCCTGCAGAGCAGCAGAAGGCTGAATATTGATCAGATAGGTGGAAGTGGAAACAGCCTCAGCCCAAAAGTGAGGCGGAAGAGAGGCGGCGATCATCATCGCACGAGCCGTCTCAAGAAGGTGGTGATGCTTGCGCTCAGCGACGCCGTTCTGGGCATGAGCACCAGGACAAGAGAACTGAGCAAGAGTACCCTGCTCTACAAGAAAACCTCGCAACATCTTGGAAATGTACTCGCCAGCAGAGTCAGCATGAACACACGAATAGGCGTAGAGAACTGAGTGTGAACCATCGCAGCGAAACGCTTATATATAGAGAGAACCTCACTGCGAGAAGACATAAAATAAAGCCAAGTGTAGCGAGAGAAATCATCTATAAAAATAATATAGTAGCGATGGCCCCCTTACGAAGCAAAGGGAGCCGGACCCCACACATCGGAATGAACTAAATCAAAAGGACGCTTAGACACTGACTCACTAGTAGGATAAGGCAACTGAATCTGTTTGCCAAGACGACAACCCTGACACTGTAAAGAGACATCTCCTGAGACAGACCCCAGAAGACCTCGACGAACTAATGACGATAGACGTGAGCCACAAAGATGACCGAGTCAATGATGCCACTGCTGGAAGGAGCCGGTAGCTGAAGCGACGAAAGCAGAAGAACTGGCTGTAGTGGTGGCAGCGGAAGGAACACGAAGCCAGTCTACCTCCTAGAGCCCCGGAGAATCACGGAGCCGAGGGCCAGCCCCAACCAGAGCACGCGTGCGGCAATCCTGGACAGAACAAGAATCAACAGCAAGAATGGCGCGACAACCAGAATCAGTAAGCTGGGCAGCAGAAAAAAGATTCATGGTAAGACGAGGAACGTGAGAAACATCAGGGACAGAGAAAGTAGGAGTGGTAAGATTACCACGACTAGTAACCGAAAGAGAAGTACCATCGGAAGTGAGAACATTAATAGGAGAATCTAGAGAGTGAAGAGAGGATAAAGCAGAAGAATCAGAAGACATATGAAAGGAAGCTCCAGAATCCAGAACCCAACAAGATGTACCTGACTGTGTAGATGGTGGTCGCGCAGAGCTAGAAGCATCAGTCACAGAGCCTGCAGTACCTGTCGAAGAACCTGAAGCAGCAAGCAGACGCTTAAGCCTCATAATATCCTGCTCAGTGAAGGACGAATCGGGAGCGTGTCGAAGAAGGAGCACGCGGCCTAGTAGAAGAAGTGCGCTCCTTGCGCTGCTTCTTCCAGCAATCAGACTCAGCATGACCATCCTTGTCGCAATAGCCGCAATGAGGAAGAACACGAGAACGACCATCACCACCAGAAGGAGTGGGTAGAAGCGGCGGAGCACTAGGACGAGGAAGCACT
This sequence comes from Poa pratensis, assembly GCA_947311845.1. Classification (NCBI taxonomy): domain Eukaryota; kingdom Viridiplantae; phylum Streptophyta; class Magnoliopsida; order Poales; family Poaceae; genus Poa; species Poa pratensis. The sequence continues at coordinate 38,590,217 of CAMZMU010000038.1, forward strand.
TGTGCTGCAGACGGCGTAGCAGGAGATCGAGCAGCAAAGACTGAGGGAACCGCAAGCAAACCAGCACCACGGAGGCGCGTCTCCTCAGCACGAAGCTCCGAAAGAACAGCCGAAATAGGAACACGGCCACGAGCAAGCAACTGAGCACGGCGGGGCTCAAACTCCTGGCGGAGCCGAGATAAGAACTCATAGACGCGCTGGAACTCCAAGTCAGACCGCACAATCTGGCAACACGGGCAGGTACCACAAACCGCAGTACGAAGAGAGTCAAGCTGACGCCAGATAGCAGAACTCTGCGTGTAGAACTCATCAATAGTGGAGTCGCCCTGCTGAAGTGCATGCTCCTGACGGACCACTGAAAGGTAGAGATCATCGCCAGATGGCTGGTAGCACTGGCGAAGGTGGGTCCACATCTCAGAGACAGTACCAAGCCCCATAAACTCGGAGGCAAACTGAGGAAGAACACTGGAAGAAAGAACAGCCGCAGCACGAGCATCCTCATCAATCCACTGAGTGCAACCAAATCATCACGGTAAGCGGTAAGGGAAGCGTCGTACTCCTCGACCTTCTGCTCATAAGCGCGAACCGCAGCAGCATCAGTAACCTTGGCTGCATCCTTATCAGCCTGAGAAGCAGTAGCAGTAAGAACCAGGGGCGTCGGCTGGGTAGGAACCACAGGCAGAACCGGGCGCGGCGGACAGGGGACCTCGCCAGTAAGAACACCCCATAGACGAAGACCACGCATGTGAATGCGCATGAAGCCAGCAAACTCGGTGTAGTTAGCACCATCAAAAATCACCGGGCAGCGAGGGATGGAGACATAGCCCGACGACGAAGACATGGTTCCCTTTTTTTCTCTTTTTTTTTTGGAACCGCTGGAGTCAACGCAGAGTCGATCGATCAGATTGATCGAGTCACCCGACCAGAGCGCTCGGAAATCACCGATCGGAAGGCGGCGGCCGGAGACTGCGGCCGGCGGCGGCCAGAAACAGAGGACGTGGCCGGAGGATGGTGGCGTCCGGTGGCGGAGAACGGTGGCCGGAAGACGACGACCAGCCGCGGCAGGGGACAGCGGTGGCGGCAGGGGACGGCGGCGGCCGCGGCAGGGGACAGCGGTGGCCGCAGGGGACGGCGGCGACCTTGGCAGGGGACGGAGGCGAGGCAGCCGTGGCAGGGGACGGCGGCGACCTTGGCAGGGGACGGCGACCAGAATCAGCGGTGGCCGCAGGGGACGGCGGCGACCTTGGCAGGGGACGGAGGCGAGGCGGCCGTGGCAGGGGATGGCGCGGCGGCGGCCGTGGCAGGAGACGGCGGCCAGAGTTTTTTTTCTTCTTTTTCGGATGAACGACGAGTTGCGGCGTCGCAGGAAACCTAAACCATGTGCTCTGATACCATGTTAGGGAAATACGCAACTTGTATTTCTAGGGGCCAAAGGTCACAATATATAGTACATGTACATGTGACAAATATGCAGGAAACCCCTCATACAACGGGGAAACTATACAGCTATACATGGACACATAATATAACTCTAACATTTACTACAGTACTACTCCTTGCCTAGTTAATTAATACCATATTTCCTTGTGTAGACCTATATTTTATAGCAGTTAATCAACACTGTTCTACTAGCAATGGCGTCCTACTGCTATTATACAATTTTCCGTATAGGTGTCACATTTACATTCCAATGCGGTATCTTCTATCTTCGCAATGCAATGCACACTGGGCGATCACGCAGATCACATAGTGTGAATTGTTACTTTGTATGGTTCAGTTGTTATTCTTTCTCCAAGCGAACTAACGTGCCCAGTTTTGATACTGAACTTCTGCCTGCTTCTGCATGTAGGACATATGGTGTCATATACATTCCCTAATGCCACTGAGAGATGCTGCCCGTGCTGCTTGCGTGTCTCGTACCTTTCGATATTCCTGGAAATGCTATCCCAACCTCATTTTCAGTATAAAAACATTGGGCTTGAATGGATATATGCATAGAAACTACAGTTTAGCAAGAGTTTTCACGAGCAAAGTCGACCATATTCTAAAAAAGCACTCAGGTGATGGCATCAAGTCCCTCGAGCTTCTAGAAGCTCCAAATTACAGAGCGAAAGACCGTTATCATCTTGACAGTTGGCTTGAGAAAGCAGTTACACCGGTGCTTGAAGAACTCAGACTCCACGTGTATTCACAAAATGACAAGTACGAGTTCCCGTGCTCACTTTTGTCGCATGGCAATGCAGACTCTATTCGGTTCCTTCGCCTTTCGAACTGTACATTTCGTCCCACTGTTGGGCTTGGTTGCTTGACGGTGTTGGATCTTTCATGGTGCGTATTACGGGGGACGAGTTAGGTACCCTTCTTTCCAGTTCTTTTGCTTTGGAGCGGTTGCAACTCAGGAGCTGCGAACGAATAAGTTGCCTGATGATACCTTGCCATGTCCCGAGTCTCAGCTACCTGGAGGTGTTATATTGCAGCAAGCTGCGATTAATAGAGAGCAGAGCTCCAAATCTCACCCGTTTAAATTTTCAAGGGGACTTCCAGGTAGAATTGTCACTTGGAGCAGCATCGCAAATGAAGAATATATACATGCGCTGTCCTGGCGCCATTTGTTATAGTCACGCTAAGCTTGCATCAAGCATGCCAAACCTTCAATCCCTTGTCATATTTTTTTTTTTTTTTGAAAGGAAGGCAAAAGATTTGCCTTATCTATTTATTAAGAAGAAGGTGCCCGGTTTATTTGTGGAAGAAACCGGGCGAAAACCATACAACAGAAAGAAGCACACACCGAAGAGCCCACACAACTTAAACAAAAAAGACCACACCTATTCGCTAGGAAAGACACTCCATGACTCCACGGTCAACCGACAAACAAAATAACTCACAACGACCCTCTCACTCCTTCCTTGCAAAGAAACCGCCAATGAAACCAGGGTTGTAGACAACGGGCAACACCAAAACCACGTAGACCACACCTTGTCATATTGTCATCCTACGAGGTATGCTCCAAAACTTTAGGTAAATATAAACTAAGCCATATTATGCGTATTAGTTAATAATATTATTAATCCTAGGAAAAATACCCGTGCGTTGCTACGGGTTGTTTTTAATCGTGACACGTTCTCGTGTATCCGTTGTCTTATGGAATTCTAAACCCAACAATCGATCAACTCACGTGAACGTAACCTCAGTTCACCTTTCTCTCTTTAGAGTGGCGACTTCTCTTCTTATATCAAGTTGGGTAAACCTGTCTCTTTATATTTTAGTTTGATCAACTATTTGTTCAAATTTGTATAATTAATTGTCGCAGAAAAAAAAGACTATGGCGGGCTCCAGTCTGATCGACCGGACGGTGGTGGACTCACTTTGACACGAATTCGATAATCAATTGTATTTGATTAAACAACCATTCTGCGATTTTCTCTATGTTGTTTGTTTGATGATTAACCAATCAAAATGCAAAAAAGAAACAAAAAAAACACATTTTCGTGCTAAATTATAAACATCAGTTACCACACGATGTATGCCAAAAAAAAAAATCATACACGCAGACGCATTTGCTAGCACAACAGCACGCAGCACAACAGCACAGCTGCGGCAGCTTCTAATCCCATGCCGGTCAGTTCAATCCACTCAGGCGGTGATAACCATCTGCTCCCACCGACCGATCTGCCGGTGATATTTTTTCCCTGCCCTCCGCGAAGATCGTGGCCGGTTCCGTTTCTGAAATCAAGCTGCCACTGTCGTCGTGATTGACGCTGGTGACCTCACCTTGGTTTTTCCCTCGCTGAAAACGTCTTTTTCCTGCCCTCTCTTCCCCGAAATTTCGCTCGTCTCCGCCAAAATTCGGCAGCGCGGCTGCTCCCTGGCTCCCTTCCCCTATCTCGTTGCCGCCGCTGCTCTCTCCTTTCTCTACACGCCTCTCCGTTCGGTGCTGCACTGTTGCTGCACTGTTGCAACGCACGGGCATGATTACTACCTGTAGAATCATGTGCTCGAGTGTGTGTGTTCGAGTGTGTGTTCTCATGTGCTCGCAGACAACCTACCTGTAGAATCATCACGGACACGCCATGCCGCCAGGCAATCCACAAGCACGTCTTCGGTAAGATGCAAGTCCTACCACCGACATCCACCGGTAAAACCCAATAATCTTATGAAAACTCAATAATTCTCATGTCTGACCCGACAATTGCAAATTATACAAAAGCAGCATCAGTCAATCGCAAATTAATAACAACATCTACGAAAACAACATATGCATATCTTTCATACTGATCGAAGAGTAGAAAATAATGGGTCAAAGAGTAGAAAACATAGCAGTATGAAACGACAAATTTGGCATAGCAAAGAGCATCTATCAGCAACTCTTTCTAAAAATGTCTAGCAGCAATTCACGAACATAATTCGGTAGAACATCAACGGCTCAACGCGCATAAAGAAAAGGATACATCAAGGTAGGAAATATCCTATCTGTCCCGTTGGGCTGCTGCCCGTCTCTACCAAATCACACACTCATGCTTATACTCTCCATCGTGAGCCTGTGTGCCTGCTATGTGCACTGGTCGCCTGCAGCACTCTCGATCGTGGCTCGTGCACCTGCTTCTCGCTCGGCGTCCCGCCAGGCTAGAAAATAAACAAGCACTGGACCGTGTTTAGCAACAGAGCTGAGAGCATTCTATCGTCCAAGATCGTGCCTTCGAAGAGTCACCCAATTGCTATGGGGATGCACGATTGCTTATGCATTTGTGTGTGTACGTACGTACCATGATGGGCGTGTGCGATTCCGTCTCAGGCTATGGCTACCGATATGCCGTGGAGGCTCATCACAAGCGGATCCGAGGCAAGCCGGCGCTAGCCTATCTTGGGTGCAGGCGAGGCGAGCGCTACCCCGATATCCCGATGCTTGAGCCAGGAGCGCTCTGAAACGAAGGCAAAAGCTTTGCCTTTTATATTGATATAGAAGGAGCACACAGAACAAAGGCCGAGGCCAAAATAAAGACAAGTACTAGAAAGCGGTAAAAACTAACTAACTCGACCTCAACCTACACCATCGACTCTCTTGGACAGGAAAATCGTCATTACTTCAAACGCAGTTAACTCCGCCAGCTTTTTTGCGCCTGCAAGGATCCAGTTCCTCCCCTCATCCTTGATTCGGTGCCAAAGCACCGTTGGCATAGTAAACTTGTTGTTGAAAATCCGCGCATTGCGCTCCTTCCATATCTCCCAAGTGATGAGAATGATCGCCGTCTTGAGACCCTTGCGAGAAACCGAAGACGTTTCAGAGAGGGCTTGCCAATATTCGCGCACCGTAGCCCTAGTAACACTCAAGTCATGCACGAGGCTTGGACACTTAAGCCAGACCGCGGCGTCACACCAAATCCGCCTGGAGTAGCGACATTCAAACAGGATGTGCCTAGCCGTCTCCGGCTGACACCTGCAGAGCTGGCAAGTGGGCTGGTGAGGCCAACCCCTAATAGCGAGGCGATCGGAAGTCCAAAGCCTGTTCTGAACCGCCAGCCAAGCGAAGAAAGAGCACTTTGGAGGAGCCCAAGTCTTCCAAACGATGTTCACAAAAGAGCAGGGATTGGCGCCGATGAACTGGGCCAAATAAGCAGACTTCGCCGAGTAGACCCCATTGCTAGTCAAAGTCCATATGATAGTATCAGCAGTTCCAGGCGTGAGCGTCACCATCTGAATCAGATCCCAGAGGTGGAAATACTGCGAGATATGCTCAGTCGTAAAGTTGTCCACAGAAAGGTCAGAGATCCAGTTGAAATTCAGAAGGGCATCGTGCACGCGCCTATTCTTACGGCGAGAAGCCGTGAAGAGATCCGGGGCAATGGACTTCGGCGAGAGGCCATCCAACCAAGACAAACCCCAGAAAGATGCTTTGAGGCCATCCCCCACAGTGACCTTAGTAGCCGCATTGAACAGACATCTGTCCATATCATCATTTGGCGTTTCGGATCCCACCCAAGGCTTGTCTTCAGCAGTCCATTCGTACCATAGCCACCGCAACCGGAGCGCCCTAGAGAACTTCTCCAAGCTGAGGATCCCCAACCCGCCAAACTGTTTGGGGCGGCAGACCTTGTCCCAGCTGACCTTGCATTTCCCCCCGCTCACAGTTTCGCTGTTATTCCAAAGCATGCCCCGACAAAACTTCTCAAAGGCCTTGAGCGTTCGCTTATCAGCCCGGATTGCCGTCAGCAGGAAAATAGGAAGCGAGGACAGGACGGATTTGACCAACTCCGAGCAACCCGCCCTGTTTAAGAATTTGCCTTTCCAAGGCTGCAGGCGAGAGGCGATCTTGTCGATGTAAGGCTGCAGATCAGCACGGCGCAGCCTACCCAGGGACAGGGGCAGTCCCAAATACTTGATGGGAAACTGCGTGACCGAGGCAGGGAAATTAGCGAGAATCTCCTGGAGGTTTAGCTCAGAGCATCGAATCGGGGAAACGGAGCTCTTGGCGACATTTGTGGACAGCCCCGTCACAACGCCAGTGCTGCAAGGTGGTGGCAAGGTTGGAAATATCCTCAGCAGTGGGGACCAAGAAAATAGCAGCATCGTCAGCGTAGAGGGAAACGCGCAGGGTCGCCAGAGCATCAGGAATAGGTTGTAGAAAACCAGCTTCGGTGGCCAATTCGAGGGTTCGGCTCAGGGGATCAATGGCGATGTCGAAGAGGAGAGGGGACAGGGGGTCCCCCTGCCTGAGGCCCCGACCATGGGGAATATTAAGCCCTGGGCAGCCATTAAGGAGAATGCGCGAGGAAGCCGTCGAAAAAAGGATGACCATCCAGGCCCGCCACCTAGGCGGGAAACCCCGGCGCTGCATGATGTCAAGGAGGTAATCCCAGCGCACCGAATCAAACGCTTTTGCAATGTACAGCTTCAGGAGTAGCATCGGAGTGTGGTTCCTGTGTAAGCGTCTAGCCGAGTTCCGCACGTACATAAAGTTGTCATGTATGCTCCTAGTCTTGATGAAGGCACTCTGGCAATGGGAGACAAGTTCGTTCATCTTGGGGGCCAGCCGACGGGCCATAGCCTTGGCGATGATCTTTGGAATCACGTGGATCAAGCTGATAGGGCGGAAATCAGAGAGGGAATCAGCCCCGTCCTTCTTCGGCAGGAGAGCCACGTTAGCGGAGTTGATGATGTGGAAGTTGTTTATCGATAGCTCCGAAAAGGCATCCATGACACGCATAAGGCCGTGACTGATGATGTCCCAACAGGACGTGAAGAAGGCCGTGGAGAAACCGTCAGGGCCCGGAGCTTTGTCAGCCGGCATATCATCAAGCGTGTCCTTGATCTCATCGAGAGAGAAAGGAAGAGCAAGGTCTTCCAAATCGGCGAGCGGAGGGTCAATGGCAGCCCAGTTGAGATCCAAATTCCGCGGAGGAGGCCTTCCTAAAGCCTGGGTGAAATGCTCAAAGATTAAGTTGGCCTTGTCCTCATGCGAAGTAATCCATCCACCATTGTGCTTGAGCTTCTGAATATGATTCTTCCTGCGGCGCGAGTTGACGCGAATATGGAAAAACTTGGTGTTGGCGTCCCCCTCCCTCAGAGTATTGATTCTCGACGCCTGTCTCTTGCGAGATCTTTCCAGGACCGCAAGACCCATCACTCTCCTCTTGAGCCCAGCACGAAGGGCCTTCTCCTCAGCCGAGAGGGTTCTCGACTCCTGAGCCACGTCCAACTGAAGGATCACCTCGAGAGCCATGATGAATTGTAACTTATGGTCAGAGAACAGACTCCTGCTCCAGGCGCGCAGCTTCCTGGCGGTGAGCTTCAACTTGTGATTCAACACGTGAACAGGTTGGGTGTGCGTGGTCGGCTGTTCCCAAGCGTCCTTGACGATATCCTGAAACCCCGGCATTTTCGTCCAAAAATTCTCAAACCGAAAAGAGGGAGGGCGGCGTGGGCCGGCCTGGTTTGAAAGCATCAGCGGGCAGTGGTCAGACAGGTTGGACGACAGAGCATTCAGAATGTGGTTGCCAAAGGCGAGGTCCCAACTGGCATTACAGAAGGCACGGTCTAGCTTCACCAAGGTTGGGGAGTCCCGCTCGTTGCTCCAAGTGAATTTTCTGTTCTGGAGCTTGATCTCCTTGAGTTGACAAGTGTTAATTGCCTGCCTGAATTGCCCCATCAGACGCAAGTTCAAATTGGAATTGTTCTTGTCCGCCGCATGGTAAATAAGATTAAAATCTCCCAGAATCAACCATTTTGTATCGCTCGCAGGGTTGGATGCAATGGCCTCATCGAGGAAAGCCCTTTTTTCAGCATCATAAGCAGGGCCGTAGACATTGGTGAGCTTGAAAGACGTGTCGCTAGCTGTAATGTAGACATCCGCGGAGATCATGTGAGTACCAATAATGATGTTAGTCATGGAGACGAAGTCATCATCCCAAAGAAGCAGAATCCCTCCCCTGGTGCCCGTTGCCGGGCGGTGCGCGAAGGAGCGAAGTCGATTACCCCCAATGTAAGCCGCGGTTGGTTGGTCGATGAAGTCAAGTTTTGTTTCTTGTAGGCAGGCGATGTGGCAGGGCGTGTTTGCGAAGGTGATGTGAACGGTGTCCTTTCTAGCTTGGTCGTTTAGTCCACGGACGTTCCAGCTCGCGATGTCGAGGATGAGATCACTCATGAAGAAAGACTGTTTGTGACGACAAAGCGTAGAGGTTGCGATTGAAGCTGAAGTTGCAGCACAGAAGCAGGAGGTGACAAGCCCACCTCACAATGAGCTAAAACTACTCAAAAGTTCTCGGAAGGCGACATAATGCAGTACGCAGAAACTAGGCGACGACTGAAAACGAAGCACTAGGCAATGGCCTCAACCTCTGCAGCTGGGGCGATCTCCACACCCCCCGGGCCTGCCATGGCTACCAAGGCATCATCAACAGCAGCAATCTGGGGCATCTTCAGTTTGAACAGCTTGTTCAGAGCCCCCACGTTGGATGTGGTGAGCTGGTTGTTGTACTTAGCGGCATACATCTTGTGGGCAATCATCAGCGGAGTTTCATCTGGGACAATCTCGCCCATCTTCAGGTGTAGCACACGAATTGCCCTGTCCAAGATCGGCATCTGTGACTTGGCCCTTTGGCGCTCGCTGCGACGCGGCGGCAGCGGTCCAGCAGCAACCGGCACGGCCAGAGCTAGGGGCAGCGGCAGCACCGGCACGGCCGGGATGGCGAAGATCGGCTGCAACACAGGAGGTAGCTCATCATCAGGAGCCGCAGCGTCCTCCAGCAGGGCATCAATGCCGGCGACGTGGAAGGCATGCTCCTCTGCTTCATCTTCCAGCTGAAGCTCGTCCTCATCAGCAGCGTCATCATCCTCATCGACATCATCCGTATCATCATCATCCGCATCCGATTCCCAGGACGGAGGCGGGTTGGAGTTCAGGTCCCTGTCCCCGGCACGGAGGAAGTACGCAGGGAGGATGCGAGACTCGACGATGGAGGGATCCTCCTCATCAGCAGCCTCCTCCGCCTCGCCCGTCTCGCCAGACCAAGCGCTGGGCGCGTCCAAGATGGAGCACGCCAGAACAGTAGACGGACCAGGCTCAATCCCCAGCTCCTCAACGGTCGCCGCGGAAGACGTCCAGGCCGGCATTGCCGGGGAGCTGGAGATGCCAAGGTCCAGCGGAGAAGCGTCGTCGTTGATGGCGACCTTGATGCGAGCAATCCATGTGGCGCAGGTGTCGTGGAAGGAGGCCACCTCCTCGATCATCGGCACCGTGGCCTGCTTGACATCCGAGCCGAGGAGGAGCTTGAGGAGGTCGCGGATGCCCGCCATATGAAGCTGAAACATGGTGGTGAGTTGCTTGTCCGTCTCCAACGGAGAGAGCTGCCCCGAGAGGGAGAAAGCCGGCACCGGCGAAGTGGCGCGGCGATGGCGGCCGCCGTGGGAAGACTTCTCCTGTTGATGGCGGGTGAGCATTCGCGGGAGCGGTCCCTGATGTGGATGGAGCGGACGCGGCTGGAGAGGTGGCAAGCAGCGTGCGAGCCCGAACGGTCGCGGCGTTCGTCTTCGTCGACGTTGTCGCGGCGGCGCGGCTGGTATCGTTGCGGGTGCTCGTCCAGCTCGCTGCCGCGGCGGTCAACGACCATCTCTCGGTCCTGGCCCTTCTCGCTATCCGCAACATCGCGGCGTCCATGGATCTGGCTCCTAGCTTCGGAGCGATGACGCGAGGGCTCCGAGGCCCGAGGCCATCCGCAGCACGGTGCTCCCGCCCGACCACCCTTTGCACGTCGCGGCAGCGAGCCTTGGAGGTTCCCCTGCTGAGGCACCGAGCCAGGGAACTATGGCGCGACGGGCCGCGGCGAGAGGGGCTGGCCGCACCCAGGTAGGGGCTCGACGCGGGGACGCGCGCGGGCGCGGGGAGGGCGGGACCGACGATGATGGAGCTGAGGCGCGGCCGGGATGACGTGGGCGTGGCGACAGGGGGCGACGGCGGCGAGCAGGAGGCCCGACGAAGCTGCGCCGGCGATGGCGGGGATGGAGCGGAGGAGCGAGGACGAAGCGGAAGGCAGTCCCGAGCCCAATGGCCAGGAGCGCTCTCACCGGCGCTTCCTTGGGGTCGTTGGGAGTCACGCCAGGAGCGCTCTCGCCGGCGCTCATGGTGCTGGCGCTGGGCTCGGCGTGTTGCGCTCCTCCGTCTGAAAATTCCCCGGCAATGAACTTCCCAGGTTCTCTTTACTGGATTATGAAGCAATCCGGACATAGACTCCTGCTCCTATACGTTTCTTGTCAAATTTTCCTTTCAGAGCGTACTATATTATGACTTAATTAGGTGCCGTAATGACCATGGATACATCCTCGGACCAAAACCAACATAGGAAACGAACGGACCAAATGAAGGAAACCATGAGTCCGTGATGGACAACGGACCAAAGGGAAGAAACGAAGGAAACGCAAGGCCCCATCTATACATGATAATTAAATAACCAAACCAAGTTTTAGAAATGTTTATTACATGCCATGGAGATTTTCAAAAATGGGTAACATGTTTCGAAAAGACTAATGCGCACGCTTCGTTCTGTGCTATCTCAAGATAGTTTTAACAAATACATCTCTCTTCTACTTTTCGCAATGATCTAATCACGTATAATGCTAAAAAAAGGTACCGTTTGTTGTGCCTTGTGCATACATACTTCTATTTCTTGCTACTTTGACTTATTTCTAGAATGCAATTGTAGAAGAAAACATATTACTCCGTGCATCTTGGTTGAACAAAAGGGACATGAACCAATATTTGTGTACTACACTGCCTAATTGAAGTTATGTATGATATATTTTCTGACCGTCAAAATACTCCAATGTACTATTTCTTGTGTCCTGTTCGTACATTTTAGTTCAGTTTCTTTGCTGCACTGACCTATTTCTGGCATGCTATTAAACAACAAACATCACCTCCGTGCATGTTAGTTGAGCAAAATGCACAAACCAATATTTGTTTACTACAGTACTACTCCTTGCCTAGTTAATTAATACTCCCTCTGTCCCAAAATAAGTGTCTCAAGTTTCTTCAAAAGTAGATGTATCTAGACATGTTTCATGTACAAATACATCTATTTTTTGGCAAACTTGAGACACTTATTTTTGGACGAAGAGAGTACCATATTTCCTTAAGTGTAGTACCTAGATTTCATAGAAGTTAATCAACACTGTTCTACTAGCAATGGCGTCCTTTTGCTATTATACAATTTTCCGTATAGGTGCCACATTTAAATTCCAATGCGGTATCTTCTATCTTCGCAATGCAATGCACACTGCGATCACGCAGATCACATAGTGTGAATTGTTACTTTGTATGGTTCAGTTGTTATTCTTTCTCCAAGCGACCTAACGTGTCCAGTTTTGATACTGAACTTCTGCCTGCTTCTGCATGTAGGACATATGGTGTCTTATACATTCCCTAGTGCCACTGCGAGATGCTGCCCGAGCTGCTTGCGTGTCTCGTGCCTTTCGATGTTCCTGGAAATGCTATCCCAACCTCATTTTCAGTATAAAAACATTGGGCTTGAATGCATATATGCATCGAAACTATAGTTTAGCAAGAGTTTTCACGAGCAAAGTCGACCATATTCTAAAAAATCACTCAGGTGATGGCATCAAGTCCTTCCAGCTTCTAGAAGCTCCAAATTACAGAGCGAAAGACCGTTATCATCTTGACAGTTGGCTTGAGAAAGCAGTTACACCGGTGCTTGAAGAACTCAGACTCCACCTGTATTCAAAAAATGACAAGTACGAGTTCCCGTGCTCACTTCTGTCTCATGGCAATGCAGACTCGATTCAGTTCCTTCGCCTTTCGAACTGTACATTTCGTCCCACGGTTGGGCTTGGTTGCTTGACGGTGTTGGATCTTTTCATGGTGCGTATTACGGGGGACGAGTTAGGTACCCTTCTTTCCAGTTCTTTTGCTTTGGAGCGGTTGCAACTCAGGAGCTGCGAACGAATAAGTTGCCTGATGATACCTTGCCATGTCCCGAGTCTCAGCTACCTGGAGGTGTTATATTGCAGCAAGCTGCGATTAATAGAGAGCAGAGCTCCAAATCTCACCCGTTTAAATTTTCAAGGGGACTTCCAGGTAGAATTGTCACTTGGAGCAGCATCGCAAATGAAGAATATATACATGCGCTGTCCTGGCGCCATTTGTTATAGTCACGCTAAGCTTGCATCAAGCATGCCAAACCTTCAATCCCTTGTCATATTGTCATCCTACGAGGTATGCTCTAAAACTTTAGGTAAATATAAACTAAGCCATATTATGCGTATTAGTTAATAATATTATTAATCATAGGAAAAATTCCCGTGCGTTGCTACGGGTTGTTTTTAATCGTGACATGTTCTCGTGTATCCGTTGTCTTATGGAATTCTAAACCCAAAAATCGATGAACTCACGTGAACGTAACCTCAGTTCACCTTTCTCTCTTTTAGAGTGGCGACTTCTCTTCTTATATCAAGTTGGGTAAACCTGTCTCTTTATATTTTAGTTTGATCAACTATTTGTTCAAATTTGTATAATTAATTGTCGCAGAACAAAAAGACTATGGCGGGCTCCGGTCTGATCGACCGGACGGTGGTGGACTCACTTTGACCCGAATTCGATAATCAATTGTATTTGATTAAACAACCATTCTGCGATTTTCTCTATGTTGTTTGTTTGATGATTAACCAATCAAAATGCAAAAAAGAAACGAAAAAAACACATTTTCGTGCTAAATTATAAACATCAGTTACCACACGATGTATGCCAAAAAAAAAATCATACACGCAGACGCATGCGTGCATGCATGTTTGAACCTGTGAGATGTGTCGCATTTTGCTAGCACAACAGCACGCAGCTTCTAATCCCATGCCGGTCAGTTCAATCCACTCAGGCGGTGATAACCATCTGCTCCCACCGACCGATCTGCCGGTGATATTTTTTCCCTGCCCTCCGCGAAGATCGTGGCCGGTTGGCGCGGGCAGCTCGGGTCGCAGCTTCCCTGAAAAGGTGTTCCTGGGAAAAAAAAAAACCCGCTCCCGTCGCCCCCCCGTGGGCGACCGGGCGGTCGACGCTCCCCGCCCCGAACCTCCCTTCCCCTCCCTCCCCTCCCGCCGCCGGCGGCGGAGGCCGGCAGGCGCTGCCTGCGCGGTGCCGCTGGCGGCGGATCTGCTCTTCCCCGCGCGCTAGGAGGTCCGACGGGGCGGCTCCCGGTCTGGCGGCGGTGCTCTTCAGGTGGCGGCGGTCCGGCGATGGCCGGGTTGGTGGCGGCGCGGCGGCGCTCCCGCGGGGCAGTGGGGCGGCTCTGCGTGGCGGGGCGGCGGGGGAGCAGTGGGGCGGCGCCGGTGATGCTCGGCCCAGATCTGGGCCCTTGGGCCCCATCTGGGTCCGGGTGGGCCTGCCCTGGTGTGCTCCGCTCTGCGGATGGTGGTGATGGTGCTCGTGCAGGTGCAGCGGCAACGGCGGCCGCCCTTGTTGCAGCGTGGCGGCAGGCTTTACGGGCCTGGTCTGGGCCCGGCCGGACCCTCTCGGAACTGGCAGTGTGGCCGGAGCTGATTGGGACTGGTGTGCCTTGCTGCCGCGTCCGGTCGGCTACCGTTTCGGCGGTGGAGGCAGTTCCCTCCCGCGTGGCCGCGGTACCGCTGACCTGTGTCGAGTTTCTCGTCGCTGCTGTCATGTGGACCTCGTGGCGGTACCTTCGGCGAGACGACGATGGCGGCTTCGTGACCGTAGTGGTGCAAGTGGCGGGCGGCGAGGATTGGATGGCGAGGCTTTGGCCTTGAGAGTTCTTGTGCTATGGATTGTCGAGAGGTTGTGGATGGATAGGGTTTTTTGGGGAGAAATCCTTGTTGGTTTTTCGACACCGACGCGGTGCTGCCTGCGGGTGACACCATTCCTTCTTGGAGGGCGTCGTGGCTACCCTCCATCCACTTCTCTTTGTGTGCCGGGGGAAACCCAAGGACCAGTTGGTCCGGGCAGCAGCGATTGCTTTTCTTCTTGAAGGGTTGCTTGGTACTCGACGATTCGATGCTAGGAGCGTGGTGGTACTCCGAAGGACATAGCGGTTACGGGTCGCCTTAGTTTAGTCTTTCCGCCTATGTCTCCATTTGTTTCTTATTTTCTTTTTCCTTTGGGTGTATGTTTGCTGCCGCCCCAGCATTGCAAATCTGTCGGTTGTATCGGGTGTTGCTATATTTATATAGCGGGGCTACGGCCTATTTCGAGGAAGATCGTGGCCGGTTCCGTTTCTGAAATCAAGCTGCCACTGTCGTCGTGATTGACGCTGGTGACCTCACCTTGGGTTTTCCCTCGCTGAAAACGTCTTTTTCCTGTCCTCTCTTCCCCGAAATTTCGCTCGTCTCCACCAAAATTCGGCAGCGCGGCTGCTCCCTGGCTCCCTTCCCCTATCTCGTTGCCGCCGCTGCTCTCTCCTTTGTCTACACGCCTCTCCGTTCGGTGCTGCACTGTTGCTGCACTGTTGCAACGCACGGGCATGATTACTACCTGTAGAATCATGTGCTCGAGTGTGTGTGTTCGAGTGTGTGTTCTCATGTGCTCGCAGACAACCTACCTGTAGAATCATCACGGACACGCCATGCCGCCAGGCAATCCACAAGCACGTCTTCGGTAAGATGCAAGTCCTACCACCGACATCCACCGGTAAAACCCAATAATCTTATGAAAACTCAATAATTCTCATGTCTGACCCGACAATTGCAAATTATACAAAAGCAGCATCAGTCAATCGCAAATTAATAACAACATCTACGAAAACAACATATGCATATCTTTCATACTGATCGAAGAGTAGAAAATAATGGTCAAAGAGTAGAAAACATAGCAGTATGAAACGACAAATTTGGCATAGCAAAGAGCATCTATCAGCAACTCTTTCTAAAAATGTCTAGCAGCAATTCACGAACATAATTCGGTAGAACATCAACGGCTCAACGCGCATAAAGAAAAGGATACATCAAGGTAGGAAATATCCTATCTGTCCCGTTGGGCTGCTGCCCGTCTCTACCAAATCACACACTCATGCTTATACTCTCCATCGTGAGCCTGTGTGCCTGCTATGTGCACTGGTCGCCTGCAGCACTCTCGATCGTGGCTCGTGCACCTGCTTCTCGCTCGGCGTCCCGCCAGGCTAGAAAATAAACAAGCACTGGACCGTGTTTAGCAACAGAGCTGAGAGCATTCTATCGTCCAAGATCGTGCCTTCGAAGAGTCACCCAATTGCTATGGGGATGCACGATTGCTTATGCATTTGTGTGTGTACGTACGTACCATGATGGGCGTGTGCGATTCCGTCTCAGGCTATGGCTACCGATATGCCGTGGAGGCTCATCACAAGCGGATCCGAGGCAAGCCGGCGCTAGCCTATCTTGGGTGCAGGCGAGGCGAGCGCTACCCCGATATCCCGATGCTTGAGCCAGGAGCGCTCTCACCGGCGCTTCCTTGGGGTCGTTGGGAGTCACGCCAGGAGCGCTCTCGCCGGCGCTCATGGTGCTGGCGCTGGGCTCGGCGTGTTGCGCTCCTCCGTCTGAAAATTCCCCGGCAATGAACTTCCCAGGTTCTCTTTACTGGATTATGAAGCAATCCGGACATAGACTCCTGCTCCTATACGTTTCTTGTCAAATTTTCCTTTCAGAGCGTACTATACTATGACTTAATTAGGTGCCGTAATGACCATGGATACATCCTCGGACCAAAACCAACATAGGAAACGAACGGACCAAATGAAGGAAACCATGAGTCCGTGATGGACAACGGACCAAAGGGAAGAAACGAAGGAAACGCAAGGCCCCATCTATACATGATAATTAAATAACCAAACCAAGTTTTAGAAATGTTTATTACATGCCATGGAGATTTTCAAAAATGGGTAACATGTTTCGAAAAGACTAATGCGCACGCTTCGTTCTGTGCTATCTCAAGATAAATTCTCCAGCTAAAGCTGATAGTTTGTTCTCTGCTAGCTCATGTACACTGGTAGATCTTTGTTCCTGATCGGTGCTTTTGGCTGAGGGCAATAGCTAGTACAGGCTGGGTTGCCTCTTACTTCGAATCACACAAGAATGCTAAAAATCTGGTTTTTATTGCTTCACATTACGACTGTACGATTGTGTTCAGAACTTCAGATGCTAGAAATCTGCTAGCAGAAATTTGCTAAACAGAAACAGAGCAAACAATACTCTGCTCTCTGCAGCCTATGAATAGAACATATGGGGATTGGGGAACTGCCGGCGCACATCTACATGTCGGGGAAGGCCCTTGATGGCGCACAGCTGAGCCAGCTGCACGTGCCTACGCATGATGGGGAGCGAACGGCGCGCAGCTAAAAGCCGGGGAAGGGCCGCTGGCGGCGTGGAGCTGGAGGATGGGGAAGAAGTGGGCGACGGCGTCGATCTGGAGTACAGAGAAGCACGGCCCTCGCGGGATGGGATAGGGACGGGAGCTGGACCTCGGGAACGGCCGTGGACGGGCCTAGGGATGCGGCAGGATGAAGGCTGGAAGCGTCGAGCAGGAATTAAGGGCGGCGGCGAGCCAGCGAGCGGAGCAGCGCGCCGGCGCACGCGAAGTGCGGATGTGGAGTTGATTCCAGGCCAGCGTGCTGCCGGAGGCCGCCGGCCGCCGGAATAGGCCGGCGGCGGGAGGCGGATGGGCTTCAGGTCGGCCCTGCCATGCTGCAGCCTCTGCTTCTGCTGCTCCCTGTCGTGGTAATGAGCGGCGGCGTCGAGCACGACGGTGGAGGAGGCAGCCACAGGTGTATGCGCCGCAAGGGAGGGGAGAAATCGGACGTTGACAATTGAAACGTTTTTTTTTTTAACTTATGGGTGGCAGTGGTGGGTAAATATGTGATTTGGTGGGAGGGTAAAATCGGCAAAAAAAAATGACGTACCACAAGAAACCTTAATGCTTTTACTATTACTAGCAAAATGCCCGTGCGTTGCAACAGGCGACGAATATGAAAATAGGAACAATTAAGTTGTGTAAGAAAATATTTACTTCACACAAAGATTAGTTCAGGTAAATAAATATATATGTTAGATTAAACTGTCATTAGTACAATTAAGAATAATAAGTACCTGAATTGAGCGTCCAAAATCTTCAACAATTCAGAATAATAAGCATATGAACTCAGCCTTGAAAATTCAGAATTGTTGAACACAATTTTCTCACATTCAGAACTGATGCACACAAGCTACCAGCTCTTAATCAATTCAAGTTCCCATTTAATGATCAACAAATCCAGTTATTTATTTGAGGGGACCAATCCAGTTATTTAAACTGCCGTACAATTCAGTTCTTTGATTGCAGATCATTCAGGTCAGTTTATTTATATTTGTTTGATGCTAGACTTACACCTATACCCATATCTGCTATTACTGGCACTGGAATGAGAGAGCTTCTTGACATTGTATGTTCAAAACTGATACAGTAACCATTTAGGACAGTTACGAAGGTGAACTTGTCAGGTCGAACCTCACTGCCAATCACCCAAGGAACTCCTGCATAAATGATCTAGCTTTACCAGACCTCATAGGCTCATACCGCAGTCCAACAGAACGTACGGAGTACAGTTGAAGACCATACGCGCCTCCTCCATGACGCACAGCTCCGTACACAGCAAAACCACAGCTCCGTACACAGCAAAACCAGTACCGGTGCAGGCGGCCAAGAACACACCTTAACCCTAGCACATGGAGATATATTGGTACTGCATTTCACCATGGCGCACAGAGAAACATCAATCAGATTGATATTCTTCAAGATGTTCATCTTTTAAGTTCAAACCCTAAACATCAAACGAAAGGGGCTCCCCCAATTTGAACGGAGATAGAACAGTACAAAAAAGAAGTCATTTTGCGAAGATGTGTCGGAGCGAGCTCGTACCATGTCCTCGGGCGAGCGCCACTCGCCGGCGACCCACTCGAGGTGTGGCCGAACATCCGCAGCATCGAACTCCGCCACCTCCCTCGCCTCCGGGAAGCAGACCCTGACCCTCCCGTCGGCGCGGAACCAATATCGGGAAACAGATGTTGTCTGCCGATGGTGCCAAAATATACATGTTTCACTTTCAACACTGGCTAAGCATAAGCACAGAGGAAAATAAAAAAGTTGAGCACGTCTATTTTTGATACATCCAATATCTATGCACCCTTATCACAACGTACACATTCAACAGGAAAAAGAAGTAAAAATACATCAAGGAGGAGAAGAGAGACCAGCTCTAAGGCGAGTAAAAAAACAAATGTCACGGTTGGACAACACATACGGAGGCAGGATTTAATAACCAAGTTAATTAATGTTGCAAATGCAACAGTCATAATGTGTAGCATTTTATTTCTAGAGCAAGTGAAGCTCAAGTACTTAAGTGTCCTAGAAAATTCAAAGGCATGAAATTTCAAAAGAAGAAGCACTTGACATACTCAAGAAAAAAGTTGCAGGAAAAATTCACACAGCTCGGATTAATATCAATCGATAACTTCCGTAGGGATGAATCAGCTTCATATGCAAACACATATCCAATCTGCCTAGGTCGCTTATAAGTTCAGGTTGCTCTAATTTTAGGGACCCAAAGTGTGATACAGAATAAGATTAAACAGTGCAAACAAAATTGCTACAGCACGTACGCCATGTCAAATTGGGCAGCCATGGCGAGAACCTGAACCTGAATGCCATGGTTAAGGTTGCAATAAAATAAATCTAACTTCATAACCTGCTAGCTAGGCATGCACATCAGCTAGCTAGCTGCAAGGAGAAATAAAGGCTAGCATCAGGAAAACATCAACCACAACTAACATCAGCTAAACATGAACCCAAACTCTACCTAGATCAGAGAACGGTCATCGCATCTCAGTTTATACCAAACACCAAGCACATAAGCCTGACCGGCCGACCGGAGGTCCGGAACCCTACAGGCCCTCTCCAACAACAATCCGCTCCGACGTATCAAACAAATGCTGGTCTTGTACATTACCTGCGTGACAACAGACAAAGAATTGCTGGCCTCCTACATCACCTGGGGCGCTCTTGTGAGACGACAAGGACCTGGCTGAAACCCCTACATACACAGAGTTACAAATGAGTTCGAGCTGAAGCTAATTTATTCATGTAGCTAGGTTGCACTGAGCAAGAATGGCATTGAAGAAATTGAGAAGCAACCAGAGGAAAGACTCGTTGATTGGTGTAGAGAGGGAGGGAGTGGCGGATTACCTGTAGGGCGTAGTTGATGCGAGGAAGAAGAGTGGTCGTCCCCGACGGCCTTGAGGCCGGGCGACATGAGCAGCGTCGGACAGAAAGCCCTTCCTGGAAGAACAACGGTGGTGTCAGACCGGAAATCATTTTGCAAGTTGAAAAACAGGGGGTAGCAAGCGAAAATTGAGTTGAAAAACAGGGGTAGCAAGCGAAAATTGATTCAAACGCTAGCAAGAAGAGGGGGAAAAATCGCTCAAAAAAAAAAAGAGGGGAAAAAAATCAGAACTTTGGATGCCGGGGTGGGCCTTGAGGCCGAGCAGCCTGCCTTCACATCCTGCATCAGTTCTCGTCGTCGCAGGCAGGACGCGCTCCTTCTTGCGGCGGTGGGGGGAGAATTGAGGGCGGATGTCAGTGAGCAGGAGGGATAGGCGGCGGCGGGGAGTTGGAATCTGGAAGAGAGTGGAGAGTGGAGAATGGAGAAGAGTTGGGGAACAAGTCGTACCTCGAGATAGGCATCAAGCAGAGGGGCTGAACGCAGATGTCAGGGGAAGATCTAGGAGCTGCAGGGGTCACCGTCCTCTGGCCTACATCTGCTCAGCCCCCCAGCCGTGGCGTTGAAGGTCAAGTAGCGCGTCCTCTGCAACTCGACCGGCCATCACACCCACCGCCATTGCCCAACACGCCACGGTTCGGTGCCGGCGGCCGACGGAGGAGATGTTGTGGGAGAAGAGGGCCAAGGGCGGCCTCTCGTGGAGGCGACGATGGTGTCCATGTTGGTGTTGGCCCAGGACCCGAGCGCGGCCACCACGGAACCCGCCGAGGAGCGCGACGCCGAGCCACCACGCGCCGTCCCAGAGCGCGTCCACGGCGGCGTGCTCCGCGGGGGGCTGCGCCGGCGCCGCCGCCTGCGGGGGCAGCGGGCGTACCCGCGGCGTGGGCACGGCCTCTGGGAGTGGGCGGAGGGGGGCGTCGTAGGAGACGGCGTAGGTGCGGAGGTCGGGGTCGAAGCGCGCGACGACGGCGGGGAGGAGGCGGGGCCCGCGGTCGTCGAGGAGCACCTCTACGGGCTGGCCGAAGGGGAAGACCTCGGCGAGGGCTGGCGGATCCGGGGCCGGCGACCCTTCCGCAGACGAGCTAATTTATTTTTTAACTCGAATCGTTTTTTTTCACTTATTGGTGGCGTGGTGGGTAGTTTGTACCAATATGGGGAGGGTAAAATCGGAAATTGGAAAAACGTACCATGACCATCACCACCTCTAGGCATATTATATAGTAGAGACTAGCAAAAATGCCCGTGCGTTGCAACGGTTTTAAAATAATTCAATATGTGCTTACAATTTTTTAAAATAATATCCTCTCAAAATAGAAATAACAACTCAACACCCAATGTCCAATCCTCTATATGCGGTATGCGCATCATGGTTATTTAGATATATATATACAAAAATTATGTATATCATTTAGGAACTAACCACCCAATCTTATAGTTCCATTGTTGCTAGACGCCCGAACCGATCAGCAGTAGACTCTAGCTGGCGGTAGACTCGAGCCAGCATTGCTCCACGTTTTCTCTTAAAACGTCGTGGCTTGTATGTTTATAGTCTTATAGGGACACTGCATCTTATAGTTCGGTTTATAATTCTCTGATATCAATTTGTACTTGTCTAGCCTTTTTTTCGACATCGAACAACCGGAATGTTGATGTTTTGGGGAAGGAAATGAACTTGGAGGGACAACCTGTGTTGTCCAATGTAAACGTCCAGACAGACATGCGACACAATTACTGTCCACTTACGATCTGGAGGACCTATCTGGCTGAGTGAGCGAGCTTAAAGTAGAGTATGATAAGTATTGCAAGACCAAAAGCTGCCATGATTCCCCCAATGACCTACTTGTTCATATCCATCCTCTATGGCATTGCATCCAGCATCTTTTTACGCTTGCCAAAGTTATCATCAACCCCATGCAAGGTAGTGTGGGCACGCAGTAGTTTCTGCCGCTGTTGATTAAGGTCCTGGAACTGGATAATTGACACACCAAGATCTTTCGTCTCCAGCATAGTTCTTCGGCTCTTGTTAATTCTGTCAGTGGACTGATTTGGTCGTTGTCATTGTCATCATCAACCTTTCATTGGATCAGTAGACACCGCGAGTCTGTCAGCCGTGTACGTACTCAAGGGGTTGCTCTCTTGTAGCCTGCCTGGCACATTGGCCGTCGAGATCCTCTTGAGGCCGCTCCTGAGATTTTTGAGGTCAGATATATTCCCGCAACATAGCTAGCAATCCTGACTTCGTGCTTGGCTGCAGGCTCCTCGCCTCCAGGTAAATCTTCCAAAACAGCGGTTCAGCTTCATGTACGCCGGATTGTATATCGGAGAGCCTCTGCGTAGCCCTTGAATACCTTGCTAATGGCTGCTCCCCTCGATCGCCTCCTCCGCACGCCCAAATCCCCTTCTGAATTCCTCCCTGACCTTGAATCGAGGAAAGACGAAATCGACCTTGGTCATGACAGATCACACCTATGATGGTGTTGGGTATGGCATCACCTTTGAAGTTGAAGGAGGAAAGGAAAATTCAAAGGACACTAAGGAAGATGCGCATATGAGTGATGCTGACAAAGAAGCCGAAGATGATGCTCAAAAGGAGAAGCCTTCGGATGATCTTGGTTCAGGTAGAAGTGAGACTAAACAGGGGAATAAATCTGAGACAAACACTAGTGTCAAGGGGACAAAAGATCAAGTGGGAAAACAGCTAACTATCCAATTCGGTACAGTGGACTTTGAGCGTTTCACTAAATCAGAAAAATGCCTCAAGTTAGTCAAACCACGAAAATTGGGGTGACAGAGTAGAGGATGACGAGGACAGTTTACCATCCCCGTTGGCCATGTCTGCTCCTCAACTAAAATTCTTGAATGATGGTACTACTTCAGGTTCTGTTGGAGGGAATACTGCCAAGGCAGAAAATACAGCTTCTGCTACTGCAGCTGTCAACGATTTTGCTACTGCGGAAGTCATCGTGGCTGAGGAACAGGTCGCAGGGTTAGAGAAAAATCAAGTTTTCTCCGCCCTGGCTGAAAACCCGGAGGCGACCTCTCCGGCTGCAGTAGCCTCCTCGCCGATGAAAGAGTTTGCTTCGGTCGTGTCGCAAATGTTCTCGAGGGTGAACGGGTATGCTGTCACTCCTCCTGCAAAACCGAGGTCTCCCGGTGCAGACTCTCTATTGTCGACGCCGCAGTCTGCTTCTACTGTATGTGCACCGGTCCATGATCAGTTCATGGATGTGATGAACTCGCCGACCAGGGACTCAGCCAGTCCTGTCTCGCCATGTACTCCAGGAGGGAGGCCACGCCGAGAGCGGTACATGACATCATCTCCTGCTTCGCCGCGTACTCCAGGAGGGACTGCGCGTCGCGATCACTCACCTGTGCCTACCGGTGGAACCGGTGTGTTCTTGGGGGGCAGGTTTTCTCAAGCAGAGGTGATGGCCTTCGGTGGTATTTCGGAGAAGCAGGCGAACAATGTGCGCTACAGTGCACGCATTCGAGCCCAGCCGAACGCGGATGATACCCAATTGGAGCGTGCCCAGCAGCGGGCCATGGACAAAGAAGTGAACAACGATGCAGGTACTTCAAGCATTACAAAATTTTCAATTGCTTCTATTTCAGATGAAATTATTACGGATAGGGCTGCTAAACTTGGGGTTTCATTAGGAGTCTCTCCAAGCCAAATTAGTAACTCGGTCACAATCATTAAGGAATTAGATTTACAACGCACTCTAACATTTTTAAAAATAAATGAGGATAAGCTAAAACAAGGGGAGCAGACTCTCGGTACAAATATTCTAGACAAGGCAAATATGCTTAGTACTGATTTAGAGGCAGAAGAGCAAAAAGGCTCGGCAGGTCATGAGGACCTAGACATGCCTATTATTAAGTTAAAAAGAACTTACAACAAGAAGAAGATGGATAATTCTAAGGTTCGTCGTAGCATTAGGCTACAGCTGAATGCTAAAAAGAAATGAAAGGTTGTTTTTGGAATAGTGATGGATTCAGAGACACTGCTAAACACTCAGTAGTGAGTGATACCATAAAAGAGAATAAGCTAGACTTTTTGCAGTGATCGAAACTGGTAGGGATAATTTTTCAACACCTTTTTTAAAGAATTTATCGGGTGGACTTGAGTTTTGTTGGTTTTGCCTACCTCCTCAAGGTCGGTCAGGGGGCATATTAGTGGGATTCAATTCTCATTCTCTTCAGGTTAAGGGGGTTTTTCCGGGAGACCGCTGTGTTAAATTCCATATCGTTTCAAAAAGTGATAACTTTGAATGGACTTTAGTAGTGGTGTATGGTGCAGCTCAAGATGCCCAAAAGGGGGAATTCTTGGCTGAGCTAGTACGCATATGTGAAAATGAACAAAGGCCACTCCTAGTAGGTGGAGACTTTAATATTATTCGTCGACAGGACGAGAAGAATAATGATAATTTTAATGCTCGCTGGCCTTTTATTTTTAACGCGATCATCGAGAGTCTAGACCTAAGGGAAATAGATCTCTCTGGTAGACAATATACATGGGCTAATCGCAGGGAGAACCCTACCTACGAAAAACTGGATAGAGTCCTAGTGAGTGTACCTTGGGAACAGAAATTTCCTCTAGTCACGGTAAGAGCCCTCACTAGAGAAGTTTCAGATCATACTCCGTTGCTTATTGACTCAGGTGAACAAGCTCACCTAGGAAATAAGGCCTATTTTTCTTTCGAGTTGTCTTGGTTACGTCAAGAGGGTTTTTCGGAGTTGGTAGCTAGAGAATGGGCTGCAGTTAATCATGGAGATACACCAATGGTAGTTTGGCAGAATAAGATCCGCCATCTACGCGCTTTTCTACGAGGGTGGGCTAGGAACATGAGCAGTGTTTATAAAAATGAGAAGATTAGACTCCTTAATATTATAGACACTTTGGATTTAAAAGCAGAAAATGCACCTCTAAATGCATCCGAAAGGGAAGCTATGAGAGATGCCAACGATAAAGTAGCAAAGCTTAGAAGAGATGAGGAATCGAAGTGGGCGCAAAGAGCTAAAGTAAAGCATGTTCAGGAAGGCGGAAACAATACAAAGTATTTCCACCTCATCGCGAATGGGAAACATAGACGTAAAAAGATTTTCCAGCTCGAACAAGATGAAGGAATTATAGTGGGTCATGAAAACATTAAAAATTACATCACGGCATATTATAGGGGGCTCTTTGGGTCTCCGGCTGAAAACTTTTTCTCTTTAGTAGAGACAAACACACAAGATATTCCTCAGATTTCAGCTGAAGAAAACACTATCCTTACAGCCGACTTCACAGAGAAGGAGGTGTACGAAGCAATAATGCAAATGAAAAAGAATAAAGCTCCAGGACCAGACGGTTTTCCTGCTGAGTTCTACCAAACTTTTTGGGAGCTTATCAAATCTGATTTAATGAAACTGTTTGCGAAATTCCAACAAGGGGATTTAGCACTGTTTCATTTAAACTACGGAAACATAGTTTTGCTTCCAAAAAAAGAAAATGCCATTCAGATTCAACAATACCGTCCTATTTGTTTGCTTAATGTAAGCTTCAAAATTTTTACCAAAGTCGGGACTAACCGGGTTACAGAGGTAGCTCAAAAGGTAGTAAGTCCCACACAGACGGCTTTCATGCCGGGAAGGCACATCCTAGAGGGGGTGCTGATCCTTCACGAGACCATACATGAGCTTCATAGGAAGAAAATGAATGGTGTCCTCTTAAAAATAGATTTTGAAAAGGCTTATGATAAAGTTCAATGGCCTTTTTTACAACAAGTTTTACGGATGAAAGGTTTTGATCCAAAATGGTGCCATTGGATAGAACAATTTGTTAGCCGTGGGAGTGTTGGTATAAAAGTCAATGAGGACTTAGGTAGATATTTCCAGACTAAGAAAGGGTTGAGACAAGGGGATCCATTATCCCCTATACTCTTCAATATTATAGCGGACATGTTAGCTATTATGATTGCGAGAGCGAAAGAGGATGGTCAAGTGGCTGGACTCATACCTCATTTAGTAGAGGGAGGGGTCTCAATCCTCCAGTATGCCGATGATACAATTATCTTTATGGAGCATGACTTGGAGAAAGCTCTGAATATGAAACTTATACTATGCATTTTCGAGCAACTTTCAGGTTTAAAAATAAATTTTCATAAGAGTGAGCTGTTTTGTTTTGGGCAAGCAAAAGAGGTAGAAGATCAGTATCGAAATCTCTTTGCTTGTGCCTCGGGATCATACCCGTTCAGATATTTGGGTATTCCGATACACTTTAGAAAGCTAAAAAATGGCGAGTGGAAACTGGTAGAGGACCGTTTTGAGAGGAAGCTCGCTAGTTGGGCAGGCAAACTTCTTTCTTATGGAGACCGCCTCATCCTAATCAATTCGGTCTTAACGAGCTTACCCATGTTCATGCTCTCTTTCTTTGAAATACCAAAAGGGGTACGGAAAAGATTGGACTTTTTTCGTTCAAGATTTTTTTGGCAAAGTGATGGACATAAACGTAAGTATAGACTTACTAAATGGAACATTATTTGTAGACCAAAGGATCAGGGTGGCCTCGGGGTAGAAGTTCTGGAGTTAAAGAACAAAAGTCTTCTATGCAAATGGCTTTTCAAAATTTTAAACGAGAATGGGGTGTGGCATGAGTTAATCCAAAACAAGTACCTACATTCAAAGTCTTTGTCACAAGTTACGGCAAAACCTTTTGACTCTCCTTTTTGGAAGGGTCTTATGAAAGTTAAAGAGGATTTTTTCAAGAGAGGCTCTTTCAATATTGGTAATGGAGAGAGTGCCCGGTTTTGGGAGGATGTTTGGTTAGGAACCAGTCCTTTAGCTGAACAATATCCATCCTTGTACAATATAGCTCAACGAAAACAAGTTTCAGTAGCTAATGCATTGTCACAAGCGCCACCACTAAACATAGGTTTTAGGAGGGCTTTAACCGGGGATAGATTGATTTCATGGCTTCATTTAGTTAATCGACTGATGGATGTTCAGCTTTCCACTCAGCCTGATACTTTTAAATGGAATTTGACTAAATCTAGAAAGTTTACTGTCAAATCTCTTTATCTAGATTTAATGAATGGCCATACACGATATCTAAGAAAATACATTTGGAAAATGAAAGTGCCACTAAAAATTAAGATTTTTATGTGGTTTCTTCACAGGAAAGTACTTCTCACCAAGGAGAACCTAGTGAAACGTAACTGGAATGGTTGTAAAAAATGCTGTTTTTGTGACCAAGATGAAACAATAGAGCATTTATTTATAACATGTCCTTTTGCCAAAATGGTTTGGCGTATTGTTCATATGGCCTTAAACTTAACACCTCCTAGTAATATTTCACACTTGTTTGGGAATTGGTTGCGGGGTGTCTCCAAGCAGGATAAAGTACCGATCCGAGTTGGAGTATGCGCTTTACTTTGGGCCATATGGAACATAAGAAATGATTATATTTTTAACAGTGCAAAATCTTGTTCATTTATGCAGGTTATACCAATGGCTACGCATTGGATCCGTATGTGGTCTTACCTACAATCAACGGAGAAGCGTCCCGCGATGGTTTCTGGGTGCAACCGACTGGATATGGTTGCACGGGACTTGTACACCCAGTTCAGCTGGCGTTCTGATTTTAGGATAACATGTTGATGCAGCGTCATTCATGTTCTTCTTTTCTGTTTAGATGGCTCATTCATGTTTCGACTTTGTGTGATCCTTGAACTTTTGTAATGAATGATTCTTAATAAATGAATAAAAGCCGCATGCATCATTTCGATGCAGAGGCTGGGGCTTCCCCTTTTCTAAAAAAAGATTGCGGCAGCGTGCTGATTTGATCTCGTCTCCTCGATCTCACCAGTATATGTAGCGGACCAGGGTGTGGGAGCTAGGAAACGCGCCCGGTACGAAAGCCCACACCTGATCGACCTCGAGTTGTTTACTTCGTCGAGATCCCAAACCGACGTGGAGACGTAGGATGTAGAGAACTTGACGATCCATGGCCGTGTTCACCTTTTCCGGTCGGGTCGGATCACCTCGACGAACCTGGAAGGTGACGGAATTTCCATTGAAATCGAAGCGGACTGGCCGCCAATGAGAGAGAAGCCTGGAACTGGAGTACGGGGCTTGTCGGCGGAGGAGGACCATCTTCTCGTGGGATCTGATGAGCGCGAGCTACAGGTGCACGGCGGTGGCGTCGGCGCCGAGAACGAACGCATCAGCGCTGAACCTCTCCACCGACTACTCCCGTTACGTGCTGATCACGATCATGCTAGCCGTCCCGAACGCCCCGATTCCCGCCGGATCATGCCAGCAATTTCCACGTATGGGATCAAGAGAGAAAACAGATCGACAGAAACAAACACAACGGAGAGCGAGAAAGGAGCGTCCTGCGGGTTTTGTAGAGTCGAGCAGATTGGACTTGTGGACGGTCACGGCACGCGCATGGTATTACAGGAAACAACGTGGAGAAGTGGGACGACGTACGAAACGAAAATTGACGGACGGAAAAACGGACGAAATTTTGGAGGAAGAAACCTTATTGCTTTTATTATTAGGTATAGATATATATATATATAGATATAGATATAGATTTTAACTTATGGGTGGCAGTGGTGGGTAAATATGTGATTTGGTGGGAGGGTAAAATCGGCAAAAAAAATGACGTACCACAAGAAACCTTAATGCTTTTATTATTAGGTATAGACTAGAAAAAGTGCCCGTGCGTTGCACCGGGGGAAGACTGTTCTTTCCTAAGGGCGTGCTTGGATTGCCATGGACCTCGGAACATCCGTAAGTTTCTTATAACATTTGTCGTTTTCCACCAGGAGGAAATAAACAGTGAACCAACCCGAACCTAAGTAGAAAACAACGGAACCCTAGTGCTCCTCGTGTGTCGGCTGGTCGGGCACGCAAAGCCTGGAAATCACGAGTTCCACCTCGTCCTCGGAAATCATGAGCTTCTCCTCATCCTTGGAATGCCTCCCCGGTGTTCCATGTCGTCGGTTCAAGGTCCGTGGCTCCGGATTTAGTAAAAAGGTGACAATGGTATGCTCGTCATGGACCCTAAGCGGCTTCGCTCTTCACGTCCTACCAGGCAATGTCATTGTCAATCTGGGGAAATCCATGAGAACCACAACAATCTCATGTTATCCATCAGAACCTCAACAATCTCATGTTCTCTTTCAGCACATCCCATAAAAACAAGAGCTTCAAAATTGGAGAATTGCAGAGATTTTCAAATTCAGTAGTCCATATAGAGATGGTATAGTACCTCCCCAAAAATTAAAGCAAACTGTTTGGTACGTCCTTCCGTCAATCTCAATCAACAACATGCCCGCTTACCTGATACTCTGTATCCAGAGTTTCAACTGACAATATATGACATATTTTGTTGTTGGCATGACTACATAAGTGGACCTGGATTTTCAACAAAAGAATAGAGCTGCATGAATCATCATCATTGATTTATGTTAATTAGAGGGCTCATCCTAAGATCAGGATCTGATCATGCCAAGATGTCAGGGTACCCACCGTAGCGGTACCTGACCAGCAAGCACAAGTCGAAGCAGAGGACGAGTCGATGGTTAACAAGCAAAGGCCAACCCGGACCGTGAAGCCCAATCCCAAGTACCACGGCCCGGCTTGGCAGCGCTGACTACTAAAGACACGAGCCCAACACCAAGGAAGACATCCTAGTTGGATCACGACGGACGGCTCTCTCCTCGATCCCCTTCTCTCTCTCGAACCCTGTCCCCTGCTTCTCATGTTCCTCCTTCCTTGCTCTGTTCTTCCCCAATCCCTTGCTGAAACCCTTGTATCCAGATCATTGTATCGTTAATCAGTTCGAATCCTAGAAGTACCCTTACATTTGGTATCAGAGCCAGCATCGCCATGCCCACCTGGGGGGCTTCCCAGGGGGATGGGATGTGAGGACCCCTCTGTAGGCCGGTGGAAGCTGCTCACTTTAGTCCCACCTCGCTTAGGGGAGGAGGCCACACCCACCTTATAAGGAAGAGATTTCTCCTCCTATCAGTCCGGGCTTTTGGGATGGAATGGGCTCTACTCTTGTAGTTGGGATGTGTGCGCATAAACGTCTGAAACTAGACCGAGTGCTGGGCTAAATCTGAGTGGACGCTAACATTTGGTATCAGAGCCATCCCATCACCCTTCCCCAAATTTTTTTCCATCGATTTTTGGAGTATATCATCGGCAGAAGCAAATTCGAGAGGAACGTGAAGCAACCATGGGCGCGGAGGACATCTCCAAAGCGGAGCTCTTCAATCAGCCGAAGGGGCTCCTCGTGGCTGCCGAGGATCGGCAGGCGGCCCGATCTGACAGGATCGACACTCGGTTGGACGAGATCGCCAACGACCTCAGTCCGCCATCAACTCGCTCCAGCAGCAGGCGGCGGGCAAGGCGCCGCTCCCCGATCCACCTGGATTTTCCACCACCACCGTCTCACCGGCTAAGGAGGAGCTCGGCCCCGGCTGGGCCATGGACGACCTCTCCGTCAACGCAGCGCCGTCGGTCATCGTCGAGGATGGCTCCGAGATCGTCCTTCCTGCTTCCACCGACTTCATCACCACAGCGCCCACGACCTGCTCGATGGAAGGCCTGGTTCGTGACACCACCGAGTCGAGGTCAGCAACGGCCCCAACGACGGCGCCTACGGTGCACACGGCCACCGCCGATATCGTCCCCGTGCTTGCTGCACCTGCAGGAACCGACGGCACCCTCGACGGTCAAGCCATCAGTGGCGTTCCGTCGACGCCCAACACCTGTTCGACGGTTTGCCTGCCCCGACACCCAGTGGCAGTGCCTGTACTGGTTGCGTCCCCGATACTGGCTCCGCCCGAGTGCGCCCTCGACACCAACACCCTTGTTGCAGCGGTGCCCCTGGCCACAATGGGCGAGTTCCCAGCAATTCGTGCGCCTACGGCATTCACACCTATGATTCAGATGCAACAGCTCTACGGCGACAGTGAGCTCGTCAGGCCGAGGTCAAGTCAGTGCGTCACAAACAAGGTCCCGTTACATCGTCCCATGCCCTGGCCTTCCTTACTGGATATTCAGCCCAATGGAGATGACACACGGCCCTTGCCATGGCCGTCGTTCAGGGAGGATTATAACTGCGAGGCTCCAAGCGTGACCATCCTGAAGCCATCTCAGTGGTGCAGTTCTGACAGTTTCCGTGCAGAAAGTCATGCTGCTCTTGAGTTCCAAATCCTAGAATTCTATGTGGAAGGTGTGAATATTGCAGCCTTGAGTTATGAGCCTGACCATTATTGTGGTAGCTATGAACTGGAGGAATCAGTGGTTCTGAACGTACTGAGGAGTTCTTCAAATTATGTCCTATGTGATGAATGGCTACTGCAACCTTGGGATTCTGGACAACAAGATGTCCCTTATGATCAGTTTTCTGTTGAGTCAAGGCCCTGGCCATGGCCATCGTTTGGGGAGATTGGCTGGAGTCAGATGAATCGAGTGGTCACTTCTGCTAGTAGATGCTCGCATTGGCTCGTTTCTTGTATATGTGATGGTCCTGCAATGAGTTCTCCATTCACTGTTGTATGTGCTGAATGGGTACTTCCCCCATGGGATTCTGGACAACAATCTACTGCCTCATATGATCAGTTCTCTGGTGCAAATTGGTATGCTTCTTGCTGGGCTGGTTATATTTTCGCTGGAGTTCTTATACAAGGCGTGATCAAAGTTTCAGTCCTGATGTTATGCTGGGGTAGTGCTCCACCTAGTTTTCTGATGGAAAATTTCAGTGCTAAGGGCATTGGCAGTGCTGAAAGCAGTGGTAGTTTTGTCGTCCCATCGGCCGTGGAGACAATTTGGTTTTGCAACGGCACCAAGGGGTACGCCTTGTACGTTCTGTCCAACAAGTTGTTGCATCATGACGAGGTTCAGCAGCAACCGTGCCTTCATTATTGGTGCATAGCTCTATCACTAGTTGAAGAATTATTTATCTTGGCCGTTCCAATCATAAGGTCATGCATCCTTGTTCTTTCATTGAGTAATATGCTGGCTCAATTGCATCTTCAGAAACAGACCATATTGACTCACCTAGCTGCTGCTTATATCATTGTACCATGGGATCCGGGACAGCAAGTAGTTCTCTCTGACTTCACCATTACCATAGTTTCATGTTCCCAAGCTATTCATGATATTTGTCTCAAGAAGCTGATGTTGCAGAGTTTATATTTTGATCATAGCTTGCTTACACATCACAAGCCACGACCAGCAGCTCGAGTATTCAGAGTTCAGTCTTCTTTGCAAATTGGTATTACTCATCTTGCAGTTCACAGTAATTGTCCTGCTGACCGTCAGCTTGGTCTGGGAACAAATACCTCATGGTATTCTGCTTGCAAGTACTGTACGATGGTTGTGAATAACAGTTCTTTCACCAACCTGAAAATGTTGCGACAGTCGGATGACATACACCTTCAACTGTGACCAATGCACAAATTTCCTTGTGGGAACGAGTTAATTTCCAGGGCTGGCATCTTTTCTCAGGTGATATTGACAGCTGATTGTTATTGGTGTAACTTCGTGAAGGATCAGTGGCTCCATTTTTTGTTGTGTGATATACCAGCAGCTGATTCATCTTGCTTGACCCTTTGTGAGGTGTTGCTACTGCACCAGGAGGACATGATTCACTGGCAGATTGCGTGGCAACCTTGTGCTCATGCTTGTCTCATTAGGATTGAGCTGTCACCTACACATAATGAGTGCCGCTGCTTCTTATGCGAGTACCAGGGAAGGACTGCACTGCTCTTGTTTCTGGAGTTTGATCGACAAGCAGTTTATCAAGGAGGGAGGCATACATTGAACTCTGTTATTTGTTACCTCCTCATTGACACCGACATTGACTTCCTCGACTATATGGACTCCAATGGCCTCAAGGTACTACAAGTTCTGGGGGACCCTAATGTGTGTGATGTTGCACTTTCTGCTGCATTCCAAGAAGTTCAACTTCACATTCCTTGGGACCCCGGCGGCTCAGAGATTCTCTGCTCTACGACTACGGCTTGGGGTCAAGCCGTGTTTCAAGGAGGGAGGGGTGTCAGGGTACCCACCGTAGCGGTACCTGACCAGCAAGCACAAGTCGAAGCAGAGGACGAGTCGATGGTTAACAAGCAAAGGCCAACCCGGACCGTGAAGCCCAATCCCAAGTACCACGGCCCGGCTTGGCAGCGCTGACTACTAAAGACACGAGCCCAACACCAAGGAAGACATCCTAGTTGGATCACGACGGACGGCTCTCTCCTCGATCCCCTTCTCTCTCTCGAACCCTGTCCCCTGCTTCTCATGTTCCTCCTTCCTTGCTCTGTTCTTCCCCAATCCCTTGCTGAAACCCTTGTATCCAGATCATTGTATCGTTAATCAGTTCGAATCCTAGAAGTACCCTTACACAAGAGTTCTGCTATCAGATGGTGACTTCCTTTGCACCGGAGGTACTATTATTTTCGTCATCACCCCATAACAGATAAATTTGTCAAATTCAGTCAACAAAGCATTTTCATTAGATATAAACTAATACTTTCCAGCAGGAACACACAATAGTTGAAAATAGAGCAAACCATGACGGGAATATACATCCACAAAGGTGTCTCTAGCTTTTTTTTTGTCAGATATTGCAGGCAAACTCGAACAATGTGAAGCCAACGAACAGAAGTACACGCTCAAGCTCCATCAGGGAGAAGGAAAGGATGTGTAGATTAAGTACGAGAGTTATTTTTCAGAATAAAGATTGCATGCAAACCCATTACGGGCAGGAACGCCCATCTCACGCCCTTCTCTCCCATTCTCGCTCAGTCACTAGCATATGCGGCCCAAATCCTTGACCGCCAGCCCCAAAATCGACGAACAATGCTGCTCTGCTAGTCCCGACGATGCCACGGCAAGGAAGCAAGAGCAGCCCACGGAATTGCATCGGAGAAAATCCTCGCCACGGTGACCCGCGCGACATCCCAGATCTCAGTTCTCCTGCTCTGCTAGTCCGCGGCACAGCACCCACAGGAGCTCGCCGACCCGTACGCGTTGCAGGGGTGGGACTCTCACGAGCGAACTTTGGCAGATTCAGGGCGACGCTCCGCGATGAGCTCCGCTGCCAGCGACGACACCGTCCACACGCTCTACCTCCTCCAAGTCCGTATCCGCGGGTCACCTCGATGCAGGTCAGATCCAGCGACTGGGATCTCGCTGGCGGGAGGGATTTGCGAGGGATCAGGCCAGGGAGACAAAGGGGATTTGTGAGGGATCGAGGTGGGCGTTTGTTTCCGTGAAGGGACGGAGAAGCGCCACCGCTCGCGCGCAGGGGATGAGGACTGCGCTGCCGGCCGCGCGATGCAGGGGATGGGATGCTTTGACGGAGGGAGGGAGTCGAGCGAGACGAGACATGAGTCTGATCGTTTTGTTCAGTTAGCGGTGGCAATAGCCGTAAATATCTGAAACGAAACGGTACGATGACATGAGTGCATAATATGTGAATTGGTGGGAGGGTAAACCGGAAAATAAAATGACGTACGAGAAGAAGTCTTAACGCTTTTATTATTAGGTATAGATTATTATTATTATATTATATTATTATAGATATAGACTAGTACACGTGCACGTGCAACGCACGTCTCTATAAAATTTTCACAATAGAAAATTGTGTGGCTTATATACTAGTACACGTGCACGTTGCACGTGCAACGCACGTCTCTATAAAATTTTCACAATAGAAAATTGTGTGGCTTAGTCAAAATAAATCTAAATTTAGAACCTGTGCCCCAATTTGATTGCTTTGTTGTCTTGCCAAACCGATTGATGAACGTAAAATCGGTTGCCGTGCATAAGAAGACGATAAGTAGCCTTTAGACATGATACATATTGAAACAAATTATTGGAGAATAAATAAATAAATTTTCACGGTCAGATCTCTATTGCAAGACCTTTGGAGACATTCAATTACCTATTGTAAAAATATCTTTGCCTTGCACCCATTGTAAAAAGATATATCCTTGAACTTCTAAAATTGACAAAGAGTTGAACATATTCAGATCGCGCGAGTGCAAGCTTCAGATTCATAGTGAATGTAAACGTGATCCTCTTACTGAAAGTCGTTTGGTATGCTTCTGTACAATGTGACAAACACGTCAAAAACAAAACTGAAGAATTCTTTTGATAAGCTACAGACTTACTGATTGATGGACTTTAACTATCTCATTAATCTTTCGATCCAATTAAACCGGCATTTGGAACTTACGCACGACCGACCGCCTGGAGGCGCGACGCTCAAGCCGGATGTACTTGCAGCCCTCGGCAAGAGGGCAAGTGGAGCTGGACATCAGCCAGACGTCGATGCAGGCGGCGTGGAAGCCGTGGCATTGCGCCAGGTGCACGTCGGCGGTAAGCTCTGTCCCGCAGGTGCCCTTGAGGTACCCGACCGCCTGCGACAGGTACGCCGTGCAGTTGGCCGCGCCGAGGTCGTCAGGAACTGCGACACGCTCTGCACGCTTCCCGAGTTGCTCACCACGCGTACCCGTTGCCACGCCCTGCAGCGCGCCCAACACAGCCTGGTCGGCCAACAATTTGAACTTGACGGAAGCCATTGTACACGCAGATCGCCGTGGAAGAATCTCACACGAACTGATGATCTCCTACATCACGCGGAGTGGCCGCCGGGCGTGGCACGCGCAGGCCGGTGACCGGCGCCCGTGCCCACCCCGTCGTGCCCCGTCCCCACAGGCAGGAAACCGTCGTCGTTGCTCCCAACATACGGAGCGACGGCCGGCGGCGCACCTTCCTGCAGCTCCACGTCGCGAGCCCGGCGCTGGGATGGAAAGACGCCGGAGCCTCCGGGGGCCTGGCCATCTTCCTCCTGGCCGTGTGCGCCGCGCAGACGGGGCTTGTCCAGAAGACCGCGAGCACCATCTGACGAACTACACGGCTCCACGCCTCCACGGTGCTGTCCGGCCGGCCGGAAACGGCGAGCTCGCACAAGCATGGCCTTAGCCGCCGCCGCGCTACACGTCTGGGAGAGGAGAAACTGATGAACGAACAGGCACGGTGGCAATTTGTTAGTATTATGTGATTTGGTAGGAAGGTAAAACGGGAAAATCGGACATTGTTGAGTTGTTAAACATTGGAGCGATCTGGAGCATCGATCAGATATTTGAACGATACATATTTAAAGTATCACAACATGTTTGCTCTTTTAATAATAGTATAGATATGTAGATCTATAGGTGTAAGCTGGGATACGCTTTCTTTATTTATGAGATCTGTTGATTGTAGCGGTGTTGTATCTCAGTATTACTTTAGTTGTGCTTTTCTCACCTGATGATTTCGTCTGATATGTCGAGTCTTTAATTGTATTTGTAATAATATTACATCAGTTGATCTATCTCCTAATTCGTGCCTTAAGCAAGTGGTTGCGTACTTGCGTCTATAGTGAAATTTTGGCTGGCGAGACACTAATACAGTATATGTGTTGCAAAGAGGGCGTTCGTAACGTTTTTCAGAGTGGCTCCAAACCAAACACCACTTTAACTCCTGACCACGAAAAAACAATATCCTGAGCTATTTCCAGGCGTCCAGATCTCAAACCAAACAAGCCCTCCGAATTTCTGCGCACGGAATGTTTATATCAACAGAAGCATAGTAATCTTCCGCTGAAATGTGACAACGAAAGAAGCTACTCAGGGTCAAACGCTCCACTCTAAGCAGTGAAAATAGCAACGCGGGGAAAATGTGAGAAAACAAATTCCTATAGTGGAGCCTAGGGTCCTTCTCAGATGTATGTGTGATCAGTAGCGGATGATGTCGCTTAAGATGCTGAAGAAATGGTTGAGGTCAATCTTCTCCTCTCCGGAATAAATGGCTTCCGCGCTTCCCCCTGATGGCCCCTGCGCAGCCATCTCGACAAGCGTGTACAGCTTCTTGATCGGCATCTGCAATTGTCGGTAGGATTGTAACAATATGAGCAAAGAAGGTTTTGGTTTTCAAGAGGGAAAATAAGAGAATATTAGAATGAAAGCTTACGTCGTCCAGCGCCTCTGCTGCAGAATCAATCTCTGATTCATCGAACACGTTAAGATGTCGCAACACCTGCAGAGAAGCCATATAAGGTTGATAGAGTAAAATTCCAAAGAGTGTCAAAGCCACATTGTATATATTACAGAACAGTACAGCAATCATCTACTGTTCATAAATATGCAAATATGAAGATTTCTGCCAGTGCCAGTGTGATGAAACGACTCTGGTATCTTGTATTTATCCATCCCTAAACATATGTCTTACAGTAGCAGGTATCTACTGTTCATAAATATGCAAATTTGAAAAGCGCGGTCCAATGACTCGATGTTTACATTTCTGGCTTTCTTGCAGCAGTGGCACCCGTTGTCTAAGCAGCGGGACAGGGGGCAGCTGGACGACATGCTCGCTAGACTTGTGGCGACCGCTCGGCACATCTCCTCTACTACTTCCAGCTAGCGCCAGAGGGGATTAGTTTTTGTTCTCGCTCTCTCTCTCTCCCTCCCCCCCCCCTGATGTATCTCTCTCATCGCCCCCTTCCTCCCCCCCCCCCCCCCCCCACCTCCCTTTCTTGCTCCTTCCCCCTTGGGCTTACTTGTGCTGCTGCCCCAGCGTGCGGTTTCTTTTACCGCCCTTGTGTTGGTGAACTTTGTATGGACTTGCTTGGCATGTTGCTTTATTTATAAAGCGGGGCGAAAGCCTGTTTCGAGGATCTTACCTTTGCGGCATCCTCCTTTTTGAGTTTGGGGACATGGTAGGTCACTGAGAACACATCACACATACCAACGGATTCTAGAAATCCTACCTCACTTGTTGTTCCAATAACAAGCAAGTTTTTGCCCTGCAAAACATAAGAGAGATATGCGAGTCAAAGACAGAAGTCAAGTCAAAGCTGTTTTTGCAGACAAAATAATCAAGGGTATATTAAAAGAAAAAATGTGATGCGCAAACCTTAGGAGGAACCCTCTTGAGGAGGACCATAAGAGTTTGTGAGATCAAATTTGAAAAGCGCGGTCCAATGGCAACATACTCCAGTAACCTAAGTGATCATACAGGAATATCAAAGAATACTTTTAATCAAACTGAAAGGATACATGGCAGCAAACTTTTGCAGTTTTGAGATTCTAGTACCTTTCGATGTCGTCAAGAATTATGATGCTTAACTGAGATTTGTAAGCATCCTCGAAAACCTGTACCATCACAATAAAATACACTACCTCAATACAATTATGTGAAAGCATACAGGAATCAATCTGCATAGCTAGAAAAGGAGTGCGCAAGATCAATAAACAGGATACACAATCCAACTAGACTTTTACATATATTAACTAACAACTATCAAATGCTTTATATCAAGAACATCCCTGACCTTGCAAATCTGTGCACACTTGCTGCTTTCACTGAACCCGATCATTGTCTCTGCTGATATCTATAGTAAGAACCACAATTAGAGATGTGTGGCCCTGTAATTAACAATAGAGCATGGAGGGAACCAGATGTAAAGGAACTTACAATTTTGACATAAGCAAAATCACTGTCAATGCCAACAGTAGCTGACAAAGCCGATTTACCACTGAAAAGCAATTAAGGTGAAATAAGGTTCTAGCAATATTTTCACAAACAAAGACGTGTTTTGGAGACTTTACCTTCCAGCAGGACCTTCTAAGAGACAGGTCACAAGTGGGCTACCTTTGCTAACTTTAACTTGCTCCACAAGAAGCATAGCTCTCTGGAAAATGTGCTTATGTGCCTTGCCACAGTCAACAATACCACGTAACCTGTATACCGAATTACATAAAGGGACGTTAAAAATGCAGTAGAAATGAGGCATAATGAAGAGTGATTACGATATACACAAGGGTAAGGAATTTTAGAATCCTATATGTGTTGACCATGTCCTCCAAATAATATATTCTTATATGGCCAACAAAGCTACAATCATGTGGTTTGTTTCGGTCAATATGAAATCATGTATGGCTGATAAGCTACAAGTATGTGCTTTGTTTTTGTCATATCAACATTTACTTTTAGGAAAAATTATTTTTCCTGTTACGCTCGCTAATAAATGTAGAACGTCGAGTCCATGAACTGTTTCTTAAGGGAGAAGAGTGATAATTCCCATAGGCCATAACCAATGTTGCCCCATAATATTTACAGAAAAAATTCCAAAACACCCATAATGAGAATCGTGTAGCAAGAACCGGACCCAGGAATACCCAAAGAAGAAACTAATCGTCTCAGTCTGAAATTTGTGCTGATAGGAATCATTTTGTTAAATTAATGTTAATATTCAAGATATTAGAAGACGCACCTGCATCTTTCAAGATCATCAGTCGAAGCACCAAATGCAGGAGTAATTTCATGAAGTCCGTTCACAAAATCTTCCATAGTAACCTTAATGCTTTCCTCATCCAAAGGTTTAGTAAGGTCATCCATACTTATCTGCCGGTTCAATGCAAATGAAACTGCACTTTTGACAACACCTTCCAACTCTGCTCCACTGTAATTTTTTGTCCGTGCAGCTTCATTCAGAAGATCATGTATCATTTGGATGTAATTTTGACAAGAATCAATCATGCATAATAAAAACTATCATAATGAATAACTTCCCTGTTTCCCACAAAACCCTACTTAGTCATACTGAAATGTCGGACTGCCAAAAAAATGGCATTGAATGTTAAAGGAACCGTCATTATTTGCTAACGGTACCCACTTTTTTAAGAGAAAAATCCAGATCTTTGAAGTATGGATAATGGCACTAGCATGATGAAGTTAACTAATAAACTAATCGCTCAATGATATAAATATTTTAAGAAAACATTTGCTATAATAACAAAATGCCACAAACAATATTAATTCGCAAAGAGCATACCAAGCTCTTGAAGATTAACATCTGGAGAAAGAAAGGAGCTCTCTTTCATCTTGCTTGTATGAATTTGAAGAATTTGCAAACGGCCATTCTCGTCAGGCAGGTTAATTTCAATGTGAACTTCCAGTCGTCCTGGTCTGCAACAGATGTAACGAAGGGCAATGAACATACACAAATAGTATAGAACTGAACTAGCAAAGAGAATATGGTGGAGTCATCTATCTGGACAGTCCCTCGACTGACTAGGGCATGTATGGTTTGCAGCTAACTTTACAGCTAAAAGTTGGCCAACAAGTGTGGCAAGATTTGGCAATAAGTTGAGTCTATCACCCATGGACCACATAGACAATAAGGTATGGCAAGTCACAGCTATGGCAAAAACTAAACACACAGGTAGAAATATTTGGCATGCCTAAACCTTAGAAGTGGCAAACTGTGGCTGGGAACCAAACAACCCCTAAGAAGCTTCTCTTTGTGAATTGCCCAATTGCATGCACCATTGGGAGTGATGTACTAGATGCATGTCTAACGTGATAGTTCCGACATTCAAAGGCTCTCATATATTTTAGAGAATTCAGTCTGAATGCATTTATAATGGCAGATTTGCTAGATCAGTTTGTCTCGTCAGGAAACTCATTTGTTTTCGTACCGCATATTTGGAGCTACTAATGACAGATTTGCTAGATCAGTTTGTGTAGTCAGGAAACTCATTTGCTTTAGTACCACAGATTTGGAGTTTGGAGCTACTAATGACACATTTTAGATCAGTTTGTTTTGTCAGGCAACATGGGTCAGAGCATACCTCAACAAAGCTTCGTCAAGCAAATCCTTACGATTGGTCATTCCAATAAGCAACACATTGTTCAATGACTCAACACCATCTATCTATAAAGTTGACAGTTTCGTCCATAACTCAGTAACATATAAGCAAAGAACATAAAGTTAACTTCAGGTTTTAGGAAAATGTACCTTTGTAAGAAGCTGGTTTACAATGCTATCATGTACGCCTGTGCCATCTCTGCTAGACCCTCGAGACTGCACAGCCAGAGTTTCATTAATGCAGGCAAGGTTGGGTACTATTTTGAATCAAACTGAAGCGACGTTGTCCATGATGTAATCATATGGTATACAAAGGATGAAAGCATATCATAAGTTTCATGTAAACCAAATGGAATCTTCTTCTTTTGGAGAACCAGATCAAATGGTGTATGGTAGGAGTATCTTCTTTTTTGGATAACAGAACCAAATGGTTTTTTTTTTTTGGCAAAAGAAACCAAATGTTATATGATAGAAGTATCTTCCCTTTTTGGAGGACCAAACCAAATTGTAGACGGTAGGAGTATCTTCTTTTTTGTAGAATAAAATCAAATTGTATATAGAAGAATCTATGCCACATACAAGATATGAGATACTCTATAGCCAGGGCCTAGTACATGATTACCCACTGTTACAGCACACTCTAGAGAGTTATCCATGTTGATCAGAGGCAAAAACACTACTACCCTCTTAAACTCAATTAAAACCGAAGTTGATAAGAATACAGTGAATAGTGATAACTTCAAGCTAATTACTTGTTCGGTCCATTGACAAAGCTTTAGGCAAGTGAGAATATATATGATTGTGAGAATTAAAAATCAATAGAACTCACCTTGCAGATAGCATCAATTTCATCAAAAATGATAACATGGAGCTCACTATTATCACCTGTGTTAAATAGGTGTTACAAAATCAAATGTTGAAGAGGGTTCACCCTACACAGAAATATGATAAGGCTTCTGCTGATGAGATATCGTACCTTGTGCCTTCTGCTCATTTTCAGCATCAAGAAACAAATCTCTCACATTCTTCTCCGTTTCTCCAACAAATTTGCTCAACACTTCGGGTCCATTCACAATCTGAGGTTGGGAGAAGGGATTTAACATCAAGTAAGCATGATGAACAGGTATCTGGCATTATAGTGTTAGCAGAATGCATGTATATAATGGACTATGATAAACACTATAATGTCACCAGTCAGTATTCATAAATGAATTATCATCACACATGACAGCTTCTCAGTATAAAATGGACTATGATACGCAGTTCCTTTACTCAGCTGAATAATTCTAAGGCAACTCCTAAGTACTGGTGTTTATCACAAAACATAGTCCAACCCATGTTTTAGATGTAATATTCACAAATTCTATAGGATAAAGGGTCCTACAAAATTCAAATACATATAAAATGAACTAGATAACAGGCACTACACAAATACTCAGACAACAAAATTATGCTCCATTCCCAATAAGAATATCCATACCTTGGGATCCTTTCCATTCAACAGTTTTCCAATCTGACGGGCCATGAGGGTCTTGCCAGTACCAGGAGGCCCATATAGCAACATACCCTTTACGTGCTTGATGCCCAATCTACAGTATTCAGGTGTTAGTAAAACAGCATATATTACTGCCAGTACAAAGATAAAGAAGCAGGTATGGTACTTACTTGTTAACAACATGAGGAGGAAACACTCTTGAAGCAAATGCCCTACGGAAAATGTCTGTGAATTCATTACTTAACCCACCTATTCCCAATTTTTCCAAGTTAAACTCTTTATGTTTGAAAAGTTTGCTGCTAGTTGCTTCCTTTTGGTTGATGACCTACATCAAGATTAATGGATCTTATTGCGGTGCTTTCACAAGGCCGAACCAAAAATGTTCATCACATAGACTATCAATAGAACAGCTGATGTAATAACAAAGAAGAACCTTAATTCCTGAATTAGGAGCAGGATCAAATATGATGTATGTATCACTTGAAAGAAATCCTCTGTCCAAAGGTGTGGAACTCTCTTGACCCTCTAGCAAAGCTTGATTGACGGTGAATATATAGTTTGTTCCATAAAACTCGAATGGCACTCGTTGCCCAGTCGTCATGACCTGTAAACAACTCCACAGGTCACCATTATGGGCACATAAGTGGAAGCGGTATCCTTGTTAGATTACACAGATTTTCAATCTAATCGCATGTATGAGACATCTTATGAACAATATGACATACATAATCAATTCATATCAGTCAAAGAAATAAAGATAACCTCTACTCACAGACACAATGCAAACTGATTATGCTATACCTGATCCAGAAATTTCTTCCGGAGCTGTTGGGCAAGCAAGACAGCATCCAGCTGCAAAGCCACGTCCATGCATGTCAAACCACATAATAAAGCATTAATGAGACTCTAAAGATAAACAGTCCAGTGTAACTTACATCCTCAGCTCGGTTGGATCTTGCCTTGGAATACTCAAGCTCTAAGGTGAGCAATGCCAGTTTGAAATCATCAGGAGGAGCAAAACTGGACCAAAACATCGTTCAGCGCGATAGTAAGGCAACACAGAATCACAGCAAAGACTGATTTCGGCCGACGGTTGAACATCCTACCTGCTAATGGTGATGGAATCCCCAGCTGAAACCTTTGTCTGTCGACGCTGAATGGCGTTCAAGGCGATGCTTCCAATAGCAACAGCATCGTGGGCAGTAGATATTCATTAAGGATCAAACATGAAAGGATGATGGTATAATTCTGAAGTAAAATCAGCACAGGATATCATTAAAGCTCCATCGGATTCCACATGAAAGCTTATTATACTTGAGACAACATGCTGTGATTTTAACCAAGCAAAGACATCAGAAGAACAGCATCCGAAAGCCACGTTATGGTGATCCCAGTAGAAAAGAGCAGAATTAAACCCCCTATATTAATGATGCGGTGAGTTTGGGCTAAGTGGAATTACAACTGCCTGCCACGCTGAACTCTGAATGGTGGTACTACTGTGGACATCATTTATCCAAATTATTACCAGGTTTAGCAGACGCGGCGTGGACCAGAGGAGCGCAATTTAGCAAATCACACATTGCAATGGCATCAACTAACAGCTACAGAGCAAGTAAGAAATAGCATCGCATTGTTTGTTCCCCACAGATGAATTTCTATGACGCCAAGAGTATAGCAAAATACGAGCATCACGAAAACGGGATCACCACGGAAACGAGATCAGGCCGCTCCACCACCCAACTACACACTCGGGGATTTCGAACTGAACGACGAACGGATCAGATCAGCGCGCCGGGCCACCTCACTTTTTCAGAGAGAGAGAGAGAGAGAGAGAG
This sequence comes from Poa pratensis, assembly GCA_947311845.1. Lineage (NCBI taxonomy): Eukaryota > Viridiplantae > Streptophyta > Magnoliopsida > Poales > Poaceae > Poa > Poa pratensis. The sequence continues at coordinate 38,633,987 of CAMZMU010000038.1, forward strand.
ATCTCATAAGGCGATTTCAGGGGCGAGATCGCGGGAAGGAATAACGAGGCAAAAGGATATCGCAGGGCGAAGACGAGGACGTCGCCGACGATGGCGAGGGCGTTGGGGAAGCGGCGGATGTCGGCGGTGGAGACGTAGGCGCAGTTGGTGAGGGCCAGCTCCTGGCTGGGCGTGCTGACCACCGCCATGGTGGCGGTGGTGCCGGCGCCACGGCCCTGGTAGCCCCTCGACGCCATGGCCGCGCCGCAGAGGTAGAGAGAGAGATCTCGCGGGGAGGAAGAGGGGGGGCTTCGTTGGTGGAAGGGAACCGTGCGATACGGCGATGCACGCTGGCTGCTCAAGAAACAGGCGAGGCGAGGAGGTGGAAACTTACTTCTCCGGTCTCGGCTTGTTTTGTTTTCAGGCGTTGCTTCGGTCTGAAGGCACTCGTGTACACGATCTATTGGTCACGCTGGACGAGAAGACAGCGTCGTATCGTAGACATCCACTTGAATTAACAGCTGTTACAGTGATGTATCCGAGCCGTATTCTTCGAATTAAACACGATTGCAACTATGTTTGCTCTAATTAAATCAACAAAATTGCTAGCATGTCCAGATGTCAGACTGTTTAACTGGAGTTAATTCCCACACAATACCACGAAAATTTCATGCGAGTTTTACAACAATGTGTTTGTAACAAAATTTCCTCACATCGTTGTACACAAAGGTATACGTCCCAAGAGCACAGCTACAAGTACAATCCTTCCTCCCGACAAAAATGAAAAACTCCTGCCCTTCCACAAGAGGCTTCAGCTGGTTTCGTCGTCAAAAAATAATACTCCCATGTAACGAAGATCCAAGCATATACGGTGGCATCCCGAGTACCGCAGCCACAACCCATGTAACGAAGATCCAAGGAAGAGTCCACAATGGTTGGGAGATAAACCTCAGCTGCTGGTGATCATGTTGGTGCTATACCATCCACTGCATCAACGCATCAAAGACCCGCATCAGTTTCGGTTTTCAAAGCTTGACAACACATTCATTCATAGATTGCGTTTTTGACAACTGCAGAACGTAAAGATTGGCAGAATACTCACAAAGACGGTACATGCCAACAACTATGGCCTACTTTGCCCCAGCAGCGCACAGATACTTGAGCAAGTACTCGTTGGAGGAGCAAGTGTCCGCCAAATCCTGATGTATTTTTGTTATAGACTTCTGTAATGACTTGAGAGCAGGAAGCAGGGTCCTGGAGTTTTGCTGAATGTGGCTTCCATCAACCTTACAAAGCTCCTGTACACAAAATCTTTATTAGAATAAGATGGAAGTCCGGCGCATCAGCTTCAGTTAAACAAAAATGGGAGAATGGTACCTGAGCCCAGAGAAGGATGAATTCCAGATGGGGACAACTTTCCAGTAGATCAGAAAATGCATCGATCAATCTCTGAATATACTTGAAGGGTAATGATGAACAGACTGCTCGCACATTGGATGGCTCCACAGCAAAAATGCATTTCTTAATCAAGGGGTCTTCGTTTAACCGGAGGCTGAGTAAAAGGGCTCTCTGCTGCTGGTTTTCTGCAAGAGCTTCCTCCACTTTCTGTAGAAACACAAAGAGTGGAAATTCATACAAAATGATCAGCACCATTTTTGAGAAAACAAGTCTCACATGAGAACATCAAGTGAATACCTCTGGAGTAACATCGATGTCAAGATCTGTCGGATCAAAAATAAACGATTCATCGACTGAGTACAACAGAACACCATCAGTGGTCGCTGCAGCGAAAGATCTTCCCGTTGGAGCAAATTTCACACACTTTGTCCGAGCTAAAGGTCTTCCACGATTTGCCATGGATCCAGGTAAACCAAGCCCCAAGTTGCCTCTTGCTTGTCGATCAATTCCATCCTCAACATCACTATCTTCGTCATCAATTAGATCTAGTGGACCAGCATCAGTCATATTTTTCGAGTTCAGGAAATCAAGAACCCCATCCAATGAAAGATTGCGAGTGATCTGGAATCTACGCAACAGCACCTACAGAGATGGTATTGGCAAATACAGAAGAGAATGAATAACTTTCTTTTGCAATGAAGGATATAAAGAATGAATAACTTTTACCCTTAAATGTGGACAAGTGTTACTATCACGTCAATCACTTAAGATAAAGTCACAAGACCCCTAACCGTACACGGCTTGCATGGTATCATGAGGCAAGAAGAGCAACATTCAGGTGTGGGTAAAGTCTTTCAAGTTAAGTTGTGACGCTGCCAGGGGAATATTTATGATCACAAAGTCGGGCAATGCAGACATTCGGCAGCAACTACTAATAGCCAATTTTTTACTGAACTATAGTAATTGACATCACACAATAACGAGATTGTGGAAAATGCAAATACAATATAAACAGAGGCACTCTAAGATAGTTAAAAGAAAAGAAAAATGTGGAACGTGTGTATGCTATAAAGTTGTTTCATCACAAGAAAGATTTCCTGACCTGTTCTCCAATATCGTACATGCATATATATTTGCTGTTTCCTCCAGCAAGAATATAGCTGCCATCAGCAGAATAGCATAGCGTCGTGAAGTACTTCCCTATACTTGTATTAGCTGCAGATCTTCTGTCAGTCATGAGGCGCCCGCCAGAAATATCCCTGCGGCCTTCAATTGTATACATCAACAGGCCATCAAAAGGATCCCAAAAATTGATTAAGCCATCTAGCGTGCTGCACGCAATCTGTCTTCCATCAGGACGATAAGCCAAAGTAAGAACATCATGTGAGTGCTGAAAAGTTTCCACAGCACCCTTGCTTTCAAATACATCCCAAAGACGAACAGTCTTGTCCCACGATGATGAAGCCAAAATAGCCTACAAACAGAAGCTAGTTACTGTTTCTGTGGATTTACAAAAAACATATGGAACCAATAATAGAGCAGATTCAGCAAAAAATCTTGCTTGTACTAATAAAGTATAGCTCTAACTACAGTGAATTGGGATAAAAATAGAGACAAGCATAAACTTACACTGATTGGTGAAAACATTAGACCATGAACTGGTCCTTGGTGGCCACTGAGTACATCCAGCAAACGACCAGTCTTCATTGACCAAACATATATCTGCATGAACAATTTTGATTGTCAGGGAACTAAAAGTGGAGCATAGCTGACAAGAGAATAAAGAGGAAAATGGTTTTTGCGGACACAAACCTCAAACGAATCAAGTGTTCCAGCACATATTACTTCACCACTCTGATCTGCTGTTAAAGAAACAAATTGTCTAGGTGAAGGGGTCGTAAATGTTTTGAAGTTCCGATAACGGAACAAATCCCATGCTCGAATAGTCCCATCAAGGGAGGCACTCAGAAGAGAATGGTTATTGGCCATAAAATGAACTGCAGTAACAGCATTTGTATGCTCGGAAAATGTTATGAAACAGAACCCAGAGGAAGCTGTCCAAACCTGCATCACATCAATTCATGTGTATCAGACTTGCAGTGCAGGATATAGATACTGAACAACATATGATTTTGGACATTGGAAAAAGCTATAGTACTTGTCAATTCTTGTTTTCAGCATACACCAATTTGAGTAGTAGTTCAAAGAGGCAGAGCAAACCGGTTATTTTATTAGATCGCAGTTTATCAGAGTATTGTCAAGCTACTATATAACCCTTGCATACCAGAAGTTGTTCCCCATGGCACTAGCAGAGAGAGAACATACCTTGACTTTGTTATCGTCAGCTCCAGTAGCAATTAACTGAGAATCTGGTGAGTATGCGATGCAGTTGACATCAAAGTAGTGCCCCTGCTGCTTCAAGATGTAGCTCTCTGACCGCCACTCCCACACTAGCAGCTGCCCAAGCTTGGCACATCCGAAAACCAGCCAATTCCCCAAGCTGTTGAAAATAGCAGTAGTGATCTTCTCTCTTGATATTGACAGCAGGTGGAGGCAGACAAAGTCGGGCATCTGGTAGAGCCCAAATACTCCGTTAGAGAAGCCAACCACCACCATGTCAAGATCCCGGTGATAATCACAAGCTGTTAACTTAGCCGGTGACTGCATGAAGAAGCTCTTCTTCTGCAACTCCCACTTTGCCGAATGCAGTGGGGTAGTGCTCCGCTCTTCCGATTCCCCAGAACTCTTCCTCTTCCTGCTCCCACCATCCAATTCCGACTCCTGCTCCGGTGTTCCGGGGGGAGGTGGAGACGTAGTGGCATCATCGCCTTCTACCAATTTCCATGTAAAGATGGCTCCATCCTTTGAAACTGTGTAAACCCCGTGGACTCTGCCAGTCTTCTTATCAGTGGCGAAGAAGGCGCCAACGACAGGTGCGCGGTGGCCGAGGAAGAGGAAAGGCTTGTTCCCGATGCCCCTCTTGACGGGCAGGAGGCGGGCGGTGAGGTCCTTGCAGGAGACGAGGAGGTGCGCGGAGTCAGGGGACCAGTCGAAGGAGGTGACGCCGGCGGCGAAGCCGGGGAAGGTGCGGAGGAGGTGGAAGGGAAAGAACTCCTTGCGGAAGGAGGGCGAGCGCCAGATCTGGACGAGCCTCCCGACGGCGACGGCGATGAGGCCGCCGTCGGGGCTGAAGCGGACGGCGGAGGGGGCTCCTTGAAGGAGATGCGGTGGAGGACGGCGCGGCGGCGGAGGTTGGCGTAGAGCGCGCGGCCCCTGTCGTCGGAGGCGAGGAGGAAGTCGCCCGAGGGGGAGGTGGCGAGGCGGGTGAGGTTGGAGGAGGACTCGAAGGGGAGGGCGAGCGAGGAGGAGGCGGCGAGGTCGGTGGTGGCGACGCGGTTGCCGACGGCCGAGAGGAGGGTGGAGGAGTCCCCCGCGAAGACGGCGTCGCCGCCGCGGTACGGCGCCCCCAGCAGGTTCTGGAAGCGGTAGTTCATGGCGGGAGAGGGGAGGCCGGCGGGCTTGGGGGCTAGGGTTTTGCTTGCGGGAGGAGGAGGATGTGTAGTAGACGAGACGACCACAGGGTTTAGCTCTCTCTGGGTTCCAACTTCTCATGGGCCGAATGGTTCGGCTCGTGTGCGCGTCAGTCTAGCCCAAGTGAGCAACGGGCTCGGATAAGCTTTTGAAATTAAAACGAAACACACGACCAGACGGGACGGCCTTATGTTAAAAAAAACAGACACCTTGAAAAGAAATGCAGATGAGTTCATATTTCCACAATTTTGCGAATGCTAGAAGACAGCGGAATAAAATAAAAAAGCTGAAGAATGACCAGGGAAATTGGCTCGAAGGGACAGCTTATTTGAATCCAATGATCACGATTATTTCTCAGGTTTATTTAGTAAAGAAGTGTACGATACTGATCCGGCTGTGTTGGAGAAGGTTATCCCACGGGTGACTACAGAGATGAATGAGGCACTTATTAAGCCTTACTCGGCTGAGGATGTAAAGAAGGCACTTTTTCTATTGGTGATCTGAAAGCTCCTGGAACTGATGGCTTGCATGCAATATTCTTCAAAAAATGTTGGCACATAATTGGGGATGTTTTGACGCAGGAAGTCCTTGGTGCAGTAAATAACCATTCCATTCCGGCGGGGTGGAACGATACTGTAATTGTTCTTATGCCAAAGGTTGATACCCCGGAGCTAATATCACAATTCAGACCCATCAGCCTCTGTAATGTGCTCTATAAGGTAATTTCTAAGATGATTGCTTTCCGTTTCAAACATATTCTTGATGAAATTATATCTCCGGTGCAAAGTGATTTTGTTCCAGGCAGGATGATAACTGATAATATCCTGCTAGCTTATGAGAGTATCCATTACATTAAGAACAAGAAGAAAAGCAAAACTGTTATTGTGCAGTCAAACTCGACATGCATAAGGCATATGATAGAGTAGAATGGCTCTTTTTGGAAAGAATGTTAAATCGGCTGGGTTTTCATTCTAATTTGTGGAGCTCATTATGGCATGTGTTAAATATGAAATATAAAGTTAGATATAATGACCAAGAGACTGAAGAATTCATACCTTCCAGGGGTTTAAGGCAGGGGGTCCCCTTTCTCCGTACCTTTTCCTTATTTGTGCTGAAGGTTTTTCAAGTTTACTCATCAAGAGGAGGTTCGTGGCATTGAGGGGGTTAGGGTGTGTAGAAATGCACCGTCAGTATCACATTTATTATTTGCTGATGATTCCTTGATCCTCATGAAGGCAGATTTAGTTAATGCAACCTCGTTGAGACAAGTACTTGATACCTATTGTGCAAACTCAGGCCAGCTGGTTGCCAAGCAAAATGTAGCATCTTCTTTAGTCCGAATGTTGATGTGGTGGTGAAAGGTGAAATATGCGCAGAACTGAATATCATGACGGGGCTTGTCGGATAGATATTTAGGGCTCCCAGCAATGGTTGGAGTTGACAGAAGTGATAATTTTTTATACTTGATTGAAAGGGTTATAGCCCTTCTGAATGGGTGGAAGGAAAAGCAACTGTCGATGGGTGCAAAAGAGATTCTTTTAAAGGCTGTTATCCAAGCTATTCCAGTTTTTGCTATGGCAATTTTTAAGATTTTGAAAAATATTTGCAAATTGCTCACGATGCCATGGCAGCTTTCTGGTGGGGTGATACAGAAGACCAAAAACGTATGCATTGGAGTGCCTGGTGGAGGATGTGTATACCAAAGAAAGATGGAAGCATGGGGTTTCGTGATTTGCATGTTTTTAATCTTACATGCTTGCCAAACAATCATGGAGATTGATTACTAAAGGCATGGCGTCCCCATGTGTGGTTTTGGTAATTAATGACAATCCTATGGACTAATGGTTGCATTGAGTTATACTTGTAGTGTTTGTCCATAGACCATGCTTGAACTCCATATGTTGGATTCAAGGTTGATGCCTTGAATATATTGATATAATGAAGTATTCGGCATCAAGATCATCGAGGTGTATGGATATATACTTGATATGATCAAGAAGAAGAGTATGTGATGACCAAGTTGTTATTCGAGGAGTTATCCGATGTTTGGTCATATGTGAGTTGAGCATATTGCAAGTATGTCTTGAAGAAAAGGATTAGTGATCATTCATGGTTTTCTTCAAGACATCGTCTATTGAAAAGAGAAGAAAAGATACAAGGTTGATCAAGATATTGATCAACTCACAAAGCTAAAAGATGTACCAAGTGGGATCATGTATCTCTTGGTATGGTAAGCAATTTCCATATAGCTTTGTGAACTAACCCATGATATGTGTGTGGCATTTATATGTATGGTTAGGTATCTTTCTATGGGCTAGCATCAAATGAAATTCATATAGCCCATGAAGGATGACGTCAAGTGGTGATCGTCATCAAGCTTGAGTTGTGCAAGTTCAAGAGAAGTATCTCGAAGATATTATATGTTTGAAGCTTACCACCCATTTGGAGATAATGGTCAAGTGAAGATGTGCCGATGAGAGGCTCTCCCATAGTGGAGTATGGGGGAAATATGTGGATCTTCACCAAGCGAAGCGCAATCAAGAAAGGTGGTCCACTTGAGAAGATCAAGATCGTCATCATCTAGTCAAGTGGAATGCGCAAGGCAAAGGTATGATCTTGATAGGGTTTCTATTTTACCGGTCTCATGTTGTTAGTCGGGAGACCGGTTATAGGATAGATACCGTACTATCAAGAGGGGCTCTCGACTAAAGCTTAAGCGTATCAGTTAGAGAGCTCAAACCTTTGCATACTTACCATATCATCTTTCTTGGTTCTTATTTGGTTTTCTCCTTGTTGGGTTTTGGTGCTTGTTGTGATCTTCACGACAAGCCCAAGTTCACCGAAAACGAATTTCGTATGGAAAACTTGTTGCGTTTTCGGTTTTGGAGGTTTGTCGGTTATTCCTTTTTAGAGAGGTTTTACCTTTCTCCATTTGGTTTTATCTTCCATTGTTGGACTATGATGTTTCTCTGCATGATCTTGTAAAGCTCTTCGTTGTGATTCCAACGAGCCGAGAACATCGAAAAAGGAGTCCGGATGATCAAGATATCTTCGTTTTCGTGTTCAGTGTTTCTGTAGTTTTCTGAGGGGCGGAAGTTCCGGTTTTGGCCGGAAATTCCGGCCATCCGGAAGTTCCGGGCAAATTTCGGCCAAAGTTCCGGCCGAGTACAGAACCGTTTTTTAGTCGCTTTTCTGGGGGTCCGGAAGTTCCGGCCGGAAGTTCCGGCCGGACCGGAAGTTCCGGCCCTGGGACCGGAAGTTCGGCCTAAGTGAGCCTGCAACGGCTATTTCGGTGGGAGGGGCTATAAATACCCCTCCCCTTCTTCAACCTTGAGCAGCTCGTTTTTTCCTCTCTCTCTCCTCCATTGTTTGACCTTGGAAAAGCTTGTCCCCTCTCAATCCCTCCCATGATTCTTGCATATCTTTGAGGGAAAAGTGAGAGGAGATCTAGATCTATTGTTCCACCAATCCATCTCTCCTCTAAGTGAGGGGAAGCCTTGGATCTAGATCTTGGAGTTCCATTTGTTGAGTTCTTCCTTGTTCTTCCTCTCTTTCCCCCCACAAGCATTAGTTGCTTTTGGTGGGATTTGGGAGTGAAGGATTTGACCACCTCTAGTGGTCTTGCCTTCATTGCATCGGTTTGAGTTCTCCACGGTGATACGTGAAATCGAAGTTGAGAAGCTTGTTACTCTTGGGTACTTGGGTGCCCTAGAGCTTGTCCTCTTGGGTACTTGGAGTGCCCTAGACGGTCCTAGTTGATCTCGGAGTTTTGGTGGCTCGCGGGATTGTTGGGAGCCTCCAATTAAGTTGTGGAGACGCGCCCCAACCTTGTGATTCTTGTGGCTTTGGAGCCGCGGGAATTCGGTGAGAGCCTCCAATTAAGTTGTGGAGTGTGCCTCATCCTTGTACGGGTTTGGTGACCACCCTTAAGTGTCCCATAGTGGTTCGTGGCACTCCGCATTGGTGGAGGCACGAAGGAGATTACGGTGTGCCATTTGACGGCTATTCGGGGATCACTTTGTGACTCCGCACCGCTCCAACGGAGACGTAGCTTCCATTGGGAAGTGAACTTCGGGATAAATCATCGTCTCCAAGTGCCTCGGTATTTCTATACTCGAGCTTCTTACTTATGCTATTTACTTTGTGATAGCCATCGAGCTTGAAGTAATATATCTTGCTATCACATATTTGCTATATTGTTTAGCATAAGTTGTTGGTGCACATAGGTAAACCTAGCTTGTTTAGGTTTCGTGCTTGATAAATTAAACGCTAGTTTTATTCCGCATTTATTCAAGCCTAAACCATAAAGAATTTTAATCGCCTATTCACCCCCCCTCTAGGCGACATCCGTGTCCTTTCAATTGGTATCAGAGCGGGTTCTCTCCTTATTAGGCTTCACCGCCTAGAGAGTAAAGATGTCGTCTAGCGGACTAGTGCACAATGCTTCTTTTATATTAGATGGCACAAATTATGATGTTTGGAAAATTCGCATTCTTGATATTATTCGGGTCATTGACCCATACATAGAGCGAATTCTAGATAGGGGTTATTCTCCTCCAAGGAATCCCAAAAGATTATCTTTATTGGATGAGAATAATTCCTATCTAGATGCTCAAGCTTCTAATGTGATTTTCAATGCTTTGAGCGATGTAGTTATTATGTCGGTCTCTCCTTTTCGGAATGCTCATGAGCTTTGGACCAAGCTTCAAGATAAATATGATGTGTCCAAGAATTGTGGAGATGATTGTTGTCCCTCCACTTCCGGCCGTGATGAGTTCTCAACTTCTTCTACTTCACCTACATGTGGCAAGCCACAAAGTAATGCAATGGTGAGTAGTGATAGATATTACAATAATGATAGTGAGCTTATTATTGATGATACTTCACCTCTATCTTATTGCAATGATTTATCTTTGGACTTAAACACATCTAGCACCAAAAATGATCTACATGCTTGTGTTGATAGTCCTTGCATATCATGTACAAATTGCTTGATTAATCCTTGTGATGATATGATCTCTATACCTTGTTGTCATGATAAAAATGCTTCTATTTCCTCTAGTATTTTGGCTAACAATGTAGAGGAAACCGAACACTCCATGAAACAAGATATGGATTTAAATGGTGACTCAAGTAATTCTTCATCGTCATCATCATGTACTCACTTTTGCCTTATGGCTAAAGCTTCCGAGGTATCTCCTACTTTGGATCCCAATATATCTCATGATGATATTGATGAGGAAAATGAACAAAATGATAATGATGCTTCCATACTCGAGAAGGGTAAAATGGTTATTCATTCTCTTTCAAAGAATAAAAATGCTCGTGCTAACTTCTTAGAAATCATGTCTACACTTGTTGAGCGCAAACTTACCATTGAGGAGTTGGAAGCTCGCATTGATGAAAGCCTTAACCGCGAATACAAGTATGCGGATGAGATCGCCGATCTCAAGGAAGCTCTTGAAGAAGAACAATCCACCAAGGAGACTCTTGAGGAAACTTTGCTCTTGAACTTTCTAGAGTAACGGAATCCCATGATAGATCTCTTAAAGTGGCAAATGACTTCAAATTATCAAATGGTAAGCTTATAGATGCACATGCCAAACTCCTTGAGGATTTTGAGCACCTAGATAATGGCTCTAGGGTCATTAAGGGTGAGCTCATCAAACTCACCGAGTCTCATGCGCAACTTAAAGCTTCTCACTCTAAAGAGCTTGCCAAGTTACTTTCTCCTATTGTCATAAATAAGAATGCTTGTGCTACTAACTCTATCTCTTGTGAAGCATCCATATTAACGGAGAATGTTGAGCTAAGGGCTCAACTTGCATTGCTTTCTAGCAATTATGGGAAATTGGAAGAAAGACATGAAAAGCTTTCGAGCTCTCATGAGAATCTTTTAGTCTCCATGATAAGCTAAAGTTAGCTTATGAGGCTATTATTACAAAGGTGAAATCTTGTGAGCCTCATGTGGACAATGGCACAACTTCTACTCAACATGCTTTATTGCCATGTGCTAGTCCTTGTAATTCATCCACTCATAATATTGCTACATCTTGTGATGAATTACTTTCCTTGCCTTTTTGTTCTAACAATGAAGCTTCTACTTCCTCTAGTGTTTTTGTTGATACTAACCATGTAGAGGAATTAAAAGAGCTCAAGGCACAAGTCACTTCTTTGAAGAAAGACTTGGAAAAGCGTCATGATGGGAAGCCCACACTTGACAACATGTTGAGTGTGCAAAGACGTCCCAATGACAAGAGTGGACTTGGATTCAACTCCAATAGTAAGAACAAGTCCAAGTATAACAAGAAAAAGAAGGGCCAAGAACAAGTCAAGAATTCGGCCAAGATCACTTGCTTCAAGTGCAAAGTTGAAGGGCACCATGTTAGATCTTGCCCTATGAAGAAGAAATCTCTTAGCAAGAAGGAACAAGGGAAGAGGCCTCAAGTTCAAACTCAAGTTCATCAAGATGAAGAACGGTCCCTTCCCAAGAAGAACCATGGCATGCCTCCTCATGATGAAGCTTCAACTAAGAAGAAAGGAGGAAGCAAATGTTGCTACATATGTCGTGAGAAGGGTCATTTTGCCTCTTCATGCACTAGTGGTAACTTATCCAATCCCATAATAATTGATAATGTTTATTCTCTTAGGAAGGATAAGGTTGGCAATGTGTTTGCCAAATATGTTGGTACTCAAAGTGGTGTCAAGAAAAGGACCATTTGGGTTGCCAAGCCTATTGTGACTAACCTCTTAGGACCCAACTTGGTTGGGGACCAACAAACTAAAACTTGATCAATAGGTGTTGGTGGAGGGCATTAGAGACTTGGCTACATCATGAAGAATTAAGGGATCTTCATCAATTATATTCTCTCAAGCCAAGTCATTTGGATTATATTGTTCTATCTCATATCCAATGTTCCTCCTTGCGGTAACTTGTGTTTAAATCATACATACATTGAAAGTTGCTTGCACCCTTGCATGTGTTTGGTTTTGTACCTTGCTAGTGTTTGTATGTGTTGTGCTCTCTACTTACTTATCTTGAGAAATCAAGTATGTGTATGTTGGTTTGCACACCATGTATGTGTGTGTTTGTGTTGAGCCATTTGTATCAACTTGCTTATATCTTAATTGGCTCTTTTTGAGAGATTTTTGGACTATTCCATTTTGGGGGAGTGATATGCTTGCGCACTTCACAATCCTAAAAATGTGTATACATGAGTTCTACCACTTAGAGTTGATATATCAATCTTATCTAGTTTCTATGTGGTATGTCATACTCATGAGAAATTTAAATTCTATAATGTCCATTAATTATCTCTAGTTGGTTTTTATTTGCCTCTTGTGGAGAATAAAGGGATTATTACATTATGGGGGAGTAATAAGCTATGTGCATATTACAAACCTAGACAATGTGAACAATTGAGGTATTGTCACCTAGAATTGATATTGTTAATTATCATATTCCTATGTGGCATGTTTCTCAAACAAGTTCCCATTTGCTTGAATGTTTTTTTCTTACTAACACTTTGGATCTTGTTTGTGATGAATGTTCTTGGTAAGGTTTTCTCTAATATGTTCTCATATATCTCTTTGGGAAACCAATTGCTTCAAAGCACTCTTTGTAGTTGCTTTGCATAATCGCGTGAATATTTGAAGCTATCAAGAACATTTATCTACATAAGCATCACACTTAAATCTTATCCTTCACCATGTGCTTATTGGTTGTGAAGATGATCTTGAATATCAATCCAATACACCACTAAGAAATTTCTACATATACTCCTTTTCCATGACAATTGATAGTCATAATTGTGGTGAAATTTGTAGATCATCTTTATATTGGCTCTTGACTTTATTGCCTTATTTCTTGCCAAAATTAATGTGTTTTAACTCCCGTTGTCTTCCTTGCCTCTTGTGGATCATTTTACTTTACTCAAACTTTCCTAGTGTTTTATTTGGTGTAGGAGAGGCATTGATCCCATCATTGTGCACCTTGCATTCAAAGTCTACTTATAGATAATGCACTATTCTTGGGTGAGCTATCCTATATTGAATACAAACTTATATTTTCATTTGTATTGGATCTTATTTATATTCTATTTGTATTTGATCCTTTCCATTGGTCTTTGATCCCGATGACATGTCTCATGGAAGACAAACCTTTTCGGCTTGGTACTTTGTGCCATCATGAAAAGTGTAGAGGGTGTGGTTTATTTGTTGGAACCCCACTCTTTCTTTTTGAGAGTTTGTCCCAATTGGCATCTCTCTTTGGGAGTGGGTTATATCATTCGTTGATTATCGTCTCTCTCTCTATTGGTATCTTATTTTCATTTTGATATCTTTGTCCAATTGATATCTTTTCAATCATGTGTTGGTTTGGTTTTAGTTTCAATTGGCTTCTCTAAAATCAATTTTTGATTTGGATCTTTGATATAATTTGGACCATCTTTGATTTCTTGATATTTGTCCAAATTGTATCTCATTTTGGTTATTAAAGTTAATAGGCATGCATATGTACTACATGTTATTTTATGGCATGCTTTCTTTCTTTGTGCCAATACATAGGTGAAACTCCTCGAAATCCTAAATTTGTTAAGATGTGCATGAAATTCAATTTCATATCTATATGCACATTTTTTTTAGGAGTTCCTTCTATGTATTGTAGTTTGACTAACTACTTGGACCCAATTAGTTTGGGAACAATTTTACTTGAATATGTTTTAGGTACATGGAGATGCATTGGATGCTTGTCTCATTTATAATGAAGGTGCCTCACTACATGCTTATTGGAGTCAAGCGAGGATGGTTGATGAAATTTTATCTACTACATCAACCCAATGTCATCTCGGTAACAAGTATTCACCCTCATGCATACTTTTCTTGCATCCAACCTTGTGTAGGTTGCATCATGCCATGAAACTTATTTATACCTTTATTGTGGTTCTTGCAAAATTTTAGAGAGACTTTATTGATGAATTTGCAAATCCTATTCGATTCTTATGATACTTGTTGCTTTATCAATGCGTCCCATCTATCTCTTTTCCTTAGTGATATTTGTGATGCATTGTTGTGGTTGAATTTGAAGTTCATTATTATACAATATGAGAATATTGAGCTATGGGCTATGATCCTAAACAAACATCATATGTGTATATGTTATGACTTCCTTTGGATATCGTGTTTCTTTTCCTTAGTAACTACTTTTATGTGTACATGTTTCCTTGTGGATATATATATCTCATGATTGTTGTACACTTAGAAACTTATATACATGAGGAAATTACATCTTTACTCGATATCCTAATTCTTCGGTGTCACCTCTTTTACTCCGTTTTTGATTCTTTGGCGTGACTCCGAAAAGAATTTGATTTATGAGTGCATATCCTATTTTATCTTGTGAATTCATTTGGTTTTGTGTTTTAGAGGATACCGGAGGAGTGAGGATTCCATGTTTGTACACCTTGTATTCAAATACAATAATTCTAAATTGTGTACAAACATTGGGGAGCTCCTCTACTTCCTTTAAAACACTCTTTTGCTCAAACCATAATATCTTGTGTTTATTTGGTTAGTTGGATCTTTTTGATTGCTTACTTTTTATTTGGAGAATTGTAAAAAGTTTTCCATATCGTTCTTTGGATCCTCAATATAGTTTGTGCTCCCTCCAACTATTCATCATTGGATATGTGTATTTGATTTCACTCATATTTTGAGAAATGCACACGTTATGGGGGAGCTCATACTATATTGACCTTCTATTTTTTTCGCCCATTTTGGAAATGGATGCCAATGGGGGAGAAGTTTTATAGGGTTTAAGGGAATTTGGTGTTATGCTTTTGTTTTGTTCATAAGCATTTACCTTTCATGCTTGTTGATTTGCATGGTTGCTTAATTCATTATATAAACCTTTGTAAAAGAGATTGTCATCAATTACCAAAATGGGGGAGATTGAAAGGGCATGGCGTCCCCATGTGTGGTTTTGGTAATTAATGACAATCCCTATGGACTAATGGTTGCATTGAGTTATACTTGTAGTGTTTGTCCATAGACCATGCTTGAACTCCATATGTTGGATTCAAGGTTGATGCCTTGAATATATTGATATAATGAAGTATTCGGCATCAAGATCATCGAGGTGTATGGATATATACTTGATATGATCAAGAAGAAGAGTATGTGATGACCAAGTTGTTATTCGAGGAGTTATCCGATGTTTGGTCATATGTGAGTTGAGCATATTGCAAGTATGTCTTGAAGAAAAGGATTAGTGATCATTCATGGTTTTCTTCAAGACATCGTCTATTGAAAAGAGAAGAAAAGATACAAGGTTGATCAAGATATTGATCAACTCACAAAGCTAAAAGATGTACCAAGTGGGATCATGTATCTCTTGGTATGGTAAGCAATTGTCCATATAGCTTTGTGAACTAACCCATGATATGTGTGTGGCATTTATATGTACGGTTAGGTATCTTTCTATGGGCTAGCATCAAATTAAAAATTCATATAGCCCATGAAGGATGACGTCAAGTGGTGATCGTCATCAAGCTTGAGTTGTGCAAGTTCAAGAGAAGTATCTCGAAGATATTATATGTTTGAAGCTTACCACCCATTTGGAGATAATGGTCAAGTGAAGATGTGCCGATGAGAGGCTCTCCCATAGTGGAGTATGGGGGAGAAATATGTGGATCTTCACCAAGCGAAGCGCAATCAAGAAAGGTGGTCCACTTGAGAAGATCAAGATCGTCATCATCTAGTCAAGTGGAATGCGCAAGGCAAAGGTATGATCTTGATAGGTTTCTATTTTACCGGTCTCATGTTGTTAGTCGGGAGACCGGTTATAGGATAGATACCGTACTATCAAGAGGGGCTCTCGACTAAAGCTTAAGCGTATCAGTTGGAGAGAGCTCAAACCTTTGCATACTTACCATCATATTTCTTGGTTCTTATTTGGTTTTCTCCTTGTTGGGTTTTGGTGCTTGTTGTGATCTTCACGACAAGCCCAAGTTCACCGAAAACGAATTTCGTATGGAAAACTTGTTGCGTTTTCGGTTTTGGAGGTTTGCCGTTATTCCTTTTTAGAGAGGTTTTACCTTTCTCCATTTGGTTTTATCTTCCATTGTTGGACTATGATGTTTCTCTGCATGATCTTGTAAAGCTCTTCGTTGCGATTCCAACGAGCCCGAGAACATCGAAAAAGGAGTCGGATGATCAAGATATCTTCGTTTTCGTGTTCAGTGTTTCTGCAGTTTTCTGAGGGGCGGAAGTTCCGGTTTTGGCCGGAAATTCCGGCCATCCGGAAGTTCCGGGCAAATTTCCGGCCAAAGTTCCGGCCGAGTACAGAACCGTTTTTTATTCGCTTTTCTGGGGTCCGGAAGTTCCCGGCCGGAAGTTCCGGCCCCAGGACCGGAAGTTCCGGCCTAAGTGAGCCTGCAACGGCTATTTCGGTGGGAGGGGCTATAAATAACCCTCCCTTCTTCAACCTTGAGCAGCTCGTTTTTCCCTCTCTCTCCTCCATTGTTTGACCTTGGAAAAGCTTGTCCCTCTCAATCCCTCCCGTGAGAGGAGATCTAGATCTATTGTTCCACCAATCCATCTCTCCTCTAAGTGAGGGGAAGCCTTTGGATCTAAATCTTGGAGTTCCATTTGTTGAGTTCTTCCTTGTTCTTCCTCTCTTCTTCCCCCACAAGCATTAGTTGCTTTTGGTGGGATTTGGGAGTGAAGGATTTACCACCTCTAGTGGTCTTGCCTTCATTGCATCGGTTGCATCGGTTTGAGTTCTCCACGGTGATACGTGGAAATCGAAGTTGAGAAGCTTGTTACTCTTGGTACTTGGAGTGCCCTCGAGCTTGTCCTCTTGGGTACTTGGAGTGCCCTAGACGGTCTTAGTTGATCTCGGAGTTTTGGTGGCTCGCGGGATTGTTGGGAGCATCCAATTAAGTTGTGGAGACGCGCCCCAACCTTGTGATTCTTGTGCTTTGGAAGCCGCGGGAATTCGTGAGGGCCTCCAATTAAGTTGTGGAGTGTGCCTCATCCTTGTACGGGTTCGTGACCACCCTTAAGTGTCCCATAGTGGTTCGTGGCACTCCGCATTGGTGGAGGCACGAAGGAGATTACGGTGTGCCATTTGACGGCTATTCGGGGATCACTTTGTGACTCCGCACCGCTCCAACGGAGACGTAGCTTCCATTGGGTAGTGAACTTCGGGATATATCATCGTCTCCAAGTGCCTCGGTATTTCTATACTCGAGCTTCTTACTTATGCTATTTACTTTGTGATAGCCATCGAGTTTGAAGTAATATATCTTGCTATCACATATTTGCCTATATTGTTTAGCATAAGCTGTTGGTGCACATAGGCAAACCTAGCTTGTTTAGGTTTCGTGCTTGATAAATTAAACACTAGTTTTATTCCGCATTTATTCAAGTCTAAACATAAAGAATTTTAATCGCCTATTCACCCCCTCTCTAGGCGACATCCTTGTCCTTTCACTTATACAACCTGAATCTTTGTGTGCAAAGTACTTCGGGCAAAATACTATCCACACGGCAATTTACTGAATGCAGGTCCTAAGGCGGGCTCATCTTTTACTTGGCAGAGTATAGTGAGTGGACTTCAAACTTTCAAAAGAGGTTATATTTGGCGAGTTGGTAATGGGAGAGACATAAATATCTGGAGAGATCCATGGGTTCCTGGGAGTGCGACTAGGAAAACTGAATCAGCAAGAGGTAATAGTTTACTTCATACAGTGGATGAGTTGATTAATTCTGTGACTGGTTCTTGGAATGAGGAAGTAGTCCGAGAGAATTTTAATCTCATGGAAGCTGAACTGGTGTTGCGTATCCCGATTAGCCCTAACCTCTGTGATGATTTTATTGCTTGGCACAAAACAAAAAGTTTCACCTTCTCGGTCAGGTCAGCGTATTACAGTGAATGGGAACACCAATTTGGAAGAAAGATTTCACGCTCAGATGGACAAGGACCATCCAGGATAAATCCGGTTTGGGAAACACTTTGGAAATTACAAATTCCGGCAAAGGTGAACTTTTTTAGTTGGAGAGCTTTACATGGTCTTGTCCCTGGAAGAAGTGTGCTCGCAAGTAGACATATTAAAGTTTCGGCAGAGTGTCCTGTATGCTTTCAGGGAGCAGAAGATATACGACATCTTCTATTTACTTGTAAGCGGGCTAGGTTGGTGTGGAAAGCATTGGGGCTAGACGAAGTGATATCCAGGGCAGTAGCTACTGATCGATCGGGGTCTGTGATCCTCGAAGAAATCTTGAGAAGCCCGTGTAGAAAGTCCCCGGTTATCGGACAATTGGGTTTACAAGAAACAATAGCTGTGGCAGCTTGGTATATATGGTGGCAGAGACGTGAAGCAGTAAAAGGAGAATCAATATCCTCAGCTACTAGAGCAGCTTTCTCTATTCAGGCTTTGACTTCAAATTATAAGCTTGCATCACCTACGGCAATACCTAAAGAAATATTGTGGAAAAAGCCTCCGTTTGGTACGTACAAGGTAAATGTTGATGCTTGTTTTTTCCCTAATGGTACAGGGCGGCGTCTGCTATAATTAGAAATGATCAAGGCGAAGCAATCGCGGGTGTAGCTGAACCTTTGGTGAATGTTCTTGATTCATCAACAGCTGAAGCATTGGCGTTGCGTTTGGGTCTTCAGCTCCTGGAATCTATGGCCTGCACACCAGCAGTAATGGAGTCGGATAGTTTGGAATTGATACAAGCTTGCACGGGGATGACTCAACTTTGGAGCCCATACACGGCTATTTTGGCAGATTGCTTCTAGGTTGCTCAAGGCATTGGAAACATCTCTTTTACTCATTGTCCTAGAGAAGCAAACAAGACGGCGCATAATTTAGCTAGATTGAGTTTTGATTCGGATAGGTCTTTTATTTGGGATGGGGATCCCCCCCATCTGTGAAAATTGATGTAATAAACGATGTATCTGTGTTTGGTTGAGAGACAGCAAGTATCAGACGCGCTCTTTTCCTTATCAGGGTACCTAACGGGACTGATAAGGTTTTTAATGAGCCGGCTTGCTGACCTAATATAGTGTGGTAAAAATTCAAAAAAAAAAAAAAATCACCTTCAAATATCCTAGTGATCCCTGAAATCCTACAAAGTGGTGTAGCTGAGTTGCCTAGTCTGTTGTTGCGTGTTTAGTGTATGTTTGAAACTCCACTAGCAATCGAACAATTGGAGGAAGAAGATGACAAGTATGAGTTGTATTTATTTTACTAAACGTGTTGCGCCGAGTTGTATTTATTTTGTAACAGATGCTTTTCCTTGATAGATATAAATATAAGATGCCTTTGGATGTCTTTGCTCAACAACAGCAACAAAAAAAGGTATGTATGAGGAGTGTGATATTGCGTCAGATCCAGAGCCATAACACAGTTTTGAACTCAACATGAATCTTGCGGGGCACACGATGCCACCAATGATAAAGGACGTACCTAAAAGTTCGCCAACCTTGAGGAAACTCCAGAGATATACACCTCACGCTCGCTGCACCAGGATTACAGCACCACCACCCCACCCGAGAGCGTATCCTGTGAAATCGGCGAATCTATGCACCCGGTGCACTCGAGTTTAGTTGAGCACCGAAAACATTTTCTAAAAATCTACAAAAAAAGTTGTGGACATTGATAGTACTCATATCTAACTGTCACAAATTTAAAATCAAAATTCATAATACAACTCAGGAAATAAAATAGACAAATCCGACAATGAATAGTGCTAAAATGCAGCTGGGATTTTAATTTGGCCCATTGTCAATACTCATAACAAATTTTTCATTTTTATTGTTGATATTGTGTTTCAAATTTAGACTTGATTTTTTACCGATATGTATATTTATGTTATGTCAATGTCCAAACAAAATTTTCCAGATTTTTTAAAAACTTTTTGAATGCTAAACTACAGACGGTGCACCGGTGCATAGATTCGCCGGTTTCACATGATACGTTCTCAACCCACCCCACCCCAAGTTCACGCGACAACAAAAGTGACGAAGATCTCTATGGTAGCCCCATCCCACACAAAGCTTGGGATGTTGATAGGTGTAAATTATGCGGCTCTTTTATCCATGTTTAAACCGTGTATAATGGCTCAGTTAGGCACCAAGACGCTGTAAAGTGTGATCAAGATGGAGGTGAGCGCAGAGGCAAGTGAAAATGTTTTGCGGAAAACTTGGTCAGAGCAAGAGGAGTAAAATAGTTGGAAACCATCATTTGGAGATCACCTGTTACGTCATAATTTTAATACTTTGTATGTTAAATCTTAATAACTGAGCCACCCCGCAAGTCGGAATAAGGCCGAAGTGGCCAAATGTTTGTGCTCGTGACATGCGAGACAGTGGTGATTTAATATGCATTGCTCATATATAAGAGAGTTTTATCTTGTCCACACATAAATGCACTGCTGCAGGTGAGACCTTAAGGCCTGACCTAATTTAAAGCTTAAGAATAAACCCCTTTCATAACAAGATTGACCTGGTAAATAAAACTATTTTAGTTTTCCTAAAATTGTAACTACCTTGTCAAACACATACTTAAAAGGTTCGATAAATCTAGAGTCTTTTAGCGAAAAGGCTGCATACTATATCTGAAAATCGTATCAAAGGTATCTATGAGTATGTATGTTTTTAAATCTCCAAATATTATGATATATTACCATTTTTGTGTAGCCGATAATGCGAAGTGTTTGAAATTGATTTTTGCAGTTTATGAGATACACTATTGGATATATCCGGATTTTTTTAGATTAGCAGGAGCACTGATCCTCAGGAGTCGAAGACACTTTCTCGCGTTTCTCTCCTTGTAATTTTACCTACACTCCTTTCGTAATCAATAAATTGAGGCAATGCTTTTGCCTAGTGTTTTTTTGGAAACGCCTGTGTTTAAAATACACTCGTATCGCGTACCCACTGCGTGAGTTGGTTCATACTCCTATCGTTTTAGCTATTTTTTATATTCATATGTATCCACGTGTATCTAGAATGCTTTAGTGTATATGTTAACTCATATTATTCCGCATCTACATATAACATGTAGAACACCTAAAATATTTATATTTAAGAACAGAGGGAGTAACAAATACTATACTTACAATAAGGAGGCAAACACAGCCATTGAAGTAGTCGGGATTAATTCCAACACGTACTGCGTAATGTTGTACGACCGACATGCTACAAGGGCTATAGGAGTGAGGAGTCAGTTGCGTCCCGGCCTGATCGTCGATCTAACCATACATAATCCTTTTTGTTTTAGATAGAGGTAACCATACATATACCCAGCAATCCCTTCTAACCACGTCACGATCGACGACGGCCAAAAAAGAAACCTGCGACGGCGACGGCAAAGCAAATAGTAACCGGTGCAAGGCGGCGGCGCTATGCATCCGCTGCCCGACTCAGCGGCTGACCGGTACGTGTAAACTCCCAGATCCCTTTTCCTTGCTTTTCCTTACTATATATACTATACTGGTAGGCTGAACCGCACGCGTTAGAGAAGAAAGACACACTTTCTCTCCTCTCCAAACCATAGAGAGGCCACATCCTTCTCCATCGGTAAATAGCCGCATCCTCCTCCTCTGTGCGAGGCCCCTCCTCCGTCGTGATATCGTTGCCCCTCCTCCTCCTTGGGTATATTAGAGCGGAAAGAGCCTTGAATCTACCGGTTAGAGTTCTATTTTTTTTTACTTTGAAGCTTTTAGGTCAACATGACAACGCTTTATTGGTGGCGGCGATGACGCCGTTCGGGCAAATTATTTTTCCTTGAGCCTCTCCATTTTGACGGTGTCAACGTCGCCGATGGTTCCCGCCTGCCTCTCTGGCTGGTGAGGTTAGTGTTTGCAAGGTTTATCAACGTGGCGGTGGCTTCCTGTGTAGTTTGGTCCTCCAACCTCCTATATGTCAAGTGGTGTGGCCTTTAGTGTCAGTGTGAGGTTTTCTCGATGGTGGGATCTTCCATCAGTTGATCTTCCAGAGGCGACAACTTTGATGCTTTCATCTCGAGGGGCTAGCAGGACCGTGGCCTTAATGGCTTAATGACTTCCCCTCTGTGACTAACAACGACAAACTAGCTCTTCGAGGTAGCGGTAACGGCACGTAATCCTGCATAATTCGATAGGAAGAAGAGACGATATGACTTTCTGAAGTATTTTGCACATAAATAATTTCATTCAGTTGAGGATGTTGAACACGCGGTTCAAATATCATCTCCAGTCGTTGGTGCCCCCCCAGGACCAAAAAGGAGACATCCTGGGGGGGGGGGGGGGGGGGGGCAAATTAGCGCCGTGGCGCAAAATCAATTTCTGGGGGAGTTAGTTTTCCAACCGCACCTCACCCCAGGATGCAAAGATGGGATGAAAAGCACAAAAAAAAAGACAGCTCTGTGTCGCGACCATGCCGATGCCGCCCGCCTTCCAGCGCCGCCGAGGACGGCCGGCACAGGGCGCTGATGCTTACGAGGCCGCCGCCGCCGGCTCGCCGTGAGCATGGCCGAGGAGGCCCTTCCTCCCAGCGCCGCCACCGGCTCTCTCATTTCCCCTTCCCTTTCTTCCCGAGAAATCGAGCCATGGCCGTGGCGTGCTCGAGCCCCATCCCCATCACCATCATCTCCGAGCCCCGGCCTCTCCCACCGCCCCGCCCACGCGCGCCCCGGCGACCCCGCCCGCCTCGACAGGAAGCAGGAGGTTCGGGAGCCGAGCTGGAGCTGCCCGTGGCCGTCCCCGCGATGAAGTGCTCGCGTGCCCGTGGCCGTCCCCTTCCTCTCCCCTTGCCGGCATGGGGAGCGGCGGGAGCTGGGCGAGCTCTGTCCCGGCCGTGAGAGCTCCGGCCCCGGCCCCGCGAGCTCCGGCCGCGCGCCAGGCCGTGCGAGCTCCGCCCGACGAGTCCATCGCGAGGAAGAACGCCGCGAGGTCGAGGAGATGCCAAAAAAAGAGGCGGTTCTCCCGGAGGCGGATCTGGGCGGAGGGGCGGCGGCAGGAGGGCATGGCGGCGAGGGGCGACCACGGCGGCGACCTCCGCACGGTGGAAGAAAAAGAGGAAGAAAGTAGCAGGAGGGCGCACGTGGTGGGATTGGGGAATGTGCTCACGATGCATGCAAAAGGCCCACGGGTCAGTGTCCAAACCCCTCTCTCTTTTTCTTCCTCTGAGTGTCCAATGTTACATGGAAAATTTCCACTCGAAAGTAATGCTCCTTTGTGAGCTTATCAGGCCGATGACGTGCACGACCACCACGCAGAATGTATGTTTGGTCAAAGTCAGGAATGTCAATGGAGTGGTTTACACAAAATTCAATAACCGTGTCCATAAATTGCTGGTACCCATCATCTGATCTTAGCTCTTGAAGACACTGTTTTGTTGAGGAAACTAGGCGGATGACATTTACAATATCTTGTGACTTCTTCTGAACAGCTTGGCCAAGTATTTCAGTTATCTCAAATGTTTCCTTCATCAAACATAAGATAAATATGAACTCAAATGATGATAAGTAGCCAAAGGAAGTGTCTGCATCAGCACGTATTGATCCAAGTGTTGATCCATCGGCAGCCATATCTTGGATATGAGAATAAACAACACCAAATAAGTTCATAAGGCTGTAAACTGCAGCAAAATGAGAGCCCCATCTCGTGTCTCCTGGCCGCTTAAGTGCGAGGATCTGATTTGCCCCTTGGCCTGTCTCGATGCTACCATTAGAGATTCCATTTTCTGGTTCAACTACTTGGGCAAGATGAAGCTCATCGTGGCGCTTTGAAGAAGAGTCAGCCGTGTTTATGACAAAGATCAATTTTTGAAAGAACTGTGAAATAGGAACCACTTCTTTGGATGCATCAACTAGAGCAAGTTGCAAGTGATGTGCATAGCAATGGACATAATAAGCATATGGACATTCTCTCAGAAAAAGAGCTTGGAGTCCATTCAACTCACCTCTCATGTTACTAGCACCATCATAATCCTGTCCTCGAAGGTTCTGAATGTCGAAACCATGAGTTGATAAAACAGCGGTCAGCTCATCTTTAAGTGTCAAAGACCTTGTGTTCGCCACATGTATCAAATAAAAGAATCTCTCTTGTAAAATACCATTTTTATCAACAAATCTCAGAATCAACGCCATTTGCTCTCTCTTTGCCACATCACATGTTTCATCTACTAAAATAGAGAATTTAGAATCCCCAATTTCCTCACGGATATGCTTCCGGATTTTGAATGCATATATACTCAAGATCTCTTTTTGAATCTCAGGAGATGTGTACTTTGAATGGTATGGAGCATTCCCCCTCACAACTTTACCAATCTCGGGGTTGAATTCTGCAAGAAGATCCACCATTTCAAGGAAGTTGCCTTTATTCTTTGACTGATCACTTTCATCATGCCCTCTAAAAGCACAAGCTTGAGATGCAAGCCACTTGACACTAGCAACAGAGACTCTTAACCGCAAGCGGTTTCTTTCTACTTTCTCCTTGTCCTTGACAGCTATTACATTTTCTATGTGGCACGGTTGATGCATTAAAGCATGACAACTACTTGCTGCATTGTTGTGTGGTGAGCATGGTCCAAAACCAATGTGAGTCAAGAATGCACAATTTTTCCCACTTATCCTCTTCCAACGGTTAAATCCATCTGCCGTGAAGACATGCGAACCACCTCGTACAGTCTCCTTGTTGTTGGCCAGAAAGCAAAATAGACAATATGCACAATCTTTGTCCTCCGAGTACTCAAGCCATGATGGAAAAAGACCAAACCAACTAAACTGAAAGCGGCGTTGATGCCCTTCTTCACCCGAAAGTTTATAAGTTGTTAGACGCGGCTGCATAGGGCCTAACAACAAATATGCTCTTCTCACACTATCTCTTTGTTCTGGTGGATATTGCCAAATTTGGGGGCGTAATCCTGGGTCTCGCTGCAAGAACTCGACACCTCGAAAAATAACCGGTTCATCCGTGCGACCTTTGGCATGGTTCTGCTGTTGTTGTTCCAATTCAAGCAAGGGCAAAGGATCATTTGTTGCTGTTGTTGTTCCATCTCTTTTCCTTTTCAAAACAAAATCAATCCTTCTCTTAGTTGTCTTTCCCATGGCTGTGCAAAACTGAACAACAAATCGGTAAGGATTCAACCGTCACCGTGCCATCAAATTGATAACCAAAAAATTGGGGAAAGAAAGGAGAAGAAGGGCATCAACCTGAGCAACGAAATTGGAGAAGAGTGGGCTCGATTTGAGGTCGCAGCTCGATTTGAGAGCCCCACTGCTTGCCCGACGCCGGTGGCTGGCTGGCCGCCCCCCAAGCTGCGGGCGGCGCGGCGGCGCTGCTGCTGCCTGCTGGCCCTCCACGGATCGCCCCCCCACCCCCCCCCCCCCCCCCCCCCCCCCCCCCCCCCCTCTTATCTGTCTAAATCGCTAGACCTAGCTTTGTGACTCTGTCCATGGCCGTGGTCGAGCAGCTGACTGCGTGAGAGGAGAGGACGAGGCGCAGAGAGAGGAAAATGGCCTGTGTAGCTTGATGGGCTGGGCCGCAGTTGCTGATTACTAGTAGTCAATTTTGTTTTGCCAAAAAACCTGGGCGGGCCGTGGCCCTGTTCGGCCTAAAGGGAGCTCCGCCAGTGGTCTCCTGTCTCCCAGAAAAATAGCAGCATTGGATATACGTACTTGTTGGTAAAATTTACCTTCAAATCTTCTCGCAGTCCTCGCCAGAAAGTGGTCCGTGTTCGGCACAGTGCTATGTATTCAGACTGCCCGAGGCGATCCCGGCGTAATCGAGGAGGACGGGCAGAACAGTCAACCAGCTCACGGTAAGTCTCATCGGTATTGTTTTTCCCCGTTTACTTTTGGTCAATGTATTAATATCGATATATCACCTCCACCGTAATCCTCAACATACTGTATTTTCTGGTCAGAATTGAGGAGCAGGATGCCGGCAAAGAGAGCAGCAATGAGCTTGGGCCTACAATTTCTGATACTTCAAAATTCGAGACACTGTCACTAAACGACTCACTTCCCGGACTTGATTCAGCCGATGGGTATGACCATTAACTTGGGTTTCTTTCATTCGTATGATTGTCTACTTGTTACAAATTATTGTACGCCATGACATCCATCCTTGGATGTGTTTCTCAATGCTCATCATACAAGGCTGCTCCACCAACTATAGGCACAGGGTAGTGGAGACCCCTAAATTCCACAAACCAGCCACCACACATTTCCCTTATCATTGGCATACATGGTGGTGCTGATCCTGACCTGCAAAGACCTAGTAGAGTAATCTTAATTTGTTGGGGTACCTACATATATGATAGTAGCATAGGTCCCTACCACCCGAACGACTGTCTTCCCGGTGATCTCATGCCCATTCTCCACCATCCTCCTCCGTGCTACCGAGATAGCACTTTTACCATTTCCTTTCCTTCTATTCCATCTGATAGCACAACCACACCCAAAAAGTAGAAAACAAAATGAGTAGAAAGTGCAGTACAATTGCAGATGGATAGTGATTTGTGTTGAAAGAACCATTTTGAGCTCTCAGGATTGAGCAGTAAATTGTTGTCTTACTTTGGCCGCACTCATTTTAACTTGAGTAAGACAAAGATAAGTGCAATATGGTTACAAGTACTTTCTGTTTAAGAACTATTAGAGTTGAATCCTTTCTGCAAGAACCATTTTGGGATAAATGTCTTGACTGATTTTTTGAGTTTAAAACTTCAAATTCTTCTGATCTAGGGCTTTGGTGCATGCTGGTGACATGGTCACTGGTGTACCTGATTCTCCAGATATGACGGTAGCAGTTTCTGAAGAATCTTTCTCACCCAGGTAAGCATATCGAAACTTATATTCCATAGGATGTGTATAGCATACCTTACATTGAATAGATATTCATTGGCATCATACGTGTGATTCTAATGACCCGGTGTTCTGGTACTCGGCACCGATGTGGGCAGTACGCATGTGAATGCTTTGCC
Source organism: Poa pratensis (assembly GCA_947311845.1). NCBI lineage: Eukaryota > Viridiplantae > Streptophyta > Magnoliopsida > Poales > Poaceae > Poa > Poa pratensis. The sequence goes on from CAMZMU010000038.1 coordinate 38,660,871, forward strand.
GGTCCTGCACAGGCCTCCCAAGCATATTTCATGTGATATATGGTTTCTATCATATTTGATTGTTGGTTTGCTCTTCTATTGAGTTTTGTGTGCCTGCAATTCTATTACTCCGCCATTTAGCTGGCATGTCTTTAGTCCAAAATCCTGGAGAGCATGTTGTTTCTATATATTGTTTTACTCAAGTCACTCAAACATACCATTTTGCTTACTGTGAAATTTGAAACAATATTGTTTGTCTTTCATCCCTACATTCTACATGTTTCATTACAGTGACTTCTCCTTTCTCTGTTATTCATTACATCAACATTCTCTTATGTGTTTCCTTCTAATATTCAAATTTCGGATAACAACAAGTAGATGGAGTGCTTTGTTTGAATCCTGTGGCTGCATATTCTTTCTATCAAACAAAAACGATTGCACTTGTTTGGATATGAATCTGTCTTGCACTGGAGTAGCATGGCATATTGTTGGTTGTTGGAATTCTGCCCAACTTTGATATTGGAACATGTGGAAACTAGCATGTATTTTCTGCGCGGGCAGAAGAGTTTGAGAACATAACATTTTATTCTATCATGATATCTAAATTTCTTTTTGTCCTTTTCTCAAACATTTGCCCCAGTTATTGGTTCCATCATTAAGATTTTTTTTGTTACATGTGCCACTTGTAACCTTCAAAGTTGTAACACTTGGGTATTTACCTGCACAAGGAGTCATGGAGCAAGTAATGAGCAATGCAACATGCGATTTGTTTGTGCTGTAAAATGTAAGCACCGCAAATAAAAAAAACTGTTATTAAAATTCTTAGGTTAACTGCTATTACTACGTGACAATTAAACAAAAATAATAATTATTAAATAGGAATACAGCAAGGGTCAGTAGGCCCCTAAAAGCACCAGTGCAACAACACAATTAAAGGCACGCTGATAATGTAAGGAGAGGCAGGGTAGGCCAAAACTGACGCTGGAGGAGCATGTAAAGAGAGACTTGAAGGATCACAATGTCACCAAAGAACCATGGATTGGAGCGCTTGGAAGTTAGCAATCCACATGTGCCAGAACCATTACTTAGGCAAATAATTTCCTATTTTCTTTCTCGTTCTTTTCCCCCTTTTTTCTTACCTTTCCCTTTTTGTTGGTTTTATGGGTTTCACCTGTAGCATAGCACGATCCCAACTTTTTTGCTGTTGTTTCTGTCCTCCTAATATCTAACAAGGACAGCATGTAAGTGGCCAACCTAAGGAAATTCACTTTGGCACCCGAGCTCATATGATCCTGCCTGATTAAAAAAAGATAAACATTTAAAAAAATCATAAAAATTGGAGACAAACATATACTAGTTTTCTGCATACGTGCAAATTTTTGTGATGAAATGACATTTTTGTGATGCTCTGTGCGAAAAAAAAACAAATCAGTGGCTAAAATGGAATTTAAAATTTACTGCATAGAGCACCAATTTTTTTTCACACAGACCAACACAAATGTCATTTCACCATGAAATTTTGCACATATGTAGAACATTTGTATAATTTTATCCCTAATTTTTTCAGATTTTTAAAAACTTTTACTATTTTTATATTTTCTAATCAGGGGAGCATATGAGCTCTTGAGCCAAAAGCCAACGTACTGCTTCTGTAGATGAATTAGTACCATACTACTTTTGCTTTATTTTGCTAGTTCCATGAAATTAAATTCACTTGCTAACCTGCACCCTTAACAAATTTGATTTTGCATGGCATAACTTGTTGTTTCATTGTTTCCTTGTTGGTGCTTAGAGCATGACCTAATTTCGTTGACCGCATTATCATAATATTACTTGGGTCAGAGGAGCGAAGCGAAGCTGATGGGTTGTTGAATCCGCCTAAGTTTGACAGTCTTGACGATCTTTTCGAATATTTTTGGAATAGTGAGACAGCAGCTCAAGCTGCTCGAGATGAGGCCTGATCTTTGTCCCGGCAGGCTTCACTAGAAAAATATGAAGCTCAACAGGTGCTGGCATCAGATCAAGCTCAAGCAGATCCAGCAGAAGAATCATCACCAGTTGCAGGAGAAGAGCGATATGAAGATTCCAAAGACACAATTGCTGATAATGCGAAGAAATGGATGAGTGAAGAGGCGAGGGTGGCATTTCAAAAATACATCCAAAAACAAGATGACCTTAAGATTTGTGTGTAATTAACAACTTTGAACTGTACTTTAAGTTTTTTTAATTTTAAGTGTAGAAGTTTGTACTAACACTTTATGTTATAGAACCACGACTACGAATTTGATGAGATTCAAAAACAGTGTTTTCATGTGGAAAATTATTGCAAGATTTTCCACCACTTCAACTTTACTGTAATAAAGTTGAAGGAACCTGGTTCAAGCAAGTGGACCTCGACGCTTTACTTCGCCGAGTTAAAGGAAATATTGAGCCGGAAAATCTACTTCTGCTGCCCTCTCGAGCCGTATGAAAATGGTACGAGAATCTTTTGTCTTAACGAAGTGAATATGGGGGAGGAACATGCTACCGTAATGCAGCTAACATCCTGCCCTTATTTTCTCTTACAGGTGATTGCTATGCGTGCAAGAACCAACGGATGGATGATTTGAGGCATCCTGTGATAGGTGCATTTGACAGGGGCAGCCCAGATACAGTATTCCCCTACATGTACTGTGATTCCTCCTCCGATGACGACGATGGCTCTTTGACGAGTCCTGGAGGGCAAGAATGAGAGCTGCTGGGGTTAGGGTTGGATGATGTATTTTATGACTTGCCTTCAATTAAGTGATAATGTAGCAGTAGCATGCTGAGGTTCTGGGACGCGACGCATATAAAAACCTTTACCGCGAGTTAAGCTAGCTTAGCTATATTTGTTTGTCCATCCAAACCGCTGAGTATTGACTGTCGACCATATTGATAATTCCACTCTGGTATTTTGCTACTTTGACCCTACCTAAATACTGCACCAAATTCAAATATGGCCAAAAGATAAATGTCCTGAACCACCTGCTCTTAGCGGCGAGTCCAATAAGCACGAAAGTTGCAGGCACGTCCAAGTAGAGCATCCGGTAACCCCGCTTTCCGCCCTGTTTCTAGTAAGGCAAACGAGCATGTGGGCATCCGCGACAATGCGCGCCACGTCGGATCCCGATGTGTGGGACTGAGGCATCAACGACATCTAGATGTGCGGGACTGAGGCATCAACGACATCTACTGACACAGACACAGGAACCAGCCCCGCAATCGACAGCCACACTGGCACCGGAGGAGGGGGTGGAGGACAACGACGACGACTGGGCAGATCCGGAGTGTGAGGGAATGTAGGCCGCCATCAAGGCCTCCCTCCGCTGTCGCTAGATAAGATCCCACCACACTCAGCAAAGGCGGCAACCCGAAGAAGTTCCTCAAGACCGCAGCCTACGTCGGCGTAATCAGAAGACTCAGCCGCCACCACGCCAATAGTAGATGAAGCTTCCGACGACATCTTCCTCGACGCTGGCATGCAAGGTTTCGCCGGCAGCAGGATAGGCCCCTTCTCCCCCGATTGCCCGCGGAGCCATTAAATCTAGGGTTTAGGGCTTACTTTAAATTCTTTAAATTTCGTTTAAGTTTGTTAATTATCATTTGAATTCAATGAAGTATCGCAGTTTCGTCTATTTGTTGAGCGTCTCATGGGGACTTGACGCTCGCAATAGGTGGCAACACGTGTCGGCACGTCCAATAACACTTGCCGAGACCGTTGTGTATAAGGATTGTAACCCCACTGTTTGACTAATGAAGCTCCTGATTCGCAACAAAAAAGAAACTTTTTTGTTGATCCTCGATATCCTGATCCTCGATCCTCCACGGTCCACCCACCAAAATTCCCTCCTTTTTCTCGTACACAAAACTTTTTTTAATTCTTCCCTTTCCTTTTTTTTTTTTTTTGAGTTTTTCACCTGGGGGGGAATTAATCCCCACCTGAATATATCCCTTTCCTTTCTTGTTCTCACTTCTCAGCGTCCTCTTCTTCCTCCTTGCATCACTCTTTCCCCTTCTTCACTCTGCCTGCTTCTTCTGTCCGCATCGGATCCTCCGTTCTCTTCTTGCAGGCCCTTTGCCCGAGCCCGGAGCCGCCGACCTCGACGCCTTCTTCCACCCAATCGACAGCCCTGGTACGCATCACTAGAGCATCCATTCCGGTTGGGGGTTTTCTGTTTGATTGGGTGCTGATCCCCCTCAATCAACGCTGATACGGCTTGGGTACACAGTGAACTACATCACTATGGAAAAATCATGTGGTCTAGCGCAAGTTGTGCAGTTTACAAATGGTCTAGCCGGAGGAACTCGTGGGGATGGCGACGGGGGTCAGTGAAGAGGGGCGGCGCCGGCGTGGGGGGCCTGTTCCGGTGGCGGCGCACGTGGGGGAGGGCGTAGGGTGGTTCGAGGGGAATGGCGGCTGATGCGGCGAGAAGATAGACGAGTGAGAGATGAGCGGCGAGGGAAATCGTGGCCGTACGACAGAAGTCGGACGAAGATGATTCTCAAAATAAAAAAATCCGTTTAATTTATGATTTTGAGCATCTGGTCTAAGTATTTTTCCAAGAATTGTTCCACGCTATTCCATCCTTTGCAGACCATGGGTTGTACTCCCTCCGTTCCAATTTAATTGACTTGTTATTCACCTAATGTGGATGTATCTAGACATGTTACATGTATAGATACATCCAAATGTGGTGTATAGCAAGTCAATTAAATTGAAACGGAGGGAGTAGCTTGTAAAACCGAGCTAATCTTCGCTCATCCCTGCTTTTGTTGATTTGATTATTGCCTATGGTCGGGGAAATCTGAACTGCTAAGGCCGGCCACATCGTTGCCATCTCACGCACCGTCAACCTTTCCATGCCAGACGGCATTCAAGTTTTTTCTGTTCTTTTCATGTGAAATGGTTTCAAGGATAGCTTGTGGGAGTGCAAATAGTCAGCAACAGGGGCCAGCGAAGTAGCAGTGATGGATCAGCAAAAGGGAAGCTTTGAATTGAAACAGTTTGGTTAATAAATGTGTGCATCCTGCAATCTGGGGACATTCATGTGAGGACCCCGGATTAAGTACCCGAGATACTCGTTATGTTTCCTGCAACAATCCCGTGATCAGTCTGTTGCTGCACATAACTCGAATTGGTATCACAGAACACCCCAAAAATACCGAATAAATATACTTACGTGATTGAAGTCATAAGCTTCAACAGGTACTTGCAGCGGAATCACCAAACAACGTGGAGCCCAAGTCATTCGCCTTAACCCTACAGGCAGCTGACTGGGAAGCGCCCTAGTTCGCAAGGACGTCAGTGAACTCCTCTTCTTCGAACTGCTTCTTCTTCCAAAATCTGGCTAAGACAATAGCCAGGGACGAAACCAATATGAGTACATTTGATTGTACTCGCAAACTACCCCAACAGGAGCATGCACTAGTTTTTAATTTTAAAAGACTTTTATTTTAGAAAAACATCACTATATCCTTATTTAAAAAGGGAAGAGTAGATTTGTAATCCTGTTGAAGACAAAACATTTTGGAAAGTAGTTTTCTCACCTACCTTTGTTGAAAAAGGTAAGAAGTCTTTTTAAACCTTTTTCCCGCAAATATACCTTCGTTTTAAAAGGTGAGAAAACCCTTTAAAACTTTTTCCTCGAAAATCACCCTCTTGTCCCTTTCTCCGAAACCTCCTGGTTTCTGATCATACCCCTTCATGGTTACTTATTTTACCAGCAACCTCAGACCATACCCTCGGTATAGTTGCATAAAACAATTTCCACTCATTTTCCTTTCAAACCCAAAACTTTGTAAAACTTGCACATGGTCTTAGGACAGCCTCCCAACTGTCCATATCCGAGGACTCGGCTATTCGAATAGTTTTACCCTCTGCAGAGGTAGCACGCTTTTCCCACACCCATCCGGTCACTCATCGTGTCAGCCACGTCCCGCCATACCAGAGGTATGCGAAGTTGAGTTCCCGGCCATAGCCTGTCCTTTGCTCATGCTAGTATAGGACCCTGCCTCTACGACACTTTCCATCGACACTTAAATCCTCAGAAACTAAGTGTGAGGACTCGTAGTTCTGTCCGGCGGACCCAAGGGAGCCCTTCAATCCTCTTTCTTCTTTACGCTCATACCGGCTTCCGGTAGACTTCTATTAAGAGGACCCAGGTCAGGGGGTAGGTCCTCAGACCATCCCCTCATGGAACGAGGTTATCCTCGTTATTGAGGCATCCAGTACTAACACGAGCAAATTATATGACTACGCCCTTGCCCATATGTGGGTAAATGTGGTCGCACAGGTTATCGGCTGGTAGTCATGGTACAAAGACACAATGTGCATTTTTCATAAACATCACCACACTTCACTTCTCCACTTCCATACCGACATCCCGGTATACCATAATTCATCCAAGGATTTTCAAAGGAGTTTTGAATAAACAATGTTTTTCCCATCCTATAGTTTTATATAAACAACTGATATCTCTACATAGAGTGACAAAATAGTTTTCATAAACTTTTGAAAAGGTTTTCACGATCATTTCCAATTTTCTTAGCAAAATACTTTTAACCAAAACTTGGGTGGTTCGTAATCCCACCAAAAGATTTTTCACAGAGGTTTTGGAGTAAAACAAATTCATTTCGAAATCATTGTATACCACTGACACCTCTATATCGGGTGTCTTAGTAATATACTTGTAATTTGGAAAAGGGTTTTCAAATCATAGCTTCGCGGCAAACACCACGTAAATCATTATGCTAATTATAAGTAAAACAGGTAAATCAAAATAGATGTATATAGATGCAAGCTCAGTGAAGTAGCTTGCCTGTTTTCAGCATAATGTCCTTGGTCTTCTTCTTACTGATTAAAGAAATAAACTCCGGTTCTCCTTCAATAAATCCTCTCCGAAGACCACTCCGGTATCGGTATTATCTAGCGTCGCAACAGGGAATAACAACACTCAATACATCAAACAAAACCACAAGTGGTGCACAAACAAATAACAACCACAAGCATCAAACTAATTATTCAAGCAACAAACTAGGATCTACACTTACAGGGGCCTCATACTAAATAATGGTCTACCACTTATATACAAAGTAGGGCCAAATAATTAGGTAGCAAGGGATGACATGCTACAATATCAGTAGCTATGAAAAGCTACTGATGTTCAAACATCATTTCTAAAATCATGCACACAAATGATTTTATTTGCAAACAAATCCTAAAAGTTAGGAAAATCAAGGAACTATCCATACTAGGGATATTATCCCCTAATAAACACCAGCAACACTAAACTCTTCCTAGCAAGTTATCAAACCAGTAGCAACGTGGCATGCTACTGATGATCTAGTAACACTAACTAAAACTAACGTCACACTAAGGATTTTCTACTAAAACAAGTCCTATTAACTAGGAGAATCTAGGAAAATACTATCCTAGTGATATTAACACTAGAGGACTAAATGCAATACTAAACTTTTTCCAAAGTGCTACCATACAGAGCTAACACACTCCTAGTAATTAGTGCCACACCTATACATGCTAGAAATTACAAAAGGGATACTAGCACACCCTATATAGTTAAATAAAACTATGAACATTAGTTAACAGAAAAGCATAACACCTAGTTAAATACACCAAAAATAATATATAGCTCTAAAAATCACACCAAGCTAGGATTAGGTACTCCTAATCATACAGAAGCTCACACAAGTGGATTCACACCAAAAATCATCACCAAATAATTTACAAAAATCCTAAAATGGCTCTCTGGTCATTTACCAAAATGCATGCCATTTTTGATAGGAAGCTCTTTTGCACCAGAGGCAAATTGCTACTGCTAGGTATCTCTTAGATCTTTCCAAATCAGTTGAGTTTGCATCAAAAGCTATTTAGAAAAATAGTTATTGATAATTTGGTGAGGAGCAGTAGTTCTGGCTCACATTTATTTTCTCCAAAAATATTTATCCAAAAGTGTTTCTACCACTTGGATCTGGCTAGGAATATGCTAGGGTACCTCCATGATTTTTGGTTTGAGCAGAACCAGGGTTTTCATAATTTATTTTGAAATAAACTAAGAGGACAGAACAGAAATATTTAGAAAGGAATTAACCTCCAGAAAAAAAAGGAGTTGGGCCAGATCTGCCCAGATCCGAGCCGAGCCACGGAGACGGCGGCCCATCCAGCGGCCCATGTGCGCGGCGAAACGGTACCGGGCTGTTTCCTTCTTCCTCTCGATGGACAGAGCAGAGCGAAGCAAGGCAGGAGCACGGCGGCGACGGCATCGGCGGCTCCGGCGACCTGAAAGGAAATGGGGATGTCCGTGAGGAAGAGCTCGGCAAGGGGAACACATGGATGCGATAATGGCGAGGAATGGTGGGCTGAGCTGCTCGCGAGCTTGCTCGACAAGCCGCGGCCGGGGAGGACGAAGTTGAGGACGGCAACGGCGATCCCGGGCTCCAATCTGCGATTCCTCGCATGGAGAGAGAGAGGACGACGTGGTACGGCTTTTGGTAGGCTTGGATTTGGTCGGGGAGGCCTCTCTCGCCGGCGGGGCGCGTCGGCGGCTTCGGCCGGGGTTCGTGTTCATGGAGGAAAATGAGAGAGGGGAGAGTGGAGGAAAAGAGTGAGCTGGGGGAGCAAAGGGTGGCGTGGGGTGGTTCTTATCTTCTCCTCCGCAGCAAGGAGGGAGGGGGCCACGGCATTGACGACGGGAGGAGCACGGCAGCGTGCGAACACGGCGGCGTGGGCGCGGCAGCGTGCGGGAGGTGCCACGGCTGTCCCGGGTGCAGAGCTGAGGTGAAGGGGGAGAGCAGAGCAGCCAGAGGCCAGGCTTCGCGAGGGAGAGGTGCACGGCAAGGGGCGACCACGGCAACGCCGGCGTGAGGGGCACGGCGCCGTGCCGCTGCTACAGGAGGTCAACGAGGAATTGCAAAACGCCCCCTGAACTTCTTTCTCCTCTCACCGATAGGTCCTCGTCTAATTCTTTTATTTTCTTTTCAAAACCAGTAGGGTTTCCGAATTTTATTGAGGTGCTTAGACATTTTACAAAAATTAGAGAAAATTCATGTAGCCTCCCATATATATGAGGAAGCTCCACAAAAATTGGTTTTACAAAATAAAATGTTTTGCGCAATATTTGTTCATAGAGTTTAAATAAATCATTTTGGAAATTAATAATTTGATACTCCTTTAATATTTAAAACCAGTGATAAAATATGGTTTTGAACTTTTGGAACTTCTTTGACAAATATGATAACTTCAAATAAGTTTTATTTTCATAGAGAAAACCTTTGTTTTGAGGAATAGAGAATTTGGGGAGGGAAATTATTTATGAAGATCATTTTTAACTTATGACCTTCATTTCCCTTTTTAATAAAAGAAGGGGGGGGGGGGGTTTGTTTTAAATCAACAAGTAGGTTTACTTGAGGAGAGAGAGATATGAAATGGAGAGGATTATCCTTTCATCTCCTTCTCTAGAATTTTGATAAAGAAAGTATAATATTGTTTTCATAGAATAGAGGAATAGATAGAGAGGGAATTTTGTTGAGTTCATCTCCCTAAATTTTAGGAGTTTAACTTGGGGTGCATATTTTTAGAGAGTTTGCTCCTCTTCAAGTCGCACTCCAAATTTGGTTGCCAAGGGTGTCCTAATTTAGTAATAACACCACTGGGGAATTATCCTCACAAGAGAATCACACACAACAGCAATAACACAGCAATAGCATCAGCACCACAATATCAACAACACATCAATACCCACATCGCAAACAAGACCACACACTTCAAACCACAAGAATAAGTCACACACCTTTTTCCATAATCAACAATGCTATTTTGTAAAAATGGTCACACTCAATTATGACAAGACGTTGTTTAAAGGATATATCAACTCATAACTTAATAGTTTCCAAATGGTTTGATAAAGGGAAATATGTGAGGTAATATATTCCCCACTAGTATTCCTTTTAAAAAGGAGTTGAAACATAGGAGTTTTAAAAATAGGAATTGTAAAATATCAAGGTTGAAGAATAGATAGGAGACATCATATGAATCCCCATATTCTTGGTTACACATAAATTTTGGAAATACCTTTACTGTCTCAATTTAAAGGGTATTTTATTTGTTGCTAGAACCAAATCATTATTGAAATGAACTTTTGGCCAACATAAGAATGGAAAAGATATATGGAATATATTCTTGTCATAACATGGTCACCAGTGTTGTAAATATATTTTTACTTAGGTTGATCTCTTGGGTTGACATTTACTAGTCAACCAATCACAAACATCAAGTCACACAAGGTCAACCAGAACAATTTAAAGGAAAGCAAAATCATTTATGAAATAATTCAAAAAGTTTTTGTTGGTTCTGAAATTTGGGTCTTATTTACTCGTAGTATAAATAGGGGATGTTACAATTCATACCTTCTTACGACATTACTAATATTTAGACGGATGGTGTGTATGTTTGTTATAAAATCCTTCTGCTTTAGTTCTTACATGAAGCTTGAGTAACCAAAGCCAAATGTGCGGATGCGCACTCCTTCTCATATTCATGCCAACTATATTTCTCAGGTGAATAAAATCCAAGAAATTTATCAGGACACTCAGGACTAGAGCTTTTGCCTCTTAGCAAATATTCTGCTTGAACTTACGGAATTATCCTTTGATCTGTAGAGATGTGAATATCTGTCAGTTTTTTTCCCCGGAAAATAGGGGTTTGCCCCCCAGTTCCATTAACATGAAACCAACGAACAACAAGCGCATGTCTAGCATGTCCCATGTTTATGCAGAGCAGAAAAAAGTGCAGTTATTACAAGCCCTTCGTGGGGACAAAAGCGCTAAGCGTTGAACAGGTATTTATTTGGGGTGTCACCACCGGGAGAGACTAGGCATCAGGAGCTTTGCGCTTAACTCCAGGGCTGACTGGAAATGCCGAGGGAGCCTTGGACGACGGCATGAACCAGTTGGTGGTCATGAGTTGTTGATGCAGTTCTTCCGGCGTCCATTTCCCCGAATATCTGTCAGTTTAGGCAGCCTTGGTGGTTTTTATGTTTCCTGGAAGATTTAACCTAATGTGTATCTGGGTTAAATATTGTATTCATCATTGTAATGATAAGAAGATGGCCCTTTGTCATTCTCCTTTAGTAGTTCCAATAAAAACTCCCCGATGTTTGCTAAATGGAACCTTAGCATTTCCTGTGTTTGAGATCTATGTAACTGTAAGTTGTACAATTGAAGATGTCATCCTTATTGCAGTACTATGAGTTCAAGTGCATAACGCGCTTCTCTTTGGAAAATCTATTGTTATGCTGAATTGTTGAATGAATAACCAGCCTTGCTTACTCCTGCTTACAACGGTTCTTCTTGCTCAGCACTAATGTTTTTCCTTCTTTTAATGGCACATTGCAGTCCTGAAGGTACGTAAAATGGCATCCTTGCCACTGGCCACCGCGGAAGTCTGCGACGCGAACACGGAACTGATCACCAGCGGCGAGCTCCGAGCCCTCCAGCCCATCTTCCAGATCTACGGGAGGCGGCAGGTCTTTGCGGGCCCCATTGTGACGCTCAAGGTGTTCGAAGACAACGTGCTGGTGCGTGAGTTCCTGGAGGACAAAGGGCAGGGCCGGGTGCTGGTGGTGGACGGCGGCGGCAGCCTGCGCTGCGCCATCCTGGGCGGGAACCTTGGGCAGCTGGCTCAGAACAACGGGTGGGCGGGCATCGTGGTGAATGGGTGCATCCGCGATGTGGATGAGATCAATGGGTGCGACATCGGCGTGCGCGCTCTCGGCTCGCACCCGATGAAGTCCAACAAGAAGGGGATGGGCGAGAAGTACGCACCTGTAACCATAGCAGGCACCAGGATCTGTGACGGTGAGTGGCTCTACGCAGATATGGATGGGATCCTCGTCTCCAGGACCGAGCTCATTGTGTAGTAGAGGCCTCTGTGCTTGCTTCGCTTCCCTCTGTGGATGTATTTGCTAATGTTGGATGGATGAATTGGGCTGTGCATAAAAGGAGAGGAGGAAGAGGGCTGCTGTTTCTGCTTGCTTCTTGCCTCCCTAACTGAAAATGCTAGTATATCTGAACATTGTAACAAGTAAGCTTGTATTCCCCTGCAAAAAGAAAGGAAGCTTGTATTCCTGGGTCAGATGACGAATGGGAGTAATAAAGATTGGATGCCTTCCTGCATTGCACTATTAAAAATTTGTTTATTATTTTGTAATGTGTTCAGTCAAACTAAGCCAGACCTGTTGATGTGGAAATATTCTTCTTATCTGAAGGGCACCTATAACACACAGTGCTAACATGAAGGCTCAGATGGAAAAATATCTTGAGTTGAAAATATGTGGTTGTCAAAATGATCTATCTGACCTGTGAACCCCTGAAATGCACTCTTGATGATTAAACCATCCATGAACTAATAATACTAATTAGCAGTAGGTTTTTGTACCGCACCGCAGGACAAGTATCTGCATTGTGCTTTCTTGGCTGAAATTTACTGAGCTTGGAAACTGATATTGTTTCTAACCATTGCAAGTTCATGATAATACTATGTAGAAACAGATATTACTGAATAATAGTAGTAGAAACATGATACTCCAGTTGAAGCAGCAGTACCTGACCAAGGCAAGTCATTTCCTTGCCCTGATGGCTACTCACGGTAAAAATGATGTTCTTCCAGATGCAAAACCAAGACTCCAAGAGCATTCATCAACGAAGGGACACACTGCGCATATAGAAAGTCAGCCTTACATCGACCCGGAAGAAAATACAGCATCGAAGCTTCCATCATGATTCGGAAAAGCAAAAGCAAATTGCGTCATGCAGGCACTTTGACTTTGGTTCGATCAAGTCATCTTTGCTGTCTGTATGCAACATTTGGACAACTGAACAAAAACAGCAGTCTACTGCCAGCACCTGTTCAACCAGAAGATGACTAATTGTTTCCTCATCCTCCTATCCTATATAAGCTCATCTCCTGTCCTAAAGAACGATGATGTACACCGAGCCGGCACCGAGGACAATGGCGAGTTCTAGGGCCTTCGCGCTGGTGTTCCTCTTCTGCGCCATGGCGTCCTCTTGCTGCGAGTTCGCCGTCTCCAACTTCACGCCGCCGGCAGACAAGGAGGATTTCCTCGGATGCCTCGTGAAGGAGATACCGCCCCGCCTCCTCCACGCCAAGAGCTCGCCGGCCTACCCCTCTGTCCTGCGGCAAACCATCCGGAACTCGAGGTGGTGGTCGTCGCCGGACAACGTGAAGCCGCGCTACATCATCACCCCCACCAACGCCTCCCACATCCAGTCCACCGTGGTGTGCGGCCGCCGTCACGGTGTCCGCATCCGCGTGCGCAGCGGCGGGCACGACTACGAGGGCCTCTCGTACCGCTCCATGCAGCCCGAGACGTTCGCCGTGGTCGACCTCAACAAGATGCGGGCGGTGTGGGTGGACGCGAAGGCCTGCACGGCGTGGGTGGAGTCCGGCGCGCAGCTCGGCGAGCTCTACTACGCCATCTCCAAGGCGAGCCGCACGCTGGCGTTCCCGGCAGGTGTGTGCCCGACCGTCGGCGTCGGCGGCCACTTCGCGGGCGGCGGCTTCGGCATGCTGCTGCGCAAGTACGGCATCGCCGCGGATAACGTCATCGACGTGAAGCTCGTCGACGCCGACGGCAAGCTGCACGACAAAAACTCTTTGGGGGCGGACCATTTCTGGGCCGTCAGGGGTGGCGGGGGCGAGAGCTTCGGCATCGTGGTCGCGTGGCAGGTGAGGCTCATGCCGGTGCCACCCACCGTGACCGTGTTCAAGATCAACAAGACAGTGAGCGAGGGCGCCGTGGACATCGTCAGCAAGTGGCAACTGGTCGCGCCGCAGCTTCCCGGCGACCTCATGATCCGCATCATCGCGGAGGGCCCCAAGGCCAGGTTCGAGGCCATGTACCTTGGCGCCTGCAAAACCCTGACGCCACTGATGCGCAGCAAGTTCCCCGAGCTTGGCATGAACGCCTCGCACTGCAACGAGATGTCATGGATCGACTCCATCCCCTTCATCCACCTCAGCCACAGGGACACACTCAAGGACGACCTCGGCCACAGGGACACCCTGGAGGACGATCTCCTCAACCGGAACAACACCTTCAAGCCCTTTGCGGAATACAAATCGGACTACGTCTACCAGCCCATCCCCAAGAGCTTGTGGGAGCATATCTTCGGAAGCTGGCTGGTGAAGCCCGGCGCAGGGATCATGATATTCGATCCCTACGGCGGCGCCATGAGCGCCACCCCGGAATCGGCGACGCCGTTCCCTCACCGCAAGGGCGTCCTCTTCAACATCCAGTACGTCAACTACTGGTTCGCACCTGGAGCCGCCGGCGCCGCGGCGTTATCGTGGAGCAAGGAAATCTACAGCTACATGGAGCCGTATGTGAGCGAGAACCCCAGGCAGGCCTACGCCAACTACAGGGATATCGACCTCGGGAGGAACGAGGTGGTGAACGACGTCTCCACCTACAGCAGCGGCAAGGTATGGGGCCAGAAATACTTCATGGGTAACTTCCAGAGGCTCGCCATTACCAAGGGCAAGGTGGATCCGACGGACTACTTCAGGAACGAGCAGAGCATCCCGCCACTGGTACAGAAGTACTGATTGATCGAGGGTGATCGATCATGCATTTCCTGCGGTGGTGTTCGTGGAGAGCGATGAGAGTGAACAATTTCTCATCTCGACCATAAATTGATTTCATCCAAAATACAAGGTGTACCGGTTATCCGCCCGTTCGACCTGTGATAATATGGCAATTAACCGCTTAATATTTTTTCTTAGCAAAAATGCATATGCTGATTACTTTGAAATCCAAATCAAGCTTATGAAAGAGCCCAAACTTCTGTGTTCAAATAATAATAAAAGGGGCCCACGTAGGACGCTACGTGGTAGAACTTGTAGTACAAAAGCAACTTTTTATCATGAAAGACACATTTGTGCTTAAAAGTTGCTATCATGCAAACGTGGACAAGTTGAGAAATATTTTGGTAAACAACAAGTTTATGCAGTTGATAATTATTGCCATGGTAAAACAGACCGACTAGCTAATATTTATTTTGAAAAAAACAATTTATATCACGAAAGGCAATTTGTGATAAAAAAATCTGTGCAACTAATCGATAAAGTTGAGGATCTTTTTGACTAAAAAGCAAGTTTATATAGTTAGTTTCATATTTAATAACCTTTGTAGAACTCATTGGTATCTTGATAAAAATTAAATTTGTATCACGGAAAAGCAATTTTTACGAGGAAAAAACATGTGTAACGTGCAAACTTTCTTATTAGATCTAGAGTTACGTTTGGTAGTATTCGTCGAAAACTGTTCAACGGCATCTAGTTTAGAAGATCTTAGCGTTAGCGTTAGGAACACAATGGTATAAAAATGTTCTTATTTTGATGTTTGGTGTGGAAGTAAAGAACACTTGAAATTTGGAGTAGCATTGCATGGCGATGAGATGACATCCTTATTTTGTTCCTATGTGTGTATGTGCTAGTTCCGGCGCGCCAGATACATATCCATATTCTATCTATATCTAGGTCTATAGCCATCTATCTATATCAATATCTATCCATAATATTAAAGGATGAAGACTTCTTGTTCGATTGTCTTGAGTCATGTGGTTGTCTAGAGTTTAGAGGAGAAACAATGCCTCTTATCCTCCTCATAGTTCTTTGCAGCCATTGCGGATATATTAATTAAAATTGTTAAGAATAACTCACAATAATTAATCTAGTGGAATTCTTTTACAAATGTGACCAACACACTGCCTACTTAGGGGGGGAAAAGGTGCTACTTGAATGGTGGGGAACGTTTCTTATGGTTAGTCGTGGACTAATACAGTTTAGCCCCTCAAAACTTGGGTATCAAACTACGGACACTGAGGAGTGTTGCTGCCAACAATTTCGTTGAATTAAGTGACATTGAAATGTACGTATTTAGCACAAAAACAGGCCTGAACACGTCCATTTGAATGTCAACTAATGTGGAATGGAATGAGTATGTGGTAGTAGAAGATATACGCAGACTTCTCAATTTATGTCTTTACGGTAAACCCATAAATTAATATGAGCCGTCTATTTTTTATGGATCTAGCGGGCAAAATTAATTCACATTAGTGCTCCAAACGTGAGTAGTTAGTCCATGCTACTGCTCAAAACATTACTAGTACTAATCCATCAAGGGTAAAATTGGCATCAATTTAAAACACTAGCAACATCCCCGTAAAATTGTAAATCACAAGATCAACACTCTATCCGCCGGCAAGCACCATGGAATACCTCTCTCTGAACCGCGTATAGACGCGGCTCGTGTTATCAACAAATTAGCCGTATGCCTGGAAGTGCTGCAAAGTCTAACCAAAGGCCCGTACCAGATTGCCACTAAACTCTGTACTCTCCCATCAAAAAATAAAAGTAAACTCTGTACTCTGTAAATGGTAATGGAACTAGGATGACAGTCACTTTAAGTTCAGTGAACAAAAAGAAATTGAGTTTAGTCCACCTCGTGATTGCTGAAACCTAGTATCGAATTCATGAACTGAACCAAACCTCACTGCTGGCTGAACTCGCGCCATAATCTTTGATGTTTCTGAACCTGTACAAGTTTGTGTTGAATTATGCTTCTGATGGTGGAATTGCACGCTTGGAGACTGATACCCAAGTGGTTATGGTGCTTTAGTTTTTTCTGTTATGCGTCGTATGGTCGTTCGTTTAGAGAGACCGAATTTTGTGATGTATAATTGCTTTTCACAGTCTGGCATGTTTCTGGAGTATGTAACTCCATAGCGCACTTTATAACTAGCAACGGATAGTGAGTATGTTTGAACATACTTGAGAATTGTTCAAGTTTTTTTTTGGCAAAGGCCATGGTGAATTTATTTTTCCACCAAGTATGTGGCATATGTTATATATATTGTCGTTTCCTAACTAATTGTGCTACAAACCTTAATAACCAATGGGTAACCATTTCTAACCTAATAACTGATTAATGGTTTGCCCCTTTACACAAAAAGGTTTAATAGATTCGAGTTTGGAAGAACAATGGTTAACCAAACCACATCGTCAGTGGTGCCCTTTTTCTCGATGTCTAATTTTGAAAGAAAAAATATTGAATCATATCTAACAAAAGTAATACCATTGAATTCGTATTTGAATTAAATTTCTAATGATATGATTTTTATAATAATTGACACTTGTTTTATTGATAAATTAATGGTCAAAGTTAGAACATGCAAAACTACTCCCATTTAGAGGCCACGACATTGTATGTATGTTCTAAAATCATATTCACCCCTTATGGCATGTACATTGGGGAACGCTTACAAGGGCGCTTAAGGAGAAAAAAATAAAGACCAAGAAATCCGATTATTTCCTAAGCGTCCTTTCCTCCAACGCGGGACTCTTGATGGGTCGCTTGCACGATGGTAGGAGTCTCAGATTTCCTTTTTTCTAGCGCCTGGAGCAAGCGCATGCCGCTGATCCATCCTACTCATGCGGGAAAAAATTGGCTTAGTGCCCAACGCAAGTTCTGGCGTCGACGCCAGGGAAACACGAGGAGAAATCCCGGATCGATCAGGATCTGGCCATAACAGCCAGGAATCAAATCCTAGCGTCGGCCTAAGCGCCTCCCAATGTACGTGCCGTTAGGGCATGTACATTGGAAAGACGCTTACACAGGCGCTTAATGAAGAAAAAACAATCAAGCGTTTCCGTAAGCGCCGCACCTTCCAACGCAAAATTCTATTCAAGACGCTAATTAAGCAAGAGGCCCACCTATTCATCCACCCAGCAGCCCAATAAATAGCAATAAGCGCCGGCGCTTAGTCAAGCAGCGACGCTAAGGCTTGGAATAGGATCGGACCAGGATTATGCGTAACGGCTGGGAATTTATTCCCTAGCGCCTCTCTAAGCGTCTGCGTTGTACGTGCCCTTACTGGTTCTAAATTAGCAATGACCGTACTATATGGTTTATTGGCTTCTATAGGAGCCTACACCATCCAAAATCCAACCAGATTTAGCAATGCTGGCACGAACACATTTTATTGCACAAAATTAACAGTGCTCACATTCGAACTTCAGCTCTAAAAAAGCAGTAACAAATTACAAGCATTCTTTGTGGCAGCAGCAGTAGCAATATATAGCAGTAGAGTTCCTGGAAATGCCATTAAGATTGCACCACATTGCTCCTCGATGAGTTAGAGGCCTAGGAGCTGGCAGTTCTCCCAGAGCGTCTTGGCGGAGCGCCTTAGCTGCGCGGCCTCCGCCTCGGTGAGGTCCATCTCGGCGACGCCAAGGATGCCACCACGTCCGAGGCGAGCGGGCAGGCTGAGGAACACCTGATGTTCGTCGGAGATGCCGTGAAAGCCGGAGGCGAGAACGGAGACTGGGTGCACACGGCGCTGGTCCCGGAGGAGAGAGGCGGCGAGGCTGGTGACGGAGTAACCGATGGCCCAGGAGGTGTAGCCCTTGAGGCCGATGACCTCGTAGGCGCCTCCCACCACGGCGCGCCGGATGCCCTCCAGCGCTGCCTCGTCGAAGGCATGGTGGCTGTCCCGTAGGGACTTGAACGCCGGCATGCCGCCGACGCCGATGCTCGACCAGATCGCCACCGAGCTGTCGCCGTGCTCACCCACCATGTAGGCCTGCACTCAAGGACCCATTTTCCTCGTTAATTAACGAGCAATTAAAGAGCTAGTCTACCATGCATGGTGTCATGGCATGCACGTCAGCACGTATACTATGTTACCTGGACGTCCTGCGCGTTGATGTCGAGGTGCTCGGCGATGAGGAACCTGAACCTGGACGAGTCGAGATTCGTGCCGGACCCGATCACGCGGCTCGCCGGGAACCCGGACAGCTTCCAGGCGACGTAGGTCAGCACGTCGACGGGGTTGGACACGACGAGCAGCAGCGCATCCGGCGAGTGCTCTGCCACGGGCGGCACGATCTTCCGGTACAGCGCCACGTTCCGCTGCAGCAAATTCAGCCTGGTCTCCCCCGGGATCTGCCTCGCGCCCGCCGTGATGACCACGAGGTCTGAGTTGGCCGTGACGACGGGGTCGGTGCCGGAGACGATGCGGACGCGCGGGAGGAACGCGGCGGCATGCTGCAGGTCGAGCGCCTCGCCGCGGAGCTTGTCGGGGAGCGCGTCGACCAGGGCGATCTCGTCGGCCAGGTTCTGTGTCAGGATCGTCTGCGCGATGGCCATGCCGACGTTGCCGGCGCCGATCACGGAGACCTTGGTGAGACGGCGGTTGGAGGCGGTCGGGGTGAGCGGCGAGGAGGAGGAGTCGGCGACCGGGCGGAAGAAGGCCGACGAGGCGCCGTCGGCGTCGAAGCCCAGCTCCGACAGCGACGAGGTCTTGTGCATTTTCAACCGGTGGGATGTGGGAATGTGATGGCCGATGGGATTGCTGCGCCTGCGATGAACTGACGAGTTGTTCTTGGATCGGAGGGGAACAGGAACGGGTAGTCAATTTATATAGGAGGGAGAAACCCCGGAAACGAAACCGCCATTGGCAGTACTCGATCGTTGTTTGGGACTTGTTCACTTTTCGAAGAAGAAAATGAAAAAAAAGTACTCCCTCCGATCCATATTAGTGGGCATAGCTTTGTTTAAATTCATATGTATTTAGACTAGATACATGTGTATCTAGACAAAGTTGTGCCCACTAATATGAATCGGAGGTAGTATTTTTATTACTTGGGCAGCTGTGTTGTGTTGGACAGAGCCATCCGTCCTTGTAGAAGTTTCGATCGTTTGTTCGTCCAATAATACGTGGAGAAGAGGAGCGTGAAAAAACAAAGTATATTGGTGCCCTGACACGATGTTCTATCATTATTATTCTTTCGCGGTAGTAGGCCAACTTCTGGCACTAAATTTTTCCTTTCTGAAATAAAAGACAAAATATTTGTCATTTCCATTGATTAAGAAGAGGAAGAGAGGTCAACTATTAATCAGTGGAAAATCAGCCAACAGTAGAAATGCTCCAATGTCGTTATGGAACACGACCACATTGGACACCACCGCCAGCCGACCTGCCCATCCACACGGAGCACACACGTTATCGAGAAGAAAGCCACTGTCGAGGTTGTCACGAAGCCATACGTACGAATATCGTGTGTTTCTTAACGCTAGATTATGTTGCCCGATTGATTATTCCGGATCTTATTCTTGGCCAACTTACTTTATAGCTAGGGTTGTTCTCATCCAGCCTTTTCAAACACGAAAACAACTTTATTCTTCTTGATCAAAAAGCAACAAAACTCTCAAACCACGAGTGGTACTGAAATCGGCAAGCTGACGGTAAGATAATAAGGTGGTTTTCTTTCCAGTAATTTCGTTCTATATACGCTCCCCCTCCGACAAAAAACTCATAAGTGTTGAAATATATATTTCCCGCCTCTCTCCATCAGATTGCACTTTTAAGTGAGTTGGCTAGGTGCATTCAGTTCAATATGGTAGAGCTAGAAGTTTTTAAGTTCAAAAGACCCATGCCAAAACGGTACTATAAAAAATTCTAGCGGACTACATCATCAAACCCACGTTAAGAACTAAAAATAACCTAAACGTGACGTGAAGTGTTGAGATATATTACCCGGCTCTCTGTTCGAAGTTTTCATTGAGTTGGTTGGTACATCAATTTAATCTCAACCCCTATCGCACGTAGCTATAATCGTATGTATACATGTGGTATTTTTGTCGTACAATGTTGAAATGTTTTCTCTCATTTTGTATAACTTGAGGATGAATCTTTGTCGCAATGATCATATGTATACATGTGGTATTGGAAATATTCGATGATATACTATTGAGATGTGTTTTTTTTAGAACAAAGGCATACGCCCTGCTTTAAATTAATAAAGCAAGCAGATCCACAACATAGATATTACACGTGCTGAGGCATACAGCTTCGCCTAGAAATGAAAGCAAGTCCGATACCGGGGTCGGCCACCTCCCCAACATGTCGAGAAAGCTAGAGCACTGCTATAGAGCACGGCTAGGTCTAAGCTCAAAGTAAATCTCCTTAAGGCCGCTTGCCAGAACCTGAAGCGCCGCCTTGTCCTGCACCTTTGCGAGACCCGCCCACACCTGTAAGAACATCATGGTTTTGAAGATGAGATCAGAAGGGTGTCTTGGCACAATGCCATCTATAGCGAGTTTATTGCGAGTAACCCAAAGAGCCCAAAACAGCACCGAAACCAACACCCATGTTAGTCTACGACGCTGCCCCAGAAGCTGTTGAATAATAGCATGAAATTGGGGGAAGTTGGCCGGAGACCAATTGCACCCTAGCAACCGTCTCACAACACTCCACCCAAGTTTGGCAAGCGCACAAGAGAAAAAGATATGAGTTGCGTCTTCCACCTCTCCACACGTCGCGCAGCGGCCATTCGAGGGGCCCCTACGTTCCGCCAATTGCTTTCCAGCCGGCAAGCGATCAAGGGCAAGCTGCCAAGTAAACACTTTGATCTTGAGCGGTAGTCTGGCCCCCTAGATGTCCCGCCCAAACGCCACAGATGCCCCCTTGGAGATAGCACGATACATAGAGGCCACGGAGTAGATCCCAGAAGGTTCCAGAGCCCAACAAATCAGATCAGGGCCCTCTTGCAAAACGAAGTCGTCCAGCGCCGTGAGCATAGCCTGCCACTGAGCTGCATTGTCCAGATCGAGAGGTCTTCTAAACTCCACCCCAGCCGAAGTAGGAGCAAAAACTTCCGCTACCGTGATACTAGGGTTGTTACAAATGGCAAACAAGCTAGGGAACGAGTCTTTGAGCGGTCTGTCTCCCAGCCACCAATCAAGCCAGAAGGCAGTGCGAGCCCCATTTCTAGGGGAGTGTTTAGCCCCTAGCTTGAACCAATTCTTTATCTTATGCAAACTTCGCCAGAAGTGGGAACCCCCCTGGGTTGCCGTGGCAAAGATGTTATCTGCCTCTGGGTATTTTGCGCGGATCAGCAAGTGCCACACCGACCTGTCGTTGCTGTACAGTTTCCACACCCATTTTAGCATCAGCGCGATATTCATGTTTTTTGTGTTTGTGAGCCCAAGACCCCCACAGTCTTTGGGTCTACACACCGCCGGCCAGTTGACCCAGTGATACTTACGGTTCGGCCCCGAGCCTTCCCAGAAAAACCTAGCCCTAATTGAATCAAACTTCGCATGCACACCATCCTGCATCAAGAACAGACCCATCGCAAAGATAGGGAGCGCGTCTAGGCAGGAATTGGATAGAATTAACCTTCCACCCGAGGAAAGTAATCTACCCATCCACACTTCGACCTTCCCTGCTAATTTAGCCACCAGAAAGTTCCACTGCTCCACCGTGAGTTTACGATCGGAGATCGGGAGCCCAAGATAAATGAATGGGAACGAGCCCAATTTGCAGTTCAACATGTTGGCAATCCTCTGTTGCTCCTCCAAAGGCTCCTCCAGCACGTACACCTCACTTTTATTTGAGATGTGTTAATGTTTGTAAAACCTAGGGAATATCTCATCAACTGGCTTAAAAAAATATTTACAATGTCGTTCTTTATTCAATAATTCCACTATGTCTCAAGGCAAAATGTTTCTATACACAAATGCAGATGAAGGGTTCTTTTTTTTTTTTTGCTATGCACTTGGTTTCAATACCGACAGTACTTACGCACGACTCACGTCGACTATAAGAACATCCTTCTAATTGCTTCTAGTTCTAGATCATCGATGGATCCAATACGTAATGTCGACAAACATCTGTACGTGGTGGCTGATGCATATTTTTATCATCATTTATTTTTTGAGATTTAAAGCGGTCATATATGTCATCCAATTAGATAGAATAGAGGTTTATATAAATTTGAGCTAGGGAAAATTCCCTTTACAGTCAAAATTCCCTTTAGAGGTTTATCATCCTTTATTCCGGCGACTCGTCTTTTTAATCACTTTTCCTACTGGGTGGCCTCCTCTGCAAGAAACGGTTTAGTTAGTTGGCTGACCAAACTGGTCGGAAACCATGCGCGCACCCGTTCCCATACCGGAGGCCGGCGATGCATCCGTCCATGATATGCCTTCATTCACTACTACACCTTTCCTGTCCAATTAAGTATGATTAACCTTCGATGACCGATGTGGACGTGTGGGCATGCCATTTCGTCAAAATGTTCTAGTTATGCATATCATAATATGCATATGATATGTTATATACTGCGCGATCCAAATCACCATCTATTTAGTTTCTTCGTAAAGTACTACTCATACTGGAAATAGGCTTTCGTCCTGCTATATTAATATAGCAACCACCAGATACAACCGACAAGAGCCACGAAACAAACAACATGCTGGGCAGCAGCAAACACACGCCCAAACGAAGAAAAAATAAACAAAATGGAGACATAGCCAGATTGACTAAGCGATGGAGACCGACAACCACTGCACCCACCGAAGTAGTACCACCATGCTACTAGAATAGAATCGTCGAGTATCAAGCAACACCTTTAAAAAAGATCGTAAAGTACTACTAAGGAAGATGCATCTTAGCTATCGAAATAGCCGTACAGATCATGATACATTTCCAGTGTGCCTCCAATGAGCGGTTTTATGGTGATCCCGATCGGCCGATCGTATATAAATGTTTCCATATAAACAACCATATAAAGAACTAAAGAACCATGTGCATGCATTCTTCTTGGGGGTCAACGTATATTCAACTTTTCTACTCACCGATACCATTCTCCAAGAAACCACTACTTGGAGAAGAAAAATAGAGAACTTGCCTGTGGCAAGATGATTAGGAGGATGGTTGTACCTCCAGGCCACCAGAGTTCAAACCCCAGCCACCAGGTTTGACGTTGGTGTTTCTCATTTAGGCGGAATATTCTTCAGTGGGAGACAACGTTCCCGTCGACAGCAAGGTGCACGTGGTGACTTCGTCAATCTCAAGACTAGACCCGCCAACTCAGTATTACGGAGGTGCTCATACGGGTAAGGTGTGCGTGCGTGCGTTCATAGGGGTGAGTGCATGCACGTGTATATAAGTGTCCACGTGTTTCGCAAAAAGAAGAAGAATAAAATAGAAACCAACTTATATAGCCGGGCATGTTATCTCCTCTCAATGGAAATGAATTGCGAACGAAGCTTCCATGTTTCAGGGCTGGGCTAAAACTAACCTCACATTCAACGCAATTTCGTGCTGGCTGGCTTGCCTGTTGTGCAAGAAACGGTTTTTTTTTTTTCGTCGGTGAGGGTGAACCAAAATCGATCGAGACCAAATTAACATACAAGTTGTTATTCATAATGTGCAAGATCCGACCGGAGACTATTCATCTCCTGCAGCACTGCCTGTTCGATCCAACGCTTGATCGATCTATGCGGACGGACGTACGTGCACGCCATTCTGCCAAATGCAAAAGTTATGCACACCTAAATCGAAATGCACATGCCATGCCAGTGGGAGATCCCAAAGCAAGATCTTATATCCATTTCTTCGTTAAGATCTAAGCTAAAAAAAAAAAAAGCAGCTAGCACGCAGCCTTTCGGTGTGCCGCCGACGAGTGGTTTTTTGCGGCGAGTGAACGGCGATATATATATGTGGAGCACAGCCTAACTAGGTGCTTAATTAATCAATTAATCCGGCAGTACGGTCGTGTTGTGTGATTTAAAAACCGAACATATAACTTTGCCCAAATTTCAAATTCTAATATATTTCCCGTGTATATACACTGCTTAGCCCGAGCTTCATGTAATTAAACTGACTGCACAAATCTTGGTTACGTTAACTAAACATACAACTCCAAAAAAGAAAAATCGTAAATAAACGAAAGAGAAATTACAACTGAATCCTTCGTCATCGAATTCCTCGCTGAAGCTGCAGCAACCAAACCCGTTGCCATAAGCCCATAAGTCCATA
Source organism: Poa pratensis (assembly GCA_947311845.1). Classification (NCBI taxonomy): domain Eukaryota; kingdom Viridiplantae; phylum Streptophyta; class Magnoliopsida; order Poales; family Poaceae; genus Poa; species Poa pratensis. The sequence continues at coordinate 38,685,795 of CAMZMU010000038.1, forward strand.
ACACCATCATAGCCGCCGAACTTCGGTGATTGACAACATCGAGCATTAACTATTAAGGCACTGAAGCAACTACGAAAACATACACATTCGCATCTACAGATGAAATTCATTCTCAACAAGAAAAACAAAGTAGACAAACACTCGCTACATCCGCCCATCAATCTGATTCTTCCAGAGACGGAACTACCGGGGATCTTCCACATGTTCTTGTTCATCCTTGGTCGTTGCTTCCGTCGTTCATCTGATGAACGACCTCCTTCATTTCCTTACGCATATGTTTCTACCTTTTGCTCTCTTGCAGGTCACCCCGTTTCTTCCTCTGATCTTATTCTTCACTCTGGGGTACGGCCTCGTCATCTCGCAGATGCATGACCTTCTTGTCGTGCTCTTGCTCATACATCCGGTAAAGCTTCTTGATCAGATTCTCTAGAGAAGCGGTAATGTCTATCAGATCAAGGCTGGTCGTCTTGGCGTACACTGTCTCCTCTGTAAACTCGGAAGAGACGTAGAAATCCCGTACTTTCTAGGAGTCCGTTTGGGAAACTCACTTAGACTTGGGGATTATCCCAAAAAAATCCGTAAAAACCTCTAGAAACAAACAGAGGCTTATTCGGCTCAAAACAAGAATCGACTCCACCCTGTAGCGCCTTCCGTTTGCCATTTTTTCTCATGGTAATGCAGAAATGGCGCGGATAGTGATTTCTAGTGGAGCCGCGCCCTACCGGGGTCTTCAGCTGCTGCCACGTGCGGCCGGGTGCGGTCGGATACGACGTAAACAATATATCTTCACCAAAAATGATATTTATTAGAATATATTTTTAATGGTTTTCCATAAATATTTTTAATAAATGACTCAATTTTTCATTTTCTAATCAATTTCTTATAATTTTCAGCAAAATTTTGTTGTTACGAAAAAGTTTGGAATTTAAAAATTTTGCAACGCAAAATTTAGTTATTTCACAAACATTGCAGATAATTTATTATTTCAGTTGTGTTTCAATAAATTACGGTATTTGTAAAAGTTTTACAAATTTCATTATGGTTTCATCTTTTTTGGAATAGATTTGTAAATGATTTGTTAATAATATTATAAAAAACTTACTTGCGCGAAACATTTATGAATTTTTTGTGGTCTCGCAAAAAGCGCAACGAAATATGCATGAAATTCCTATTATACTCGTACATATATCATATCGGAATGAAAAGGTCGATTTTGATAAATTAATTTTATTGAAATTTCAATTCAATTTCACAGTCATTTAAAAAAAATCAAAATATGCGTAATATTGATCTTATTTTGAAGATCTCGTCTTCAGAAACTCAAATATAAAATATATATTATAAATCGGACATTCGGTTTAAAAGATATTATCGATACAGTATTTAGAATGAAACTGAAAATGAAGGGTGGGTGGATAGAATAATTGTAATTTTCACTGGATCCTGATCAGGGAAGCTGCCTGTGAAACTTTGGGCTCAGCTATTACGACAACAGCGATAAGACAGGAACACTAACAACCAGTCGTATGAAAGTTCTGAAGCTTTGCATTTGTGGAAATATCAGAGAGGTTACCAATCCTTGTACTGCGTGTAAGATGTGTTCAGAACTTTCAGAAAATGTTTTAGAGCGCTCCTGCGATCTATAATTATTAAACTTCAGGCAAAATAGTTAGGATATGTCCCCAATGTTAGTTGGCAATTTGATTGAGGGCCATTAGCAAAACTGAATTTCATCCATCGACGATCGTTACTGGTGTGTGTACTCTGCTGAATTATATATTTTCTCAGTGGCTTGTTCTTATCAAGATTCATGCTAGGATAGTTTCAGATGTTGATGAGTGAAACTCATACCAGATGACCGTGTATGACAGTCGATACATCTGCTGTGATTTGAGGCAATTAGGCAGGTGTTCTGCCGATTCAGATAAGAGGAGTGGAGAGGCGCCCAGAACAGATTACAAACCAGCGAGAAGAAATTTGCAGAACACTCTGTTTCATCGCTTCAATCCAGTCTCAAACATAGATTCGAAATGAGAAGATGGATTCCCATTAATAGATTCGATCTTACAGGACTGCAGGAACCAACTTCCCCATACAACACAAGCAACACGAAACAACATCAACTAAGAAAAAACAACAGGAACCGCCTCATCTACACGCTTAACACTCCAACTCTCTGTCAGAACTTCCACTTTCAGACATCTTCGTCCATGCCGTCCTCGTCCGGCTCCTCCATGATCCGCATCTTCTTCACGACCTTGGCCGCCTCGCCGCTGACGGCGCCGTTGGGCACCTGGATCAGGATGTCGGACCTCTGCCCCGTCTCGGCGTTCACCAGCCCGCCGCTGCGGTCCACCCTGTACGCGAGCTCGTCCTTCTTGGGCGGCGCCGCGGCGTCGATGTACACGGTGCTGTTCTCGTCGATCTCCTCCTGGATCAGCATCTTGGACAGCTGCGTCACCACCCTCTTCTCGATCCACCTCCTGATCGGCCTCGCGCCGTACACCGGTCGTAGGCCAGGGACAGGATGACGTCCAGCGCGGCGTCGGTGACGGCCAGGGCGATGCCCCTCTCGGCGAGGCGGACGGCCACGTCCTTCATCTGCAGGCGCGCCACCTTCCTCAGCTGATCGTGGGACAGAGGGTCGAAGACGACGATCTCGTCCAGCCGGTTCAGCAGCTCGGGCCTGAAGTGCCTCCTCACCTGCACACACACACGCATCACACGAAATTCAGTACCTTATTGCAGAGCAACGAAAGCTTCAAGAGAGATCACGTTGGTGGCAGTCGTGGAAGGGAAACCAGAATCGATTCATACCTCCTGCATCACGAGCTCGCGCGCAGCCTTCATGGAATTCTTGCCCAGCATTCCGGCGAGGAGGTGCTCGGCGCCAAGGTTGGAGGTCATGATGATCACGGTGTTCCTGAAGTCCACCGTCCTGCCTTGCCCGTCGGTCAGCCTGCCGTCGTCGAGCACCTGGAGGAGGGTGTTGAACACGGCGACGTGTGCCTTCTCCACCTCGTCGAACAGGATCACGCTGTACGGCCTCCTCCTCACCTGCTCCGTCAGTTGCCCACCCTCCTCATGTCCAACGTAGCTGTGATCAGGAAAATAAAATCCCCAAAGTCAGCACCCAAAATTCAGTCTTTGCTTATGTTCAGTTGAAATTGCAGCAAAAATCTTCTGAATGCCAGTGAATTGGTGAGTGTAACTTACCCAGGTGCAGGGACGGAGCCAGGAATTTGTCATCAGGGGGCCAAATGAAGGCTATAAAACTTGAAGGGGGCCATAGGCTTAAAGTTTAGCAAAATTTGCTGTCAAATCCACATAATACAGGGAGGTATTCAGAAAAAAATCAGCATCGGGGGTGGCCATGGCCCCTGCTAGCCCCCTGCTGGCTCCGTCCCTGCCCAGGTGGTGCCCCGATGAGGCGTGCGACGGAGTGCTGCTCCATGTACTCAGACATGTCGATGCGCACCAGCAGGTTCTCGTCGTCGAACAGCTGCTCGGCGAGGGCCTTGGCGAGCTCGGTCTTGCCCACGCCGGTCGGGCCCAGGAAGAGGAACGAGCCGGTGGGCTGCTGCGGCCGGCCAAGGCCAGCCCTGGACCTGAGCACCGCCTCGGCGACGGCGTTCACGGCCTCCGTCTGCCCGACCACCCTCTTGTGCAGCCTGTCAGCCATTCCGACGAGCCTCTCCTTGTCGTTCTGCCCGAGCCGGGTCACGGGATGCCGGTCCACGGCTGACCACCTCGGCGATCTGCTCGGGGCCGACGGTCTCGTGAGCATCAGGTTCTCCCCTGTCTCGCCCTCCAGCTTGGCGATGGCGGCGTCGATCTCCTGGAGCGCGCCGTACTTGAGGTCGGCGACGCGGGCGAGGTCCATGCGCCGCTCGGCCTCCTGCAGCGTGAACTGCAGCTCCTCGCGCCTCTGCTTCAGCTTCCGGATCTCGTCGATCCTCTCCTTCTCCTTTCTGTACTTCATCGTCAGCGGCTGCAGCTTGTCCCAGGTCGTCCAGCTCCTTCCTCACCTCGACAGCCGGGCCTTGCTGGCCTTGTCCTTCTCCTTCTCCAGCGCGTGGAGCTCCACCTCCAGCTGAATCCTCTTCCTCTCCAGGTTGTCGATCTCCTCCGGCTGGCTGTCCAGCTGCACCCTCACGTTCGCGCACGCCTCGTCCACCAGGTCGATGGCCTTGTCCGGCAGGTGCCGGCCCATGATGTACCTCGACGAGAGCTGCGCGGCGACGACGATGGCGCGGTCCTGGATGCGCACGCCGTGGTGCCCCTCGTACTTCTCCTTGAGCCCTCGAGGATGCTGATGGTGTCGGGGACGCTCGGCTCGCGACGTACACCTGCTGGAACCGCCGCTCGAACGCGGCGTCCTTCTCGACGTACTTGCGGTACTCCTCCAGCGTGGTGGCGCCGATGCACCGGAGCTGGCCCCGCGCCAGCATCGGCTTGAACAGGTTCGCCGCGTCCATGGACCCCTCCGTCCTCCCGGCGCCAGGACGAGGTGTATCTCGTCGATGAAGAGGATGACCTTCCCCGCGGCCTCCTCCACCTCCTTCAGCACGGCCTTGAGCCGCTCCTCGAACTCGCCGCGGTACTTGGCGCCGGCGACGAGCGCGCCCATGTCGAGCGCCACGAGGCGGACGTCGAGCAGGTTGCTGGGCACGTCCCCGCGCACGATGCGCTGCGCGAGGCCCTCCACGACGGCCGTCTTCCCCACGCCGGGCTCGCCGATGAGCACAGGGTTGTTCTTCGTGCGGCGGAGAGGATGCGCACGACGCGGCGAATCTCCTCGTCGCGGCCAATAACGGGTCGAGCTTCCCGGCCATCTCGACGAGGTCCGGCCGTAGGTCTTGAGCGCCTCGAAGTTGGTGTCCCCGGAGGCGGACTCCACCTTACGCCCTTCACCTGCGCCGCGCAGCTTCTCGAGCTCGGCGCGGACCCGCGACGCGGACACGCCGGCCTCCTTGAGGCAGTCGGCGATCTGCGCGTCCTCGAGGAGGCCGAGCAGGAGCTGGTCGACGGCCAGGTGCGAGTCCCGCGCTTCTTCTGCGCGGACTGCGCGCCGGATGGCCTTGATGAGCGCTGTGGACGCCGGCACGGAGTCCGGCGGCGGCGACTGGGAAGGCAGCTTCTTGAGCGCGCCGGCGAGCACGCGCTCGAAGGAGTCCCCCGCGGACGCGTTCCCGCTGGACGCCTGCGCGATTGCCTGCCGCAGGATCCCGGCCTTGTCCCCCGCGAGCGCCGCCGCCAGGTGCAGCGGCGTGATCTGGGCGTGGCCGGCCTCCGACGCCGCCTCGTGCGCCGCCACCAGCGCCTCGTTGGTCTTGTGCGTGAAGTTGTCCGGATTCATGGCTGCTCTCTCGATCACCAAGTGTTCACTGGTTGATGTGGATTAAGATCACGAAAGTGTTTGTGGGATTGCTTCGGCTTTGCTAGTGTTCGATTTTACGATGGCCTGAGGCCGGAGAGCGGCGGCATAAGAAGGGGGGAGCAGAGAGTTCGCCGGAAATCTAGAAGTCCGTAGAAGCGGCAGGAAATGGAAGTGGCGAGACGACACGAGAGTGTTCGTCTGAGAAGCGGGGCCGTGCAATTTGTGACCGTTGGATCTTCAGGTGGAGTGGCTCCGATGTGACGCTTGTACACTCAGCGATAGCGGTTGGTCAGTGTCGGCTTGTTCTGGGCCCAGCGTCAAGGCGGTAGTCACTGGCCTGTGGGCCAGGTTGGTCCATTAGTGGGCCCCACGTGCTATTTCTGGAATATTCTATCACTTCCATTCCATAGATTTTCTCCTCATAAACCTGCTGGCATGAACGGCGATGACACGTCTCGCTGCCGACGCCAAGTGTCACAGCGGTTCAGGGTCAGCAGGCCCAAGTGTCCAAGGCCCAGGGCTAAAGGCTCACGGCTGATCCAACGGCTCTATCGATCTATCAGTTTGCAACTTCGAAAACATTTTAATCAAATGATGAAATATGTTGTTTAGAACAAAACAATATCTCACCAACATTAGTAAAAACTAGTTTGATAGCGTTTTGGCGTGCATATGCTCCTGATATATGTTTCAAAATATTAAAAATATGAAAATATTTCAAAAAAATCTGAAAAAAATTGGGCACAAAGATATACAAGTGTTCAACATTCGTGCAAATTTCGGAAGAAAAAATAACATTTTCTGCGGTCTGTGCAAAAAAGACAAAATCTGTGGCCGAAATGAGATATAAAAATACATTTTTCAAAGCACATATTTTGTCTTTTTTTGCACAGATCACATAAAGTGTCATTTTCTTCCGAAATTTAGCATGAATGTTGAAAACTTGCATATGTTTGTGCCCATTTTTTTCCAGATTTTTTAGAAGTGTTTTCATTTTTATTTTAGTTTGAAGACTATAACAGGAGCATATGCAACCGGGTGTCAAAGTGAATTTCTGAGTTTGGTAGCCATAATTTCGTTTCAAAATTGTGGGATTCAATCGATATTTTGTGACCTAGCCGTTTAGCCTCTACAGAATTAGACGATGTCTCGTAAAGCAGGGCACCGTGTGTACAACTTCTGAAAGTTTTCACACTGGATTTGACTTGAGCTCTGAGCACAAACTCCGCATATCTCCTTTCTCAATGTTTATCCTACAAATACACTTTGTGCTGTCATGATTTACTTCCCCGCTGTCATCAAATCTCGCCGTCCGTAAACTCTCCTCATGTGGCTCCCTCTCCCTTCAATCCTCCGCTCCTTTTTCCAGTTGGATTTGTCTTGATTTGATCGGTCCAGGTTAAGTAGATGGCAACACTACAAACACGGTTGTTGGTTCTAATGCCCTCGCCATTCATTATCAAGCTGGTATAGGTGGCAAAAAGGAGCAATTCGGGCAGTGGCCCAGTGGTTGGAGACGTGGGTGAGCAACAGCCTAAGTTCGATTCCCATCGGGGACGAATTCCTGGTTTCCTCACAAAGGAGGAATTTTTCTATAAAAATATGCTACGAAGGGCTAGTCCTGTGTCTCATTTTTTTCTAGCTGGTATAGGTGGCAAAAAGGCTGAATAGGCATAATTTAGTGCTCCAGATAAACATATGTTATTCACTTTTTTTTCACAAATACCCATGTTACGACCAAACATAAATTGAATTTTTTTAAGTCCAGTAAATTACTCGTAGAAATGTGTAATCATTTCATTTCAACCAAATGAAATGACAGATTACCAAACGAGTTTCGAGGGATTTCTTTCTAGCAGGATACTCCATATAATCTACTGAGGTTACCGATTTTTCTAGATTTGTGAGATGAGCATTGTCCTTATTTTTTATAACTTTTGTTGTGCAAATTTAAGTTTTATTTGTTCAATCGATGATTTAGGTCTGCTTCTCGCACCTATGTTCCAAAAATATATGATTCACAATATGGCAAGGAAGAAAAAAGTGAGTAGCACATGAGGCCAGCGGTGGGTGGTGGCATCTTGCATACTAATTCTTATATTTTTGTGGTGTGGTGGCCTCTAATTGTCCCTGTTTTATCGGGTATGGTGGCAATCCATGTAAAATTTCATCTATTGGATCTTTACGATCCAAAGACTATCAAGGCTGGGATTGGTCGTCTGACACCTAACATCGTCCCTAATATAAACATTATCAAAATCATGGCAATAGGTTGAAAGTTTGAGAATTAGTTTTGTGATTCCCTATTCTCCTCGACCCACTTGAGTCTTTTCTACTCCCTTCCTAGTTGGCCGGAGTGGGGCTAGAGAGGGGCCAGGGCTGCTCCTTGTATATCTACCTCTAGGTGTATCCCAGATGTCGTGTTGGGGCACGCTGCCAATGCTTGCGAGCTGCGGTCAGTGGTTGCTCGTAGGGGTTCCTGCTGGTGGTGGCAGCAAGGTGTTGCCTATGGCCGAAATGAGCAAAGCCGACGAATCCTTTAATAAGCTTGCCCCAGGTCGAATATGTATGTCCTACTCTGTCTGCTCCATCTCGTCGCCATGGGGGAAGAAGGTGGACGGTGGAGCGGAAGCTAAAGCTTAGGCGTTGGTTTGTTAAGTTTTTTAGCGGAGTATATCCATAGAGGACAAGTTCGTCATCGTAATTACTGGCCGATGGAGGCCGGCTCTACGTTGTGGTGTTCGGTTGGCACCACAATATCTTCTTTCTCAAAGGGGTTGAGTGCTAATGCGGAGAATCATTAATTGGTCTCAGTACGGCGGACACGCTGACGTCGAGCCAAGTGGTGTAGTCCCGAAGTCGACGACGGTGGCCATTCTTTGAGATTGTGCCGGAGTTGCAGCGAGAAGAAGAACTTGATCATGTTTTTGTTTCTTTTCTGCAATCTAAGACATGAGGACTAAATTGTTGCCTCTATTTTTACTAGGGTCATCTACCTAAATTATCCCACTTTTTAGTTCAGCTTCCGGACCTTCGGGCCCTTCCCCGTTCAAAAAGGAAAATAAAATTGAGAAAGAGTCGAGGGAAGCCTGAAAAAAAGTAAATAGAGGAAATCCTAAAAATGGGTGAGGGGTAAAGTGGGCTTATCTGTCTCGCGTCCTGCCGAACAGCCGCAGCCCGGAGCGGCAATTCGTCGAGCACCTAGCGCGCACTCAGCTCCCTTCCTCCTGCCGCCGCCGTCCATGGCGTCCGCCGCACGCGCTCTGGGCGCGCTCCTCCACAGGGCGTCGTCTCTGTCGTCCTCCGCGTCCGCTCTCATGAGCGCCTCCCTTCTCCACAGTAACCCGCCGACCCAACCTTGCTTTGCTTCCCGCGTCCGATCCAGTCCCATTGAGTCGAGTTGGGTTTTAAGTCCTGACTGTGTTTCTTTGGTGTCAACAGGGAATGGCTCTGGTGGCGGCGCGAGATTGTTCCAGTGGCACGCGGGTAGGCGGAGGATTTGGACGTTCCAGCCGCTCTGTATGGGGCGGCGCTCCTGCAAGATCGCCGGGAGGAAGGTGACATGTTGTTTCCTGCTCTTTTGCATCATGTCTTAGTTCATATTTAGGGGGCAATTAATTGTTCGAAATTTTGTTTTCTCTAGCTTATCTGAAAGTGCATATACTGTGTGCGACCATGTTCAACTCTACAAAAGAATGTCAGAGTTCAGTTCTCTCTAACTTGGTTATGAGCCTCTGATGCTAATTTTCATGTGCATTGCACAAAGACAGATGTTAAGAAGAACAACATTTATTTGTCTGCTAAATGTAGTTATCTTTAGCCTCTTGATGCATCTTCTTACAGCAGATGTTTCTTTGGCGCAGGGTGCCCAGAATCTGAAAAAGATGAAGCGCAACAGCAAAATTGGAAAAGAAATCGTTGCTTTTTTTTTTGCACACAACCAACAACCTCATATATTCACCAAAACCATCCACATACACAGTACATAGATCGAAGAAAATGAAGAACAAACATACGAGGAGGAGAATCCAGTGCTGGCACCGAGCACCTCAGCTGCGCCGGCGATGAAGACGAAGAGCAGCGACCACCACCTCGCCACTGCCTGGGAACTTCTTTTCATCCCTTGAGAGACGCCACCGTGTCTCTCCGCCGCGCCGCGACGGAGTTCTTGTCGTTGAACAGCCAGGGCAGACGTCCCCCCGGCATCACGCCGCCGTTTTGCCACGGCTGCCTTCGGATCCGCCGCAGATCGGAGCTGAGGAGCTCGTCCAGCACTGGTTTCCGGCCGCCAGATCCACCGCCACCGCTGCGTAGGTGTTGTCTTTGCTACAGCTTGGTATTTTATTGATGTAGTAACTTGTATTCTTCTAATATGTCCTCATTGAGTAGCATAATTTGTTTTGCTTGTAGATGTCTTGTTAGGTATATTGCCATTGTGTGCTGCGATTGGTCATTACCTCCTCATTACTTATAAGACTGAATAATGTAACTAGTCCCTTAAAGACGAGTGTTCATATTCTTTTGACCCTAAAATCTTAAAAGTATATTCGAAATGGCATGATAATATGAAGCAACATAATATGTTTTAACTAATTTGACTCCTTATATATTCATATGGATATCTTGCAGCATCAAAAAGGGTGGCCCAAGTCCTTCATCCAACACAGCTTTAGCGGCAATACTAGAGAAAGTAAGAGAGCTGGATGTCCCCAGGGAAATTGTTGAGCGTAACATCAAAAGAGCTTCAGAAAAGGGTCAGGATACTTACACGGAAAAGGTTTATGAGGTACAATTCCCTGTCACTGGTTTAATGTGATACTTTGTCATTATGTTCGCATTTGCAGTATGATATATGATGTTGGTGGGCAAAACTACTTTTACATGTAATAAAATAATAGGTGGGTGCAGATCTTAGGTATAACTGGGTACAGGTGTTAATAAGTACGCACATAATTTTTTGTTTTGTAAAAAAAATTAAGTGCATGAAGCATTTCCACAGGTCTATGGTTTTGGTGGAGTAAGTATGGTCGTTGAGGTCCTTACAGACAAAATTACGAGATCTATTGCGGATATTAGAAATGTTGTAAAGGACTGTGGAGCAAAATTGGCTGATCCTGGGTCTGTTACATTCAGATTCAGACATGCTCGAGTGGTTAACATAAAAGTTACAGATGCTGATAAGGACCAACTACTCTCGGTTGCTTTGGATGCTGGTGCCGACGATGTTATTGAACCAAATTTTGATGACGATGATGACTCTGAAGAAGATATTATAGAAAGGTACCCAACTGTTATTAATTGGGAATGTAAAGATCCAACCCATTGAATCTTTTCTTTAGTTCCACAGTATCTTACAACTGGTAAATTAACACAAGTTAGATGTTGTCTGCACTTGTAATTTACATAAATCACTGCATGTAGGGAATATATGTTAAAATCAGAGAACTGCATGTGATATTCCTGATTCTTACTTTCTAGTTCACTGCATTCAGCCGCAAATGTCTCTTCGGAGATTGCTCTTACAATTGCTCTGTCTCCTTCCAGGTTTTACAAGATAGTTACTACATCAGAAAACTACCCTGTTGTGCTCTCTAAGCTTCAAGAGGAAGGACTAAAATATGAAACGGATAACGGCTATGAACTTCTGCCTCTCAATCCAGTTGAGGTATTTGGTTTTGCTTTTATTGTGGTCAAGTACGCACGAGTTGAGTTAATGAATAAATGCTACCACATGTTTCTTAATATTTTCGAGAAGTTCATAGACGCTAGAATTTGCTAGTCCCCCTGATCCAAAATAAGTGTCGCAGTTTTGGACTGGGGTTAGTTCTGCGACACTTATTATGGATCCGAGATTGTAGTTATTTATGATGTAGTCAACTTCCAGATGGTGCAGCTGCCCATTCTCTCATTGATATAAGTTGAATTATGTTCGGTTAAAATCAGATCACTTGTTATAAAAAACAGAACTACATCATCTTAACGAGTTATTGGTAGGATGTCATAAAATCAGGACTGAACACTTTAGGTTTGCTTTATCATCCAGTCAAATTTCAGTATGGCAGACCCTGAGTGAGATCAAAACATGCCTGAAAGCAACTCTAGGAACATTGCATCATGCTATCCATATTATCCAGATTGGATCGTTATTGCATCCCATGACTCTAAATAATTTTTAGGAGCTTTGTATATCTGGAAGATGATCTGAAAGCACCCATTTCCACGTTGTTGCCGGTGCCGCAGGTAGATGACGAGGCCATGGACCTAAACAAGGACCTTGTATCTAAGTTACTCGAACTCGATGATGTTGACGCTGTCTACACGGACCAAAAGTGAGTGTCGACTCTGCCTACGGGCTCTCAACTCTCAAGACGCTGCCCAACGAGTCCCCATCGGCTGTACTGCACCTGTCGTGCAGGGCAAGTTTACATTTTAGTAGCATCCCTTCAGGTTTTCATGTCAGCATGCATGGCATTGCTAATGAACCCTGCTTACTTTGAGCACCGTTAGTTGGAAAATGGAAGTTGATGATACGGCATTTTTCTTTCAGAGTACCTACCCTGCATTCAGGCATCTCATATTCAAAGCTTTACCTTACATTCTCTGGCTAGCTTTTTCTCCACTGTCAATGTGAGACTCACGAGTCAATGTGGTTGTAAGCAATACAAATAAACAACACTACATAGTGTATGGGTGTTGACAATGATTATAACGAAGAGGTTTTTGGGCCTTTTAAGTTCGCTGATGCCTGATGATGAGCTGTTCGCTCCCTTGACCATGTGTGAGTCTTATGCGTGGGTCTTAGGTGAAACAAAGAAGTTGTTGGCGCTTTTGAAATAAGTTGGAGATGTTCCCCTTATGGCATTAGATTTGGGATGGAGAAGCACTAGGAAGTAGGAAGTAGCTGATCAGTAAAATGCAAAAAAATGTATAAAATTTTCAGATTTTTCTTGCAATGTATGTGTTGGTGTCTTTGGTATGTCTGCAAGATTTCATGGATAAAAGATAGATGTGTGTTCTGAGGAAAAAAACGAAAATATGTGTTGTAAAAAGCAATAAAATATTTCAAATGTCACAAAAGATTCATTTTTCCATAAAATATTGCATGTGCACATGGACATGAGCATGTATGATTTTTTCAGTTTTTTCTTTTGACATTTCAAATGTCTTTTTCCTTAGCCAAGTGCAGATGCACTCGGGCTCATGGCAATAAGTACCTTTTGTCCAATCATGCCATTATTTTCTTGTAACGGCTTTACTTGAAGTAGATAGCTAAAGTCCTTACTTCAAATAGATAGGCTTTCCCTACGATTAAGTGAATGTACCATATGACACATTTTCTAGAAGTAAAACAAAGTTATTTGCTATATTTATAGAAAATCACGTAATGATCCTTTTTTTTAAAATTCACGTAATGATCCTTGTTGTGATAGTGAATTAGTGATTGCTCTAAACGATTGCAGAAATCCGTATACGTATGGTTGTCCATGTTGTTTGTAAACATAAAGCATCCATTCACTCAAGTGTACGTATCTCTATAGATTTGATAAAATTGTAGGTTTTTCCTGGAAAACTAATTCTTTGAGCTTTGCTGTGCACAATGGATTAGTTTTTTTGCGAATTGGACCTTGTATTTTACTTCTGTGTATAACTTCTGCTATACACAGAGCGAAGAAAATTTTGCTTGCCCTCCTAGCTGTATTCACATGACATCTTCATATTTTAACATATATTTTTCTATGTATATATTTGTCTTTGTATCATGTATCTAATATTCTCATGGTGCGGAGATTGGATATGAGATCCGCAATAAGAAATACAAAAAGTTCAACGGTCACCAGAGAGGGATATAGGTAGCTCACATCAAATTGCACAATCACAAACTAAACACCTCTTTGTCAATGTCTATAGTTGTATATGTTAACCCATTACATTATGAAGAGAGATCAGAGTAATAAAAGACTTTCAACTATAGCACAACTAATTAAGCTAATGAATAAGTGATGAGAAACAGAAAATAAGCCGACATGAAATTGCTGATTGTCATCTCTAGATTTACATCCGGCGAATAGCCGAGCCTGCTCCCTTCCGCTACACGATCGATGTCCACCTACAAGTCCTCACACGGACTTGGCAAACTCCCATCATCTACCTGCCTAGCGCCACACGACACCATCATCCTGCTTGGAAAACGTAGTGCAACGTCGTAGATCTGCACGCCACGCCGTAGATCTGCCGCGAGGCTGTCTCGCACAAACCCTGGCACGTGCACCGCGACACCGAACGCGACCACAAGCTCTTCCTTGTGGTTCCGCGCCTCGGCGCACAGCTTCTTCGCGGGCTCGCTCCAGGCTAGCAGGACGCCGCGGTAGCTCACCTCCACCTTGATCTCATACTCGTTGATGCACTGCCTACCCATGAATGCCCGCGAGGCGACGCCGAGGGTGAGGTTGAACTCCGGATCGAGCGTCGGCCGGCCGAGGTCCTTGCCAGGGTCTAGCCGGCGACGGAGTTTATCGCGACCGAGTAATGTGGCACCTCCGAGGCTTCGGTGTTGAAGAACACGTCCATGGCGCCCCAGACGCCAAACACCACGAGCACGAGTGCGGCCATGGCGCACCATAAGCCGCACTTCGGGTGATGATCACGCCATTGTTGAAATCGCCCTTCCATATGGGTATCTTCTTGGTCTTGACGTGGAGTGGAGATGTCGACTCTCCTGTGGCCCGTCGATCCGGTGCCTGAATGAACAGGTCTGTCGATTTGTTTCGCTCGCTTGTTGAGTTGCCGCGGGTTTTGCCTTGCTTGTGATTCGAGGCAGGTCGGCCTGGACAAGGGTTCTATATGTAGAGAGACGTCCTTGAGTCAATCGACCAGTTTCCTTTTCGGTAACGCTTAGCCGGAAGTTACCCGGAAGCGCCCGACGTGAGATCACACCGAGTAAATCGCACGGCTCTCCCTGACGCTGCATCCATCGGCGATCTGCGTTGATTGGAAGTCCGTCCAGCTCCTAGCGTGCTGGGTGTCCATACAACGAAGGAACCACGCGAGAGGAAGGGAGAAGATCGATCGGATCGGCGATGTCGGCGCTCCGTCATGGCGTTGGCCTCGCGCTCCGGCGGTCGGCGCATGTCTCGCGCCTATTGGGATCCGGCAACACCACCGCCGGCCTCGCGCTCCGGCAGCCGCCGAGGCTTTCCCATCCACCACCATCCGCGGCGTCGTCTCGCTTCTTGGCCACGGGCGAATCCAGCAATACCACCAGGGTAGGCTCCCCGAACTCATCTTCATGCACAAGATATTAATTCATTTGGAACCTGTGGAATTATTCCCATTCTCCTCTAAGATGTCAATTGGTTTAAATTGAGTAGCCTGTACATTGGTCTGCAAAACCAACCCATTGTATTTATATCCTTGTCGAGTGCATTTATTTGCACAGACTCTGCTCAGTTAAGATGATATTGAACTAAATCTGGAGGGTTTAGCAGTTTGTCTTGAAACATAGATTTTGTGTGGTGGTAATGAAACATTTTTTGTGTGGAACAAGACCAATGCGGCTATGCCCATGCCCCATCATGTTTCTTTGCATAGTAAATAAATGTTCTACTCCCTCTAATCCAAAATAAGTGTCACAGAACTGGGGTTAATTCAAAACTGCGACACTTATTATGGATCGGAAGAAGTAGCATGTTTTAAGACCCAATTATTGGACATCGCACATGTTTACATGCTGTATTCCAACTGGGCTTGAATGAGCATTGTGAGGCTTAAGTAGGGGGAAAACTATCAACATCTACACTACTAGATAACAAAAGAGAGCCTCTATCGTCTCTCTCAGTCGCTAGTAACTGGCTAATTCATAGCCGATTTTACAAATTTCTTTTTAGAAACGTGTTGAAATATCTGTTCATCCAGTACGAAAAAATAGGTAATATCTCCTCAATCGGCTAGGAATCGGTTTTACTGATATGTTCATGTAGATGTAAAAAATGTAATATTTTGCTCATCTCGTGTAAAAAAATGTGTAGTTTTTACTCTCTGAGTTCAAAATTGAAATAGTACTAGAATCTCATAGTCAAATCAATCGTTTTCGATGTCGTCTAAGATTTAACTAATGTTAAGGCAACTGAGAAATAGCAAAGCTGATAATAAACTAAAATAAATATATGGGTCGACTGAGAATTAAGTCTTAGCTCACACCACGAACTACAATCAAACCTTGAGATTCTTGTAGGAATTGACTTTTTTTCTTCCAAAATCTGACAACAAACGGTACATTTTCTTTGCACTTAGTGAACATGCTATTACATCACCGTGCACATTCGTTTTAGACATGTATGAGAAAATATAGTAAAGCGGCAAAAGGCTTAGTTAATTCTTAGTCGACCGACCATTAGTCTAAAACTATATTTCATGATAAATCTAATGATACTGATTTGGTATCGCATAAGGTGACAGTATTTCTCTATAAACTTTGTCAAAGATAACGATGTTGGGTTGTGAAAAAACCAATACACCTTATACAATGTTGGGATGACGTCCTTCAGTAAATCAACCAGTTTTTCTCAAAAAAAAAATGTAAATTGACCAGTTTCCTTTTCGGTAACGCTTTGCGAGAAATTATACCGCTCCGATTCATACCAATTGTCACTAAATGAGATATATCTAGACATGTTTCGACAATTGATATTGATAGTAGGTAGTAGTTTTCTTTAGCAAGAGGTTACCCAGATGCGTCAGGCGTGATTACATCGAATAAATCACACGACATCTCAAGAAAAATCACACGGCTCCCTGGCGTTGCTTCCAACGTGCCGATCTGGATCGTAGGTCCCCTTTGGAAGTCAAATAAGTTTTCGCGCTCTTCTTGAGCAAAGTGTTTGAGAAAAAAAGAGAACGAGGATAGGTGAGCACAAATCAAGAGCGCTTTCAAACCAAAGAAATCTGTTTGTAACTCTTGGAGATCGGAACTCCTAGATGGTTAGGGTTCGGTTGTTTAACCATCCGGTGTGAGGACTTGCCGCTGCAAAGTTGTGAAAGTTTTCGTTGAATTACTGTGAAAACTAACTGAAAAGATCGGGTCAAGCTTACGGGCATCTAGCGGAGAAGAAAACCAAATTGAAGAACTTTGCTACATGCATAGCCTCTCTAGACGAAAACGTAGATCAGGGTCAGGGTGCAGGTGGGACTGCTCGTGGGCCCCCGCTTAATACCCACACAGTCCCACACATGATAAATGGGCGTTCCGCGGTAGCCCACTAAACATATGCGGGTTCCCACGAAGCCCACATACGCCCACGTATGAATCAAAATCAAAAATTTGCCCTTGCGCGCCTTCGCCGTGCTCTTTCGCGAGCTGTTGTGCCGCAGTGTCGCTTCTCGCCGGCGACGGCACGCCATCGTTGTTCTCTCGGACGAGGTGCTTTGTTGTTGTGCCGCTTCTCGCTGGCAGCGCCGGCGGTTTCGCCGTGTGCTCTCGGACGAGCTGCTTTGCTATTGTGCTGCTTCTCACCGGCAGCGCTGGGCGTTGTCGCCGTGCTCTTGGGACTGCTAGCTGTTGTACCACTTCTCGTCAATGGGATGTCGTCGTGCTTGCCGCTTCTCGCTGATGGCGACGGCGCGGCGTCGCCGTGCTGTCCCGGCGAGCAGCCGGGCTGCAGGCCACACCACCGCGCCCCACAGGCCCGCACCACTGCGTCCCGCCTCGTGTACTGATGAGCCACGCACCCCCGCATTCCCACGTGAAAGATACGGAGTAGCTCGCAAACTGCTGGCTGCTGCACACCATGCCGTCAGCCGACCAGCCCCACACGCGTGCTGCGTGCACGACCTGCTAGCAGGTAGCAGCACATCACGGTTAGCGTACTGCGTACTCGCCGCCGGCAGACGCGGCCATTTTTCGCTTTGCAGCCGAGTGATCAATTAAGGATCGAGGAGTATTCAGAGCTTCCTTGCTAAGTGGGATTATGTAGGCTAGTTGCGGGCCTGTGGGACAGCCCACATTTCCCACATATCTCAGCGACTCACCCGTGGGCGCCCACGAAGTAATTTAAGTGGGCCAAATTCGTGGGCCCCGCGGGTAGCCCGCTCCCACTTGCACCCTGAGATCAGGGTGTTAACCTTCGGTACACAAAATCAGAACTCTCTTCGTCTTTCGTTTTTACTAACAGTTCCTAGAGTTCATTTTACGGTTGTTTGCTGCTTCAAACTCTGCTCTCATTATTGTCTCTGAAGTTTCAATTTTTTTTGTCATCTTTTTTTTTTTGAAATTAAACCACACTTTATAAATAATAAGCAAGCAAGCCGCCTCATTAAAAACCTTCCAGTCCCCTGAGGTACCCTGGTAAGGAAAAGAGTGCGTAAAAAACTTGCTGCCTCACATGTCCACAATGGTTACATCATTTGATATTACATGGACTATGCTAAGAGGAGGATCACCTTGCCAAGTCTGGTTGGCATCATTAAACCTAGCTAATTCATGTGCTGCCATGTTGGCCTCCCTAGGACAGTGAGAAAATTTGACACTTGCAAAATTTCGACAGAGGAAGGCGCATTCTTCATAAATTGCCGCCGCGGCTCCGAGAGAATTGCCGTCGTCTTGCATGGTATCAATAACTTCCACACAATCACCTTCGACCACCAGTTTGTTGCACCCCACTTCACCGGCGAGTGCTAGCCCATGGCGAAGCGCAACGGCTTCTGCAGTAGACGCATCCTCAATATGTTGCAGATTCCAGTGACCGCCAGCAATAAACGAACCAAGATGGTCTCGCAGAATAGCTCCAGCCCCTCCCGTACCTGAGTCTATATCGTACGCAGCGTCCACGTTAAGCTTTATGAGCTCCACAGGAGGTTTCTGCCAACCATGGCGACGAATTGGAGTAGCACCAATTTTCTTTATTCTCCTATAATTCATCGCAAGAGCCAAGATAGCTTGGGCCGATCTCACAGGGGTTTGGATATTCTCACCGTGTGTTTCAATTTTTTTTGTCATCTTTAGTTTTCGTAGAGTAGATTTTGTAAACTCCCCAGCCTTGGACTCTTGGTATATCTTGATACTTAAGCTACCATGCGTCCATGCGTGGCCGGTGGCCCCAACAGCATCATACGACTAGAGATCCTCAACGAAGACAACTTTGAACGTGATGCCAGCCTGCTGCACAACCCCTGCTTTTGAGTAGCGGCGAGATGACAGTAAGTATGGCTTCGCCTTGAGGAAACTCAAGCTTAACTGCCATCGAATTTCCTGGACTCTCCAATCTCCATGTACGGAAAAACTAAAAATTTCAACAGGCATGTCCCAAGAAAGGGAGAGAATCATAACTCATCAGTCAAAAATTCTCATCAGCACCCTGGCTGGTTCCGCAAAGAACGTATCAGGGGGGCCAAATTCCGAGCACAACAATGCAGATATCTCTAATCTAGTTCTGTAGTATTCTAGTTCTTTTGAGCTTAATGCAGTTGAGCTACAATATAAAGTTTAAGTAAATGGAACAAGTTTTTCTCTTCATTGCCATGGGTTCTTCTTTTGGCCTGCTGCGAGCGTGGAACTAGTTTTGGAACTCTGCAGGTAAAATCAAAGTCTGTAAGATGTGTGTAGGATTGGGCTAAGAAAGCGTAGGTGTGAAAGTTAGTAGGTTGGCAGACTTACAGATTTCAACTTCCTCAACTTGCCTCGAACCCTGTTCTTTTGAGGTTTCAGTTTATAAATGCGGACCATCCAATGGTGCGTCGTGAAAACCTTTATTCAACCAGTGATAGGTAAGCACGAAGCAAAGGATTGGAGAAAAAAGGACAACATTAACTTTAGCTAATGGGAAGGAGAGTAATATCACAATACCTCCTCAAAATGTGTTAGCTTGAAATGCTTCTTTCCTATTTCATATCCTCTCACTCTATCAAAGCCTTTGCCATCAGTCTCAACAAACCTGAGGAGAACAAAGTGAAACAGATGTCAAATGAACATGCATGGTGAAGTCAACTGAACTTGTCCTACTGAATTCTATGCACCGTACCTGTAATAGCAAAGCTTGTACATGAGGCAATTCAACATAGTTGGAGTTGCTTGAGCATCCACACGGTACTGGCCATCTCTCTACCAAATATATAGCACAAAACAAATCAGAGAAAACATGAAATACGCTATTTCGCGTAACTATTTATTTGATACTCCTTATGCTAACAAAATTATGTGCAGACCATCTAAGAAAGAAATTCAGTACTCACAAGATAATCTGGTTCCTTGATGTGAGGGAATTCACCACCTCCTATGCGAACCATCCAAAGGAACTTATTAATATCATCACTAGGATAGCCAACCAGCCCTGTAAAGGAAACTTCAAATGTCAAGAGATCTGTGATTGCTGGTTTCAGTCATGTCATTCTTTTTTTAAAGGTCCATAAAGCACAAACCTCCAAACACAACAAGCACATATTTGACATCTAAAGAATCAAAGATCTCCCATGCTGCTTTTTCTGGGGATGACATTGCTGTACCAACTGTTGCTATGTGAGTGTTGTTCCAGGTATTGTTGTCTACAATCACAGTCCTGTTAGCCATAGCAGTTGTTTGATAACCATAGTCCCACCAGGATGCAACCTGCAGCAGAGCATCTTGCTGTAAGAACAGAAAACAGTTCACATAATAATAAAACGCAACGGGTTGATTATACCTTGTCATCTACATCCGTGTTATGGCTAAGCCATGCATAAGCTTCACGGAAATCATCAAAAACATGCAATCCCTCGCGTGAACGAGATGTCAACACAATTGAAGGTGCAGAGTACGCTTCAGCTGCAGCCCAAACACAATGGACCTGCAAAAGTGGCATTGTTAATGCATCTCTATATATAAAGGGACATTATTTCTGGTAAGGCCAAGGACAGTGAACTTACTACATAGAAACCACCTAACACGATCAGTAACAAAGTGCCCACAACAGATGCTTCCAAAGGCAGAACGGAAAGTCTCTTTTCCTTTTTATTAGACTTGGCAGGGACACTTTCTGTCACTTCTTTTTCCTTCTTCCGGTTCTTCTTTGATGGTTTTTCCTTTGGAGCTGCTTCGGATTTTTCAGTCCTATTCTCATTTTTCGATGAATTTGTATTGACCGTGCTAGAACTAGAACCCTCTGGGCTTCCATTCCCTGACTTTAGTTTCAGGAGAAACAAGTTGTCAGTAAGTTGCTTAACGAGACATTTAGTGATCAATTCAAATAGGGCAAAAGATCAAGAGAACGAAGCAACCGTACAATAGCAGAGCCATTATCAAATAAGTTTGATAGCTGAAATTTCATAGATCGTGTGAGGACATCAAAAGCTGAGGAGAGAGCAATCCCAGATAGAATGCACGCAGCAGGAGCAAGGACAAGCATAAGTCGAACCTAGAATAGAAACAACCAGAAGTTAATACATAGATATTAAATAGCATAGAACCACATGGTTTCTCATTTCTGTACTACATATACTTACCATCACTCCAGAAAAATAGACCGCAGTGACCAAGTACAAGACCATGAATGAGCTTGCATCGGATAAAGGCAAGAAGCATGACTGTGGATCATGTCAAAAGGCGACTGTTAGAACTTAGAGTGATGCTAATGCACCTCCAATTCAAAAGGTGTATTACTTACAATTATCCCAGCAGGAACCAAGAAGGCCAAGACATTGATATCCATAAAGTAAGAGGGCCAGGTAGGGGGTTGATGTTCACTGACACTGGCAATGATGGGGATATACTTGCTTGCATAGGTTCTGTCAGAAAAGCAAGAAAAGTGTTTTAGTACAAAAGGAAAGAAATCAAATGCATTCTAAAAGACCAGTATAAACCAAAGAGAATACAAATCAGAAAGATGTAAACTAGAAAATACAAATCAGAAAGATGTAAACTATGTACTAATTAGTGAGAAACAGCATTTCTTTGTCTATAAGAATGAGCATCAAAAGTATATCTTGTCAGCGACAAAAACCTTAGGATATAGCTGGTTAAAACTAAGCATTATTGCATGTTTAACAGTTACCCAACCCAGTCCCTTAACTGCAATAGCAAGATAAGTGAGTTTTAGTTTCATAAGATGCATAAAGAACTTACGGGTCAAGTAGACTCAAACTGCGCCCGCTCCAGCCTTTTGTTGGGCTAGATGCTACCAATGCTACGAGTATAGCTACCACTGCAAAACAAACCGCCCTGCAGGAAGGAACCCTCTATTATATGGTGAATGAGAAGCCAACAGTTCAACAAAAACAAATGTTTATATTTGCAGGATATTGTTTGGTAGTTCCAAAATCTGAACATCTAGCTAGGTTTTCATAGTTGAATCCTAGCTGATAGATAAGGTTAGAGACTTACATGCCAACAGATATAACAAGAGTCATAGCCATTTTGAACAGCCTGGGAGTCAAAAGTCCTTTGATGTAATGCACAAAAGCAACTACATGAAGGATTATAAACACCTGCAATTCAAGTGTACTAATATCAGTGAAATCAAGAGAGCAGTTACTGCATTTCTTTATGTCTATCAACTATTGTGAACTTAAGAGAGGGGGGGTGAGTTGTTAGAGAATTTATTTCGATAAGCCAGCATGGTCTTGCCTTGTTAAATTTTATGGATTCGATTTCTCCATAGTCTGTGTGCACAATGCAGTTGCACAAATATTGTGAAATAGAGTAAGTATGTATTGTATATAGATGTTGAGAAAATGAAGATAATTATGTCAGGCCTCGCTGCTGCCACTGATGGATCACTTTACTAGGATTTTGGAGGTGAAGGCCAAGGAAGTACAGGATCTCAGCTAGTTTACAAAGAAAGCAAGAGGCAAGATGGTAGTGCTCCTGGTCAATTTCAAGGACAACTGTGATTGCTACGCCCCAGAATTGTGCATTATGGATGGCTTCCCGTGTCATAGTTTCTAGTGTTTTTTGGACTGTCGGTCCAATCAAGAGATGGCTTAATTAACTTACAGAAGTACCATTAAGTTGATCTAGCCTTTTATTGTGCATATTTTATAGAATAACTGAAAAAGGTTAATATGTGTTTGCATTTAGTCCAACATCCAGTAAACACATTTTCATGACTGTTAATTGATGTTTATGTTTTTGCAACATTTCTAAAACTCAACAATTCAAGAAACCTTCAATTCATAAAGACCAGTCTCGAGAAAATCGCTAGTCAACTGATTCAATACATTTTGCTGAACGGAGTAAATCACAAAAGAGAAGGCATGCATAAGAACGTGAATGTAGGTACCAGAAAGGATGCAAAGTGCTCAGATGTCAATACTGCATTAAAACCAACCACAGGTACCAAGGCTGCCAGAAGTGTTCCCAATATAACCTGCAAACGGATTAATTGATTGAATAAGATCATTCCCCATATCAATGGTACTAGTGACAATTGATGTATTTTCATTTTCTGTGCTAAAAATCAAGAAACGAGAGCATAATTGTATGCACTTACAAGGGGTGCATATGCAATGTAAAGTCGTGAAGAATAACGACCGGTTACAATGCACAAGAGCACATGCATCGGAATAAGGTTTATGATGAATGTGTAGCCTCCCCAAGAACAGACCTGGAAAAAGCTAGTGCATGATTATAATATTCATTTTAAAACCATAGATCAAAATCAACAAGCTTACCATGTAGAAATATGAGAGAGCATTGAGTGTTGCATAAAAGAGTGATCCTGTGTTCAGGGTCTGTATGTTATTCACAAATAAGTCAGTGCATAATGCTATGTTAAACAGAATCCAACTGAAGAAGCATCAGATGTACCATTACCTTTACATACAGATAAAATGTGAACACCAAGGCAAATATTGCTACAGCTTCATTATCATAGCTGCCTGCAACTGATCTTGAGATATACGATGGGACCTGTAACAAAGTCAAGGGAAGACAGAATTCCGAGTAATGAATCATGATACATAGATTAAACACGTAGGTAATGCAGCATTCTAAGAAAAGCAATAAATATAACTTCTTGCTTTTGTCTAAACCTGTCACACATGCGGGGCACAAGATGGATCCTGAAACAGTTCTATAGATTGTGAACTTCAAATAATTGAGGATCTCAGACAGGGTTCTTCCAAATAGTGGCAATGACACAGCATTATGTCAAGATTTTCAAGTGTCGCGTGGTTTCAGCCATTCAGCAACTTCCAACGATTTTTGAAATACTGGTTCGGCCTTCGGCGTAACAAATCAATAAGCACTAATAGTTCTTCAATTGACACTTCTATGTTCCCACCTAGGTAAAGCTGAAACTACCTAATTGTGTCTCTAGCTTCAACAAAAAGTATTCCACCATAAAATAATGCAATAAAAATATAGCTATGAATCAAGCACACAAGTCTTGATGCTGAAATTTTCATGGCTAAGAGAAAAGTCGCTAGCGCAACTTACCATTGCCAGAATAGCAGCTGCCATCAACCCAGCTCCAGTGCCCTTTGCTTCCTATAGAAAAAGCTACAGTAATGAGCACAGAATTTCCGGATGCATGACAGTGTGAGAACGTATGCTTATACAAAAAAGCAACCTTCGTCAATAGGTAAGTAGCCCAGGCAGCGAATGCTGAGAAAATTGGAGCAGTGAACACACAGACAGTCTCCACCGACAATGGGATGTTAAGAGCGTTTACCAGCCTAGTAGACCAATCAAATATTTCAGGCACATTTTCAGACGTTGGAAGGAGCAAGAGAGAGTGTTGCTATGATAACATACCACCAAATGCTTCCAGCTGTCAATGTCAACCCAGGATACACAGTGCCACCAATCACACGACCCAGTGGATACCTAATAAAACAGAAGCAGCAGAAGAAAATTCAGCCATGTATCCGCATTGCACGTTCACTTCACAAATAACTTGCAGGTACTAAATGCTTTAGCTGTGTGTGAGGCTCTCACCATGTCCTATCATCAAACCAGTTCCAGAACTCGTAGATTCCATTCTTCGACAGAAACTGCACAAGTAGAGGAAATTTAGAGCAAACACAAGGCACAGCTGCCTCAGGCCAGCCTTTTTTCCTTATCATGTTCCTACCGTAACCATTTGCTTGCTGTATAACCACTAATCATCCGTAGAGTAAACAAAATATACCAGACAGGACAGCGGTCAATTTCCAAAACCCAGAACCCTCGACACGAACGCTCAGATTCACAAGTCACGACAAAGCATTGCAGTCCCTTACGAGTTGAGAGCTCAATTCCACATGCTAGAGAACAGAACCGAAACCGATGGAACCCAGCAATCGAACCTGAGTGACGCGGAAGTTGAAGTAGGGGTCAAACTCGTGGATCACGCTCTCATACTTGATCACCTGCGACACCGAAACGACGAATCTCGTAAGCCACACACAATTCCGGAAGCGCTGTTCGAAGACCCGACTGGATCTGGAGGCACGGGGTGTGGATCAGATCTTACGGAGAAGATGCGGATCGAGAAGGCGAGGACGCCGATGAGGATGAGGGTGAGGGCGCACAGCACGCCGCCGAAGGCGTTGCGGAGGCGGCCGGGGGCGGGGCGGGGGGCGCCGCGTTGGCCTCGGTCTCCGCCATTGCGGCCGAGTCGCGGCTGTGTGTGTGTGGAGAGGGGAGAGGACGGAGAAATCTCAGTAGCGTTCCCTGGCGGAGACGAAGACCTCGCGATCGCGAAACCCCACTCGAGTCCAGTGTCTCGGATTTAATGCATTTTTGTGGGTAGCACCCTGGAAATAGTGGTATTCGTAGTAACAAACTTCCTAGAAAATAAATCATACTCCGTCCGTCCCAAAATTCGTGCCATTTTCTTCATCTGTTGACCAAGGAGACACCTTCTGATTGGCCCGGTGACATATTTCCAGGGGAACTAGCCAATCAGAAGGGGGCAACTCACTACCAGTCTATAACAAGAAATATCTTACTTTTTTTTGGCGAAATAAAAAATCCTGCTGTGCAAAAGAAACAGGTAATCTAATCGAACAACGCCACTGCATTAGATCCAATAATAAGACAAATAAAATTCCAGTCGACCAGTTGTCTTTACAGACGCCTCATCAGATAGAAGCAAATTTACAGAAAATAATACGCTTTTCATTTTTTTCTACAACATTCTATCTAAACTTTGTTGTCAATAAAATGAAGCTTATGGAGATTCTCATGGAAAAATAAATACATACATATCTCAGTTTCATGTTGAGCCAGAGCACATTTCTCATGATATAACACCCACCAGTATATTGCATATAAAGGTACAATAGCCGCCCACATTTCTAGATACATGCAAATTTAGACAAAGTTGTGACATCCTTTTATGAACGGGGGGAGTATTTTAGCACTTCACAGATCATAAGATGAGAGTGAAAAATTGCACGTTTATAGAAGTTACATGGCCAAAGAAAGGAAAAGTCCACTCTCCGAATTCTCTCAAATTTGCTCCCGAACCTTTGGCGATCCACCGCTGACAGGACACTGATCAGACAACAGATGAAACACCGAAAGGCTGAAGGTATCATCATAGATCCGCAATCTGGCAAACTAAATGCCAAATATCAAGTCCATCACATTCGTTACAATAGATTTTGCTGGTGCTGCAACGCTGCCTGTTGTACGGCGCCCTGCATCTCTGGCAACATTTGTGGAAGACTTCGGATCATACGGGCGTGGCAAGGCTCCTAACTGGTTCGATGCACCTGTGCTCTTCAGGGCAAGTGATTTTGAAGGCAGCGAAACCATGAAGCCTCCTTGGTTGATTCCAGTGAACCTATCATCCAGCTGCTGCCGGTGAGTTGGATCAATATGCTTTACTCCAATTATGACGCCGCTGCTTAGTTGGATGCCATTCTTTTGAAGGGCTTTCCGTGCATCATACGAGTGCTGCAGGACCAAAAACATTGTAAAGACAATTGTCAGTTTAAGATGTAAGGCGAAAGGAATAAAATGTCAGACCAACGAGTTAGAAACCTATGATGTATGCACATAGCAGAATGGAGATAAAGATTTGTTGAAGGAAAGAGCTAGCCTCCAGATGTCACAATCACTTTAAATGAATCTCATATCTCTATGAATTATACTGTAGGATGTAAGGCCAGAAGAATTGGTTGCCACGCCAATGATGTAGAAACATATAACGTGATGCATGCACGTAACAGAATTGAGATAAAGGTTTGTCAAAGAAAAAAGCTGGGCTCCAGATATCATAAGCATTTTTAAATGAATCTCATCTCCACATAAGTTATGAGAAAGAAAAATTATCGGTGGTATCTCAGTTAAGCTAGAAACCGGTGAAAACCAAATGAAAACTATATTTCAAAGTTTCTAAAAAAATCTGAAAGAATACAGTATGGTGTGCAGGTGATGTTTTGCAAACATGTGGAAGCCATAATCAAACTCAGTTGGAAGGTATGGAAAAAACAAATTCAGCAATGAACAGTGACAAACAGTACAGCGTCACTATTCATGCATAATTTGTTTTTTTACCTCCCTGAATATGACTAGGAACATCAAACATCAACTTTCTAACCTACCGGAGTTTTTAAGAGATTTTTTTAGAACCTTTTAAACATGGTTTCCACTTTCCACAGAGTTTTCATTGTCACTTGGTTCCACCGTATACTTTCTCCTAAATTATAGGCTGAAGAAACCAATACAAATTCCCATCATGGGCAAACACGCAGAGATAGATTATACCAGAATTTGGAGAGTTTAACAAGAAAATTATTTCATACGGTGTTAACACTAGACCATATGATGCTAACAAAGTGACAAACATACCCCAAGTGAACAGAACTACATTAACTACGTATTTAATGTTCAAACAAACTATGTATTTAATGTTCAAACAATAACCTAACCATATACCACAACATTTTCGTGTATGCCTATTGTAGTTCGAAAATTGCATTGAAATAACTGAAACTGGTATACAGAACATGCAACTTTAGGCTAAATCAATTTTACAAGTAACAATATGACAAAAAGGGATCTCTTCGGCAAGCTCAAGATCTATAATTTCATGGGAATTGCGCAAGTTCAAAATCATTAATTTCAGGATCATACGATGACGTATACAGCCATCTAGGAACTCACCTAAAGCAAGGAAATGGAAACAGTTCAAGTAATAAAAGAGCTTATGTAATCTGCAGTGTGCTCACTAGCAACTAGCAAGTAAATAGATCGTCAACAAAGCAACTTATGCAATATGATTGCTCCGAAACCATAAAAAAGGGAAATTGAAAGGAAAAACAGAAAACAGTAGCCATGGTAACTTAAGGTATCATTACCTGGTATAATACGTGGATCCAATTACCCTCTCTTGGACCGGAGTGATGTCTCAATATAACACCACATTTCTCGAACTCTCGAAGAACGAGATTGGTATCTCTAAGGGAGAATCTGTTGGGGAGACAGCAACCATCAAGAAACCAAATTAGCATGTAAGGCACCCAAAGTTTAACAAGCATCCATAAAAACCTAATTGACAACTGATGCTTTCTTGGACATGGTCTGCAACCAAAATTAAAGTGCACTATCAATATTGAGGCCAAGTTCTAGGATAAGTACTAACGAGCTATACCACTACAAAAACAATTTGGGGTTGCTCATTGACATAGAGAGCAGTAAGCAGATCGCAGGGCCATAGACCTATGCCAAGACATGATTTTGTCGGCTCCGTAGCTACATGTCCAAGTCCAACACGCACCAAGCTGACAGACAAGGTCCAAGGAGAATGGTTCTGCCCATCCATGCGTGCCATTTTTTAACAACTGGGGCAGGTGGCTGCGAAGCTCCCTACTAGTGTGCTCGACTACTCCCATAACTGAATCTACCATGTATGGGCGCACCTGCTGATCTGCCTACACGCTACAGCTTGTTAAAGCACTACAGATGCAGATTAAGTAAGGAATTAGGCATGTTCATTTGCTCACCCGAATACAGTGACCCACTCCTCGCCATCTACCTTCGCCTCGCTCGCCGGCGGCTCCGTCCTAGCCGTGGCCGGGGTCACCGGCGACGGCGCCTCCGCGGCCGTCGGAGGGGGCGTACAAGGGCTCGACGGCCCGGGCAGCGCGAGCATCTCCTTCCGGTGCGGCTCCACGACCCCGTCCATGGGGGACCCGGGCGCGGAGGCTTTTCCGCGGGAGCGGTCCCATGAGGGCGAGCGGCTGCCGGCGCCGCGGGGGGAGGGGGAGCCGGCGACGGGGAGGAGGTCGGAGGCGGTGGGGTCGGGGGAGAAGTCGGCGGCGGCGAAGCGGTCGTCGAGGGTGAAGAGGGGCGGGGGCGGCGTGGCGGAGGGCGTGCCGTTGGCGACACCCGAGGAGGCGAAGCGGGAGGCGGCGCCGCGGTGGGTCGGGATGGGGGAGGCGAGGTCCCGGAAGAAGGGGGACTGGCGCGCCGCGCGGCCGCCCCGGCGCGAGGCGGCGGGGGAGCGGGAGGAGGAGGCCATGTGGGGTTGAGGGTTTGGACTTGGCCTGACTGCAGCGTGGGAGCGGGGAGGCGGGCTGGGTGTCCGTTGCCGACTGCCGACCGGGGATTGACGACTCCGTATGGTCTGCTTTTATTGGGCCTCCCTGTCTGTGGCCTTTGCTTGCGAGGCTGGCAACAGGTGAAGTCCAGCCCGAATTCATTCAAGTTTGTTTCGGAATTCTTTTTAAAATATGAAAATAAAAGGCTAAAAACGGCTAGTCTGAAAACAAAAGGTGTTCAAATTGAGCAGATCCTGCTAAATCGTGGCGTTTCACACTAACGTATTAACGTGTAGGAGCCGAAGTACTCTCATGCACTGATGCCATTGTTGGCTTCTTGAAAGGTTAAGAAAAGAATCCTAGAGAATACCTCATCTTCACAGAAGATATACATACACATTTGGAGTAGAGATAGTACTTAGCATAAATACTCCAGGAATCCTGCTGCTCTACCGTTTCCAAGGAAGCAAACCACGTTATCCAACGGATCACAAATAGAGATGCCAGGAGTGTTTGAGAAGAATTACACATGTCTGACGTCTGCCTCTCTGGACACACGCACGCTGCAAGTGATCCATTACTTGGGGAGCGACGATAACCTACTTTCAAATTACAAAATGTCTACTTGTTCGGTGCCGCAAAAAGGAAAATAGACCTGATGCACTAGCATCGAGTAGGTAACAAAAAGGTTGCAGATCATGGGTAGTATTTAAATCAAGCGCTGCAGAGTCGGATCAGCAATTCACTTCCAGGTTGACGTCAGCAGGTACAGCAAAGTGCTTGTGGCCATCAGAGCGGGAGCGGGCAAACAGAAGCAAAGGGATTCCAGCCTTCTACCCAGGAAGACTTCGAAGTTGAACTATGCTGAATGTTCTGGAGTCAGATGGCAATAAAAGCCCTGGGTTAGCAGATAGTTTGTTACAAGCAACACTAAGATGCAACCTGCATCAAGCCATCAACACCACTGGATACTATCTACTCCCTTCGTTTTTTAATATAAGATGTTTTAACCTTTTCCCACATGCACATGTATCTAGACATGTTTTAGTTTATATGTGCACTCATTTTAGTGTGAATCTAGTCAACATGTACAACACCTAAAACATCTTATATTTAAAAACGGAGGGAGTATCAGTTTTGTTTTCCTTTGCCTTGTGAAGCTCCTAGCAGGTTTTCTCAACGGTTATAAAGTTTAGTTGATATCCGGACCCCTTGGAAATTCATAATGCAAAAGAGCATACATATTGGGAAGGAAAAACAGATAGGAGGAACAGAGGACTGAGACTGACCTTGTCCAAGTTGCAGCTCACAGTAAGCGCAATCTCCCCGTAACTGAATCTATGTCGGCTTTCCTACCTGCACCACAACAGCAAGTTATAGTATGCTCTGCCATACTGCCGAATCCATATCTATTACTTATTTGGCTTCTTGGGATAGCATTTAGATCATTCTATCAGTGAGAAATAGTGAAATACTCCATACAGAACCTGAGCATCACATTCTTTTTTACTTAATCGGCACAAGGTGATGGCATGGAAAATTTTCCACCCAGTGAAAAAATAACATACTAGTAGCTAAGAGAATAAAATACATAGTTCTGATTGAGAAATTAACCTGGTCCGACTGCAAGAACTGTCTTAGATCCAGCCAGCACCTACAGAGAGATGAGAATCGGTGATGATCAGGGTAAATGGAATCACAATCATTTGATGTATTGTGTATGTGTATAGCTGCCTATTTCATTTTAATGCAATAGCTCCCACTAGTCATTTGTTATGCATCCAAAGAGAGATGCTAAAATGCAGGTGCTAAATAAAATCAAACCTATGAATTTGAATCATTTCACAACACATTCACGGCGATATGAACATCATAAAGATAAGTCATGTTCAAAAGTAACTACGTTATTTTAGTAAAAAAAATCCATTATATCAACTATCAAAGAATTATTCAGATTCAGGCATTCCTTATCGCTTTGATATGCTAAATTTCCAAAAGGACAATTCACAATTGATATTTACTCTTTGAGAATGCCTGAAGAGGGATGCTTTTATAGATCAGTAGATCACCGAACTGTTCCCAAGTCCCAATGCAACCCCAGCACACAAAGAACACAAAATCTGATATTCACAAATGACGAGTCATAGACATAAAAACAAACCTGCGTGCGTCCTGCATCTGCAACAACAAAAGTAGGAATACCTTGGTGTTCTGCGGATTCTTTTATTCTGTTCCTGATAATATAGAATGGAACAAAAGCATGCTACATCATAATCCAGCTAATATTGTTTGATGAAACATACATCCTGGGAGAGATCTGACATACATTTCCTGTTGGTTTTTGCATTGCAGAACAATCTTAGCTTGTCCGAATTGCTCCCATTGTCTCAAAAGGCCCCGATTGCTGCAAAGGGATATATCATATGCATCATAAAGATGCAAAGCACTGAAGTAGGCAAACAACCTCTTGACAATGGCACCTCTAATCTTTCCAGAGCTTTAGGAGTCTAGTGCATTTCGAATTTCAGGGAACTACGATAATTTTATGCTTTGGTACGAGAATATATAACGTGGTCCTGACTGGGAAGAGCACTAATTAAAGGCCGACTATTTTGATTGGTCAATCCCTTTTTTCCTGTCCACTCACTTCCTAAATTCGTGCTCCTCACTTTAAAACCTTTCACTTGTCTCTACTGCATCACTACTTGTTTGAAAAGGCTTGCTTTCATTGAAAACATAACCAACAGCAAAAGTATGACCTTTGTTGTAGTCTCCTCTGATTGATGATGGAACACTTATGGATACCATAACGACTCAAATCTAATTTAATAGTTATTCATGCAAGAGATTTTGGTTTGTGGCCTTTGGTTTAAAAAAATTGTGGCACTGATTTCTATGCAGAAAAAAAGAGTAATAAAACAACGACTACATTTGAACTTCAACAAATATGTAACAGCATTTGTACCAATGTCAATCCAACCATACAAGTCCCTAAGTAAGCTAAAAGTTGGTGTGGCGAAACGCTGTATGTCCTTCAATTAAAACTACCTAATGAAGCAAGATTGCAAACTGCATTAGCACCTTGCCAACAGTTCCGCATACAAGCCAGTTGCTGCATCTGCAAAGAAAATAAATAGTAAAAGCATAAGAGATGTCCATGGGCTTACAAATATAGTACTCACTACTCTACACCAAACAGTAACACAGATATCTACAAAATTCCATATTAACTTTAGTACATGGACGTCTCAAACAAGAGTTGCTCTGGCTAGAATTTGATTGTTGCAGAATAGGCAAGCAATCAGTTCAATTTTTTAGCAAGTGCGACAGTCTCCAGATCAGGATAAGTCGAACAGAAAGAGACGTGTCAAGGAAAAACTTGCTGACACCAAGAGTCGAACAGATGGAACTTACGGGCACATTGAGACGCTATTTTTCCAGCACCCATCTTGAGGTCGTGACGCACGACTAAAACCTGCAATTTACAAAGTTCAGTCAAAATTCAAAAATAAGTTCAGTCCAGAATGGTGGGCACAAACCACAGTATCTGTAAACACAGTATATGTTATCCAGTATCATATCCTCGAGACCTCAAGAACAAAGTCATCATCATGTAGAAAAAGTAAAACGTATGACAACTGATAAAGCCTTCAATCAGTCCCAGCAACCAAAATGTCGACTGCGCACGGTTCGTATCTGACTAGCAAATGGTAATAATGTAGACTGCGCATTTCGTAGCCCAGCTTAAGCTTACCATCTTAAGCTCTTCGCCGCCGGAGTTCCCACCTGGAGCGGCGGACGAATCGCCGGCCCGCTTGGAGCCCCGTGACGCCGAGGCAGGCGGGGCCGGGCCGAGGCTGAACCTGGGCCTCCAGGAGGAGGACAGGTCTAGGAGGAGGCCGAGCAGGAACCCGATGGCCAGGCCCGGGAGGAAGTTGGCCGGGCGGATGCCCGCCGCGAGCCACGGCTCCTCGTCCTGCGAGGGGGATAACAGGATTAGGGTTTATGCGCGGAGTCGCGGGGAGCGGTGGTGGTGGGGGTAGTGGACGGAGAGATGGTGGGTGGGAGGTTGGTGCTCACCTTCCTCCTGCTGCCGTGGCCGTCGGGGTTTCGCCGCGGCGGAGGCGCCATGGATTGGAAGAAGACGAAGTAGCTATCGGTCGGCTCGGAGGATGACTGGAGAAGACAGTGTGGTGTCCGAAATCGTCGTGCGTTCCGTGCGATCCGTGGTGCCCGTTAGAAGGCCCGAGCGTTTCGCTGTTCTCCGGCCCATGGTGGAGTTCTTGGGCTGACCCACCTGCGCAGTGGGTTATCCGTCTGCGCGCTGTCACTCGTTACTCAAAAAAAAAAAGCATAACCCATTTCTTTTTTGAACTCAAGCAAAACCCATTTTGAGGTGGCCATGTCGATCAGATCTGATAATGTTGTCTCCATATGTTTTCTATATTTATATCGGATTCAAAGCAGAAGGGATAACAACTGGATGCGGATTCAAATATGGATGATATCTGATTAGGGATTCAGATCGAAAACGGATAAAAAATAGCGGATAAATGCATGCAATGAAACACATTTCACTATACAAACAATATGACAAAAGAAATATCCGAATTTATTACACTACAGAGTAACCACACGTTGAACACATTCTATACGTAGGCATGCTCGTTTACTTTCTGCTGGCATGCACTTGTTCTTAAACACGCAACTCTTTTTCTATTTGTACAAAAAATGTACAAGTAACAAATCACTTTTTACTGGAAAAGATAAGTTAGCTTTGTTAGCATGTTTCAATCTGCAGCACGCAATACATTAACTTGCTAATAGTCTGTACAAGTTAGTAAGTTACTGTATAAATTTTCGGCCAGAAATAGTAGAGTACGGACAATGTTTTCTCGCCCAGTGGCATTTTTGTTCACCACGGGCACAATGACATCGTAGGACAAATATATGATTGCTCGGTACAAGGCAGGGCAAACTGTATACGGAGAGAGCCAAATCGAGTGATAAACATGAACTAATGGCTATTTCATTAGGCTAATTAATCAGATAATCCTAATTGAATAGATTGGATAATTTGCAAAAATGACGGATAATCCGTATCCGTAAGATAATAACAATACCATATCCTATCACATTCGTGTCCGACGACTTTCTAAAATTGCACTCCATATTCATAAAAACCGATGCGGATGCGGATTCCGGACACAAATTATCCGCACCGTTTACATCCCTATTGTTCTTACATTTTTTTAACATAGTTTACATACCTATTGGATCAGAATGTCGACGTGAAAAGGAATGCGCCAAAGTTCCCTGGAGACGGAAAGCGCCAAAGCATGGAGCAGCACGAAAGTGTATGGGCGCCCCCACACAAACTCTGGTCGAGCTCCGAAGGTAGTGCGCTGCGAGGCTACGGACAGGGCACGTTCCTCCGCCTGTTGCTGGAACTCCACGTTTGGACAGGCACTCCATCGTGGACGAAAATGAAGTTCGGCGCATGGCGACGGCGAGTGGCCGGCACCATTGATCACCTTTGCGGCTTTGTGCATAGCTTTCTCCTCGTGAAAATCTTGACGAACCTGACAGCTATCGATTGTTCTGCTGAGACGCCGCGCACCGGCCGGGTATGCTGCTTTACCTTTGGACGTGTAGACAACTCGTCGATGGATGGAGTATATCGATCGGTGCAAGCAACAGGAGAAGAAAAAATACGCCGAGGAGGGCTTCTTAGAGGTCGTTTGGTACCCATCATTTCAGACTAGAATCGTGGAATTCATTTGTGATTTCATGCTCAACCTGTTTGGCTGGCATGAAACTGACATGTCATTTCATTTGGAATTTCAACAAATGCCTATTGTGTGTTATGACAATTCCTATCCCTAGGCTTGTCATTTCACTTTCCAAATGAAATAAAATGATGCCATCATTTCATTTTTGTCAAATAAAATGAAATGAAATGATAAGTGCCAAACGAGCTGTTAAGGTTTACTACTCAAACGCTGTTGCACAAGATGCACGATGCCCGCGTTTCAAAAACAAAAAGGAAAAAAATACACGATGCCACGATCGATAGGCTAATCTGTCGTCCTTCACGGATGCCCATGCACAATGGCAGGAGATCCAAGCAAGGGACTAATTAATGAGTGGAGATTTTTGGACTCCCTTCTGTTAAAAAAAATCAAAAATCATATTTGTGAGTTTTTCTTTATAAAAATTCAGGTGTACCCAATAATATATTCTACGAACGTGTAAAATATTAACTTCAAAAACTTAGTATTTTGATCTACACAAAAATAACAAAAGTGTAGATCTAAGTATGTACTCCCTCCGTTCACAAAAGGACGTCGCAACCTAAATCAAATTTGTATGTATCTAGACATGATTTAATGTGTAGGTACATGTAAATTTGGGTTAGGTTGAGACATTATTTTGTGAACGGAGGGAGTATATTTTAAAATCTCCAAGTTTTATCTGATTTTATTATTTTTGTGTCGCAAAATATAACGTATTTGAGTTTGCTATTTTACACGCTTGTGGTATATACTATTAGCTACACCCATATTTGTTTTAGGTTTATTGAAACTCACAAGCATGATTTTCGAATTTTTAAAACTTGATGGAGCATTGGAGCTCGGGAGACAAAAGCATTTTCCGATAATTAAATTTGAACGGTGCCACTTTCGTAAAGAAAGCCTTGACATGTTTAATCTATCAGTCCACTACGCAGTGGCGAATTTACCATCCCTCCGCCCTGGGCACGTGCCCGGGCTCTGTTCCGTGGCATGCTTGGTCGCCGGAGAGCTCCGACGGCGGCTGAACTTCATAGAACGAGAGGAATCGTGAACGGCACTGGAAAAGACGAATCTTTCCCAAGATGGGCCAGATAGGCACTTCCTTGGGCCCTCAGCCTATTTGTTTGGTCTTTAGTAACAAACCACAGGCCCATTGCCTAGCCCATTTGCTTCAGGCTGGCCCCTACGGTTGTTCTTGTTTGCCTGCTTATTGATTGTGAATCGCTTTGCTGCATTGGAGATTGCTATGTTCAATTTTTTATGTCGGTTCTTCAAAATTTAAGTACCGTATGTCTGTAGCTAGTACTAGTGACATCCAGTTTTTGCACATCTTTGATCTATGAAAAACTACGTTTTGTTTTATGAAACATCATTTCAGTGGTGTTTGAACGGTTGAAATTTTGAGATTTAATTATTTTAAATATTTTGCTTGTTGTGTGCCCAGGCTTCGACAAATCGCTAGCTCCGCCACTGCCACTACGACTACGACCAAAGAGAGCCGAGAGCCGGGGAAGAACACGGCTGCTGCACGATTGATCAGCCTGGACGGCGAGTCAGCAATGGCTTTCGTGTGTGCGTAAGGCGGAGTCGCGTCGACAGACGTGCAATATATGGGTACGTACGCAGCACAAGCGGTCTCCCGTCGTGAGCTCGCTCACATGAACCCTGACACGCCGTCCAGCTTGGACTCACGTGGCTGCTGGGACCTACTATCCCTGGTCTCATGGCGTATTTTTTTTTTGCCAAATTTGGCCCTATACTAAACTATTTTACCATCTGGGTTCGGGCAAAATTATTTTCAAATCTGACCGTTGGAGTCGGTGCCATTGGGAATGGAGACGAAGTTGAACTCGTTCGACGCCAACAAAATTCAAGCCCCGAGGGTGGGTCGACGCCATGGGCCTTGGCGCCGAACTCTCGAACCATCCCTGGTATATTTCAGTTTTTTCGTCATCGGTCCGAAAGCATGGTGTGGGTGGAAATTTCATCTAGCGCCCTTCCCTTCACCCCCAGCGTCCCGCCGGAGGCGGAGGCAAAGAAGTTGTATGAAGAGGGCCGATGAAAATTTTGTCTCTCTTGCCAACTGTTGTTGAAAAACATTAGGGGAATTTGGCGAAAAAATATGGGGTAACAAATTTTTCTGGCTGTTAAGGGGTCCAGGGCCCCTATTGCCCTGTCTCCGCCACTGTCTGCAACTGATTTGGGCCACCCCCCGATTGAATCCATACCGGCTAGAAGCTTCACCGTTGTATGTTGCCTTCCGCTCCGACCTGACCCTATAGTAGCTCGCGGCTTGTTGTTGCCTTCCGCTCCGACCTGACCCTAGCAGGCGCCATGGATCCGGCGCGGAGCTTCATAGGACACCCATCGGCGCTCGGAGTGGCCACTGCCAACCTTTTTTGAGCCGCTTCGTGGAATAGCAATCATCCCCGCCGCTCATCGGCTGAATCGAGAGGTACGTGTCTTGCATCGATTTGTTTGCCTGATGCGTCCATGTCATCACAGGAGCCGTTACCGACACTAATTTGAGGGTTGTGGCGTCCAGCTAGCAACCGGAAGTAAATTTGCTTAATTTCTTCATGTTCTTTAGTTTAGGAAGCTTGGCCTCGCTGGCGGTCGAACTTAGAAATTATCATAAACTCTTGTAGATGAGTTCATCCTTGATTTCCGCCGTGCAATTTTTTCAAGGACTCGTCGTCATTGGAGGATTCCGATATAGAGGACTTGATTCACAACGACGATGCTGAGAATCTGATTTTGATTCTTGTCGTGAAGGAACTCCCAAATACGAAGAAACAAAGCGGAGAGGATCGATAGTCAGTCGTCTTTGCATTACTCGGAACCGAGCTCTCGGGCATGAAATTATCATGAAGAATTACTTCGCTAAGGTTAACACGTACCCGCCTCATTTTGTAATTTCGTATATCTGTTGTGTTGTGTGATGTCAAAGCATTAATAATTTGATTTCTAATTCTGTTTTATTAATATTTTCAATTCCAAAATCGGGCAAAACCCTTAAACAGTTTTGCGGTACCACGTGAGATATATCCCGCAAACATTTGGCGGTAAGGTCTGCGGGATTTTTCCACCTCTGCCCAAAACAGATTTCATGTATTCCTGAAAAGGCTTTTACAATATAATTAGCTAGAGATGCTCTTTTCTTATAGTACTCCAGTGGTTGCTATATGTGGTGGAACTTTGTAGTGTGCTTTTTAATTGATGGAAATCGAGGTCACCTCTTTCGTAGGAAAAGATCAAAAGACCTCGAGGAAAAAGTAGACGGTGAAAAAGGTATATTCACCCTTGGATAATGATGAAAAATTAAAGTAGCAGGTCAAATTAGAACTTTGCAGCTACTAGCAATATTCTATCGTTCACAGTGTTTTAAAGCTAATCATTTCATTCAGCCATGAGCACATGACAAAACGTTAGGTTCGTGAATCGTGCTAACCTGCCGATGCGTGTGCATCACCACTCCCAAACAAACAAAGTAAAAGAAAAACAAACGATTTCAGCCAGGAAAACAAAACGCTCTCCCGCCTCCCGAGGCCAATCCGCCTCGGGATCAACGACCCTGCAGGGCCCTGGCCCTGCCCAGCCCAGCAGCCCGGTCCGATGGCGGCCACGCGGTGGGCTGCACGGATCCGACGGCGGCGGAGCGGTTCCGCGGCGGGGGCGGGCGGCCCACGTGGTGCGTACGTGGTAGCACGGGACGGTGCCGTGACGTGCCCGGGTTCCACGGAGGCGCGTTACGTGGGCGAGATCCTGGACGTCAGTTTAGCTTTTGGATTAGCCTCTTCTCCCGGGATGGTGGTGCCGACGACGTGAGCTTTGCAAGCTTTTCAACGGCACGCACTGATTGCTAGTGCTGCGTGGCCAGTGTGTCCATGAATCGTTCCTGTAGGTGGGATCCACGAGCAGTGGCAGACGCAGGAAAAAATTGGAGGGTGGACATACTACAACAAAAATTTCTCAACGCGGATTTTTTTGCCAAACTAATAATATAAATAGGAAATAGATTCATAAAAGTGTAATTCAATATGTATGTTTCATATGTGCATGATTCCAATACAAATGGTTAAAAATATAAACAAAATCTTACATGATGAAATATAGCATAACAAGATAATTACATCAGTGAGATTTTGTAACTCGAAATAGAATATTTAGAACAAAAAAGTTGTGCAGAATGTCGAGATGAACCAACTCGTCAAAGTATATTTCAAACCGTCAACCGAATGCGACAAATTTGATGAAATTCGTCAAAACAAATCTGAACGTCGTCTCAAAATTGACAAGTTATGATCGACTAAACTTGAAACCGAGTACGGAAATGAAACCTACTCATCGACGCGCACAAATTTTCTATACACAATATTTTAAATCAAAATGTATTTCTGTAATTAGAGAGCTGCACTCCTGGTGATGAACCCGTGCTTTGCTTCTTCCGCTTCTTGTTCGTTGGCTGCTGTACACGGAAGCACGGAAGGCGTCCACTAGCTAGCTGCTGGCCTACTGCAGCAATCGTTGCTTGTCTGCTCTTGTTGTGCGCCCGTGCCGGCAAGAATGGGGTCCGGCAGAAACGAACTGAAGAGAAACAAGTTGCAGTTTTAGGCATGAACCACTGAAAACAGTAGCGAGACTAGGGGTAGTCAAAGAATTTCTCAAAATTCTGGGTGGGCCACGGCCCACCCGGCCCACCCTCTAGGTCCGCCCCTGTCCACGAGGACCCAGCTTGGCGTAAAATGGTTTTTGTGATTTTTCGGTATGCTTGACCCAGCTTGGCACGTACATTGGGAAGCGCTAATTTCGGCGCTTAAAGGAAGAAAAGGTCAGGAAAATCACCTATCATGTGTGCAAGAGTCTATGAATCCAACATTGTAGCAGGCTACAAACGCTTACATGATTCAGAGAATGCGGGGGAAAACGCTAAGCCCTCTTTGCTTTTTATGCGTCGATGCATCCTTGAGCGCTAGGATTCGTAAACGGGACTGCCGGTCGGTCAGAAAACCAATCCTGCCGCCTGCGGCTAGCGCACCGCGCTGTACGTCCTTTAGGGCACGTACAACGTGGTCTCTTGGGCAGGCGCTAGGACTAAAAATCCCGACCGTTTTGCCAGTTTCCCATTCGATCCGGGGATTTGGCTTGGCGTCGATGCTAGATGAGGCGTCGGCGCTCCGCATTTTTCTCCGCACAATTCAGTTTTATGTGGAAAGAACAACTTGCCTGGCGCCTGATTTAGCGCCTTCCGTTGCAGAAACAAACTTTTGATTGGACGCTAGGATTCTATTCCTATTTTTTATCTCACGAAGCGCCTCTACAAGCGTTTCTGAGTGTACATGCCATTAGAAGGCAAACCATGCCATGTGACGCGATGAGGATGAGCGATGGAAGGAGCACGAGAGCTGGATGGAGGAAGAAGGGAGTGAGTCGGAGCTTACCTTCAAGCTCAAGAGAGGCGTCTCGTTAGTAAGAACCGCTCTGACGGGCGTAGAGATGAACAATGACGTGGAGATTTGGTGCCGACGTTGAGAGGATGGGAATGTGTGTGGGGGAGGGGGGGGGTCTAGCGGGGGAGGGAGGGTAGGAAAGGAGAAGGGGATCCGAGACATTCCACGATGTCGGTACTGAAGAGAAGGGAGCAATGAGAATGATGAACATGCCAAAGGTGAAGGAAATAGAGGAAGGGCGAGATGTGGCGGATTGCGAGGGGACGGTGGAGCGCGTGTGAGCGAGAGAGCACGTGAAACGTAAAGTCATGTAACGATGCTATGTAATTAAGTTTGTACACGTATATGCGCTCTAATTACTATGATAGATTATCCGTATCTTTCTGCGATCTTGCTCTCGACAGCGAGCTAGTGTAAAGGTAAGTTGTCTTTTAGGGATTTTGCGGAGCCATCTCCACAGTGATATCGTATAATCGCCTAACAAATAATTATTGTTTTCACGTATGATGTTAACATTCCGCACGATTGGATGATTCATATTGAATCATTTGTGGGATATTGCTCATTGGGAAAATAATCCTTACATATAGGTCTTTTGAATTTGAAACAATGGTTTGACACTTTGAACTATGAGCATTCAAATACACATGGCTACAAAGTATGTATTGATTGTTTTGAGCTCCATAAGATTTTTTTTTGGGATATTCCTTCTCACATATTTTATTTACTTGTGTTTTTGAAGTTTTGTTTTGTTTGAGAGCGACCTCAAATAGAGTACAAATTTATGTGCATCCCCACATGTCAATAAGAAAGAAATTGCTCATTGTTAGCACCATTGCCTTTTTGCCAAGAAGTAATTACTAAATTCTACTCCCTCCGTTCGGAAAAAGATGTCACAAAAATGAACTATAGATAGATCATTTTTGTGACATCCTTTTCCGAACGGAGGGAGTATATTTGCATAAAAAACATGTCATCGATATTTTTTCGACGAACACCAAGAATCAATCAATTCGATCTTGCTATGGATGGCCGATGGCGACGAGGCACATGCAGCGGCGGTGGTGGTGTCATGCCACAGTTGTCGTCTTCCCCGGACGGTCGCCCCATAAATTGGGGATTTCTTACCGCCCTAAATGCGAGATAACCCCGAATTACCCGGCCATTAAAGTCTTCCATGTATTACCACCGCCAGTGCCAGCACAGGCCAAGAGGCAGGGACGAGAGTGGCCTCTGGTTATTTACTCCTTAAGAATCGTTCACCCCAGCTGACCTCGCTCTCTCTCTCCTCCACTCCGCTCCCCAACGCCTCCCGAGTAAACCCTACTCTCTCTCTCCCCGTCTTTTCCGCCGCCCCTCTGCCCGCACACACGCACGACGGAGAAAAATTCGACGGGGAAATTAGCGGAGGGGAGGGATTGCTGAAGGTGGGGCTTTTGCCTGGGTTGGGCTCGGTGGGCGCCGGCGGCGGATGGAGGTGGCGGCGGGGGCAGACTGTGCGGGTGGCGGCGGGCTGTGCGAGGTTAAGGAGGAGGCCGGCGCCGGGGACC
The DNA here is from genome assembly GCA_947311845.1 of Poa pratensis. Classification (NCBI taxonomy): domain Eukaryota; kingdom Viridiplantae; phylum Streptophyta; class Magnoliopsida; order Poales; family Poaceae; genus Poa; species Poa pratensis. The sequence goes on from CAMZMU010000038.1 coordinate 38,727,406, forward strand.
TGTTTCTTGTGGACAACCTCCTCGACCTGCCGTGCGACGACGAGGAGGACGAAGAGCCGGCAGCGGCGGCGGAGGGGCTGGAGGACGTGTCTGGCGGCGGCGCCGGCAACGACGCGTCGGCCGACTCGTCGACGGTGACCGCCGTCGACAGCTGCAGCAACTCCCTCTCCGGCCTCGCCGACGGCGACTTCTCCGGCGGCCTCTGCGAGCCGGTAAGCCTTCTTCCTCCCGTTTAATTAATTAGTTATTAATTCTCGCCCTCTCGCACGTTAATTAATCAATTAATTACTCGAATTCAGCAGCTCTATTCGTTTAATCTTCGCATGAATTCTTGCCGGTCAAATGCGTTCGTCTCCCCCGCATTAAGGCTCTCCCGTGGTGAATGGGAGACAACTGTGTCGCACCTCCCGTAAATAGTAACCGATGAAGCCCGCGGCCAAAAATAGCAACATCCTAAAATTAATGCTCTCTTTTGCTCTGCTGCCACACGCCAAGTAGTTGATTGATTTTTCGAGTAATTGAGTGGTACTAGTCAGTAATTCATTCGCCGAGTTAATTATGCTACGCGGCGCCTTGCTGACTGAATTGCGTCTGAATTCTGTGCTGTCGCAGTACGACCAGTTGGCGGAGCTGGAATGGCTGTCCAGCTACATGGGCGAGGACAACTTCCCCACGGAGGACCTCCGGAAGCTGCACCTCATCTCCGGCATCCCCTCGCCGTCCCGGCAGCTGGCCGCCGCGGCACCAATGCGGGCGCCGGCGCAGCAGCCCTGCGGCAATGGCATGCTGCACTCGGAGGCAGCGCAGGTGTCCGTGCCAGGCAAGGCGCGCAGCAAGCGGTCCCGCGTCGCACCCTGCAACTGGTCCTCCCGGCTTCTCGTGCTCCCGCCGGGGCCCGTCTCTCCGCCCTCCCCAGCGTCCGCGGTCCTCTCGCCGTCTGAGTCCGGTACGGCATTCCCGTCTTTCCCGCACAAGAGGCCCAGCAAGCCTTCATCCAAGAAGAGGGAGACAGGTGCTGCCGCCCCCGGGGCGCCGGTGATGACCGCCGCGGCTCAGGCGGCGGCGGAGGGAAGGAGGTGCCTGCACTGCGAGACCGACAAGACCCCGCAGTGGAGGACGGGCCCCATGGGGCCCAAGACGCTGTGCAACGCGTGCGGGGTGCGGTACAAGTCCGGGCGGCTGGTGCCGGAGTACCGGCCGGCGGCGAGCCCGACGTTCTCGCCGTCCATGCACTCCAACTCCCACCGCAAGGTGGTGGAGCTGCGGCGCCAGAAGGACACCACGCCGCCGACGGCGCACCACCAGTAGCTCCTGCACAGCCGCCACCAGCTGGACGGCGGTGGGCCCGGCCTGATCCACGTGCCCAGCCCGCTGCTCTTCGACGGGCCGGCGCCGCCCGGCGCGGCGGACGAGTTCCTCATCCGCAACCGCATAGGCCCCGACCACCGGCAGCTCATCTAGCCAGCGAGCGCGCCTAGGATTGTTTCATTAGCAGCAGCTAGCAGCAATAATTCAGCTTCAGCAAGAACAGCCGGCCAGCCAGCCAAAACTTTTTTCTAGGGGAGGAGTTGTTGTTTCTCCGGATTTTAATTTGTCTTTTCCCTGAGACCTGTATGCTTTGCTTGCAACACTCTCTGTTTCTTCTCAGCTCTCAAATTTTCTTAGAAACTGATCCTAGGGAGGGTGTTTTCCTTTCTTTTTTTGTTAGCATTTTTCCTCCATAGACTTCCTTTTCTTCTTCTTCTTCTTCTTCTTCTTCTTCTTCTTCTTCTTCTTCTTCTTCTTCTTCTTTCACTTGTTTCCTAGACCTGTAGTGAACTAGCAATGCAGTGCAGGGTTCCTAGCCTAGCTAGATGAAAGCAAGCAGTGTCAAGTCAAAAGCCAGTGTTCATTTTCCCCAAAGCTGGTGTCTCTAACCACTCAAAAAAAAGCTGGTGTCTTCCCCAAAAGGAAATTCAAAGGCTAGCATAGCATGCTCCAGTCCGTCCAGGCTGAGGCTCACATGTGAAATTTCCAATCTTTGTCTGTGTTTGGGCGAGCAAGATGATGGTGCCTCTGCCCCTGTGGCGCTGAATCGATCGAAAAACAAATGGTATGATAATGCGGGGAGGCACGCTGGTGCGCACAAGGTGACAGGCACGAGCAGGGCGTGCCCAACCAAACCAAACCAGCAGCATACTAGGCCGGCGGGGAGCAAAAGGCGCACGTGACCACACGAATCTTGCGCCTCAGTAAACTGTTGTTTGTTTTGTTTTTCTTTGGGTTCAGACATCGCAGAGCTGAGATGAGAGGAGATTCCCTGTGGCTGTGGTGTGCTTAACGAGTTCTTCCTTGACATAATCATCACCACCGCCAAGCCAACAGTCGCTACTGACCCTGTAGTGTCGATCAACATGTCAGCAGCTAGCTTAGCTACTGCTGAATTTTCAGCTCAGTGTGGGCAGTGGGGCTGGGTGAGTGAGTGACTGCGAGCGATAGATCGGGATCCAACCACTCCGCTGTAAACGAAATGAAGTTTTGGTGCGGCCCTGTTGGATTGGATATGGATTCTTCCTCTCGGCGGTCAGCAGCTAGCAGTAGTACCACCACCTCGTCCGGGCCCTGTTTTTGGAGGATCGCCTGACCGCCGGCCGGACGCTTCGTTTTACGCGTTGTACGGCGCGGCGATGTGAGGTATCATGGTGCCATCTGCTTGGCCAAACCTGGGTACGGCCGGCCGCTTGTTCGGCTTGAGCAAAGGCGGTTCTGCTTTTGTTCGGCTTTACTAGTACTAGCATTGGAGAACACGTTAACATTGACGGGAAGTTGTACGGCGTGAACTGAAGCTTATGCTAGCCATGGATGCAGGAAAATCTCGGTGACAGACTCGTGTTTTGGTCTGAAGATGCAGGTTTATAGTTCATATAATTGGACGCAGCAGGCAGTTCCAGCATCATATATCGACCAAAGACTAGGGTTTTCTACTTGCACTGCAAACGTCGTTTGTCACCGGGAAGCAGCGACCAGAAACAGCCTTTCCGGGTCGACGTGGACGGGTGTACCCAATTCCGGGCACGGAACGCACGCGCAGGCGACGTACCGGGGATTTGATTGATTGATTATTCATCACATGGCCAAACCGAAAGTAAACTGCACCGGGCGTAGCGCTCGTTCCGCTCCGCCAATCGTCGGCAGCCGGCGGCCGCACCGGTGCGCGTCGGAGCGACCGCCCGCCTGCGCACGAGCGGCCACGTGCACCGGCGCCTCCGCCGTGGGAAAGAACCCCATGACGTGATGCGATGAGCAACGCCGGCGACGCGACCAACGGCGGGGGCGTCTCGGCCGGCGACTGCTGGTCGCTGGAAGGAAGCCCTGCATGACATCGGGCGATCTTTCCCTGCCGTGAAGCCATTGATTGCCAGGTGCGTACGCGTCGCATTTCCGGTGTAATGTCCACTGGACCGGTCGTTGTACCGTGAGGGCTATGCGTGATCGACACATCACTAGTTCATCCTTGACGAGTAAGTGGCGACGTCATTGCCAGGTGCGTACGCGTCGCCTGACGAGTAAGTGGCGACGTGGATGATGCAACCGAGCAAAAGCCACTTGGCCAATATTTCCGATCAGGCTATCACTGATAGCAAGCAGTTCAACATTAGTTTCACCTTTTTATGGTAATCCGAGTTCACTAGCAGGTCTAGAGGGGATTATTACAGTGTTCCCGAGTGCAGGTGCAGAACCGCCAGTGACAATACGTTGGGCCATGTCTCGGCCGGTGTTGTATCTTTGTGTTAAGAAAGGACATCGAGGCTGACATCGCAATTGTACGGCCCATGTAATAGCTACTTCGATTTAGCCCAGTGTAGGAGGCCCGCTTCACTATATCTGGGGCATTTTTTTTTTGCCCCGGAAGTACATCTAAAAAAAACCCGGAAGATTTTTACGATTTACTTTCTTTTCTTCTGTGCAGGCGGTTTTATGCATTCTGTTGGTCAGGGTTCTGAAGAACAGCCCAGAGCTATTTCCGGTTCCCTCGCCATTTGGCTGCCATCTTGGCGCTGAGAGGTGCGGATCTCTGATCTTTCGGAGTTTTGTGTTTGTCAACGTCTTGTGGTGGTTGCGGTGTTTTCGCGAATAAAGTTACTATAGTTTTTTGGTAGTGTCGGAGTTAGAGAAATTTGTGTCCTTGCAATCCGGTTATTCTGATCTGGTGAGTTTATATTATTGTGTCATGTAGATTCTTTCTGGAGTTAGAATAGTTCTTCGACGTTACAGTTGAATTTTTGCGATTCAATGACCTGAATGTCTAGGGATCCCTAGACTAAGGATGACTCCAACGGGCCGACTCAAACGGACGCGCGTTTGGTCCGCATTTTGTCCGTTTGGGTCGGGGAACGGACGCGCGTCCGGCCCATGTCCGCCCCTTTCTGGCCAGTGCCCCCAACGGGGCCGACGCACTAGTACACCCCAAGGGGCTAGTGCACAGCATATGCCCCCGGGGTCAGGGGCCGGGAGAGAGATATACAGCCGCTGGTGTCCTCATCCTCACTCCAGCCAACAGTACAGAGCTGATAAGAAAGAAAGTAAAGTTAACTCCAAGCATGTGTTCAACAGTGCACCTAACCAATCCGCCTATTACCACTGGACAACTTGGAAATATCTACTGCATATGCACTGTATTTTTCTCATTTTTTCATTCAATCAAAATGCAAACTACTTCCCATATGTGTATATCATCTGACGGGGCACTTTTTACCTGACAATTGGTCGGCCCAGCTCGCTTGCTCGCGCCAGCCGGTTCGCCCCCTTTGCATCCGCCGCAGAACCAAAGATCTCCATGGTTTTCCATGGCATTTCTCCTGTGATCGGTGGTGTATCTGTGGTAGGGATACAGTGTAGGCGGGGGCCATTGCTTGCATCCACCCCGTGCCCTATAAATAGGGCCGGCCTATAGCAGCTCCTGGTGTGTGAAGCGTGAACAGACGCAGGAAAGAGTGATCTGGATAGCTAACCACTTAGTTAGCAGGTCATATAGAGAGGTGTTTCAGTAATTAAGAACGAAGGTTCGAGACTCGCGAGTGCCAGTCCGTTTGTGCAACGGAACAGGATGCCTTGGCGCTTGGCTAGACCGGTAGAGGTAATTAACTAGTTACTCACTGATCTCTATCTTACCGTGGTTCATGCACGTACGGCTGACAGGTGGAGCCGTCGTGCGATCGATGCATGCATGCATGGGCAACCAGCATGCTATGCATGCGTGCACTTGCACTCAATAGCTAGGGGCACTTCATTTTGATCATGAAAATTAAGGTGATATCTGACGGCACGCTGGTCATGGATGTGGATCGATGCAGGGCGAGGTGGCGGGGGAGGCCCGGAGCGTGCAGTGCGAGTGCTGCGGGATAGCGCAGGAGTGCACGCCCACGTACATCGGCCGCGTGAGGGCGCACTTCCACGGAAAGTGGGTGTGCGGCCTGTGCGCCGAGGCCGTCAAGGAGCGGCAGCAGCGCGAGCCGGACCTCGCCGTCGGGAGCGCCGTCGAGGCGCACGCCGCTCTCTGCCAGCGCTTCAACTCCACCGTCCGCCTCAACCCCAAGCTGTCCCTCGCCAGCTCCATGCGCGACATCGCGCGCAAGAGCTGCCAGCACCGCGGCGGAACATGCACCGCTGGCGCCGGGAACACGTCCGGCTCCGGGTGCTGCGGCGCCGGCCGCGCCGGCTGCGGTGCGCTGCCCTACGTTTGACGACCAGAGATTGAGCTAGGGTCGCAACGCGCGCGTGTACCCGAGGTCGGTCGATTGAGAAACACACACGCTCACCGCTCGATGCGGTGAATTGGATATATTTACTCCACGCGTTATATGTACTAATATACTGTCTTAAGTTTGTCAAAAAGTGGATGTATCCATATATGTTTCACGTCTAGATACATCCATTTTTTGGCAACTTGAGACAATTATTATTGGACGGAGGAAGTAGTAGACCGACATGCATCATGCATGTAGGATTTGATGTTGCATCCCATGTCTTCAAGATTCAGATCATGTTTAGCCATGGAGCAGCTAGTTGTATGACATGTTATCCATGCACCATGAGTATATGGGGTTTATTTTTTATTTAATAAATGACATTTTATATTGTTAAAAAGGATTAACCATTACACACGGTCTCTTTATGACTATGATGCACACAACCGCAACCGCACAGTTTAAGAAAATAAAAAAAGTACATATGTGTGTAACAAGCCAATAGCTCTAAATTGCCCATGTCGCGGAGACCAATCCGAAATACACGGCCATCCATGTAAATATTGAACGCAAATTATAACAAATACATTGTGGAAAGTAGCAAGGAACTAGCTACCATATTTTTTTTTTTCCGAAAAGGGGCAGTCTCACCCTCTGTATCAATTGATGCATGCGGCCTTTACTAATTAAAAAAAATAGTGGCTACCATACGTACGTACATTTTCTGAGAGTTGACTAGACAAATCATGTAAACTCTGGAGTAGACACTACATGAATGAGGCGGTTTGCCGTAGGTCTAGGACACACGGCAAAGACAGAAAAACTCATGGAAAATAGTTTGCCACAAGCATGCTCATGACAAAACTAGCTGGCAAATAAACATTTCTTTAAACCTTTGATTTGTTGAGAACATTTCAGTAAGCTCACGACAAACAGAACGGGGAGATGGACGGAAGACGGTGATGGTTCTCTGACATGTGGGCTCGGATGCCAAATATTTGCCGTGAGCCTTTTAACTACCTATGGCAAGTTGCACATTATTTACGGCAAACTGCACAACTGATTTGCCGTGAGCCTTTTATTTACCTATGGCATATCCCTGAGCTATTGGCCGTGAGCGTTTTATATACCTACGGCAGATTTAAAAAAAGAGAGTATATATTAATATCGCAGTGATACCAATTACACTCATCCTCTGCACCAACTCAATACCCTAATGACATTATGGATGCACACATCCTAAAAAGAAGAAGAAACTAAAAAATAAAAGTCCCGCTACAGAGTTTCAATCCTTGCAGCAGTAACACAACCACCACCAATACAACACCTGATGTCCAAGTTCTCCAAAAGCGACGCCTCAAAGAAGGAAACAGTGCACCAGCGCCGTCATCGCCCGATCGTAGATCTTGGGTTTTCACCCTGGAGATAGACCCCACTCTCAAAACAATGTTTTAACAAGGCCATTGCCATGCACAACCAATTAAGCCAGACCTTGAATTTTCACCCTGAAAGGTAGGACTTTGAACTTCACGTTTGTTGTCTCCCCACTTACATACCGCTGCTACGAGTCCCAAAACTCCAAGCAAGTTCCTCATCGCCACAAAGACTCAATTTACCGATACTAGTCCTCCGAACTTGCTTTAATGACATTCTCCGCCTCTGACTTCATCCAAGATGACAACAAATAGCAGAGCTTCGTACCGCTGCCTCCTTAACAGAGAATCGAGGGCACGATCGAATCCCACCCGATCCAGCAAACTCTTGGCATTAACGCCCTTGAGAGATAACCGACGGAGCCTTCCGGAACCGACACATCGGCCTCATCAAAGAGGACTGACGTCAGGCACTTCTTCGTATTGGCTTAAGGAACCTAGGACCACCACTTTTATTCCGAAGCCCCGTAGGCCCCGACGCCGCGAGACCTCTCCCAGCAAGAACGGCAGTATAGAAGGGGTAAACCAGCGCACAAAATTGGTCGCCGGCGTGGCCAAAGCCACAGCCAAACCACCGCATCCGCCCTGGCTGGACCTCACTCGGCCAAACGAAGCCCAAAGGGCCAAGTCAAGCACCGAGGCCGAGAGCGCCCCGCGCTTCCGCACCTTGACGCCATGCGTCGAACGGGCGGCCGCACCGTGGCGCCCCACCACCTCCGCCACGCCGCACCGCCGTAGGCACACCGCCGCCGGCCCCAAGATCCGCAGCCGTCGCAGCAAGACCGCCCCGACCCAGGAGCTTAATATCTACGGCAGATGACGTAGCGATTTGCCGGAGCTTAATAACTACAGCAAATGACCCGTTTGAGCACCAGCCGGCAGCTCTCAGCTGCACAGGCTTGCGCAACGTGTTCCATTTGCCGAGAGCAACACGCACAAATAGAAGATGGATTTTTTTTTGAAAAGTCGCTGCATTACTGCATATATAACAATACCATCACAGATTTCACAGATATGTCACAATTCATTACAAATGCCACAATATAATTACAAATACCAGAAAATCATCACATACCACAATATAACAATTCCAACATAAAAGGACAATAAATATAAACGAAGAACATGTTCACATGGAAAATTGTCTCATTCATAGATGCTTGAATGAAATCTGGTCACACAAAGTATTTCAGAAATTCCATGTCAAGCGCACAAGTGTAGCAAGTTACTACGTATAACACAATTGAATAAATGCATCATGTTTCCTAAATACTACCTAACAGTTAATCTAGAAACAAAAAACGAGAACTACCATCTGGAGAGCGTGGGGGGAAGTGAGCCTAGGGAGTGGAGGAGTATAATGAGAACGGCGGCGGCCATCCAGTCGGGAGAAGGAACCAGGTGGCCATAGGCGGCAGCAAACCGGCAAAGGTCAGGGAGGGGTGGCAACAACGGCAGTGTTTGGGTGCGAGGGTTTGTATGGGGAATGTAGGGATTTCAGATTTGAGAGGAGAAAAGAACATAGCGGTGGCAACAGGACATTTTTCAACTAAAGTCCAGCGCTCCAACTTATCATCCGGGCCCAATTATTTCGGACGCTTTTGGTTGTCAACAACCATTTCGCCCTGTGCGACTAGGTCGTGAGTTCCTTGTCTGGGAAAACCAGTCTCCGTGCGATGTTGTGCATGTCATTGGTAGACAGCAAAACATTATTTTGCACGAGCCGAAAACTTGGAAGCGGTTGTTTGGCTGCATGCATTGCATCTTGTTATGCTACTATTCCTATGTTTGGTTGGCTACAGAGCAACCGCTACAATAAGCTCTTCTTCCTAGTGGTGAGGTTACCAGGCCTAGTATAGAAGCAGGCAAGTATGAACTATCTCATCAGTACAATAACCCACATAGTATAGAAGCATACAAGTTATTAAATAGAGTGGTTCGACAATACCATAACCTACATAGTATCAGTAGAATAACTAGTTCACGACGGACATTAGTATGAAAACTAGTTCACGACGATCTTCACCGCCTCACAGTCAGAGTGTTGAAGATGATCACTATGTACTCCGTTGGAGCGATCTTTTTGAACATGATGAGGTACCCAATCTTTACTTCGCGAGCAATGTTAAATGTTGGCCACCCTGTTACGATCTAGCTTGTCATTCCAGTAGTTTGAATACAAGATCTAGATGTACAACAGGATTTCAGGTATTTTCGTGGAGGAACTAACTACTTGCTATTACAATTCATCCCCGAGTGCGGAGGCTGGTCTCATCTTCTTATCCTACTCTCCTCCTTTGCGTGTTCCTGTGAGCGACGTCGCCAGGCTGGAGTGGGCCTCGGTGGTCTTGATGAGCTTCTTGCGTCCGGGCCTGGGCTGGGCCGTGACATGCCCCACCCCTTGAGAGCTGGCTTGACCCCAAGCCAGTGCATCAGGGAACGCGAGCTGCAGCGAGGACATATCCTCGCAGGTTGCCGTCGGCGGTGTAGCTCTGTCCCAGGCGATGTAGAGTTGCTGCTTGACAGAGCCACCGCGCTGGATTGATCGTGTTGCCAGAATTTCCAATGGCTGCACATCAACTGTAGAGGTAAGCATCAGGACTGAATCATCAGGACTGACCTGTTGCTGTGGAGCGATATGCCGCTTGAGCTGGGACACATGAACTACATCATGGATGCGACTGGTAGCTGGAAGGGCAAGCTTGTATGCCACTGCGCCAATTCTCTTAGTGATTTGGTATGGCCCATAAAACTTGTATGCCAGTTTTTGAGTGCTGCGACGAGCAATTGATGCCTGCACATAAGGCTGAAGGCGCAGGTAAACCCAATCTCCTTCCTGAAAACTCCTCTCCATGCGATGCTTGTCTACCTGACGTCGCATGCGCTCCTGAGCACGCAGGAGCTGTTGCTGCAGCAATTCCATGGTGGTCGCCCGTTCCTGTAACATCTTGTCCAGGTCTGACGTTTTGGCAGGATCAGTTGGAACGCCGAAGTGTCGAGGAACATGGCCATAGAGGGTTTCGAATGGAGAGCGCTGAAGAGCAGAGTGGAAGGAAGTGTTATACCAGTACTCCGCCAGGGGAAGCCACTTTGCCCATTTAGTAGGTGTAGCATGTGCTGAACAACGGAGAAAGGATTCCAAGCACTGGTTCAAGCGTTCTGTCTGCCCATCCGTTTGCGGATGGTAAGCCGAGCTCATCATCAGCTGAGTGTCAGTCAGTTTGAAGAGTTCCTGCCACAGTGCGCTCGTGAAGATCTTGTCACGATCTGAAATGATACACTGAGGCAAGCCATGCAGTTTGTAGATACCATCCAAGAATGTTTGCGCCACTTGAGCAGCTGAGAAGGGGTGCTTGAGGGGTAAGAAATGCCCATACTTGGTGAGCTTGTCTATTACCACCAGTATCACATCGAAGCCAGAGGACCTGGGCAGTCCTTCTATGAAATCCAAACTGACCGTATGCCATGGAAATGGATGAATTGGGAGGGGTTGAAGCAGTCCTGGCATTTTGGTGTGCTCTGTTTTAGCTTGCTGACAGACTGCACAGGATGCCACATACTGTGTCACACTTTGGTTCATTCCAGACCATGCAAACATGCGTTTCACTCTTTGATAAGTTGACAGCCCTCCAGAATGGCCTCCAATGCCACTTGAATGCAAGGCTTGGATGATATGCTGCTGTGCAAGACTGTTCTTACCCACCCAAATCCTACCACGAAAACGGATAATTCCTTGTTCCAAGGAAAAACCTCTGTCATTTACACCAGTGAGACTGAGTTCAGCCCAGAGTTTTTGTGTTTCCGGATCCTCATCATAGCCGGCTACTAAATTCTGTAGCCAAGTGGGTTCTGCTGCTGAGATTGCCAAGAAGTCAGCATCTGGCAACCGGCGTGAGAGTGCATCGGCTGCATCATTGTTGATTCCTTTCTTATAGTGTATCTTGTAATTCAACCCCATGAGTTTCACAAAGGCCTTATGTTGAATGCCTGTAGTGATGCGTTGTTCGGTGAGGTGCAGCAAGCTTTTCTAGTCGGTGCGTATGAGAAACTCGTTCTGTTGGAGATATGGACGCCATTTGTCCACTTCCATGAGAATCGCCAAACATTCTTTCTCATATGTGGAGAGGGTCTGGTTCTTGGGGCAAAGGGCTTTGCTGAGGTAAGTGAGCGGGTGACCGTCTTGCATCAGCATGGCACCGATGCCAGTTTGACATGCATCAGTCTCGACAACAAAAGGCCGAGTGAAATTTGGTACCGCTAGTACTGGTGCCTAAGTGCTTTTTTCAATGTCTGAAATGCAGTTTCGGCTGCTGGAGTCCACTGGAATTGCACACCTTTCTTGAGCAATTCTATAAGAGGGCGACAAATGATACCATACAGTTCAATGAACTTCCTGTAGTACCCGGTTAATCCCAGAATGCCTCGCAGTTCCTTCAAATTTCTCGGTGTTGGCCATTGAAGAACTGCCTTGATCTTCTCAGGATCCATTGCCACTCCTTCACCACTGATGACATGCCCTAAGTATTCCAACTTAGATTGAGCGAACAGACACTTTGATCTCTTGATGAACAGGTTGTTTTCCTTTAGTATCGCAAACACTTGCTGGAGCAACTGAAGGTGCTCTTCCAAAGTGGAAGTGTAGATCAAAATATCATCCATGAACACCAGGACCCCGTGTCGCAGCAATTTCTCGAAAATGTGATTCATCACTCCCTGAAAGGTTGCTGGTGCGCCCGTTAAACCAAATGGCATCACAAGGAATTCGTACAACCCATGGTGAGTGCGGAAGGCGGTCTTGTACTCGTCACCAGCCGCCATTCGAATCTGATGATACCCAGATGCAAGGTCCAATTTGCTGAACCACTTCGCTCCTGCCAGCTCGTCCAACAGTTCATCCACGACAGGCAGTGGGTGTTTGTTTTTCACCGTCAGTGCATTCAGTTGTCGATAGTCCACGCAGAAACATCTGGATCCGTCCTTCTTGCGCACAAGTAAAACTGGTGAAGCAAATGGAATCTGTGCTGGACACTTGTGGATTTTACTCCATTTCTCACCACAAGTGAAACAGAGCCCCTTGGCCTTGCGGTAAGCACGAAGTGCTTCGAGCTTATCATCCCAACGAGCTCCATCAGGCTTCTTCACTTCTTCAGTTCGATTGGAGGACTTGGGCTTCTCATGGAAGGACTTGTACTTGTCCTTGGTGGTATATTTGCTAGCAGAAGACCCTTTATCCGCGTCCAATTGAGTTTCCTGCAACATAGCCAACAAACTGGCAGCTTCTGTTTCCACAGGACAATGAAGAACAACTGCAGCACGTATATCGGCACGCAGGCCAGCTAGGTAATGCTCAACAAAAAACACCTCACTAGCATAGGGGTCTTCTAGCAGAATTTGGTGTTTCAGAGTGTTAAATTTAGTGGTGTACTCTGCAACTGAACTGGTTTGAGCTAACGCAAGCATCTGGCGCATGTAAAACGTGTGTTTACTTTTGCCCCAGCGTGCTATCACTGCCTCACACATATCACTCCAGTGAACAAATTTCTGGCGTTTTTGTATGGTTTTGAGCCAAAGCGCAGCGTCGCCGATCATGTTCAGCACTGCGAATTTGACTTTCATGTGGGAGGACACTCCGTAAATCTCAAAGTATAATTCACAGTTATCTATCCAGATCTGGTAGTCATCCCCATCAAACTTAGGAAAATCCATTTTGGGTGTGCTAACAAATGGACGGTGATATGAGTGGTGCTGTGAACGCTGTCCATCTGGGTCAGGATCACGGTCGAGCAGGTGGGGGGCAGTTCGGGACGTACCATTGTTCAGAGGAAGATCAGGGAGTCGTGAGACCCTCGAATCCTGCCCCCGTGTGTGTTGAGATTCGCCGCGCCCATTGGGCTGTTTGTCGATGTCGACTCCGACGATGGTGGTCGTCGGTGTGACGGGCTCTCTGAGTCCGGCGCGCTTGGCCGCCGCGGCGTTCTCCTCGAGAAGCCTGAGGCGGGATGCGGTGTCCTCTGCGCGCACCTTGAGGAACGCCGTGTTCTTCGCGAGCTCGGACGTGGTGTCGTTCACCGTCTGCATCCAGCCCGTGAGCGTCTGCATCTTCTCGACCAGATCATCGAGCTTGGCGTTGGTGGCGGTGTTCTGCTCCCCGACGGTGGCCATGACGGTCGCGATCTGTGTCTCGACCACGGTCGGATTCTTCCGTGGCGCCAGATCGAAACTCGGAGACGCGATCGAACCGAAAGATGGGAATTACGGCTGCGATCCGAAAATCACTACCAACCGCAGACGGATTTACCAATCGAGCGTGTTCCGGGAATCAGACGAGGCTCTGATACCAATTGTTACGATCTAGCTTGTCATTCCAGTAGTTTGAATACAAGATCTAGATGTACAACAGGATTTCAGGTAGTTTCGTGGAGGAACCAACGACTTGCTATTACAATTCATCCCCGAGTGCGGAGGCTGGTCTCATCTTCTTATCCTACTCTCCTCCTTTGCGTGTTCCTGTGAGCGACGTCGCCAGGCTGGAGTGGGCCTCGGTGGTACAGCAAAGGCAAGAGAGGTCATCTCGATGATCAGCGATAGATTTTATCATAATGGCTAATACATCAGCGACTTGTGCCATCTATACCGGTCTTTCTAAACAAAAGGCTAGCAGCAACACCAATACACTCTGAATGTTGTAGGTAGGTTTACAGATTCAGGCAAAAACATAGATGAGCCTAAACAACCTATTACAGCACTGGCCTACTTTAATCTGTCAGACAAGAAACGCCATGGTAACCTGTAAAAGCAAAACTCCGTTGTTTTCTTGTCAAGTGCAAACAGGAACATGGATTGCAAACAATTCAGGAAGCACATGCCTAGTTCTTATGACAGTAAAACATCATTTAAACTACAAGAGAAACTATCAGAACTGAAAGTTTACATCTTCTCCAACAGGCAACAACGCCCCAAGAATATTTTCTTACCACTCCATCTAGCTTGTTCCAGCGTTTTCTTTATCTCCTGCTAGGCTCCCATCAAACGCGCATAATATCAAAATTAAAGTTAATCAAACAGGGCGGAGGAGAGCTTGCTGCGCGTGAGCAGTCTATGGCGTTGTGTTCGTGGAGAAGCATGCAGCGATGGCGTGGTCACCGTGGCGATGGCGTTGTGTTCGTGGAGAAGCACGCAGCGATGGCGTGGTCACCGTGGCGTCGGCACACGCACACTACCTCCCGGACCTGCATGTAGGCCACGCCACTGAGCTCATCCCCTGCTCCTACCTCTACCAAATCGAGTGTGTGCGCGGTGCGCCTTATGTGTGCGAACTTGGCGAGCAGGCATCGGAGGGCACATCGTCTAAGAAACAGGGGCGTGGTAGGCACCGTGCCATGGAAGAGATGGGCCGGCAGCAGGTGAGACTTAGTCGTTGCAAGCGGCGCTCCATGGGATCTCAGAAGGGCCATGGATAATCCTCGACCGTGGACAGTGCCGCCGGCAGCCCCATGACGCTGCACATGTTCTGACGGGTCCCCGGTTTTTTACTGTGAGGTCGCTGCAAATGATGATATATTCAGATCTTTCACGAAGCCATGAAGGAGATCGATGAATATTGTGTCACCCTCAGCTAACCGCGAGAGTTCTTGGCTGTTCAGACACCGATGTGATCTGTAATCGTTCCAAGCCCAATCTGAGCGTACCCTGCGCCGCCGCCACCCTATCGGCGGGATGCCGCCGCCAACCGGCCGTCTCCCACCTTCAACCCCGATTCCCACCATCCCAGCTCGATCCCGGCCATCGTGTCGCGCCGCTGGATTCCTGTCCCCGTTGACCTCAGCTCGGTTCTTCCTCCATGGCATCCGTGCCCTGCTTCGACGGCTGCGTGCCCTGCCTCTCGAGATGTATTTGTGGAAGGGTTCCACCCTGAGGGGATCGAGAGACATAGCGTGCTCGAATTGAATTCGTAGCAGAGCGGAAACATCCAGCAAGAGTTCGGATCGGAGAGACATCGAGGGAGAGCAGATCGAGCTGGAGTTTTTTTTTTTTGGAGTACTTTGTTCGTTGTCTTTTTTTTTCCTGAAACGACGAGCTGAGTACTTTGTTCGTTGGCTGGCAGAGGTGGAGGTGGGCTTTGTTCGTTGATGGGCTGGGCCGGTCAGGAATCCATGATGTGAGCAGCGCACGAAAAAAACGAACCGGTATTATGACTTATGGGTGGCAGTGGTGGGTAAATATGTGATTCGTGGGAGGGCAAAATCGGAAAAAAAAAATGAACCGGTATTATGACTTATGGGTGGCATTGGTGGGTAAATATGTGATTCATGGGAGGGCAAAATCGGAAAAAAATGACGTACCACAAGAAACCTTAATGCTGTTATTATATAAAATAATAGGAAATGTGCCCGTGCGTTGCAACGGGAGACAACGAAATCAACTTAAATCGCACTTAATTTGTCGTTCCGTGGAAGAAATTCAGCAATATACATTATAATATTACATTACACGTCTAAAGAAATAGAAGAGGATATTTAGCTTCTAATAGGCCCTAAACGGGAGAGAGAAAAGATCACCGCCAATCTGACAATACGCTCACTTCAGATGTTGTGAAGAAATTGTTCAATCTTTCAATATGCTTATTTTTCCGTACCAACGAAACCTACTTATCATGTTCAAAGCTTTCAGTTAACGCCCTACAGTTTCGTGTAGAAGCGCAATGTGCTCAGCCGGAACTGCGCAGCTATCGCTCCCTTTTGTCGAACGCCATGCAAAGGGCCGCCTGACCAGATGTGCAGCCCTGGTCGTCGCCGCCATACTGATGCACCTTGCCGGAAGGGACGCCGACAGAGGCTCGTCACAAGTGCCCATCAAGGCACATCAGGTCCATAGCACGACGGAGCCTAGATCAGAAGAGACGCAACCTATAATTTCAGACCAGAGGCTCAAAATCAATTCAGTTATGCACTTGACAACATACGCCAAATATGGGTTATGTGATACGAGGTACAGTTTAAATCAATTCATGGTTGTGGTGTCAACCCTAGTTCAGAACAGATGCACACATACAGTACCCAGAAAATAAATAAACATCAAGGAAATATATCAAGACTGTGTGAATAAATTAGATTGCACAACAATTCCCGTTACCTTAATGGAGCACTGGTGGACTGCCGGCGAAATTAGGAGAAGAGCGAGACGGCAATATTGCCGAACTGGTTGAACGGCGAGACAGTGCGAACGTCTAGCACGGGCGGAACGACGATGAGGATCAGGCGCACCAATGTCGAAGAAGGAAACTTGCAATTTGGGTATTGATCGAGGGACTTTTGTCCTTTTTATATAGGCCATCGGCAAGCCAAATAGGCAAAGTGTAGTCAATATCGGACATCTCAATGAGAGCGTGCTCGAGTTCATGTTGGAGCAGAGCGCAGACTTCCAAGGAAGAGTGCTGGAGTTCGTGTTGAAAAAGAACTGGTGCTGGAATAATTGACGGCAAGCTACGTGGGCTTGTTTTTGTAGAGATCAAGGCTGTGCGTCCAGCCCAAAGAGTTTGCTGGGCCAAGCTGCGATCGTACCAAGCACGCAAGGAAAGTTTGACGGGAGACAGCCAAACATAAAATTGAAACGGTATGTAACTTATGGGTGGCATGGTGGGTAATTTGCTATTTCTTGGGAGGGCAAAACCGAAAGAAAAATGACGTACCATAAGAAACCTTATAGACTAGGAAATGTGCCCGTGCGTTGCAACGGGGGAGAAAAATCTACATTACGGAGGCACCTAAAGTAAATTCTCATTAACTCCATGCTTCATCCTCTGTATGGGTGGAGTCTCGGAGTTCAATGGCAGCCGGATTTCCGGAGTTGGGGCGGCAGCGGACGATGCGGTCGAGGAGAACCGGTCGGGTGGTAGAAGGGGAGGGGAAAAGCGGACGGAAAAAAAAGGTCGAAACGTTTTTTCCACTTGCCGGTGGCAGTGGTGGGTAAATATGTTATTTGGTGGGAGGGTAAAATCGGCAAAAAAAATGACGTACGAGAAGAAACCTTAATGCTTTTATTATTAGGTATATATATATATATATAACTCAACTAAAAAGGAACCTATTCCTGTTTAAGCTAAACAGGAACTTTCTGAACTTTCTCGTGAGTGCTAAGTGAACCTTCTCGCGCATGACATGTGAACCTTCAGACGGAACATGAAGTGAACTTTTTTCCTGAACATTTTTTCCGAACGAGGTGAACTTTTTTTCAGAATTGCACATGAACTTTTTTCTGTACCAAGTGAACCTTCTCGCGCATGACATCTGAACCTTCAGACGGAACATGAAATGAACTTTTTTCCTGAACATTTTTTCGGAAAGACGTAAACTTTTTTTCGGAATTGCACATGAACTTTTTTTCTGTACCAAGTGAACCTTCTCGCGCATGACATGTGAACCTTCAGACGGAAATGAAGGGAACTTTTTTTCTGAACATTTTTTCGGAACGAGGTGAACTTTTTTCCGGAATTGCACATGAACTTTTGTTCTGTACCAAGTGAACCTTCTCGCGCATGACATGTGAACCTTCAGACGGAACATGAAGTGAACTTTTTTCCTGAACATTTTTTCCGAATGAGGTGAACTTTTTTTCTGTACCAAGTGAACCTTTTTTATGAATGAAGTGAACTGTGAACCTTCAGACGGAACATGAAGTGAATTTTTTCCTGAACATTTTTTTGAAACGAGGTGAATTTTTTTTCGCAACTTCACATGAACTTTTTTTCTGTACCAAGTGAACCTTTTTTATGAATGAAGTAAATTTTTTTAACGGAGTGAACTTTTTTCTAATTTTTTTTTTGGAATGAGGCTTTCTGAACTGTCTCGGTAATGATATGTGAACCTTCTGGCGCATGACATGTGAACCTTCAGACGGAACATGAAGTGAACTTTTTTTAACAAAGTGAACTGCACAAAATACTAGATGATGCAAACTGCACAAAATAACCGTGAAATTCAAAAATTAACAAAGTGAACCTTCATTTCACTGAACTGCGAATTCCGAGTGCTGGAGAACCTAAACAACAACTCAAACTAAACTGCAGTTACAGAACGGCAGCGCGAGCGCTCAAGTAAGAGCTAAAATCCAGATGGTAAGCAGGCTACTCAGGCTTCATGTTGTGGACTGTCGTGGGCACGAAGCACTCCCGTGACGCGAGCCATGGCATGCCGGCAGCGGCATCTCCCTCGTGGCGTACGGTTGCCCGCCGGCGCCAAGTAGCAGGTGGGTAGAGGCCACGGCGACCCGCCGCCGTCGAGTAGATGGGACTCCCGGGCGCGCCCACGCGCGGGGAGGACGGCAGGGCGCGGCGGAGGACTGCAGGTACCGGCGGCGCGCGAGGCGGGAGGGCACCCGGCGGTGAGCGGTGGAGGGAGGAGGGCGCCCCAGCGGCGAGCGGTGGAAGGAGAAGGCCAGCCCGGGGCGCGTGGTCGAGGGAGGTCAAGGGAGGAGGCCGCCCTGGTGGCGAGCGGTGAAGGGGAGGAGGCTGCCCCGGCGGCGCGCGGTGGCGGGAGGAGGCCGCCCCGGGAAGCGCGGCGGCGGGAGGTAGGAGACTCGATGCGAGGTAGGAGACGAGGTGGGGTTCACTTGCGTGCACATGGGCCGGGGTAGGTAGTAGTTTTGTCGGCCTGGGCCGGGTAGGTAGTAGTTTCCGTATAACAGGAATAGTTCCTACTTAAGCTAAATAGGAACTCTTAGGGGTAGGTTCCTGTTTAGTCCTGCCCGTTTTGTTTCGTGCATCCTATTCTTTCGGGCACATATGATGGATCGCTCAATATGGGCCTGAGGTCGTGTCCGTGTGATTCGTTTGCCAGGATCGTTGTGTGTGGACGGCCCAACAACTGCTGAATTTAATTGTCCGTCATTTTGTTGGGCCGTAGGTGTATGGGCGTATGGCTGGTGTTCAAAGTTCGGCTCACGGCTTTTTTCTGAAACAGAGTTCGGCTCGGTGTTTGTTTCTGTTCGACCGTCACGTACAATCCGGACTCAAACTCAGGGTGAACCCTTCCCATAAATACGTCCCCCAATAGCGTCGAAGCAGGGCACGGAGAAGTCGAAGTAGGGCATGGATGCCATGGAGGAAGGGCCGAGGCGAGGTCAATGGCGACGGGAATCAAGCGGCGCGACACAAACAGACCGGATCGATCTCCGATGGCGGGAATCGGGAAGCAATGCCCAATTTTAAGGTGGGAGACGGCCAGCGGTTGGCGCCGGCAGCCCGTGGATAGGGTGGCTACGGCGCAGGGATACACTCACATTGGCAGTGGTGGGTAAATATGTTATTTGGTGGGAGGGTAAAATCGGCAAAAAAAATGACGTACGAGAAGAAACCTTAATGCTTTTATTATTAGGTATAGACTAGGAAATGTGCCCGTGCGTTGCAACAGGGGAGAAAAATCTACATTCCGGAGGCACCTAAAGTAAATTCTCATTAACTCCATGCTTCATCCTCTGTATGGGTGTTATATAGCGAAACTAATCTTTACCAGGTGACCGTGTCCAAGCATGATGCATGACACGCGCTCCACCTAGTGGGCCCCACCCGTACGACACCCTCTTATCTTCTTCCTCCTCACATCTGCCTCTTGTTTTTGGAGCTGTCATGCTTTAGGTGGCGTGAGGATAGAGCGAGCCGGAGGAGAACATCGCTTGCGACGGAGACGATTTGGTAGAGCCGTACATTCAAATTCAGTAAAAACACTTTTAAAATTAAGATGACATGATCTTTAGGGAAGAAAGGGCATCTATTTGTACATAGTTGTTTTTGTTTTTGAGAACTATATACTTTTTGTAGTGGTAGAATTATACTCTAGCACGTTGAATTGGGCCAGCCCACATGTACATCCAGCACGTCACAGCAAAAAACAAAAGTACAGGCATCACGTAGAATTGGGCCAGCTATAAGTTTTCATGTTGCTTTCACGGCCTATGATGTGGGCCGCACAATCGTGGTAGCTCAACCGGAGCAAAGCGAGCCCAGTCCAAGCAACCGCATCTTCCCGTCGTCCAGCACAGAGCACCGAAACGAAAAATTCCCCAATCGCATCCTCATCCGACGCCGGCCGGAATCCTCCTCCGCTGCCGCTACATTTTGCTTCTGGATTTTCAGTCGAACTTATATTCTCCATCCTGACCGACCTCTCTCTTCATGGCGCTAGCGAGGACTCTTTCAAAGTCGGCCATGGCGGGCGCTGGAGTGAGGTTCGAGTTCGAGCATCGGCGGCGACTGGATGGAGAAAGAGGAAGGCTTGCGCGTTGCAGCGACTCCGGCGTACTTCGGCGCCGAAGGGAGACCAGCACCCATATGCTTGTGGCAGATTGGAGCGGCCACCGGCTTGGGTTGCGGTTTTTGTTTTTTGTTTCGATTTTCTCGTTTGCTGGAGCGGAGCGGCCATCTGCGTCCATCTGGACGGGTGCGTGGAGTCTCGGAGTTCAATGGCAGCCGGAGCTCCGGAGTTGGGGCGGCAGCGGACGATGCGGTCGAGGAGAACCGGTCGGTGGTAGAAGGGAAGGGGAAAAGCAGACGGAAAAAAAAGGTCGAAACGTTTTTTCCACTTGCCGGTGGCAGTGGTGGGTAAATATGTTATTTGGTGGGAGGGTAAAATCGGCAAAAAAAATGACGTACGAGAAGAAACCTTAATGCTTTTATTATTACTAGGAAACATGCCCGTGCGTTGCAACGGGAGAGAAAATTAAGCATCGCGAAGGTGCACAAGGCTTTCCCAAAAAAATTCTTACACCTCACATGTAAACATAGTCCACGAGCATAGAAAGAAATATCCACATAATATCTAGAAAAGCTAAGGTTTCACTTCGTTTAATTGAAATGTAGTGAATTTAAAAACTATAATAAAATTACCTGCGAACATTTCAAATCTCAGGCCTTTTTGTTCAATAGTTGTATTCAAAGAAAAATGAAAATATATTATTTATATAATTAAAAAATATACCATAAGTGCAAATTTGGCCAAGGAAATCGTTGAGTAAATTCAGTCAGGTTTAGCTAATCTTTTAGCATTAATCAAATCTATCAGTATTGTTTCTCGCAGCTAGCTTACAAGTGTACATTCACTATACATGAAAATTTTGTCCTAAAATACGTATTGCAATACACACATGCAAGCATGACATTTACCAATTTTTGAAATCGAAGAACAATTGCTAACGTACCTAGGGAGCTGAGCTTGTGCAGTACAAGGGAGAGGAGCTTCAGCGTGGACTTTGAGGCCATAGCAGGGAGGCAGAGAGGATGCCATCGTAGGGTCGTTCCTCCCTGATTCGCCCACATCCAGAAGATCCTCGCCAGCGCGAGCAGCGAGCTTCAATGGGTAAAAAGGAGCAGCAGGTAGCGAGGAGGTGGCCCGCGCTGCCGTTCATGGCGAGAGCAGGCGGCTTTTAGTCCCGTTGAGGTGCTCGGCCTCACGGCAGTTAACAGCGGCACGACCAGGCGATGCAGCGCTCGGAAGCAACGTGGGGACGACGCCTTCCCGAGGCTTGCCTACCCACGCCTTTGAGCGGCAGCACTGTCGAACCTCTGCGCGGCGAAGACCTCAGACGGGCCGGTGCAGGACTGCCCTCTCCAGGGCCCAACAGTGGAGGTGGA
The DNA here is from genome assembly GCA_947311845.1 of Poa pratensis. Lineage (NCBI taxonomy): Eukaryota > Viridiplantae > Streptophyta > Magnoliopsida > Poales > Poaceae > Poa > Poa pratensis. The sequence goes on from CAMZMU010000038.1 coordinate 38,749,188, forward strand.
GGTCGTCGCGCCAAACCGAACACCCACAGCCGCGTGCCACTGCCCGCTGCCGACACCGCTGTTCGTCGTGCGCCTTGACCTGTTGCGCGTGCGCGCACCCGGCACCCTCGTGACGGGCTGCCAGCGAGGAGGCATTGTCGCGCCTGCTGCGCGCATGCACAGTGGGCTACTCCATTGGTACGAGCGGCGAAGTGGAGACATGGAGCGCGGCGGAAACGGCGGAGGGAGTCCATGGTGACAGGAGAGCTTCGGCGAGTACAGTCGTGATCAGGTCGCTGGGACAGAGGCTGTCGGTGAAGGCACCCCCGCCTCCGAAGCCCAACAAGTCTTTTGGGGCGAGGACTCGGCCGCTGGCGCGGCCGCCGCCACCATGCATCCCGCCGATCGATGATTAATTAGGGTTGTATGTTTTCTTTTTCACCTGTAACTCTTGTTTGAGTTCCTGTCGTGGGCGTCGTTGCAACTCCCGGTTTCTGTATTGTGTTTTGGCCTCGAAATAAACTGACGGAGTGCGAGCCGGACTCCGGAGACACAACAACGCACCTGAGTCCTGAGGAAGGGCTTCAGAAAACCAGAACCCGATCCAATGGGGACTCTGTACCCTATGCTCGGGCTGGTTCGGCTAGAGATCGAAGGTGTGAGCAGAGATGAAAATAAATAAATTTGAAACGTTATGTACTTACGGGTGGCAGTGGTGGGCAATTTTTGTCAACTTCAGGGGTACTTTCAACGACGTACGAGAAGAAGCGTTAATGCTTTTATTATTAGTTATAGATTAGGTATAGATTAGGTGATTTTGCCCTCCCACCAAATCTCATATAACGCACTACTGTCATCGTACCGTTTCGTTTCACCTGTTTACCGGAAGTGCCACCGCAAAGTCAAACAACAAGAAATTCCCCTCCCGGCCTTCTCTACGTTCACCCAGCGGGCTGAGGCCGATGGCCTTGCTGCCTCCGATGGAACCGCCGCCGAGACCCTTGCGCTCTTCGCCTCGCTCCTCGCCGCCGCCGACCCGCCTCCCAGCGCGCCTCCTCCTACCGCGTGCAACTGCCGCCCGGCCTCCTCCGCGTGTGCCTCGCCGCCTCCCGGCCACCTCCGCGCGCGGCCCGCCACCAACCAGCCTCCTCGCGAGCTCCGGCGCCCGGCCTCCTCCGCTCGCGCCCCGCCTCCTCCCGGCCGCCACCCGGCCTCCTCGCGCAGCGTCCCTGCTAGCCCTGCTCATCTCCGGCGACGCGGCCCGCTCCCGGCGACGCGGCGAGGATCCGGCGACGACCACACCCTCCCCCTCGCTGGTCCGCCTCGTGCATCCCACGGCGAGGACGCCGGCCTGCCTCCATGCTCCCTGCTCACTGAAAAAAGTTCAGTTAAAAAAAAAGGTTCACTGCAAAAGTTTGAGGGGAGGCGGCGCCTCTTCCACCTCCCGCTGGCGCGCCCCCTCCAAGGCTCCCCTCCTGCACAGGAACCGGAGCGACGCCGTCCCTAGGCGAAGCACCACCGCGCCCCTCCGAGACGACCTTCGGCATGTGTCGCCGTTGACTGCTGTGCAGCGCCCTACAACCCACCTCCATCCCCGGTGACCTGCACCGCCTCCATCCCCTCTGCACGCCCCCGGCCACCTACTGCCCGCGCGGCTCCCGTCCTTCTCCTGGCCGGCGCGACACCGGCCACCTCCTGCCCGGCGTGGCTCCATCCACCTCCTGCCCGGCGCGGCACATCCCCGACCACCTCCTTCCCGGCGCGGTACATCCCCGACCACCTCCTGCCCGGCATGGCCCATCCACCTCCTGGCCGCCGGCAAGGTCCGCGCCAGGACTTCCCCGTCGCGTCATATTCGTCCCCACGATGCTGATTTGGGCGACGACCTCTCCTCTCCTTCAGTGTACTGAACTCCTATTTTTTTTTTGTGAAACTTCATTGCATCAACTATTGAAGTTCAGTATCAAAAATGTAGCAGCCAACAAGTCGTGGTGGCCATGGTGAATTTCAGTGCTGTGCCTTCCTCATCCGAATACAATGAGCTTGATGATGCATGAAAATGAGCTGATTATTTATTACATGGAGCCGATAATTAGAGCTGCCATAGGCGTAAGGAATGCACCTAGCACTTGTACAGACAACGGAAACGATGAAAATGATGTTGCTGAATTTAACTAAAAAAGGTTTTCGAGTACTAACATTTTTTAAGCCATTAAAAATATTTGACCCGTAGCAATCGCACGGGCATTTTTCCTAGTGATTAATAATGATTAGTCAAGAACAACAATTCGCTGATACCAGCCGACTTGTCTCATCTAGGGCCAGTGATTTGATTTGCTCGAACTAAATGCGATGGCTTCACGTGTGGTGAGGCAAGATATTATGCCGGCCGGTTGCTTGCGCTGGTGCAGCTTGTAGGCCTGGGAGAATAATCATGGCTGATTGGTTGAGTATGTCCGCTTCGTGATCAAAGCTTGTGAACTGTGACCCACAAAGGGAAACCTAATCGTTGTCAAATTGGAAGTCGTACGTCGATCTACACTGATTGAGAAGCCTGTCATTTGTGCAAGGACATAGCGGCTGAGGGAGTTTTTCAGAGCCTCTGCAAGTTCAGAGTTGGAGATGGAGAGCTGGTCCTGTTTTGGAAGGATCGGTGGGTCAACGGGGAGAAGGTCAGTGACATTGCGCCTCTGGTTTCGGCTGCGGTGTCCACGAGATGTAAGAACAGTCGCAAGGTCAAGGATACGATGCAGGAGGATAGCTGGATGCTGGATGTGGTAGAAGAGCTGACGGCTGAAGGAGCAGTGCAGTTGGTCAGGTTATGGCTGTTACTCGCTCGAGTGCAGCGAGATGCCTCTGTACCTGATGAGTTTGAATGGTCCTATGCCAAGAAGGGGAAGTACAACCCGAAGGACACGTACAACATGCTCTGTCAAGGAAGCATTCGTGATAGCCTTGCTGATCCTATTTGGAAATCCTTTGCGCCGCCCAAGTGTCGGATCTTTGTTTGGTTGGCGGCGAGGTACAGACTCTGGACTTCTGACAGGCGCGCCCGCCATGGACTGCAAGAGGATCCGAGCCCCTGTTTTACCTGCCTACAGGATGAGGACAATGTGGATCATATCTTGATGCGTTGCCCTTATGCGAGGCAAGTGTGGTTTGGGTGTTTTCACCGTGCTGGTTTGGCTTTGCCACTACCAAGGACCAACGGTGTTTTGGAGGAGTGGTGGACTGGTACGAGAGAGTTGGTACCGTCTACTCACCGGAGAGCTTTCGACACCATGGTGATCTTGATCACCTGGCGTCTTTGGAAGCAAAGGAATGCGAGGGCGTTTAACAATGTGAGGGAGCAGGTCAGACCGGATCATTTAGTCGACCTCATTGGCGAGGAGTTCAACTTGTGGAGAGTAGCGAGATTTAGAGGGAGAACGCCGATGACGCGAGAGTAGGACTAGTTTTCCTTCGGGAGTAGTGTGCGTGTGTTCTGGCCGGCCTCGCTGTCTACAGTGTACGCCTGGCCTTCTTGTAAATATTGTTCTACCCTTCTATAAAAATAAGGTATGCCACTTTGGCATACTTGCTAAAAAAAAAAAGAAGCCTGTCATGCAAACTACAACCCCCTTTTCAATCTGAAGAGAAAAAAATGGAACCGTGCGTGTACGATCTAAGCTTTCGTGTGCACTCACCCTGCTTATCACTTATCAGGTAATCCTACTGCGTAGATAGAGTTTGTAGGTTCGAACTGTTTCCTTATTTACAGCAAAGAGCGAAATTAAGCAAACAGTTTCTATGGATCCATTCCGGTACAAAATGTTATTAATGATTTTAAGTTTCTGTGAATAATATATGTTTGAATGCGTTTGTAACAGGAAGGTTATATGGCATGCACTGAAGGGATGGAAACACAAAATCGGATAAAGATGTCTCCGACGCGACCAGACTTCAACTAGATTTCATAGGCTCGGGAAGGACATGTCATAACACGGTAGGGCTTTTCACCGCACATAGTTTTGTGGCCGTAACCATGTGCAATCGGTTTTCTATATTCCAAAAGACTAAAATCACATGTCTTGTGAAGCAAGTACAATACATATAGTTCCAATTAATTGTCATAAATATAATTTTCAAACAAACTAGACCATCTTGTAAGGGCAGTGACGAAATATATTGAAATTTCAAGCATTTCTGCTACATTCCCACATTTAAATGGATTTGAAGCAATTAACCGAAATAACTAAAATAAAATAGCGGTGTGCTACAAGTTATTCAAAAATTTCAAAATCCTATTAATTTACCCATGTATATATCTATGTAAGATCCAAATGGGTGTTGAAAAAAATCATAGACCTTGGATAAAATTTTGTGCTACTAATATGCACCGTATTTTTAGAACAAATGAAACAATGTGACTAAAATGTAAAAAAAAAGAATCCCTTTGCATGGAGTCCTTTTATGGATACTATTTATCAGAACAAATGACTTAGTTGAATATACATGGCTTTCAATTCCAATGGCCAAGTGCATGGCCATTTTCGGACCATCTTTTATGGTAATTTCTTCATTTTTGACAGAATCATGACTTGAACCATTATAAACAAATATGACAAAGTATATTTCTCATTTCTATTCTGAAAACATGTTTTACATTTTCCAAATGACTAATAAAGGTCCTTGTGAAGTAAGTTCAATAAATATGGTGCTAAATGCAAGCACTACAATGTTCAACAACTTACACCATAAATATGGTGCTAATTGCCAGAATATTTATATTTTTTCGTACCTTTATGCTATATTCCACATTTTACTTGATTTCTGCCAATTTCCGAAAATAATTTAAATTTAAACTAGAGGTTTTCTCCAGGTTGTTCTAAAATCACAATATTATATTCATATAACCACGAATAAATATATTAAAGACCCAAACGAGTTTCAAAAAACTACAGACCTTGTGGATAGTGGTGCCAAAATAAATGCATATAATGTTTTTGGAGAAAACAAAAAACAAAACATATGATTAAAAGGTAAAAATGAATCTTTTGGTATGGAGTCCTTTTATGGCACTACTTGTGATGGAAAATGTCCCACTTGATTTTTAAAAATGTTTTGGAAACAATATCTTCACAAATTGGCGTTCGAGGTATGAATGGCCAACTGCATTGCCAAGTTTAGACCATCTGTCATGATAATTTGTCCATTTCTGGCACAAATAAGCCACCATTATAAACAAATAGGACAAAGCATATTCCACAATTCTGCATTGAAAACATGTTTTATAGTTTTGAAATGGTTAAAAAGGCTTTCCTTTTGAAACAGGTACAGTAAATATGATGCCAGTTGGCAGAACTACAATTTTCAAACAAATTAGACCATATTGTAGGGGTACTATAGAAATATTCCAAATTTAGAGCCTTTCTTCTATATACCCATTTATATGGGTTTTTCTATTTATATAAAGAAGTTATTTATGTAAGATCAAACTGTGTTTAAAAAAAAATATACCTTGATGGAAAGTTGTATGATAATTTGCACCTTATTTTTTAAGACAATCAAAAATATTTTTTAAAATAAAAAATAACCCCTTAGCATGGTGTCCTTATATGACTAATAGTTGTGAGAAAAATGGCCCGCCTAAATTGTGATATGTTTTGAAAAAACTTGCTTCACAAAATGGTCTTCGCAACATGAATATTCATGGCTTTCAACACACTCGACCAAGTGCATGGCCATTTCAGACCATCTATCATGATAATTTCTCCCTTTATGATAATCATGCCACTAAACATGAAACAAATATGAATAGAACATTCCACATTCTCTTTTCAAAACATGTTTATCCATAGTTTGTGAAGGAAGTATTTTTTTTTGTAAATCGACATAAATATAACATATAAACAAATTAGACCATATTGTAGTGGTACTCTGAAATTTTTCAAAATTTTGAACTAATTTGTTGTATTCCCATATTTAATTGGATTTCACCCAATTTGTTGAAAGTAATTAAGATTTAAACTAGAGGTGTGCTACATGTTGTTCTAAAATCACCAAAAATAATATTCATGTACCCATGTATAAATATATGTAAGATGCAAATGAGTTTGAAAAATCATAGACCTTGTATGAAAAGTTTTGCCGACAATATACACAATTGTCATTTTGAGAAAAACCAAGCAATACAATTAAATGTCAAGAAAACAAATGGCTTGGCATGGAGTCGTTTTAGTGCTACTAGTTGCCAGTTATAGTGGTACCAGCTGCCGGAAAAAATAAACCACTTAAATTTTTTGCATGTTTTAAATGTTTTCAAAAACACTTGTGCAACAACACAAAAAGCCATTATTTTTAACACGATCGCACATGTTTTTCAATATAACTTTGTGTGTGATGTGAGTCTAGCTATTTTTATAAAGTGGCAAATAGATCTGAAATCCCTCTTAATTACCTCGATCTTTATCCACTTTAACTTCTTGTCTCCTCTCCACATCTCGATGATGGTAGAGGGAAAATGACGCCCTCGCCTGCCTATTTGCCTCTAGATCAGAGCTCGTGGCCTCCAGATCGGCGCTAGGAAAATCCCTCTCACGGGTAATATTTACCTTGTCCACTAGATTTATCGCGCCCAAATTGCACGGTTAGTGTTTTCATGGTTTTGCAGTGTCATGGTGGCGCCGCACGATGGGAAGAAGGAGCTCGTCATCGATACCAATGATTTGTTTAATCGAGACCTAGCAACGTCTTGTTCTTCGTAGATTGCATAATTTACAAATGAATGAATGTTATTAATTAGCTGACTTGCGGTGTAAAATTATAGGTTGTCTACATCAATGGCCAACCAAAGTGTTCACATGATCAGTAGTAGTAAAGCTGAGTGTGCTTCTATTTGACGCAATGTCAACCAGACAACCAATCCAATCCAGATGAAGTTTATCTTTGAGGTTTAATTTTATTGATCCTTGTTCTTATATTAGATTTTATGTAGACACAACTTTTTATTAATTATTTCATGTATATAGGTCCAGGTATCAAAGGAGAGCGACATGTTCGGCCCATATAGCATATGAGATAATGATATAGAACAAACACAAAGCCATAGGTCAAGCAGCTAAGCAAGCGGGTGCATAAAGGCTCCCGACTATTTATTTGTACTTTCGGAAGATGATTAAGTAAAATTTCATCACGGACAAGAGTAAAATGATAGGAAACTAGTACACATAACTAATTAGTGGTTTTATCCTAGAAAACTTAGGGAACACTGGTCCAAATTTAAAGATATATATTTTCTATGGGTTGCAAGGCAAAGAGACTTAATTAGGGCATGTTTACTGGTAGTAGCTTCAGACCCGGGGGGTGCATGGTACAAAATCCGTATCTGGTGGTTGCAAGCCTAATTTTCTTATGAATTAACATCGAGACTCAAAGGTGATTCCTTTAGCATCATTAAGATTTATATTGAACTTTGTTACTTCATTAATAACTCAACTCGCCTAAAGATATGTTTTTCTTCATATATTGTTCACATTTAGTCAATTACTATGTATACTTAAGATGTAAACACTGTAAATATACTCATGTATATTAAGGTATATTAGTATTTTTATTTAACTTGCTATTATGAAACCTTTTTAAAGTGAATTTTATTATATATCTAAACTAACTTTATAGTTTCATACATTATTTCAGAGAGTATTTTGACTGATAAAATCTAACAAATAACGAGTCTTCGAGAGTGTACTAAGTTTAGGTGTCATTAACTAAATAGTCAAATTGTATGAAGTGTCATCAAATCCAGTCTTTTGCTCTCTCTGGTTGACGGTGCCAACTTCATCAAAGTTGCCCATGATATTTTGGAGCTGGGGGAAGGCAATATTTAGTTAACCATCTGCAAAGTGTTTCGTTAAAAAACATGTAATATGAGTATTAGATTTCATAGTTTAGTGACTTGCAACGTTCTTCACTTATTTATATATATTATCTCTAATAAACTGATATAATTAGTCTAAGCTTTGTACCTATTCTGAAAATACTAGGGACTAATTAAGCCACTCCCCGAATTACTGGAAACACATAAAATCTTCACGAAACCATCTATTGCCCAACTCAGGCTTAGGGCCGGTCCTGTTTTCGAACTAATGATACATATTCAGTGCAAGTAAGTACTGCATACATCGATACCAGTATGTGATTGTCCCCCTGGCTTTGATGCTACTGCTATCAACTAAGGATAACATCAAATTTTGTAGGTGCAGTTGACCACGTCCAAAATTTCTCCCAAAGTTCTAGCAGTATTAATTAGATACCGCTATTAGTTATCTCATCATCGTCGATCCATGAAATGCAGAGGGCTCACGATTGACATGAGGTGAGGTGGTCACTCCACAGGCTGGCATGCTCCTTTAAACCGAATCTTTGCATCGGTTTGTCGACGTTCAGATCATCAATACGATTGGAGAGAGTTACACAAGGTAGCTGGTTTAGATTTTTAAACACTTGGGCATTGCAAGACTCTCAAATTTTCCATAAAACGATAAAACAAATAGAGGGACGAATGAGCCGAGGCAGGCCGGCATGAACCATCATAGTCCAAAATTCAGCTACGTTGTCGTAGGAGGGCGTGACACCAATGAGGTGCCAAACCGAACGCGCGTGAGAACATCTGAAGAACAAGTGATCTCGGTTTCTCTCCTATCTAAAAGAAAAGATTGGTTCCTTAGTCTGCCAAAACGCACTTCGTCCCCCCTTTCGTCCAACTCCCTTCGTCATCTCGTACGATTTTTGACGCCGACATGTGGGACCGTTCGGAGGAGGAAACGCTCCCAACGTCCCCGCTCATCCCCTCGCCCATCTGACGCCACCATCACCACCGCGCCATCCAGATCGCCACGACGACTCCTTCACCGAACCGGCCCCGCCCACCCATACTCGGCCTCTCCACCGCCTACGCGAGCTCCTCCGTCAGCTGTTGTCGACGTCGTCAGTCTGTGGTGCCGTCTCGGGAGGGGAGCCACGCTTGGCACGGCCGCTTGTGGGAGGCCGGCATCGCCGTCGTCGACGCGACGCCCATCTCCTCCACTGCGCCACTCCCAGTCCACCTTACCCCCTTCACGATTTGGCCAGGGACCGCGGATCCGACCTCCTCCATCACACCCTCAGTCCGCGCCCGCCGCCGCCTCCATCTCCCTCCTGGCGTACTGCGTCATCCATCCGCACGGCGCCGCCACACCGTCATCAATCGTTCCAATTGTGCCTTCGCCGTCACCCGTGAAGCCCTCTGCGTCGCCTTCAAGGATCTGGTCGCCTCCCCATGCGTCTCCTCTCTGGATCGCCGATGGTGTCTATGACCGCTCCACCTCCTCCAGTACCACGTGTAGCAACCCACATGGCTGTGCCGCCACCTCCAAGAACTGCATCACCGCTGCATCCTGTATAAAAGGTAGTTGGGTCTTCTACTTTACATCGTATACTTCTTCTGGACTTGACTCTTGGAGCAGACATGATCACATAGACATGAAATAGACCTGTAGATTGCATTTTGATGTATATATATTTATTTCCTTGCCCCTGTTAATAGTATTCGAGAAATTAGAGACTTCTGTGTGCATTGTGTTAAGCTGTTAGCAAGCTACGCATAATTGTTAGTATCCTATTTTTGATAACAGAGATTATAACTATTTCATGTCGGCATCCTCCAGTGCCAAAACTTGTAATGTTGAGGCTCTAGATTCTTGTGCATCTCTATATAATTGTGAGCATTTTATTTCAGATTTTCGAAGCATTCTGATGTGTTCCTTGTCCAGATCTGTCTCAGTCTCTCAGACTGTATCTACCATGCGCAGAACTGTCTCAGACTGTATTTACATTGCCTCCTATCCTGTGACTGCATTTTCTATGCAGGCTGCCAATGATTGTGATTTGGAACCAGTTTCTTAGTAATGCTTCACACAAGTATTCATCTTATATGAAGAAGAAATCGTGGTATGACCCCCACATGTCTCTCTCTTACTCTCTCCCTGGCCTGGACCATATCATAAATGACATTGCTATGCACTCCTTAGGGCATTTCAGTGCTTTAACATATATTTTCCTTGCAATGGTACCTTGCCATGAGCAGGATTCTAAGGCTCAAATTACCACGATTCACCTTATTATTGGAACTCTTCAGCGAATGAGTATATTTGGGGTGGAAATTTGGGGTGGAAAAAACAGAGACACTCTCACCCATAAGACAAAAACGGGTAGCCGGTTCTTGCTTTTCTTGCTGTGTGTTTTCAATTTTTCTATTACCCAAATTTATTTTACCACCTAGCCTTTATTGTAAATGACACCACCTTTGTTTTTTTGCAGTTGTCAGTAAAACTTCTAAAGAAGCCTGATCAATTTCCCGGACTGATGACAAAGATGGAATAATGGATGGTGAAAGTGAACTTATTGATATGCTCATTTAATTTTCTATGTAGGCTGCAAATCGATTGTGCTCTTATTCGTAGTGTCTAACCTAACCTTTTCCTAGCAAAAAACAAAGTCTAGCCTGACCTTTTGCTTAGTGGTTTGTAAGGTTCGTGGATGCATCCAAACATTCAGGTGCTCCAGTTGGAAGTGCAGAAAAGTTCCTCACATGCAGTGATGGCTTAAGCACCCAATGCGCAGAGATGTTTACTTGAACTTGTAAAGATTGACTTTGAGAGTTATGTACTGAATAGTTTTCCACATATGCTTCAGTTGATTTTTTTTTTCAGATATGGACATTGCTGCGGAGTTACTTCATCAATGTGCTTCATTTTTTCTTCACGAAGTCTGGTTTGCGCCCCTGGGAGCCGGTGTGCAAGTGCAGGTTTGCTCCAGCTTTCAGAGTCATTCCTGCTGGTCCATCTACCCATGCTTTCTTCTTGATTGATCAAATGTACATCAAGCAAGCAGCACTGCAATGTTAAAGTATTTAACAGTAACTTTTTTTAATAAATAGGCCATGATGATTAGTACCGGCAATGAGCCACCACTAGCTGCTTGCTAATGATACTAAGAACTGCAAACACTATGTTGAATTCCGAAGATAAAAAATAAGAGTATAGAAGCATCTAGCCTAAATCATGACATAGTAAATGCCAGTTATTGCATATGTATTTCTTTGAGGTTTGATGCGTTCATGCATGTAAAAGATAGTAGCAGCTAGCTAGCTCTCTACTACACATGCGACACTAGAAAAGTTTGCTACCACTTTCATGTGAAATCAGTTGAGTATACATTCATTCCAATATTGAGATGTGAATGTTATTTCAGCATGGATATTTGAGAGAAGTCAGGCAGGGTGTTTGTTTTTCTGGTACTCCTCAATTCCGAAGATCATCGTAAATAGACTCAGAGGTCACCTTAAACCATCTGACTTTAGTTTTCCAACTATGTTTTTTTTTCTTCCACATTTACTACAACTCCGTGACAGATGAAGCTTGTAGTAAAAAATAATCTTAAATAAATGTTGTAGATAAGTATTTCTTTGTGGTGCTCATAATAGACCTTTTCCTTTGAACTTTCTATTCGATAATCATGTGGTATAGCTCGAGGATAAGTGTTCTGGTATTACAGAACTCCATATATGATTTATACACTTGTCGTTATTACCATTTAAATGGCATAAATTTGGATCAATTGCATATTTTTTGTACACATTTGGTTGAAAATTAGTTAAAAGGCATATATGCTAATGAGTTGAAAATACCCTTGGACTGTTACTTTCTAGATACTTACAAGGAAGTTTGTATTTGAATAGCATTCTAGGAAAATAACATGATGTGAGTAAATGCTACGTATCATATCCTTTTTAATTCATTTTAGTAGCATCCTCCTTGGTAAATGTGCATTGGCAGGGAAAGTAACGTAGACAATGACACATCAAATTGTGATTAATTAGAGTGTTTTGTCCAGTAAGATTGTAAAAAGAAATGGGAAGTTACATGTATTTTATTTTGACAAAACAACATAGATGGAGTAATGACTAGCAAGTTGTTCTTAACCGAATCATCTTCATGTCTTTAACTTCAAAGGTTGTGCTCAAAGACCATGCATGTGCCAGAAATATATATCCGCGATTTTGGAGCCAATGACAAGGGGAGGACACACTACAAGCTATACGACTTTCGAGGTAACACTGCCATTCACTTAGATGAGCTAGCTCTTCTCCGTGGAAAACATAAAAGGTCAGGTTGTAGTTCTTTTTTCCAGACATAAAGCATAGTTCTATATCATTATCAATATATTTTTTATTTGTTCTGTCATGTATATACCTTAATAAATTTCTTATAATTTATATTGGTTCACTGCATTGCTTAGTTTTTCTAAATTTTAGTTCAGATGATCAGATTGACATATTTGCCCTGACTGATGAGCTACATAAAAGGCTGGCCCTGAGTTCTAAAGAACTGTTTTAAAACAAGCTGCTATGTGCCCGACACAAGAGCAACTATGTCCCTGCCTCTACCTCCCTTACAAAATTGAATGTGGAAAAGGAAGATAACAATCCACATGGACCTGTTACTCTAACATTACACGGAAAGAACTATCCCAAGCATGGCGTGCCTATCATAGTTACTGCTCCCTCTGATCCGAATTTTGAGACAGTGGAAAGAAAGCTGAAGAAGTGCAAAACTGTAGTATAACTTGGGACATTTAAAAGGCATTAGAGGGAGTACAATTTATTGAGTAGATGATTCTTTTTTTTTGCGACTACTGTGTATACCTATTATAGTTAGGATGTGAAATAAATTTCACAACATTTGTTGTGTGCTTTGCACACTATTAATTCTCGGAGGGCAGGTTTGTGTGCTTCTCATTCAGCAATTTACCAAGTTAATTTGTAAATTTTGGTGACATTGTTCAACGTATATGTGGAAGTCATTTCGCTTCTATGCTGAATACAGCTATTGGAAATTATTTTTGTCCATGTCCTATATATAATGATGTTTGATTTCCAAACTTACATCTTTGACACGGTTATTGTTGAATCATGAAAATATTAATTCTCCCGTTGCAACGCACGGGCATATTTCCTAGTTAGTATACAAATCTGAGGTTAGTGGATGTGTAGGTGTCATGGTGCTCAATCACAACTTTCTCTTCAAGCCAACACTCATACAAAGGAACGAGCATAAGATTTTCCGAATACTTGATAGAGGAACTCGGCAAAGAGTGGCTTTACCGGCCGGGTGTCTGTTGTCGACGTTCCTTTGTTGAGCGTGACATTCAGTAAAGACTTTCTCGAGAGCAAAGCTGGATTTGCCGAGCGCTCCTACGCTCGACAAATGGCGAAAATCAGGTAGTGTTGACCGTACGATTGCTCTTTCTCTCCACCGGCGTGAGGAATTCACACGAAACGTGTGTGCCTCGAGTTGATCGTGTGTAGGTGTATGTGTGATATTTCTCTGCATCGGGTGGGTGTGAACTTGTCACGATTCCCACATGCGCGTGTCGTAGTACAATTTTATGGGTCTGATAATAATGTTACTCCCTCCGAGTCCTAATTAGTGTCGCTAGCTGTACAGAAGTTTGTGCTATCGTAGTAGTCTCTCCGCGACACTTTTTGCGGACCGGAGGTAGTAGTAACTAACAATGATCACTAGGCAAGAACAACTTCAGAAATTGGACACTCGGTTCGTCGACGGCCAGTGATCTGATTTGCACACACAACTAAATCCGATGGTTTGAACCTTGACGTGTGGTCCTTCCGGCCGGCAGGGAGGAAATTATGCCGCCCGTTTGCTTGCGCTGGTGCAACTGCTTAGGTCGTTGGGATGTGTCGGGGAAAGCTTGTGAGTAATTAGTTGTTATCAACTTGAGCTCGTCCATATCGATCTACACTGACTGTGATTGAGAAAACCGGCCGGCATGCATGCATGCAGCCTCCTTTTTTTAACAAAGGCAAAAGTTTGCCTTTTATATTTACATAAAAGAAGCAAATATTAGAGACCTAGACCAAAATAAAAAGGAGATACAAGATCGGCCGGAGTAACACTCAGCCGGTTAAAACTTATAAAAACTCGGTCCTCGTCATGCTCCAGAACACGCTGGACAAGACAGAAGAACTAGGCGTAGGCCTCCTACTCAGCTGACGCCTAAAGGCGTGATCTCCACACCCCCTGGATCAGCTAGGCCCAAAAAGGCGTCGTCAACGACGGCAAGACTCGACATGTTGATTTTGAAAAGATGAGCGAGCGCCTGCAGAGATGAGTCAGGGAGCATGCAGCCTCCTTTTCAGAAAGAAAGAACAAACATGGAACCGTGCGTGCAATTGATCAAAGCTTTCGCATGCGTTTACCTTCTTATCGGATACTACTTCTGCGTAGCTAGAGAGTTTGTAGGTTGGAACTGCTTCCGTTTCTTGACAAGATTGTGCGTGTACTCGATCAGAGCGTTCGTGTGCATGTGCCTTATCACGTGTCACGCAGCTTCGTAGCTAGAGTTTGTAGGTTGAAACTGCTTCTTTCTTTAGCAAGATTGAAATTATTCATGCCCAGGTAAGCAAAAAGTACTGAATGATCGTTATCGAGAAGGAAGAAGGTCGAGATCACCCGTCTAAGAAAAAAAAGTATAAGCCAGCAAAATTGCGGAGTGTTAATAATTAAATTACCAAGTGTGTGTTTTTCCCCATTTTCGTTTAACTAACTTTTTATTGAAAGAAAATTAAAATTCTATTATTCTCCTAGCCTCTGCATGCAGGTTTCTTTTCTCCAGCAGGGGCGGGAGGCCGTTTAATGCAGCGGAGCGGGTTATCGTTGGTTTGTGTGTGGTTGGCATGCTTTCGTGATGTTCAGTGCATTATTTTTTAGATAAAAGACATTTTATTGCCCAGTTTTGAGTTAACAAATCACCAGGTTCACGTTCAGTGCATTATCACCAAGAGTAGGCCTCACTCTGCAGTTTCAGAGTTCGAGGATGCTTAGCCCTATGGCAGAGTGGGTTTGACCGCGTAGTGCTGCTGCTCGAGTGCGCATAGTCTTGTTTCTATCGATTTTCATCATAATTTGCCACACAACAATACTGGGTTTTTTTTTTTAGAAACGGGGGGCAAAAGATTTGCCCCATATATTAGTTAAGAGGAGGATTGCAAGAAAGCAAGTTTTGTGACCACCCAAAAAATAACGCGATTATTCTCGCGGCATCAAGTTGCCCAAACATTTGGCACCCGCAAGAACCCACAGGCGGGCCTCATTCTTAACTTTATCTAAGAGGACTAACGACGGCGCGCTCTTGTTGCGAAACACCCTAGCGTTGCGCTCGTTCCACACCTTCCAAGTGACCAGCAAGGTGAGAGAGGGGATGGCAATACTGTTTTTTCATTAATTAGTGACCTCCCAATACTGTTTTTTCATTAATTAGTGAAACAGGAAAAGCTTTTCCCTCGCATTTTTGATGAAAAAACCCTCTGCATGCCTCAACAACAGGATGGCACAACGCACACGTAACATTTTTTCAGTTACAACGTGGCACTTTTTTTTATCTTATATTGAATGTCATAGCTTAGACATTGTTTCGGTAGAAAAAACTAATAATTTCATGTTATATGAAAGAATTAAATATCTCATTTGCTTACACATTGAGATGTATATAGGAGGAGAATAATGGTATCAAGGAAGCACAAGATCTTCATAATATTTATACTAGAGGTAGTAACTTGGCTCTGCATTGATTGATGCACACATCAGTTGTTATGTTAGTCAGATACACGCGTGTCTTCGTAGTTTCTAAGAGTGTCGATATTAATGGTGTGCCCCTGCATGGCCCAGATGTTCGGGGATGTGTTCTTCATAGATTGGATATGGAATTTCCAGACATATAGCTCATGCATGGTGATATGTAGCCCATTTTGCGGGCTAGATTATGTAGTGGTATCTTCATTCCTAGAGAGCAGATTCACCTTGGCTTTGACTGATAGACTCGCAAACTTAATAATATAACCTCCCATCTTCAAACGAGCATGCAGATGTCGTGCGTGTGCCTCTGGTCTCCCCTCACTATAGAGCCATCGCTGGTGGTGCATCTAGTAAGGTAAGTGGGGGTATCTTCGTCATGTCTAGATACCTTCCTAAGGGCTCTGTGGTATAGCGTTGCCTATGAAAAAAGTTGGGTGTGGCGACAAGGTGTGTGTATGTGGGCGTATGTCGGGGGGGGGGGGGGGGGGGGGGGGGGGGGAAGCATTTTTTCCTTCTGCACTATTTACTCGCTCTTGGTCTCATGTTTGAAATCCTAGGGTCGTCCTTTCCAGGTTGATCCTAGCAAAGCACTGGCGTAGCTTTGTGGAGGCCAACATGGGCCATGGCCCCCCCAACTCAATCAAAATTTGCATAGTATTACTATGTATTATCATTTTTACCATAGAAAACAAAAAACTATTTCAAGTTGGCCCCCTCAACTGTCATCTTATTTCTTTTGGCCCCTCCTGCAAAGATGGTCAAGCTCCGCCACTGTAGCAAAGTATAGTAGTTATATGTTGTTTCTTTGTTGAAGGCATTGCCAAGAGTTTTCTCTAATCACTCTCGGGGGTAAAATATCATGATTCGGTCATCAATGGTTGGATCTGGCAATTGGAGGGTCTTTAGGGGTAGGGATATTACCAGTGAAGAATGTGAAGCTAAAGATTACAATGTTGTTTGAGGTGGCAACAAGTTGTGCATCCAATTTATATTTTGTATAATATGGTTGTGTGCCTCTTTGACGACTCAGTATTATGTTAATATATAAAATTGGTGTATCTTTATACTTTGTATCAACGATGCATAAATATTTCTTGTTCAAAAAATATGTCGAAAGCAAATCAACGGTAACTCCCTCCAAAAACGTGGTCTATGGCACCTATAGCACACGATCTTTCTGAATTTTCGTGGTAGCGTATGAGATTAAAAATAGTTGTGAAATGCACATGTATTCGCAATTGAACTTCATCACTAGCCATGAAGTTTCATTTAACCTTAACCATTGAAAGTTTCTCATAAATCCATCACAAACAATATAATGCATGTCATTGTTCAACGATTGGTAGATCGAAAGAACCATGACAATGACGAACTTTACCAACACAAATCGACATGTGTGCCTCTTGATTACATTATAATTATTTCTCCATCTATTAATTTGTGATGTACTCCAATAAGTTTTCAGAGGCGGTTCTACCACCCATGTAGCCCAGGTTTGCCGCCAGGCTTGCCTGCGGCGCAGCGGCATGCGTTTCTATGATTTGTTACCGAAAATGTCATTTAAGCACATTTGCTCAGTCTCGAGAACTTTTTTGGTCCGCCACCGTAAGTACCCCTCAATTATACAAGGCCAATATATCATGTGTTAATCTTGGACTAAAACACGTTTAGCTGTAGGAAAAATAAATAAAATGTCTATAATACTGAATTTATATCACTTAACCTGTCATGGATCAATCTTTATAATTTATTCACTAGGTATTGTAGATGTTAATATTTTTTTCAGAATTTTGGTCAAACTTATACTAGTTTGACTTAAACACATTTGCTCAGTCTTCGAGAACTTTTTTGGTCCGCCAAAGTAAGTACCCCTCCATTATACAAGGACAATAAATCATGTGTTAATCCAAGATAGTTGTAGGAAAAATGAAAAATGTCTATAAAACCGAATCTATATCACTTACTTGTCATGAAATTAATCTTCATAAGTTATTCACTAGGCATTGTAGATGTTAATATTTTTTCATAACTTTGGTCAAACTTATACTAGTTTGACTTAAGACAAGGCTTTGGCATCTTCCATATAGATGCTAGGAGTACTACGTGCTTTTCATGATTTTAGTTCAAATTTGAACTAAAATCACAACAAAAATTATGAAACGACAAGAGTGTTATACCGGTTGGGAAATATAAGGCAGTGTAAATCGGAAGACATTATATTGCATCATTTTGTCATATGTACTGCTAGCATGCGACTCATTTGATGCAAATATATAGTGTTTTAAGTGAGACCCTATAGTGCTTCTCGGTTCGACTCTAGTTTATTTTTGGAACTCTTTGACACATTTCTAGTGCAAATACTGCTATGACAACTGATAACTTGGTTAACGAAACATCATGAAGATTCGAATAATAAATCGATATCAGCATCCCACTATCCCCTTGCCCTTGATGCTTCTGCTGTCAACTATACTAATTATTAAGCGTAACATCGAATTTATTGGTGTAGCTGACCACAAGAACTCCACAATTTCCCGACCCCAAAGTTCTACTAGCATTAATTATCTCAGCATCATACATCGATCAAACCCAAATGGAGAGAAGAAAATGTAACCAAAATGACAAGATCAAACCAACATTCCAACTCACATGAACTTATCAAATAATCCATGCATGCACGGTACTCTGCTCTGCTCTACGATCTACCTAACCCGATACGTGGTGCGATCCCTCGCAGCGGGGCGCTGTTGTTGCTGCATGCGCAGCTGGTCGTGGAACCACAGGATGAACTCGTCGGCACGATGGTCGACCACGCCCTTACTCCCATCATTCTCCTCCTCCCTCGCCAGGAACGGCGAATCAGTGATTCGCACCTGCCGCGGCGCCGGGCGGCCAACCGACGCCGACGTCGCCCACGGGACCGCGCTCTCCATTTCGCCATCGTTTTCCTCGTCGCCGTCCATCAGCTCGAACAGCTTCTTCACCGCGACGTCCGACCCGTACTCGGGAAGGTCGCCGAGCTGCTGCTGCTGCTTCAAGAGCAGGCCCTGGTCCCGGTGCCTATGCGCGGGGCGGCGCCGCCTGTGCAGCGGCGTGCTGCTGCAGCTGAACTCCACCTCGCGTGGCCGGTACTGGTACTGCTGGTACACCGCAGCGCCCGGGTTCATGGACCGGCACGACAGCGATGACAACGAGGCGACGCTGCCGTGGGCGCCCCGCCGCGGGTACGGGTGCACGGCGGCGGCCGGGTCCATGGACCGGCATGACAGCGCCGCCGAAAGGTACGTCGTCAGAGCCGGGCTACGGTCCCCCGACGCCGCCCCGAGATGGTGGTGGCGCTTGGACGACGACAGCATGTGGTGCAGGTTGACGCCGAGCGCGGCCAGCTTGGGCTGGTGCTTGCCGAGGCCCCTGACGAGGACGAGGTGCACGGCGCGCACCATGCGCCACAGCTTCTTGGCGCTTAACGCCGCCGGCGTCGGCGCCTGCTCGCCACGGCCGACGCCTTCCTGCTCCATCGCCGCCTGCTCGTGATCACTGCTGATCATCTCGATCGCCTACGTGTCGTCTTGGAAAATTCTAGTGTAAGACTTCTTAGGCCTAGCTTGCTCTTGGTATGTGTCTGTGTCTGTGTTTGACAGGATGCAAGAAGAGTCCGCTTGGTATTTAAAGGAGTGTCATGTCGTGTGCGATGGCTCGATAGATCACTCGACATTGATACCAAGGAGAATTATTGGTGCAATATAAATTGTCTTCAAATTGTTCTTTTTGTGAATCAATAAGGTTCACGACGTGGTTGGATTGCACTGGTTCCGGGATGAACGGCCTTGCTTGTGCTAGGCAAGGTGGCAGCAGTCAGCACAAGCTTGCGTGTCATGCCATATACATATCTGGCTTGCTGCCGATATGATACTCATGTCCTCATGATTAGTAAGCTTTTAAACCCTCTTTTTTTGATAAGCTAGATCAGGTATACTAACTAATAGTTTCCACGTTTAGCTCGCGTGGTATGGAATTGACAGAGAAAAATGTCGCAATGTTCCGCTTAATAATTAAACCATGAAGATTTGTTTGTGATTATGAGATACTGTAAATGAAATTAAACAAAAAGTACTTATGTTAACTCAATTACCTGTACATAGTTTCTATAATTGGTCATAGAAATTCAATCAAGATAACTTCTGAAATATTTTAGTTCAAGTATTATGGCAGATGACATATGGTGGTTGTATCGGACGGATGGAAAAATCTTGAGAAAGTCAAAACTAAAATGTAAAAAAAACCAACCATGGGAAACAAATAAAACATAAATTAAAAATTATAATTATTACAAACATAGAAAAGGTTTGTAATCTTATTACAAATGTCATAAATCTATATATTTTAGGTGTACCGCGGAAAATTAGTAACTAAAGAAACCCACAAACAATTCACAAAAACACTACATTTTATTATTTCTCCAAATTATTTTCAAGTTTTCTCACATTTTTGGAATACTTATAATTATGGCCCTTTTCTTTATTTATTATTGTTTTCCAGTTAGAATAATCCATGGTTTACATTATATTCTCCCACATATTTCTCAATGTTTCACTACTCCCAAAATTTTCTTCATGTTTATGAATTACATTGTTATATTTTTTTAAATATGTGTTTTTCCATCTAAACTGTCACATGTCATGTTATTGTTCATATCAAGAGTACAATTTTTCTTCAGTTTTACAATTTAAGGTCTACGATAATGTAAGAATGTATAGAGCGAACCACGAAATCTTGGGGGACTATATGGAATTTTTTATAAATGGAAAACATATTTACTTACATACTTGTAATATCAATGTAGTGTTGTAGATGTAATATTTTTTTAGAACTAGCCAGGTGGCCCTCGCAAATGCGAGGGCATCATCTTAAGCCTACTCAGTGTGTCCGGAATTGTTCTCAAGATGTTAAACATTGTAATTTCGAAATGATATCATTTGGTCGCTTAAATAGTAAATAATTACAACCCATGGAAAGTAGAAAAGTGCATTTGACAACATGAAAACTGGATTTGATTACATCATATAAAATACATTCACCAGATAAAGATCTAAATTTGTTTATTTTTAAGATAATATCACCGCTTTTATATGATTCATTTTAATTAATGGACGAATTATTATTTAAATCCCCCAAAACACCTACCAAATTGAACATGTCCATGGATTTTATTTCAATAAACCAATACTTATTTGATATTTTTTGAAATATTTAACTTAGTTATGAACCATGCATGATATGAAATATGATCATATAGTGTAGTATTAAACCACATTAATATTTTGTATTATAGAGATACTATCAACATCTGATTTTTCATCAACGGATACGACACAACTCAAGACCTGCTAGGACCATATACCGTTATCCCCAGAGTCATGCACATTGTTGTATGGCTTTGGTCTGCAAAACGTCAATAATGACACATAGTAGTGTTAGAAATATTTGTTGCTGATAATTTTAAACATCTTCTAGGTTCACCTTGTGATATATGGAATTCCTAAAAACCTTATATTTGCAACCAAATTATATATGACAACAAATGTGCAATTTTCCTGACAAATTATATGCTTTTAAAGCCTTTGTGTTCTCCTTTGTTTCAGTTTGCATGTATCAAATATTTTTGATGGATAAATAAAGATAGATTATTGTTAACAAAATAAAATGTGGATGCACACTTGAATAGAGATTTATATTAAAATAGTCCATCCGTTTCTGAATGTAAGGCGCACAGTTTTCTGCACGAATGTTAAGACATGCCTATTTTTCATATGATGGACTCATTTGGTTTTTTTTTTAAAAAATCGGAAGAGAGGTGTCCCTAATAGTACCAAATGAAAACAATAAGTAAAATCTCTCCGCTCGAGTGGAACTCATTTTTGGATGGTTAAAATCATCCATAAACCGTAATAAGCCCTATATTTTGAAATTTTATCAAAAAACTATACGCCTTACATACAGGAACATAGGGAGTATAATTTTGGAATTTTTTTATATGATTCATCACTTATAGTAAAGTAATATAGTACATAGTCAATTTTTCCCTATAATCAGTCATGTTCCCATGTATACTAATTTGCATTTGTAGTCTAGTGCTTGCCTTGCTAGCAGTGTGTGTAATTTCTTTGGAAAAGTACAAATGCAACACGTATGAAGCACTAAAAAGGAACAATTCAGGCTCTCCTCTACCTATATATCATAAGACGCGTTCCATATCCATATTCGGTGCGCACACGTACGTGAGAAGGACTTCTTTATTAACATGTTTTGCATGGAGCGTGCTAGGAGAAAATATTTTGAAATAGATACACATGACTTATAGATATGTGGCTAATGACTTTCCTCTGCCTAATCACAAACTAATTTATGGAATATTTAGGCACATTTTATTTGAGACTACCACAATTTTGTCAGGGAAGTTGGCATACACGCTTGTTTTTTGGCGAATGCAAGTGGCTTAGCTACGTAGTCCATGTTCAATACATGGCCTTCTAAAGATAAATTATCTCACCCCGTTTACGTGAATGGTTTTTAAAAATAAAGTAGATACTTAAGATCTAATTATCACAATAGTTTGGATGATGTGGATGAACTCAGTGCCACTACTTTAGAGACAAACAATGTTGAACCGGTTATGTGACTCTTAATTTTTAATATCCATGCCGTTTACTTTAATCTAACTACCACGATAATTTGGAAGATCTCGATCAACGTGGTACCTCTATTTTAGACCAAGGTATGATATAACAAAAATCTTCGTTGAAGAATTTGTAAAGTTACTGGAGTGTGTAAAGATGGTATTTTTCTTATGTTCGTGAAAATAAGATGTACGGAGAAACAAATTGCCCATTAAGGATCCTAACCATCTCCTCGAGTCCCCAATTCTATCGCTATGAACCTACTCTATATCCTTTTACCTTTTCACTAAGGGAGGCCCTAAATAATCTCTAGAGTTTAGATTATCTCTGAAGTAGCGAAGCTTTCCATAAATTATCGAGAGGACGAAAGGGACTATAACAATATTTTATAGGTAGCGGGAGCAAAATAATAAATCTTCCCTTCTAAGTCCTTCCCAGAAAAATTTCTTCTCAACTTAGTCCAAAGCTGAGTGCGATAGCAGCACCTAAATTACACTAAGCTCTGACTATGTATGTATGGTATGTACATTCTTCATGATAATGTTCATCTTAATTCTTTGTGTTCCCGTACTGAGTTGGTCGGACATTTTGTCTTGTCAGGGTGTGTCGTTGGCACCACTATGCGTGCCACAACTTGTTTTATACTCTTCGAAGTATATTATTGTAGATGATATTCCTATAAAGTTCAAATAATGGGTGACGTCTTAACACTCCGGAGCATATGATCCACGTTTTCAAAATGTCTGTTAATTGTATTGTGGGATGTCAGAATAATCGGACAAAAAATTGCGCGTGTACATGTCGTCGTTCTGTATGCTCACAAAGTCATCTCACGGAAAATCGAAATTTTTGTGTCGTGTGTAAAAATGATAAAATTCTGGTGCTAAAATATGTTTTTCATGAAAAAACATTTGATCATTTTTACACATGCCATAAAAATTATCGGTTTTCACGAAACTTGGCGTGCGCACATAGAATTTCGAGAAATATGTGCCAAATTTTTGTCATATTATTTTGGTGTTCCGACAAACAATTCTGATGGAAAAATCATATACTCCAATATGCTTTCTGTGCATATCATTCTACATTTACACGTAACCAACATGCCCTAGTGTAGTACGATTGTTCCTGATCGCTCCGTTAGCCTTTAAAGTTTTCTGAAATTAAAAAAAAAGCCTTTAAAGTTTTCTGTGTGTTCCTTAAGAAATAAGTTTTCTTTGTGTGCTCTATGTACATAGTTGCTGATCGCACCGATCAGTTTTTTTAATCGATCAGGCTAGACGTGCGTATTTTTGCTGATCGCACCGATCAGCTTTCCTTTTTTTTTTGAATCGATCAGGCTAGACGTACGTATGTTTCAGACTTAGCTTACACACAGTTGTAACCGATGTGGACTCTATCAACGTATAAATATTGTCTCTCTTTTTTCTGTTTTCAAAATAACGGAACGGTACATGGTTTGGTTGTACGTGTTAAAAACAACTTGTTTGTACCCGATTAATATTGTACGTAACTTATCCATCTTTTAATCTCAACCGTCACAACCAAAATCAACGGATTATATATTTCTAACCTATGTGGATTAACGTGGTGTCTCGAAAAACTAACTCATTTTGCTTTTAGTATATAATAGATTGATTATACCAAGGAATTAATCACATATTGAAAAACAGTGTGCGACATGTTATGGCTTTAGCTCTTAGATCATTGTAGAAAGTTGATGATGGAGTTCAAAAACCTTGCGTAGGTGCTACTTCGTGTGTATTAAATCAACATATATAACCAGTTACCAAAGCCACCAAAATGGGTAACGAAGCCCACCGAGGCTTCGTCGACGCGTCTGAACACCACCACAGCCGGTCTAGCCACACCTGCCCGAGCGACTAGATCGTCTTGTCATAATCCAGTGTCTATGCATGCTGATTTTGGCTATCTCAAGGTATATTTGTTAAGCTTGCATAATACTTATTCTGATCCAACGTAAAACCTTGTGATAATACAAGTCCCGTTGTAGGACTACATACAGATTCGACAAAAGTTCAACACACTGTGACTTAGCGGGATGAATATAGATACCACCATCTATGTCATGACAATTGGAAGCTTTTCGGGTGTTAAAATCATAGGTCTACTTGAAGAAATAACTAGAGATACCCCAATCATTGTGGGCATACTTGGGACCATCAATAGGCATATACAAAGACACGGGCATCTGATATTTTCATTAACTAGTGTCATTAGCCCATAAGGCTGGGATCATCATGAGCAAAAACCAACAATAATATGGCATTCTGACACTGAAGATAACCAGTCAGGAATTATCATTCTAGTTACACTCTGTTTATCACAGAAGGATTTGAGATGAGATAATCCAATTCTTGCATGAATCGGAAAAAGGTTCCCTTAGCATGATTGCAAAATATAGAAATGAGTTGTGTATGGTGAACAACTAAAGTAGTATTGGTGGCAATGTGTGGAAGAAAAGTTGTGTCAATACAGATGATACAGTGCAATCATGAGAAAATGTTGCTAATAAGAAGAGGTATAATTAGTTGTCCCTCTCCCCCTCCATGAATTATGAAAGAAAAAAAAACGGAGTTTTGATGTCATCAGCTGGATCACTAGCCAGCCAGAGTTCAGTGTTCATTAACTCAAATGTTTTATGCACTACAGTTTATAACAGGGAGGACTCCATCAGCAGCAGCAGCCGGTGATAAGGTTGGTATCACTGTCCAAGTTTAATGGCACACCCCACCAATTGTACACAGCCTCTGTATGTCCACCTCAAATAAACAGTAAACACCGAACATCATCTTGTTAGGAATTTTCCATGGTGTGTAGTATGCAAGATGTGATAAGCAGGCTCAAACACGTGTATACATTGTTAATATCTTTTTGGAAGAACATGCATACCATGTTTAGTTTTAGTACATATGAGTAGTCAGAATACCATGTACTCGCAAAAAGATTCCAGAAATAAACTGAAGGCACTGTTGTGGACGTTGTTGTCTGCCAGAGAAAGTGTGGTAAGCAAGACATAATTTAGGGGATATTGATGTGACAAACTTACGAAGGTGGTATGTGCTTTGGCCGGAAATTTTCGGAGAACCTCAAAACGATATGAAACTTTGACCTTCTCCAAACCAGAAATGTCAGCGGCCTCACTAAGGAAAAAATGTGATAGGTATATTATGTGCTTGCCATCGGTGTAGACCGATTCCCAAGTTCATGACATCATACTTCATGCAATGCTTTGTATTTTGTACTTAATCTTCGGCATATCGTGTATGCTCGTATGTCTAGGGGAGTATAGCACATGCTGGCGTGGATGTGGAGTGCACAGGTTTATGGACGTGATGTTTATATATGTATTTATATTAATGAATTTTCATATGAAAAAACCTATACCTAATAATATAGGTTTGTTGCAAAATTTTCGTCTGTTTTGTCTTTACCCCATTTTTAATCGAAATTACAGCTACTAATCATTAACCCGTGCACCTGCACGGGCTACCTTTTTCATAAAACATCGATATTAAAACTAAATAACGTTTCTTGTGTGGAATCTTCTCTATTCGCCGTCGTGGTCCCTTTCGCATCATCGATTCAAATTGAGCTCCTGTAAACTAGGGGACACATAACTTTTAGAAGCATTAGGTGCCGGTGCCAGTGCCGCAACTCGATTTGTGGAGGGAATCGCCCTTGCTAGTTTGCAACCGTAGCATCCAACACGCCAGCACCGCCACACCTACGATGTAGTTTCGTTCCAATACATTTCGTGTTCACGTTCTCGTCTCGAGCTCGACCTTATGATGCCATGTATCACTGTCCATCGGCGCGAGGAATCCACACGAAACGCGCGTGGTCGATCGATCTGGCCATGGGCACGTGTCATATTTTGCCGTGTGGGAACATGTCATGATTCCCATCATGGAGATGGTACGTCTGCGTGTGTGGTAGAATTTTTCTGACCCTGATAGAGAAATATTTAACAATCATTAGCTAAAGCCTCAAGAAGAACAATAATTCGTGGATTCCTCGTTTGAAAAAATAATAATTTGTGTATTCTACTAGCCAACTCGTCGCATCCATGGCCAGTCATTTGATTTGCTCCAACTAAATGCGATGGTTTCATATGTGGTCCTGCCACGGAAGGAAATTTATGCCGTTTGCTGTGCCATTGTTCTCTGTTCGTAACGTTCATCGTTGAATATGTGTCCCGCTTATGCGATCGATAATTGGAAACGTAATTAGCTGCTATCAACTTGCAAGCCGTCCATATCGATCTACACTGATCGAGAAGCCCGGCCGGCATGAAGAAAAGTTAAAAAGGAACAGAGCATGTACTCGAGTACACGATCATAGCCTTTTTGTGCATTTTACCTGCTTATCACTTGTCAGGTACTACTCCTACAACGTAGCTAGAGTTTGTAGGTTTGAACTGCTTCCTTTTTATCTACTCGATCGAAGCGTTCGTCTGCATTTACCTATCTCGTATGAGGTAGCTCCTTAGCTAGAGTTTGTAGGTTGGAACAGCTTCCTTTTTCAGCAAGATACTTATGTTCCGGTAAACAAGAACTATTGAACAATCATCATTATGAATTCTCCGAGCCTACGTGGGACTTCGATTCACTCGTGCTCGAGTGCTAGTTCCTGACCCTCTGAGGTGAAACCCGTGTGGACTTTGCTGGTTAACCCTAGCAATATAGTAATGGATCTCTTCTTTGTTGATGACATTACTAGAAGTTCGGTCGAATCACTTCGAAGGTAAAACTCACGATGTGGTCAGTTGGATCAGTCGATGACGACGCACATAAGTCATCCTTTATTAGAGGTGCTTATATTGGAGGGTTTTCTCATGGCTAAGGTATTTCCCAAGCATCAAGGACAGAGCTATGTATGCTTTACTCGATACACATGCACCATCGAAAAAACATATTTACTTGCAATTTGGTCAAAGTTTTGCTATGTTCACAAGGTTTGCCCCATATGAGTGCACCAGGGGTCACAATTTCACACTCAAAGCCTGCCCAACAAGCATGCACGGTACCATTTGTGCACCTAGCCATCTTTCCTAGCTCCATCCCTGCTATATATGGCGGGGGTAGAAGGTGAAGATTAATTTGTATTGTTGCTCGCTACAACATGACATTAAGTTTTCATTTTCTTTGTTTTCGTAATAGTATCATTGTGTGTAGACTTATTTTGCCCGATATCATGGTTCCACAGAGACTTGGTGAATTTTGCAACAGCTTGATGCACATGAATTGATTGTTACAGAAAATACTTCCCAAGCAAAACAAGGGAAATTCTAGAACCTCAATGTGACTGAAAACCTCTCTCGTTTTCATTACTTCGGTCGGGCCAAACAATACAAGTGGTCACAACAGAATTTGAAGACACTGCCTGAGCACATCCAAACGAAGTTTTTCACTTTCAGCGGCATATTAGCCGTCCACATATCAAGCATACGAAGATCTTCAACTCCAGGATCAACAATCCTATCATACAAAGACTTAGAGGTATATTTGCCATTATTCGTCATAGCCCAGTTGCCAACATCTGGTTGCTCCGAAAGCGCCACCCCTCAAGCAAGATCTGAAGCTGTCTCCACTCCTCCATTTCAGCCGAACCAAACGACCTTCGAAAGTTTAAAGCCAGCCCTTGGACAGTAACTACATCAGAGACCAAAACCTCAGGGTTGGCGCAACATTTAAAAATTTCCGGGAAACAAATACCCAGTGGTACTTGCCCCACCCAAAGGTCTCTCCAGAAGCACACTTTTTCCCCGTTACCCACCCTATACGCCATACCCGTACGAGCCCAATTTTTCACCGCATGCAAGCCTTTCCAAAACTGCGACGCCCCCGCACTCCCAGATTGGAAAAAACTACCTTCACCAATGTATTTTCTTCGAAGAATTTGACAACTAAGATCATTATCACCCCTCTCAAGTTTGATAATCCATTTTGCTAAGAAAGCTGTGTTCCTCGCCCTAGTATCAACAAACCCCAAACCACCCATATGTTTTGGTCTGCACAAATTAGCCCAACGAACCATATGGTATTGACTCAGGTTACCATTCCCTTCCCAGAAGAACTTCGCTCTAACCATATCCGCTTTGTAATGGATCCCCCTCCGGCAACCAGTAAAAGCCCAGGATATGGTTAGGGGTGTTATCAAGGCAAGAATCAATCAAAACAGACCTTCCCCCGGATGACGTAGGCTGCCAAGTGCCAAACCGTTTTTGAATCTTAATAGGCCAAAATTCAAAGTCAGAGGACAACAATTTTTTATGTGAGACCGGAATACCAAGATACTTCATCGGGAAATCACCAATCTCACAATTAAACATATTCGCAACACCTTCCTGCTCTTCCTGATCAACCCCAAAAACAGAAATTTCACTTTTCTGGAAATTAATTTTCAGCCCTGACATATCCTCATAGCAGAACAAAAGAAACTTCATCGTGGCAATTGATTTTTCATCATACTCTAAAAAAACAACGTATCATCCGCATACTGCAGGTGAGTAACCCCTCCGTCAACCAAATGGGGAACCAAACCCCTCAGGTGTCCAGCTTCTTTAGCAGCCGATATCATCGCTCCCAGAGCATCCGCAACCGCATTAAACAACAGAGGTGACAGGGGGTCGCCCTGACGCAGACCTTTGAAGGTTCTAAAATAGTCCCCGTGCTCACCATTGATATTGATGCATACCTTCCCAGTCTCCACCGCAAGCACAATCCACTGAATCCACTTTTCATCAAATCCTTTCTTCCTCAGTACGTCTCGCAAAAAACTCCAATGGATCTTGTCGTATGCCTTCTCAAAGTCTAATTTGAGGACAATACCCCTCGAATTAGACCTTTTAATTTCATGCAACACCTCACTTAACACCACAACCCCTTCTAAAATATTTCTGCCCGGAACAAAAGCAGTCTGCGACGGATGGATAATCTTATCCGCAACCACTGTCAGACGATTTGTCAACACTTTCGTGATCGCTTTGAAGATGACATTCAAGAGGCAAATTGGACGATACTGGCGAATGACAGTAGCATTTTTTATTTTGGGAATCAAAGTAATCACTCCGTAATTCAATCTTGCCAAATCCAACCTACCAACAAACATCTCATCAAGCATTTCCTTCACAAGATGTTTCAATTTTTCCCAGAATTCTTTGTAAAAAATAACCGGAAAGCCATCAGGCCCTGGTGCCGTATTAGTTTTCATCTCCTTGACTGCATTAGAAACCTCCTCCTCCAGCGAGAAAGGTCTAATAAGCATCGCATTATCACTTGCCTCAATTTTACCCGAAATTCTCCAAACATCAGCATTAATTCTCACATTTGACACTGGTTCCTTACCAAACAGGTTTTTGTAAAAATCAGTTATGTGTTGCTTCAACATTTCCTTATCCTCAATCAAAATCCCCTCATCTTCCAAGCAAAGGATTTCAGACTTACGTCTCCTTCCATTCGCCACCGAGTGAAAAAAAGGCCGTATTATTATCTCCCTGGAGCAACCATTGTTCACCTCCCCTTCTCTGCCAGTAAACCTCTTCTTGCACATAAATATGAGAAAGACTAGCCTCAATCTCATATCTGTGTTTCCAACCATCCACTGAGAGCTGACCTAGATCACCTTCTTCATCTAAATCACTCAAGGCTTTGATCAGATTATCCTTAGTTCTCCTAGTTTCACCTCTAACGTTTGCTGTCCAACCTTTCATAAAATTCCTGAGAAACTGCTGTTGAACTTTCCAGAAATCCAAGACTTTTTCTCCTCGTCTAGCTGGCCATTTTTCAAGCACAACTGCTTTAAAATTAGGAATCATAAACCAGGAAGGTTCCAGCCTGAAAGGTCTGACAGATAAAACTTTTCCCAAACCCAAGTCAACAAGAATCGGAGTGTGATCTGACTCCACTCTCGTTTTCGAAACCGCAGAGGATAAGGGATACAAAGCCTCCCAGGAGCTAGACATCAGGATTCTATCCAACACCTCCAAAGTTGGCTTACATTGCTTATTAGTCCAAGTATATTTACCACCCGCACGTAAACACAAAAGGTTAATCATACAGTTAAACTTAAACATCAGTGTTCTGTGCAAAACCCCACAAGACTTCTCCTCATCAAACCTGATCAGGTTAAAGTCCCCACCCACAATCACTGGGTGGGGCAAACCCAGAATCTTATCTGTAATCTCTGCAAAAAACAGATCCTTACGATCCATTTGAACAGGACCATAGATATTTATAATCTCCCAACACTTATCCAGTTTCTTATCTCTGACCAGCGAGCTAACAAAAAAATCACCCTGATCTTGTCTGATAATATAAAAAACATCAGTTCTAACACCCAATAACAGGCCACCTGAATGCCCAACCGCCGGCTTGATATTCCAATCAAGCCAATCGACCACAAGTCCATTTTTCTTCTCAAAGTTCTACCAGTATTAATTATCTCAGCACCATCGATCGATCAAACCCAAATGGTGAGACGAAGAAGAAAATAGAGAGGTTAATAAGTTTCTTCCAAAATGACAAATCAAACTAACATTCCAACTCACATGTACATTTTTTAGAACTTATCAAATAATCCATTCATGCATGCATACATGGAGTGTACTCTGTTATGCTCTCCGGTCTACCTAACCCAGTACGTGGCGCGATCCCTCGCGGCGGGGCGTTGTTGTTGCTGCTGCTGCATGCGCAGTTGGTCGTGGAACCACAGGATGAACTCGTCGGCGCGCTGGTCCACCACACCCCTGCTCCCTTCATCCCCCTCCTCCATAGCCAGGAACGGGGAATCTGTGATCCGCACCTGCCGCGTCGCCGACCGGCCAACCGAAGCCGACGCCGCCCACGGGACCGCATTCTCCATGTCGCCGTCGTCGTCCTCATCACCGTCCATGAGCTCAGACAGTGTCTTCACCGCGACGGCCGAACCATACTTCGGAAGGTCGCCGAGCTGCTGCTGCTGCTTCTGCTGCAGGAGCAGGCCCTGATCACGGGACCGATGGGCGCGGCGGCGCCGCCTGTGCTGCGGCGTGCTGCTGCAGCTGAACTCGACCTCGCGGGGGCGGTACTGGTACACCGCAGCTGGGTCCATGGACCGGCACGATAGCGAGGAGGCGGCCCCGCCGCCGCCGTGCGCAGCACGCCGCGGGTATGGGTGCACGGCGGCGGCTGGATCCATGGACCGGCATGAGAGCGCCGCCGAGAGGTAAGCCATCACCGCCGGACTATCATGGTCCCACGCTGCTGCACCGAGGTGGTGGTGGTGCTTCGACGACGACAACATGTGGTGCAGGCTGACGCCGAGCGCGGCGAGCTTGGGCTGGTGCTTGCCCAGGCCCCTGACGAGGCCGAGGTGCACGGCGCGCACCATGCGCCACAGCTTCTTGGCGCTCAACGGCGTCGGCGTTGGCACCTGCTCGCCACGGCCGACGCCGTCCTGCTCCATCGCCGCCTGCTCATGATCGCTGCTCATCTCGATCAGCTACCTGTTGCCTCTCTTTCTGGAAAATTCTACTAGTGTTCTCGGGACTTTTCCTGGCCTAGCTTAGCTTGCTCTTAAGACTAGCACTAATCTGTGTCTGCGTCTGACAGGATGGAAGAAGAGCACGCGCGGTATTTAAAGGGGGTCATGTCGTGTGTGATGGTTAGATAGATCACTCGACATTGATACCATGGAGAATTATTGGTGCAATATAATACTAGTCTTCAAAATGTTCCTTTTGTGCTCATTTGCACGTCCACGACGTGGTAAGCTAGGATTGGCTCCGAGAGGCAAGGTCTTGCTGGTGCTAGGCAGGAGATCAGCACACGCTTGCGTGTCATATGCTACATATACATATCTGGCAGGCGGCAGCTCATATGATAAAGATGCATGGAGTTAGTACTCCACTTAGTAAGCTTTCAAAACCGCTTTTTTGACCAGCTCGATCAGGTGTACTAACTAGGAGTTTCCACGTTTAGCTTGCGTGTGGTATATAATCGAGAAAAAAAGACACATGGTAGGTTGCTTGAGATATTTACATGATCTTCCGGTTGACACTTTTACCATGCATGAAGATACGTGTCTTTAGATACAAGAACATAAATACATTTTTCAGTTCCTCGATAATTTGTCGATTCTATAGTTGGTCATTGAGTTGTTCTAATCCTAAATATCTCGAAGAACTTCACCCACCCCTAGGGTCTTAGTCAAAGTGTTATGGCTGATGATTTGGTGGCTGTTTCGTACACATGGCAGCAAAGTCAAAGAAAAACTATTCAAAAATAAAACTTCAAGAAAATAGGAAAGATGAAAAAAAACTTGAAAAATCACGGGAAAGTCAGAATGGTGAAATTATGAATAAACCAACCAATAAAAAATAAACATAAATTTAAAACTATATATATTATAGAAAACTTAGAAAATTTGTGAATGTTCTATAAATATTAGAAAATAACATGTTTTAGGAGCGCGCGGACAAAATGGTAATAGAAGGCACAAAGAATTCAAAAAGAACATTATACCTTTAGGTCCTGTTACTACTTCTAAATTAATTCCAAGTTTCTGCAAAATTCTAGTATATAATATTCATGGTTAATATTCCTTTCGAATGTATGTGATTTTTTTTTGCATTTGTCAAGAATTCCATGGTTTTTAGTTTATGCCAAAAAAAATCTCATCCTTAAACTTTTCTTTTTCCATGTTTCTTGTTATTTTATATAATTCCATTTTTGCCGCATGTGCAAAACTACCACCGTGAATTGGTCCTACCACTTTCTATAAAAGCCAACGAAAAAGTGTTCAGTTCTAAAATTTTAAGGTCCATGATATGAGGTGGTAGAGTTCATCCAAATCTAGAATCTTCGGGGACTATAGATAGATTTCCCTAAATGAAAATATATTTCAGGATGAACTATTAATATCAACACAGGGTTTTAGTTGTAATTAGTTTTCTTTCAGTTGATTATATATATTTACGAAACACGTATTTGAAACAACATATGTCGCGTTAAAATTTTATCAGCCAGGTCGATGTTTGGTGAGAAGTTTTCTTTGGGTGTTAAGATCACAGGTCAACATGAACAAAAAACTAGAGAAAATCACAATTATTGTGGGCATGCTTGGGACCATCGATAGGCATATATGAAGAAAATGGCATATGATCTTTCATTAACTTGGGTCATTATAGCCCGTATGGTTGGGACATAATCAAGTTGACTTTGTTATCAAATATAATAGTTAAGAGCGACAAACTAATGATAAGATGGGATTCCGACACTGAAGATAACCAGTCAGTAAATTCCAGATCGGTCGATAGAAGAAAAAAATGCTCGATTACACTCTGTTTCTCACAAAATAATTTTGAGATGAAACAATCCAATTCTTGCATGAATCTGGAAAAAGGTTCCCTTAGCATGATAGGAGAAAACATAAATGAGTTGTGCATGGTAAAATTTATGAAGTAGTACTACTAGCAGTGTATCGAAACTAAATTGTTTCAGCACTCAACAGGTCATACGGTGCTATATATGATGAGAAAATGTTGCTAACAAGAAGATGCATGATTAGTTGTCTCTCTCCCCCTTCCATGAATTATGAAAGAAAAAAGTGGAATTTTGATGTCACCAGCTGGACTAGCCAGCCAGAGGGTCACTGTTCATTAACTCGAATGTTTTATGCACTGTACAGTTCTATACCAAAGATCGAGTCCATCAGCAGCAGCCGGTGATAAGCTTGATATCACTGTCCAGGTTAAATGGCACACCCCACCAATTATACACAGCCTCTGTCCACCTCAAGCAAACAGCTAATGCCCAACATCACCTTGTTAAGAGTTTCCCATGGTGTTAAGCATGCAGCTTGTGATACTATTAAGCAGGCTCGATCACACTGTCAAACACGTGTATGCATAGTTAAGATCCTTTTGGAAGAACATGTATACATGTTTAGTTTTGGCACCTATTAGTAGATACCGGGATGGATACTGTTGGACCTATTTTCGATAGCTCCTCGTGAGTTATTGAGAAAATTCCAGTTTTGTGCTATCTAGACTTTGTCATACCATCTAGCCTAACGAAAATATATTGCCACATTCTATCCCGGGACAGGTATAACTTCGTACCCATAGGTATACCCACACCTTGCCCGTTTATATATCTTACCCGTGTAGGTCTAACATTCATTCTCGTGAGCTTATTAATCTAGTTTTGGCACCTATTAGTAGATCCCAGGAAGGATACTGTTGCCTTCCCAAACAACTGTGGTCCGCAAGACACAATTTTAGGGAAGACTCGATGTGACAAGTTAAGAAGGTAGTCTATGTTTTTACCGGACATTGTACGAGAACCTCAAAATGGTATGAGACTTTGACTTTCTCCAAATTAGAAACGCTAGCGGCGACGGACCTCAATGCTGACTGGGATTTAGGCATAAGCTACTACACGACACATGCGGGTTTGCTGTAGGCCTAGGGCGTACGGCAAAGGCAGCAGTACTCAAGGCAAATGGTCTGCCCTAGACCCGCATCTGTTTGATACCGGAGACGCCCCCATCTTCTTCTTCTCTATCTATCAAAGTCGACACGCAAGGCTTTTGCGTGTTAGGAAAAAGAAAAAATTCTGCCCTAGGCATGCCCATGGCAAACCTAGCCGGGCGAATTACATTTCGATAAATCAAAATTTGCCGAGAAAAAATTATCGAGGCCCATGGCAAAGGTGGGTCCCATATGTCAGGAAAAAACGTGAAGGCGGAAGGAAGAGTGACGATGGCTCTGACAGGTGGGTTCTACATGTCAGTTGTTGGCCGTGAGTATTTTTTGGGTATGCGACAAAGTATTTGCCTTGAGTATTTCTAGGCGCACGGCAAATTGGTTTGCCATGAGTATTTTCAACATCACATAAGATGGCGATGATGGCTCTCTCTGACAATTGGGTTCCACATGTCGGTAATTTAATGTAGGTTTTTAAATGCCTGCGGCAGAATATTAATTTTTTCTAGGCTTTCCAGAATAGCTCACGACAATTTAGTCGCGGCGTTTCCTCGGCGTCAAAGACGGATTATGGAGACATGTGTCCATCATTTTCCCATAGGAATTGGTTTGCTGTGAGTTTTTGTCCTGCTTTGCCATAGGTATAGTTTTGCCTGTGTTAAGCGTGATCCGGTGAGTTACTGGCTGCCTGCAATTTTCGATAGCTCCTCACGGATTATTAGTATAATTTCAGTTTTGTGCTATCTAGTCATAACTTTGTGATACCATCTACCCCCACTAAAATATATTTGCCACATTCTACTCATTGGTTCTAGTCTTGTGATATTGTTATTGCTTTAGAAAAACGATGGAATTGCAACACAACTACTATATAGCTCGCCACTTTTCGACTCCTAGCCTGTCTCCATTTTCTTGTTTCTTTTGTTGTGCTGCTCCCAGAGTTCTGCATCTCAGCGAGCGCGTGCACAGCCGTCCGAGAGAGCAGTTCTCCAAAACCCTATCTCTTAGATCCTGCATGCGGAGATGGTTGATAAGATTTTTGGAGAGCATCTCGGTGCGATTGGTCGCTTCGTTCGACTGCATCTAGCCCGACTCCGACTCTGACTTTGACACCGACACCGACTCTGACCGTTCGTTTGCTTCTTCTTAACCGAACTGTGATGGGAAACTTTCGGGGGTACTTATCTATGATATTTGCTCCATATGGGAATCTGCTACATGTGTCTAGTTTATCGTACGTGGTTAGAATTACTAGTGCATCTGATTTTGTTAACTAAACTCATTCGGTTACTCAACAGAAGCTACTCCTAGTTAGTAGTTTTTCAAATCACGTGCACAAAACAAGGATGTTAAATGAGCTTGTGCCGGTGCGTTTGTCATGCTTCCATATGAGAAGAACAATGTACGTGCACCTGTCAGATTCATCTAGGAGCCCAGCTTAGTCAGTGTCAGACCTTTGAACGGAGTGCGATTGCGGATTAGGGCGTGTGCGAGAAAAACATTTTGCTTAGCGTCGACTGTGGGCTCCACTGTACGTCAATCATCGACTGTGGGCTCCACCGGTCAGTGTCTTTACCCTGCACTTTCCTCACCCCTCTTCCTCCGACGAGTTGAGAAATCCCCAATAATTGAGAAAAGAAAAGGTACTCTCTAAAGAAATCCCCAATAGTTCCTGCGTGGCTGCCTGACGAAGGCGGGAACAAAAACGAATCGTTGGACGGGGGAGAAGATGGGATGTGGCGGCGGCGGACGGGGGACGGGCGGGCTGCTGCTGCTCGGCGCTCGCCTTCTCCTGCTACTCTCGACGGGGCACCGCGGCCAGGACAAGAACTAACTGCTTGAATCGGGGTTCCTTGAATCAATTCAAGATTTAGCCAGCTGCTCTCAATCTGGTGGTAACCGATCCCTTGAATCGATGGGTTGGCACTGCTAGCTTCTATGAATCGATTTTTCTTGCAAGGGCGTGGAAAAGACACCATGCAGTTGCTGGACAGAGGATCCATTACGCCTCCCTTTTAAATTGCTGTGCAGCATGAATTTTTAAAAGTAGTTGTTTACATTGTATCGACGCCCTACATATGAGTGAAGATTTTTGTTACTAGCTTTTTGTTTAAAAGCTATACACATAGATTCCTAATTTGATGCAGCTGACCAAAATCAATGGGTATTATTATGGCAAGACTTTTTTTTTTGCGTTGTTCTGTATCATTGTGCTTAGGTTTTGGAATAATCAGGCCAAGGGGTGGTTCGAGCGACAACTCGAGGGT
Organism: Poa pratensis; assembly: GCA_947311845.1. NCBI lineage: Eukaryota > Viridiplantae > Streptophyta > Magnoliopsida > Poales > Poaceae > Poa > Poa pratensis. The sequence goes on from CAMZMU010000038.1 coordinate 38,786,275, forward strand.
GACCAAGCGGAGTTCGAGCGACAACTCGAGGGTTGGGCGCGGGCCGGCTGGAACTGCTGCGCGTTCTGCAGTTGGAAGCGAGGAGGAGAGGGCAGGGGGCAGCGGCGACGGCGGCTGACCTTGTTGCAGCGTGGCGGTGAGCTTCACGAGCCCGTTCTGGGCTCGGCCGGACCATATTAGGACTGGTGTGCCCCTGTGGGGCTTTACGGGCCCGCGGGCCCGGCCGGACCTGACGGGGACTGGTTTGCTCTGCTGACGTGTCCGGTCGACTACCGTCCTCGACGGTGGAGGTTGTTCCCTCCCGCTCGGCCGCGGTACTGCGGTCCCAGGTTCATACTTCTCCTCACCTCCGTCTTGTAGACCCCATGGCGGCTTCTTCGGTGAGACGACGATGGTGGCTTCGGGATCGTTTGAGCGCATGTTGGTGGGCGGCTAGTCTGGTGGTGTCGAGGCTCGTCCTCGCGGGGCTCCTGTGCTACGAATCGTCCGGGGTTGTGGATGGGGTTTTTGGGAGAAATCCTTGTCGGTTCGTCCGACGCCGACGCGGTGCCGCCTTCGGGTGGCATCTTTCCTTCCTGAATGGCGTTGTGGCTAACCTTCATCTGCTTCTATCTGTGCCGGGGGAAACCCTAGGACCAGTGCTCTGGTTCGGGCAGCAGCGTGGCTTTCCTTCTTGAAGGTGCTGCTTGGTACTCGTCGATTCGGTGCAAGAAGCGTGGTGGTACTTTGTCGGAGAGGGCGCAGCGATTGCGGGTCACCGTCGTTTAGTCAATCCGCCTATGTCGTTTTTTCTTTCTTCTTTTCCCTTTTCTTGGGTGTGTTGTGGTTGTCGCCCCAGCCGTTTCCGTTGGTTGCTATATTATAGCGGGGCTACGGCCTATTTCGTTAAAATGCAGCTTCTTTTGAAATCTTAAAGTTCCATGTAGAACTTCTGTTTGTTATGGTAGTCAGCGCTAATGATATCTGTACATACAACATGCTTACTATAACCACTTCATACTTCTTCAAAATGTGCAAACACTATTTTGTAGTCTTATGTATCACGTATGGCATGACACCGATGGATTTGCGATATTGTTTTGGCAGAGAATTTCCTATTTGTGCCATTTGGTTGCTGAATGATATCTAGAGCCATCGGATGCAACGACATGAGGACTTGAGGAGGCTATGCATTTTTTTCGACTCTGTGGTTTATAAATTTGTTTTCCTCTGTCTGAATAAAAACTAAGTTTTTATTTAGTGGTGCCTGAACAAAATCAAGTTTGACAGGTTCCCTTTGGTTTTTTCCTTTTGCCTGTTTTCAATGTTTTTTATCCTTTTTTCTGTAGGATGTATGTAGGTTATGCTTGCTCTTATTTTTAATAACTACTATTATACTCTTGAGTTGGAAGATGCAAGAAAGCTTAAGGTCTATATCCAGGCTGTTATGTGTTATCCATGATCTGATCAACTATTTTTTGGAGTGTTCTTGGGGAAGGAGGTTCTTGTTACAGCTTGCTATCCCATTTTTGTGGTGAATACATAAGGGTGCCTTGTCACATCTGGGTTCATTTTGTTCGTGGGCAGATAGTTGCTACAACTACAAAATTTCTCTGGCCTGGACTATTGATGAACTGTTTATAAACTACTGAAATAAAATAAAATGTAGTGCAGTAGGTTCTCCAACAATAACATTTAATTTTGTTATCTTATGATCACATACAAGTCTGCGATATATTTTTTGTACCCAAGCCATGCTACACACTAATCCCTGGTTATTACATATGAAAGAACAATAACATGCAATTGCCATTTATGACAAGGAAGGACTGTATCTCTAGGTTTTTGTGATACCTCTGTTTGCATTCATGTTGTTTTCTTGGTTATACTCAAATCAGTGCATTCTCTTCATTCCTTTTGAACTCTTCATATTATTTCCATGCCTGATCTGATACATGCAAGAACTATGTCTATAATTCTTAGTAGTTGAAATGGAACTGAAGAGATAAAGGCTGTTGTTCAATCCCCATTTGCTTCCCAAGGCAAATAAGGAATTGATTCGTCTTATGTTAAATCCTCTCTATTCATTTATGACCCAGAATATCTTAATAATGTACATACCTGCAAAAAGTTTATTAGTATCCTAATTAATCTCTTGACAGGTTTCCAGGGAAATGAATCTACTTCCAATCCCACATCCCGCTAGTGCAGGCTGGAATTCTCTTGTGATAATGGGGATATGGCTCATTGGAGTTGCAGCTTTACATGTATTGTAGTGTGTACAGCCAACTGCTAATTTCAATCATTCATGTGGTTCTCGCTCAGTGAGTTGCTAATTAGAAATATATGGTATGTACTTAAGGAGATAGTATGGAGGTACAACCACGCCTTGAAAACTGATGTGTTGCTGACGTGGTGCTAAACACTCCGTGGTCATCTGTTGACCTTCTTCCTCTAGAAAACGAAGACAAAAGAAAATTTCATCACCAACTCGGCGCCATACAAAATAAACTGTATCTCTTTGCGTTCTCTTTGTCCTAAATCCCTCTGGTACAACTGAGAATCGTTTGAAGAATATGATAGCATGTATAGCATACTACAAGCAGGCGGTATTTGGAAATAACGCATACACAAGATCTCTCTCTCTCTCTCTCTCTCTCTCTCTCTCTCTCTCTCTCTCTCTCTCTCTCTGATTTCAAGGTCGGTCCCCTCCGTAATCTTTACCTCATAATTTCTTCTCCTAGTCTTTTACTTTGTCATATGTGTACCATGTGTTTGAAAAATTGTATAAGAGTAATATGTTGTTGCATGTCTCTAATTGATATAATGGAGCAATCAATTAGACTTCTATGATGACTGGTTTGGGTAGAAGCAGAGGGAAAAGTCTAAAGTTCGTTTACTGGGAGGATCATGGTATTCAGACCAAAATCGTGAATGCTCTGGGTTTTTAACTGAAATTTATAAATACCCCTTTGTTGGTTAATAGAGTCACCAATTCGGTTCTATTTGGTAGACACCGCCCATTTGTAATTTATTTACTAGATTTATTTGGTATATGAGGAGTCTCCTCTAAGGTGACAGAATAATCTCACATTTGATATAAAAAGGTATATATATTCTCTCTTATATATTTTTTTTGAGAGTATCAGTTTTGCATTGTGTAGGTCTTGGCCTGATGTGTGAAATTGTAGAAGATAATCAATTGTGGAACTCGGTCAAGTGGTTGTTGAGCCTATAGTGATTCTTGGTTTAATAATTATAGGGACAACCCTGTGGAACCAAAAATTCTAGCGGGTCTATAGAGTGATGGTTCTCTTTAGACACAGTTTGATCTTCTCGATGAAGTGTTGTGCTCCTTTTTTACTATTTTTACTCATTTACATGGCATCTCTTCTAAATCGCACATCGGGAAATGACTCTACAATGGGATCTTCTTGGTCTTTGCATCATGCTTGGTCGACAGCAAAGCCGTTTCTAGAACATACGATCACCAATGGAAGCAAGTTTATTTTACTCTGCTATTTCCATTATAGATATATCGAGTAACTATGACAATCATGACTTTTCCTGAGATCATGTGAAAGCATTTTACTGTTCTATTGCTCTGTTGTGGTCTGGGGTGCCTTGGGATCTGTCCTTGGGGCTGCTTGTTGCTCTAACACTTTATGGCAAGCCTTTGTGTGGGTTCATGTGTTCCTCCCTGGAGGTGATCAGTTCTATATGATTGGCATACTTGCTGTTTGTTGGGCTATTTGGACAATTGGTAACCAAGTAACCTTTGTGAAATATGTGCTCAGGAACCCTGCTGAGGTTGTGTGATGTATTGGACAGGGCTTCAAAAGGATGGAACATATGGAGGTTTTTTCAAGCTGGAACTATGCAGTTGTTGCAGCTAGCGGCTAACCTGGTGGGCAGAAGGTCTTGTGGCTGATTGATACACTTCGCTGGTGACGGGAGACTGGATATCTTTGCTGTTATGTCCTTTAGTTGTCGTTGTGGCGGTTTCCTGATTCTTTTGCATACTTGCATGTTCTCTGGTCTGTAATAAGCTGCTACTCTCTCAGTTGTGTTGTGGTAATGTTTTTTTTAACCTTGTGGTAATGGATTTTTACCCCATGGCGGGTGTTCGAGACCAAACACTTGCAGAGGGTTTCCATTAGTGCGGGAATTTATTTATTTCTGGTATGAAATTAATATAAAGGGGCCTAGCGTGGCTGGAAAAAATGTGAAAGCATTTTACCCTCGTGCATTGTTTTTGTGTATTTTTGTTGCTTTTGCATCGTTAAACTGTCCCTAATTAGTACGTATTGAGTTGGAAGCTTACATTGTTTGACTAGCCTATAGTTTCAGGTTACCTTCCGATAAAGCCATGTCCTTTACCATGCTGTACATCTATATGTTGTATTTCTGCTTGTTTGAGCAATGTTACCACTGCAGGGATTCCTCCTAAATACTAATTCCTAACTTAGGTCTAGCGTTGCTGCCAAGGCAACTGGGACAGGGAAGAATTCAAAGCAACAGCTGTTCTGCTATGTTTGCAGAAAGTGTTTTGTTCTAAAGGTATACTATGGTTCCTCATTTCGCAATCCTTTGATGGTTTTTTCTAATTCATTCCCTTCTTTTGCATGTCCATTTCTGTACAGGCTCAACTCAGGTAAGGTGTACCCTTTGTAAACTCCAACTGGAAACCTTGTGTAGATACAAACGATGGTAACCAAAAATATCCTTAATGTGTAAGTATATTCGGGCTTCATTTAGGTTCTTGTGCCAGTGGCACAACGGGTCATCTGGTGTGTATATATTTACGACTAGCTGTAGTCAAGGTTCAAAGCACATGCCCCTCCCTTCACATAGGCTAATAATATATGTAATAATACAAGAACTGCCTCTTCAATGCTAGAAAGAGCGGACATAAACCAGACAATACAAACATGTATCCAAGATAAGTACTATTACTTCCATGTGGTACGAGTCAGCTCAACCCATGCATGTGCAAGCTAAGACAAATATATGCTTTAGATATCCCGTTATAACAAATCCAAACTAGCGATGGATCTCCGGTCGACTAGAAAGATGCCTTACTCCTATAAGTAAAATGTATTTACTAAATAACACCATAATATATCGGAAAGTCACAAGTGCACCCGGGAGCACATGCTCCCGGTTTTTTCAAAAAAAATTGAAAATTGAAAACTTGTCAAAAAATTCCGAAAAAAATCATGCACGTACCTGAGCATGTCACGCACCATCGTGTCAAATTTGGCGACGAAACGACATCGCGGCCGCCCTGTGCAAAAATGACAAAATTCTGACAGCAAATAGCATCCAAAATTTTGAATTTTCAGATCTGAGATTTGTCTTTTTTGCACAGGGCGGCCGCGATGTCGTTTCGTCGCCAAATTTGACACGATGGTGCGTGACATGCTCAGGTACGTGCATGATTTTTTTCGGAATTTTTTGACAAGTTTTGAATTTTCAATTTTTTTTCGAAAAACCTGGGAGCATGTGCTCCCGGGTGCACATCGTCCGCGTTCCATAATATATGTCAAACATAGATGTACATCTGCGTTGCTATAAGTTCATATTTAGTTAGGTAATGTTTAATGCAAGGAAAATAATTTGCAGTAGCTAAGTGAATAATTTGATTGTTTAACGCAAGGAAATATTTAATGCAATAATAATCTATTATTGCAACGATGAGTTCATATTTAATGCAAGGAAGTGTTTAATGCAACAATAAACTATTATCACAAATCGAAACCAATGTTAGTATTCAACTGGATAAGAGCAATTTGTTTCCTGCCCAATGTGTAGTTGGAAGGAGAGGACTAAACTAGTATTAGTTCTTCAGTCTTGCTTAGTCTTTCTAATACCTGAACTATACATAGGCATCGTTCGATTCGACGGGGCCACATGCCGTCACATGCTGCGACAACGAATAACAATAAAGGCCAAAACTGTAAGCTTTTAAATTTAGTTTCTTTTACAATTGGTTGATGGGTTATGTCTTTTAATTTTCAGTCGTGTCGTTCTTTATTAGCTCCATGGAGGTGACAATAGTTTGAGTTTTACTGGGCCAATAATCCATGAGCAAGTTGCCATCAAGGCTATCTTATTATTGGACATATCGTCCCAAAATCTCGATTTAGTCTATATCAGTGCAATTTGTTTGCAGGTACATGTTTAGATGGAACCACCATTGACTACAATAAGTATTTCTACTGTATCATTACTTTATCTTTGAACTTAGCTGATCATCTTTCTTAGGACACTGATTTAGGATGTATACGTTGATATAAAATCCCATTACTCAGTGTATTTCTATTCTATTTGATGAACATATATTAAACTACAAATAGGGCCATATGTCTAAAGAAATGGAAGACAAACACTGACTCTATGCCGTGAAGCAAATTATACTGAAGTCTGAAGGAGCAACAAGTTTAAAAAGAAAAGTGAAGCATGCATATATAGTGACCACACAGGGTTTAACGAAAATGTTGGAGATAGAAATCTTTACACAAGTTATACTTTTTTTAAATCCCGATGGTGTGCTAACTCTAGCTCTATATTTTCTAGATGTTTCGTGTACACCACCAAATCTCCTCATCCCATTCCGCCTGACTTTGTGTCTTCGTCTCGCTATCCGGCGGTCATGTAACTTCTTCGGCCCGCTTGGTTTCATAGATTGCCTGGTTTGAATATATTGACATTAAGGATGAGAGCAATTTGTTTCCGCTTCCGCGTGTCATTGAAAGGATAATACTAAACAAGTATTTGTTGTTTAGTCTTGCTTAGTCTTTCTAATCCCTAAGCTATACAAAGTCATCGTATGATGGGACCACGTGCTGTGGCAACGAATAACAAAGTAAAGCCAAAATTGGAAGCTTTTTTATTTAGTTTCTTGTACAATTGGTTGTTGGATCTTGTCTTTCCATTTTCAGTCATTTCATTCTTTATTAATCTCTATACAGGCTGTGACAGTTCAAGCTTGATTGGGCCAAAAATCTATGAAGTTGCATTCAATCATATCTTTTAACTGGACATAGCATCCAAAGATATCGATGTAATCTGGATCGCCACAATTTGTTTGCAGGTCCATGTTTGGTGCAACCACATGAAACTAGTACTACTGTAGCCTTAGTTGCTCCTTAAACTTTTTAGGTTGATCATGGCCACGATAATTTTTTACACCGCAAAATAGTATATATAAGCCACATTAGTTTATATTGTTTTGTCACAATGTGAAATCCAAATAAATGTTCAAGATACCTACTTTCATAATTTCGAATGCATTTTATCATAAAACAGATTAGCTCTCTGAATTACTAGTAAGATTTTATTTCCCAAAATTTTCTCTTCCATGGGTACCTTTAATGGCATGTAAAATATGTACTATTTAACTATATTCTGGCAATGACTGCCATCGCCAAAACTAGAAACAAATATTCTACTGGACAAGCTGAAGGGAAAACGAATATGGCGAGCTTGCACCAATGATGGTCTTCAGAAATATAAATAACCTTTTCCACATTATGTAAATGCCTGGATCATTAGGGTTCTATAAGTAATTAGCTTAACAACAAGTGTGCAAGTTGTACATGTATGTATATAATTATGACTAGCTGTAGTCGTCAAGTTTAAATGGGATCTGAAATTAGTGCAGCGACTTGCACATGCCACAACATTTTTATATCCAGAGTGGATAAGCGGACCAAGCGAGATTAGGTCCAGTTAGATTAGGCAATGTATAATCCCTGGAGTTATATGCTAATCTCAGCGGGATATCAAGCTATTCCTATAAATTGCCACATTTGCTACATTGATTTGCACACACAAGACACAAGCACCCTCTCTCTTCTTAGCTAAAGCTTTCCACTTATCCTAGAGCCATGGCTGCTACGAACCCATCCTACTACCAGAGTGGTGTTTGCCAAGAGATAAAGCAAAAGGAACATCGCTTCCACTTGTACATGTTCCAGCACACCTAGGCAGTAGCAGGTGAAAACCAATTAGTCATTGTGACCCCGCCGAATACTGTTCAAGGTTTTGGTGTGACTGCGGCTAATGACTGGACCATATGTGATGGTCCAGTTGAATCCACCGCAAATATTGTCGCACGAGCTCGAGGGTTGCACATTGGCGATGGTAAAGCGGATACGAACTGGTTATTCTGTCATAGCATTATTTTCACTGATACCAGGTTTGCATCTATCTAAAGTTGCTGGCATTTAACTTATCTTCCTCACCATACACATGTTTTCATACTAACTTTTGCTATATATTTTTGCCATTTATCAGGTTTAAGGGGTCAACCCTTAAGGTTCTAGGAGATTACGCCGGCGCAAATAGTGAATGGGCAATCGTGGGTGGAACAGGAGAGTTTGCCTTTGCACATGGTGTTGTGACAGCCACGGTAATCCAATCCAAAACCGCTCCTGGTACCGGTGCCACTTGGGACATGAACATTCGTGTTTTCAGCCTCTGCATCCCTAAGCAGGTGAGATACATATATTTTCATGGCCTCTTACTGATCTACGTATAATCCCTGCTCGTCAGTATTAATTAGACATGTATGCATTCCTAGCTAAACCAATATGTTGTGCATCACCTATCTACAGATCCCTGTCACTAAGATGGGACCTTGGGGTGGGAACGGAGGGACAGCTTTTGATGTCATCCCAGATGAACCTCGCTCCCTTCAAGATGTGACAATTAAATGCGGCGATGTGATTAACTCGGTTGCTTTCTCCTACACCAATCAAGCTGGTCAGAAGAAAACTGCAGGACCATGGGGTGGTGATGGTGCACTGACCCTGACAGTAAGCGATTTTGGATTTTACTGTGTTATTTCAATATACCTTATTCATTCTTATGTCTGGTATATCTTACTCTCGTACCCTATACTTTCTACTGAACCTTCCATATATGTTGGAGTAGGATTCACAATGCATTTTTCAAATATAATTAACCATACAAATGTTGTTTTCTTTCCATGCAGGTCACCCTTGCTTCTTTAGAGACTATAAAGCAAATCCAGGGAACAACTGATACAGTTGGAGGTGACACTGTTGTCACGTCACTTACTTTGGTCAGCAACCTCCGATCATATGGGCCATTTGGAAAAGCAACTGGTACTCCTTTCAGCACCCAGGTGCCAGATGGTAACATCATCTCGGGATTCTATGCACGCACTGGGGGATCTGTTAATGCACTGGGTGTTTACGCGTGCCCTAATTAGCACAATGCAAGTGTTTCTCACGAATCATCTATGTTTTCCTACATTCCAACAATAAGGCAGACATGCTATTGTCCGGGTCCTGTTCTCATGTAATACTTATTCTACTTTGAATCTACCTACATTTGCTTGCTTGAAAAAAATGTTCGAAGGGATCGAATATAATACGATCGCTTTCTCTTGTGTAACATATGTGCAAAATGATTACTGTTTGCTTCCATACATATGATACACATATTTGTGAAGTGCATATGCTACGACCAGTGGCCACAAGAGAACGAAAAAAATCCAATTTGTGCAGCTATACTTGCAACAAATATTAAAAGCTACAATGTGGTGATGCTCACTTGGCATTTTCACCAATTTTGTTAAATGTATGACCTTTAACAGGGAAGGCAATGTGTTCTTGCATTCCTAGTGATTTTTTCCGTGCTTCGTCATCATAGGTTAATCATTAGACACTATTTCCCTTTGTTTGTTAGGTTTGTTCAAAATTACTTCGAACATATGCAAAAATAAATCTCCTCGAATCTACGTTAAGAGTCTTTCATTCGCCCTAAGAATATGTGGGTGGACAATGGATGCTATGATACATGACTGAAAATATGTGATCAAAAGAACTGCATACACATCATTTCATTGATGATTAGTGTTTCCATATCCCTCACCATCTCCATTGTTCCTCTCTTCCTCTGGATCTCAAATCCATGGTTCAAATATTGCATTCTTTCCGCCTTGACTGTTATATGTATGTGTTGTGTTCTACAATTCCATTGAGGAAGAGGAATGTATACGTTTATAAGTTTGTGGAAAAAGAGAACTGTTTTTTTGGAAACGTCTCTATGCATGGGAAAGTCATCTATGAACCTCAATAAATTCGTACCACTTCGAAATCGATCAAATGTATTTATGTAGGAGTTAACAAGGGTATATAGTCAATCATTCTCGGACCTTATAAAAATCCGGGTGGATCCAGCAAGGCAACGACGCTGACGGGCAACCGGATATCCTCAAGAACACGTGTAGCATACCGATTTTTCCAGGTTGGTCAAGTTAGTAAATTGGTGGCCATATTGGTTAACACTGTCGGTTTTGTAAAATACGTTAGAATAACTATAGGCCATCAGTTCACACCGCAAACAAATGGTGGTAAGCTTAGTGTAGCCGTCGCCTTGCTTACACCTTACAACCAATGGCTCAACCAAAAGGCCCGATGGAAATAAGCTATAAGAATCGTGTACGGTAATACGGTTAACCGATGGCTATATGGTTTTCTTGTAGTGCTTACACTTAAACATCTCCATCAGCCTTGGTCACGCCCTCTAGTTTTTATGTAACTATTTGACACTGAGAAGTGCAACTCAACTGTGATGGCCACCTCCATGACATTGGAGGCAAACACCTTGACTTGATATACACCATCACGCATGGCCATGCTTCCGTCTTGGAGATCCACCTACCAACCGGCTTCAAACCGGTACCAACCACTCCTCACAACTTTTTTTTTTAGAAAAGGAGGCAGAGCCCCAGCCTCTTCATCAATCGATGCACACGGCTTTTTTATTGGATAGTATCAAAGTACAACTTATTACAATTCAAGGATCACACAACGTGAAAAACGAAAATGAGCCAGTGAAAAAAAAGAGTTTGTCTTCGATGAGCTGCTAGCCACCCCAGTAGAAGAAATCCCGAGCGACCGTCTGGAGCTGTGTGCATCCGAAATCCATAAGTGGCATGCATAGTCCAACTATCTACAATTCTACATGATAAGCCTCTTTCTCGGTGCATGAAGATAAGTTCCCCCTCGTTGACAGTGACCACCACCTCCCTCTCCCTCTCTTCTTACTCCAACTTTGTTGATGTAAATCCTTAGAATTACTATTCCTAAATACATTTCAAAATGCATAATCATCATTTATGCCATGTGTGGGAGAGTGATGAAGAAAGTGCGGACATGTGAGCCAACGCACAAGTCCCAATCAGAGTTGCAGAAAATAGAATCAAGCTTGCTAAGCGTGAGGTCCTCTCTCTCGTTGCTCCAGGCGAACTCCCTATTTTGAAGGTCAATTTCTTTTAACTCGCAGCCATTTATTGTCCAACAAAATCACCTGATTCTTGTACCATTTGCATTGGGTTGTATGTATGTCTGAATCATCTAGGCCTCTGATATTCCAACCCAAAATGCTGAGATTGTGTTCTGTAAATGGAAACTCAAACTGGACTCATGATAACTGGGGAACAAAGGCAGCAGCCACATATATAGGAACAGAAGACTCACATGAGGCAAACATGCCAGGTTCAGGGTACATGACACACAAGCAGGGGAAACGAACAACTAGCAGTGCAGACAGCAGGCAATCCATCAAGGGGAACACGGGAGCAAACAGTTGAGGAATGCGCGAGGCCGGCAGACAGCAGCCAACGGGGTCGCCATTGGCATGCTTAGACCGGCACCTTCCGCCATGTCAATGGCACCGGCTTCGCCGGCATCCCACTCGAAGCACTGCACGAGCGCCGCTAGTGTCAAGACAAGGAGGCGCATGGCCAGCCCTTCCGTGGGGCACCGCCTCCGGCCAAGCCCGAACGGCATCATGGGCGCGGCCGCATCCACGTCCATGAACCGCTCCGGCCTGAACTCTTCTGGGGAGTCCAAGAGGTTGGCGTCCCGGTTGATGGCCCACGCGTTGACGAGGATCATCGTGCCGCGCCGGACCTTGAAGCCGCCCACCGTGCAGTCCTCCATGGCCTCGTGCGCCGGGATCAGAGGGCCGACGGGGCAGAATCGGAGGCTCTCCTTGACGACGCTTTGCAGGTAAGGGAGGTTGGCGATGTCCGTCTCCTCGACAAGCCGTCGCGTGCCGACGTTGGTGTCCATCTCCTCCCTCGCCTTCCGCAGCCACTACAGGAAAGCCAAAAGATGCCGACGGCCTGATTATACGCCGACGGCCAAAGCCACGAACGCGGCCGTCGGCGTAGCGAACCCCGTCGGCGTAGCCCGACATAGGACGACAGCCAAGGGCCGTCGGCGTATAGCGCCATCCTTGACGGTGCTCAAACGGGAGGCCTTTTGCTGCCCTGATACGCCGACGGCTACCGTCGGCGTATAAAAGGCCGTCGGCGTATAATTGTTTTTTTTCCAACTAATTATAAATTAATATAGATTTATTTATTTCTCTATATAATATTTAATGTAGGTATAATTTATATATAAATTGGATCTATAATATTTAATGTAGGTATAATTTTATATATATATTGGATCTAGCATTTCCCTCCCAATTACGGTATCCCACCCTTATAAAATAACGGTTTGAGTATTTGGGAACCCGACCCTACAACATATACATGTAAAATAAATAAAAACAACACATGTAATATACACCTACAACATAAATATTAAATATATATTGGAATTTTGTGTTGATTTGGGGTAGACTTTGGTTTCTCATGTTCCTATGGCCTAACCTAACACAACCAAGTAAAAAAGTTCAGTGGCCTACCCCCTTTCGACGCACGTCTATGGGGGTAGATGAAAACATTAGGATTTTTCCAGCGGATTCAGGGTTTCGCCGAAACGGGGCCCCGGAGCGTCGGAACCCCATCCAAACCTAGGTTGTGACATACCATATGTATACAAGTGTGTTGTGTGTTGTAAATGTGCAATATCCTACTCCGGTGTGTGACCGGCTTCACCGACTTCACTTTCTCTCTAGTGAGTTTCTGCACTTAGAGGTGAAAACTCCCCTTTCGGGCGAACCGGATGGAATCTTGTGTTGATTTGGGGTAGACTTTGGTTTCTCATGTTCCTATGTCCTAACCTAACACAACCAAGCAAAAAAGTTCACTGGCCTACCCCCTTTCGACGCACGTCTATGGGGCTAGACGAAAACGTTAAGATTTTTCCAGCGGATTCAGAGTTTCGTCGAAACGGGGCCCTGATGATCCCGAAGAGCAAGTCTTGATGCCTGCATAAATAAACGGGATTAGGTTGAGACTCCAAGTGCAGAGTGTATAGTAAGTGGAAGACAGTTTTCCCCACGAGGGGTGACTCGAGGGTTTAATATCGAACTCTCGGGGAATCTGAAGTGGTAGATTTATCTTCTTATCCTTCTTTTGGTTACCTACAAAACAAGGTTAGATGTTTTGGTCCTCAACCTCACCTGTGGTTGTCAAGCACAAGGTGTAAGAATGATATCAGGATAGTTATGCAATGCAAACAAGAAATAAATATGCAATGATGGTGGATGCAATGTAAATGATATTTTTGGGTTTTTGAATGATGTATGCAAGATGAAAAGTATTTTTGTATTTTCGGATTTAATGATGGCTGAAAATAGAAAAGTGGTATATGGTGTTGGAAAGGTGTTTCTTATGATTAAAAATGGACTGGGGTTCATGGTTTCACAAATGCACTCTCTCTTTATAAAGTGGTAGACAATGGAACACACAGTTAACATATGAGATTGCAACACAGGGTTTGATAACAAGTTACTTAGATATATGGGCATCACGTCCTAACATAGAGATCTTTTGGTTATTAACCTCTCTTATACTCCACCAAGATGCGAACTAAATCATAACACCTCAGTAATTAAGATAACTCAGAGTATAGCATTAAGTATCATGACATGAAGTGAAAATAAGAACATGCTAGATCTAGTCATGGAGTAGTGGCAATGGTCACGCCCACATCCCCGGTAGCATGGTATTTTAGTTTATCCCTAGTGAGGTAACAAAGTAAGGTAAAGATACCAAAGTGGATCGCAGAACTTTCTCTCACGTTCACTGCACTAGCCACCCCCCGTTACTCCAACTAATGCACACGTTCCCCCACACACGCTCTCATAAACATGCTTGATCAAAACAAGTAGACAAGAACGGGGTACATAATATGCATCTATACTCATAACTGAAACAAACATTGCAATCTCAAACATATATTAACTCATAAAGATCCACCACAAAGGTATTACAACGGTGACCGTAATCATGTTCAGCAGCTCATACGGTGCTAATTAGTGAAGCTCAAGAGAGGAGAGATACATAAGTTACTTCCACAAACCCATAGTCCAGAGGTGGACTACTCCCTCTTCATCATGGAGACGGTGGAGAAGTCGATGGAGAAGATGGAGACCACGCCGGCAGCGCCCCGCCGGAGTTTTCCCCCTCCAATCTGCAGCTCCTGATCTCCGTTTCGGTGTTTCTGTGTTTGTGCGGCGCTCCTTCCAGAGAACGTCGGGGGACCTTTTTTATAGGCGTTTTTAGGTCAAGACATGTCGGTGGAGCGAAGATCGACGGCAACGGAGCCACGAGGCCAAACGGGTGGGTCCCACGCGGCCACAGTACCTGGCCGCGTGGGCCACCCCGTTTGGCCCTCGGCCTCCGTTTGTTCGCTTCCTTCGCCCACAGGTCTTCTTCCTTCCAAATATTGACGCCCGTAAATTTCCAGGTGATTTCGTTGACGTTTGGGTCCCTGAAACATTAAAATAAGAAAACGGGGTTTTCTGCCTGTGCAGGGTTAATTCCATAAAAATAGGAAATCATGAGATATTCCAAAATCATGATAAAACATTGATATAACCCTTATATGATGCAAATATGATTGGAATATAAGCAATTAAAGTGCAAAGTTCATGTATGCATTTTACATGCATCAACATCCCCAAGCTTAATCCATGCTCGTCCTCGAGTATGAAGATGATAAAACTAACATGGACTTTGCAATTTAATACTTAACAATGGATATCAAAGATGATTACTATTGCTACATATAGTCAAATGATTCATTCTTCAAAGGAGTAGCAATATGCAAATAGTTTATGAAGTGATATCAAGTATTCAAGACAAGGATGTTCATTGATAGTTCACAAAGTGTAACATGGTAGCAAGTAATATGGAACACATGTATGCATAATGATAAGTAGAACATCCTACAATGGTCATAGAGTGTAGATGAAAATCTGAATATGATAGGTGTACACTTTGGAAAGATGTATATGTGAGTAGAGGTAAAGCATGCATAAGTTTCATCCAACTTCCAAACTCTTCTACTTAAGTTAATGATTGCAATAAGGTATTCATTGGTGTCAAGCTCTCATTGCCCCTATCATAGCATCTTGAATGATTAAGGTTAAAGTGAAAGCAAATATGAGTAGTGTGCTTGATAAAGAATGGGTTGAATGTCTCATGCCCCTTGAATACAAGTACTTACACCATGTGTTACTCAACTTGGGAAACAAAGCAAGTTCAATTAAATATCATTGTAAGCATAATAGTATCATCAAGAGCGTCAACTGGGGTACCTCTTGTCCCAAGATATGGAACAAGCCCATATCAAAATGACAAGACAAACAAACAAAATGAACAATCTCAACACCCTTTTTATTTACCATTTGGAATAGTTTTTTATTGCAAGGTGTATCACAGAAGGTTCACCATAGTATGTAAGTAAATTTCCACCATGAATGATGCATGGCTTAGATTAGCGGCCCAGGCGTCTCTCTAACCATTTACACAAACTCATTTAAACTCACTCTATTTCCACATTTATTTCAACATGATAAGCATCCATAGACAAAAGCACATGATATCAACTAAATGAGATGAAGAGCGTGTTGAAAGCTTGCCATGTGACAGCACATATGGGCTAACTTCCAACCCAAAACATTCATCAAGCCACAAACATCATAATCTTAATCACAATGGGTCAAGTTTTATTATGCAAATAAAAGAACATTGTGCATCAAGTTCGTGAGAGCTATATAACCAAATTTTTCCATTGCAATCAATAACATAAACATTTTCATTCAGAGGTAAGATAACACAAACAACATGTTAAACATACTCGGAATAGCATAAAGCCAATAGGTAGATATGGTGGACTCACTGGAATAACTTTGGTTGAAGGTGTTGGAAACAAGTTTTTGCTTGTTGGAGTTTTTGGGCTAGCAAAAGGGAGAAAGTTGACCATCTAGATGCATGCATGAGTGTCCATAGAACTAACTAATCCATGTTAAACCAAGTAAAATAACAATCAGCACCAAAACATGAATAAGTGATAGCTCTACAAAAAGAATTTGCAAACTATTACTCATAAACAAGCTCATGAATCATGCAACTATATGTATCATTAAAAATCAAGTCAAACATCCCTTTTCCCAATCTTATAAAAGCATCCAACATATTTCAACCCATATTTCCAGTAGCTCTCTCATATATAATTGATAGTGTGGTGGTCTCTCAAGACTCAAACAAAAACAAAAAACGACGCTCCAAGTTTATGCGATAAAGTGTTTCGATCGAAAAACAGAAGTTGGACGTGTGCAAACCGAGAGTGTGTAGGTCCAGCGGGGTTGTCTTCACATCCCCAAGCTTATGGTCTTCACCATCCTTGGATAGCTCTTGGTGCATCTCCTCCAATCCCTGTGAAAAAACTTCAAAACACCGTTTCTCCCATTCTTTTCTGTGGGGTGCATTAATAGTGATAAACAAATAGGTTCCTTGCTGCATATAATCCTTGAACAAAAATTCATATGAATGTCCAGAAAGTGTATAATGTTGTATGCCTACTCATAAACTCAATTGGATCAAAAAGATTCAACTTAAAAGCTCAAAGCATGCATCAAACAAAATGGGACAGAATCTGTCCAGAAAAACAGCAGCAGCAAAACGTATTTTTCTACCCTACCAAACTTTCTCGAAAAATTCCGAAAAATTCATGCATACAGAGGATGAAAAGTTGCAACTACAGTTCAAATATGAGCTCATTCGGAGTTACAGAATAAGAATTAAAAATCATACCGTGCACTGACTCGTGCAGGAATAAAATCTCCGAACGCTATAAGCAACTTTTTCAAACCAAAAAGGGTAAAACTTGGCACTTTATTGAAAACTCCAGAACCTAAACTAAACAAAGTCTCTTGTTACAGCAAGAGGACACAAAGAAAATCACACATAAAAATAACCGGGTTGCCTCCCGCAAAGCGCTTTCTTTATAGCCATATAGCTAGACTTGATAGTTTTAATGATGCTCACATAGGAATAAGAATTGAAATGCAAAAGAGAGCATCAAGAGAAAAATATGAAACACATTTAAGTCTAACCCACTTCCTATGCATTGGGATCTTGTAAGAAAATAAATCAATAAAGCACAAAGTGACTAGCATAGGAAGGCAAAGCAAGTGCAACTTCAAAATTTTCAACAAAAAGAGAGGAGACTTAATATTATTGTGGTATATGAAGTCATGTCTCCCTCTCTCATAAAAACTTTCAGTAGCATCATTGATAAAACCCACAATATAACCATCACATAGAGCATTCTTATCATGATCCACATGCAGAAAAGTATCATTACTCTCCACATAAGTATAAACAGTTTCATTAGTAATAGTGGGAGTAAAAATATCACATCCATCAATGTAATCATCATAAATAGGAGGCATAGAATAATCAAAATGATTTTTATCCTCAATAGTAGATAGACTGAAAATATCATATTCATCATTGTAAACATCATATATAGGAGGCATATCATAATCAACATAAACTATATCCTCAATAGTGGGTGGACTGAAAATATCATATTCATCATCATAAATGGGAGACATACTATCATCAAACAAGTCAAAGAACCTCCTCAAGTTTAGATGATTGCAAGATATAAAATAAGTTAAAGAGACCTCCCAAGCTTAGTCTAGTGCACACAAGAATAGAAACTTAAGCGCTACGCTCCCCGGCAACGGCGCCAGAAAACGCCTTGATGATCCCGAAGAACAAGTCTTGATGCCTGCACAAATAAACGGGATTAGGTTGAGACTCCAAGTGCAGAGTGTATAGTAAGTGGAAAACAGTTTTCCCCACGAGGGGTGACTCGAGGGTTTAATATCGAACTCTCGGGGAATCTGAAGTGGTAGATTTATCTTCTTATCCTTCTTTTGGTTACCTATAAAACAAGGTTAGATGTTTTGGTCCTCAACCTCACCTGTGGTTGTCAAGCACAAGGTGTAAGAATGATATCAGGATAGTTATGCAATGCAAACAAGAAATAAATATGCAATGATGGTGGATGCAATGGTAAATGATATTTTTGGGTTTTTGAATGATGTATGCAAGATGAAAAGTATTTTTGTATTTTCGGATTTAATGATGGCTAAAAATAGAAAAGTGGTATATGGTGTTGGAAAGGTGTTTCTTATGATAAAAAAATGGACTGGGGTTCATGATTTCACAAATGCACTCTCTCTTTATAAAGTGGTAGACAATGGAACACACACAGTTAACATATGAGATTGCAACACAGGGTTTGATAACAAGTTACTTAGATATATGGGCATCACGTCCTAACATAGAGATCTTTTGGTTATTAACCTCTCTTATACTCCACCAAGATGCGAACTAAATCATAACACCTCAGTAATTAAGATAGCTCAGAGTATAGCATTAAGTATCATGAGATGAAGTGAAAATAAGAACATGCTAGATCTAGTCATGGAGTAGTGGCAATGGTCACGCCCACATCCCCGGTAGCATGGTATTTTAGTTTATCCCTAGTGAGGCAACAAAGTAAGGTAAAGATACCAAAGTGGATCGCAGAACTTTCTCTCACGTTCACTGCACTAGCCACCCCCCGTTACTCCAACTAATACACACGTTCCCCCACACACGCTCTCATAAACATGCTTGATCAAAACAAGTAGACAAGAACGGGGTACATAATATGCATCTATACTCATAACTGAAACAAACATTGCAATCTCAAACATATATTAACTCATAAAGATCCACCACAAAGGTATTACAACGGTGACCGTAATCATGTTCAGCAGCTCATACGGTGCTAATTAGTGAAGCTCAAGAGAGGAGAGATACATAAGTTACTTCCACAAACCCATAGTCCAGAGGTGGACTACTCCCTCTTCATCATGGAGACGGTGGTGAAGTCGATGGAGAAGATGGAGACCACGCCGGCAGCGCCCCGCCGGAGTTTTCCCCCTCCAATTTGCAGCTCCTGATCTCCGTTTCGGTGTTTCTGTGTTTGTGCGGCGCTCCTTCCAGAGAACGTCGGGGGACCTTTTTTATAGGCGTTTTTAGGTCAAAACTATGTCGGTGGAGCGAAGATCGACGGCCACGAGGGCCAAACGGGTGGGCCCCACGCGGCCACAGTACCTGGCCGCGTGGGCCACCCCGTTTGGTCCCCGGACCTCCGTTGTTCGCTTTCTTCGCCCACAGTCTTCTTCCTTCCAAATATTGACGCCCGTAAATTTCCAGGTGATTTCGTTGACGTTTGGGTCCCTGAAACATTAAAATAAGAAAACGGGGTTTTCTGCCTGTGCAGGGTTAATTCCATAAAAATAGGAAATCATTGAGATATTTCCAAAATCATGATAAAACATTGATATAACCCTTATATGATGCAAATATGATTGGAATATAAGCAATTAAAGTGCAAAGTTCATGTATGCATTTTACATGCATCAGGCCCCGGAGCGTCGGAACCCCACCCAAACCTAGTTTGTGCCATACCATATCTATACAAGTGTGTTGTGTGTTGTAAATGTGCAATATCCTACTCCGGGGTGTGACCGGCTTCACCGACTTCACTTTCTCTCTAGTGAGTTTCTGCACTTAGAGGTGAAAACTCCCCTTTCGGGCGAACCGGTGGAATCTTGTGTTGATTTGGTGTAGATTTTGGTTTCTCATGTTCCTATGGCCTAACCTAATACAACCAAGCAAAAAAGTTCACTCGCCTACCCCCTTTCGACGCACGTCTATGGGGGTAGACGAAAACGTTAGGGTTTTTCCAGCGGATTCAGGGTTTCGCCGAAGCGGGGCCCCGGAGCGTCGGAACCCCACCCAAACCTAGGTTGTTCCATACCATATGTATACAAGTGTGTTGTGTGTTGTAAATGTGCAATATCCTACTCCGGGGTGTGACCGACTTCACCGACTTCACTTTCTCTCTAGTGAGTTTCTGCACTTAGAGGTGAAAACTCCCCTTTCGGGCGAACCGGATGGAATCTTGTGTTGATTTGGGGTAGACTTTGGTTTCTCAAGTTCCTATGGCCTAACCTAATACAACCAAGCAAAAAAGTCCACTGGCCTACCCTCTTTCGACGCACGTCTATGGGGTTAGACGAAAACGTTAGGGTTTTTCCAGCGGATTCAGGGTTTCGCCGAAGCGGGGCCCCGGAGCGTCGGAACCCCACCCAAACCTAGGTTGTGCCATACCATATGTATACAAGTGTGTTGTGTGTTGTAATGTGCAATATCCTACTCCGGGGTGTGACCGGCTTCACCGACTTCACTTTCTCTCTAGTGAGTTTCTGCACTTAGAGGTGAAAACTCCCCTTTCGGGCGAACCGGATGGAATCTTTGTTGATTTGGGGTAGATGGCCTTACCTAACACAACCAAGCAAAAAAGTCCACTGGCCTACCCCCTTTCGACGCACGTCTATGGGGGTAGACGAAAACGTTAGGGTTTTTCCAGCGGATTCAGGGTTTCGCGCGAAGCGGGGCCCCGGAGCGTCGGAACCCCACCCAAACCTAGGTTGTGCCATACCATATGTATACAAGTGTGTTGTGTGTTGTAAATGTGCAATATCCTACTCCGGGGTGTGACCGGCTTCACCGACTTCACTTTCTCTCTAGTGAGTTTCTGCACTTAGAGGTGAAAACTCCCCTTTCGGGCGAACCGGATGGAATCTTGTGTTGATTTGGGGTAGACTTTGGTTTCTCATGTTCCTATGTCCTAACCTAACACAACCAAGCAAAAAAATTCACTGGCCTACCCCCTTTCGACGCACGTCTATGGGGGTAGACGAAAACGTTAGGGTTTTTCCAGCGGTTTCAGGGTTTCGCCGAAGCGGGGCCCCGGAGCGTCGGAACCCCACCCAAACCTAGGTTGTGCCATACCATATGTATACAAGTGTGTTGTGTGTTGTAAATGTGCAATATCCAACTCCGGGTGTGACCGGCTTCACCGACTTCACTTTCTCTCTAGTGAGTTTCTGCACTTAGAGGTGAAAACTCCCCTTTCGGGCGAACCAGATGGAATCTTGTGTTGATTTGGGGTAGACTTTGGTTTCTCATGTTCCTATGGCCTAACCTAACACAACCAAGCAAAAAAGTCCACTGGCCTACCCTTTTGACGCACGCTATGGGGTAGACCAAAACGTTAGGGTTTTTCCAGCGGATTCAGGGTTTCGCCGAATCGGGGCCCGCGAGCGTCGGAAACCCACCCAAACCTAGGTTGTGCCATACCATATGTATACAATTGTGTTGAGTGTTGTAAATGTGCAATATCCTACTCCGGGGTGTGACCGGCTTCACCGACTTCACTTTCTCTCTAGTGAGTTTCTGCACTTAGAGGTGAAAACTCCCCTTTCGGGCGAACCGGATGGAATCTTGTGTTGATTTGGGGTAGACTTTGGTTTCTCATGTTCCTATGGCCTAACCTAACACAACCAAGCAAAAAAGTCCACTGGCCTACCCCCTTTCGACGCACGTCTATGGGGGTAGACGAAAACGTTAGGGTTTTTCCAGCGGATTCAGGGTTTCGCCGAAGCGGGGCCCCGGAGCGTCGGAACCCCACCCAAACCTAGGTTGTGCCATACCATATGTATACAAGTGTTGGTGTGTTGTAAATGTGCAATATCCTACTCCGGGGTGTGACCGGCTTCACCGACTTCACTTTCTCTCTAGTGAGTTTCTGCACTTAGAGGTGAAAACTCCCCTTTCGGGCGAACCGGATGGAATCTTGTGTTGATTTGGGGTAGACTTTGGTTTCTCATGTTCTATGTCCTAACCTAACACAACCAAGCAAAAAAATTCACTGGCCTACCCCCTTTCGACGCACGTCTATGGGGGTAGACGAAAACGTTAGGGTTTTTCCAGCGGATTCAGGGTTTCGCCGAAGCGGGGCCCCGGAGCGTCGGAACCCCACCCAAACCTAGGTTGTGCCATACCATATGTATACAAGTGTGTTGTGTGTTGTAAATGTGCAATATCCAACTCCGGGGTGTGACCGGCTTCACCGACTTCACTTTCTCTCTAGTGAGTTTCTGCACTTAGAGGTGAAAACTCCCCTTTCGGGCGAACCAGATGGAATCTTGTGTTGATTTGGGGTAGACTTTGGTTTCTCATGTTCCTATGGCCTAACCTAACACAACCAAGCAAAAAAGTCCACTGGCCTACCCCTTTTGACGCACGTCTATGGGGGTAGACCAAAACGTTAGGGTTTTTCCAGCGGATTCAGGGTTTCGCCGAATCGGGGCCCCGGAGCGTCGGAAACCCACCCAAACCTAGGTTGTGCCATACCATATGTATACAATTGTGTTGAGTGTTGTAAATGTGCAATATCCTACTCCGGGGTGTGACCGGCTTCACCGACTTCACTTTCTCTCTAGTGAGTTTCTGCACTTAGAGGTGAAAACTCCCTTTCGGGCGAACCGGATGGAATCTTGTGTTGATTTGGGGTAGACTTTGGTTTCTCATGTTCCTATGGCCTAACCTAACACAACCAAGCAAAAAAGTCCACTGGCCTACCCCCTTTCGACGCACGTCTATGGGGGTAGACGAAAACGTTAGGGTTTTTCCCGCGGATTCAGGGTTTCGCCGAAGCGGGGCCCCGGAGCGTCGGAACCCCACCCAAACCTAGGTTGTGCCATACCATATGTATACAAGTGTGTTGTGTGTTGTAAATGTGCAATATCCTACTCCGGGGTGTGACCGGCTTCACCGACTTCACTTTCTCTCTAGTGAGTTTCTGCACTTAGAGGTGAAAACTCCCCTTTCGGGCGAACCGGATGGAATCTTGTGTTGATTTGGGGTAGACTTTGGTTTCTCATGTTCCTATGGCCTAACCTAACACAACCAAGCAAAAAAGTCCACTGGCCTACCCCCTTTCGACGCACGTCTATGGGGGTAGACGAAAACGTTAGGGTTTTTCCAGCGGATTCGGGTTTCGCCGAAGCGGGGGCCCAGAGCGTCGGAACCCCTCCCAAACCTAGGTTGTGCCATACCATATGTATACAAGTGTGTTGTGTGTTGTAAATGTGCAATATCCTACCCCGGGGTGTGACCGGCTTCACCGACTTCACTTTCTCTCTAGTGAGTTTCTGCACTTAGAGGTGAAAACTCCCCTTTCGGGCGAACCGGATGGAATCTTGTGTTGATTTGGGGTAGACTTTGGTTTCTCATGTTCCTATGACCTAACCTAACACAACCAAGCAAAAAAGTTCACTGGCCTACCCCCTTTCGACGCACGTCTATGGGGGTAGACGAAAACGTTAGGGTTTTTCCAGCGGATTCAGGGTTTTCGCCGAAGCGGGGCCCCGGAGCGTCGGTACCCCACCCAAACCTAGGTTTTGGATGGCAAAGATTCCACTCTGGGGTGTGACCTGCTTCACAAACATCCACTTCTCTATAGCGAGTTTCACGACTTATAGCGTGAAAGTCCCGGATCGGACGAACCGGAGGGAATCTTGTCAAGAGTTGGGTTATACATTTGTCTTGGGACTTCCTAGGGCCTACCCTAACACAACCAAGCAACTAGTTCCACTTTGCTACCCTCTTCCGGCTTCGATCAAGGTGTAGACGATAAGTTGGACTTTTCTCGGCTGGGCTAGGGTTTCGCCGGAGAGGCGTTCCGGAGCGTCGGGATGCCACCACAAGCTAGGGGGTGCCATACCATGTGTGTACAAGTGTGTTATGGGTTTTGGATGGCAAAGATTCCACTCCGGGGTGTGACCTGCTTCACAGACATCCACTTCGGATGGAGAAATCTGCACAAGTGTGTTATCGCATGCACGCGTGTGAAGGTCATGCATGCAATTGAGGTGGTCATTGTCTCCCATCCTCCCACCACACCCACCAACATGTGCTAGGGCCACATGCAAGTTTTATAGGGACCCCGAGGCAGGAAAGAAGTAATAGTATAATAAAATGAATTAATAAATAGATAATAGGAAAATTATAATAATTATTCAAATTTTTTTTGAGCGCCGTAAACAGAGTATAGATGCTTTAATACATACTAGTAATGTTTTGTATACTAAATAATATTTAAAAAAATACAAAATTTAAAAAAAAAATTGGCTAGCCGTCGACGTATACTTGCCCTCATATCCCCACCTGTTCGGGGCGGGAAAGAGAAATCCTCCCCGCTCGATCCCCTCGCGCACGTCCTGACCCAACCTAGCGCTGCCGGCTCCGGTGACCACGCCTGCCAGGTCCTCTCCTCCCCAGCGACGACGCCGCCCAGCGCCTCCGTAGGCTGCCGCCTCTGGGGACGCGCGGCACGGCTCCCCTCCCCGGCCCCTCGCGCGCCTCCCTCCACTGCTGCAGCGCGGCGCCGCCGCCACCTGACCAAGGGCGGGCATCGCCGGCTGTCACGCCTCCCTCCTCCACTGCTGCAGCGCGGCACCTCCGCCACCTGACCAAGGTCGGGCATCGCGGCATTAACCACCGCGCCGCCACACCATCTTGGCGCCACACCGCAAGGTACTTTACTATCTAGGGTTCGGTCTAGTGCCGATTTGAGGGATATTTACTATCTAACGTGTGATCTTGCATGTATTTGTGTATGAAATTCTAGTATTTACCGTGGGATGGAAAAAATTGTTCAATCCAATTATTTGGTGATTGAACAAATGGTCAGATAATTATTTCCCTTTTGATCGGGATTTCAAGCTAGCTGCTAAGGGCTGCTGTCATGATTTTGTTTTTGTTTGCATCCCCTCTATTTTTGTTCATCGCATTCATGTTCCTGCTCACTTTCTTTATTCCACATTATTTCCACTGAGCACAATTTATTTGTCATGTGTGTGTGTAATATAGCATATTTGACATTATTTCGGTTAGGAAAACCTGAGATTTAAAAAAACCTTGCCGATAAAACCGATAAACTGAGACAAGTTTCACATCATGTGCAGTTTGTGGGGGATTTCATGTTATAATAGTTTTTAAGTTGCTTTATGTTATTTTTATGTCGATCCGGATGCGGGTGGTTTGTATTCTCTAGAATGCCGATGATTAAACATTGTGACACAATGTGATCCAGAGGCGGCGTCAGTGAGACTTGTGATATCCACGAATACACATTTTCTGCATCCCACTAGATCTCACTAACGCCGTCTCTGAATTTGTGTGTCCTGTCTAAGTATGAGGCATGCTTTCAGTTGACCCTACTTCATTTCTAGAATGCCGATGATTAAAAATGATGTGGCGCACTATGATATCCTGATAGTTGTTGAACCTTGTATCATGCACACATATAAGTTGTGTGCCTCCTACTTGGTTCAACGAAGCTATCAGGATGCTTGTGTGTTTCCAATAATATTCTTAGTATGAGGCATTATTTTTTTGAATCTTGTTTAAGTTTTGTATTCTTAGAATGCTGATGATAAGTATGAGTTTACCCTACTTTATTTTTTACGATGCCGATGATTAAAATGAGGTGACACTATGTTATTCAGGGGTGGTGTAAGTGAAATTGTAATATGCAAGAATATAGATATTCTGCTCCTACTGTTTCGCTTACTCCATCCCTGAATTTGTGTGTCCAATCTAGTATACGAGACATATTTCGGCACGACATGTGAACAATTTAGTTGTCTAACATTTTTATTTGTCCTTTGTGTTTCACGGATTAGATTGATTAACTGCTATGCATTTGAGGATTGAAATGAATGCTTAGATCTATTTTGCAGGTGATTGTCCAAGATGAGCCAAGGCAAGGAATCATCGGCCTCCTTGGTGAAGACGTGGCGCCTGAAGAAAGCTACTAAAAGTGGAAGAGAGTCTATTCGAACCCGCGTTACTGATACGTCTCCAACGTATCCATAATTTCTGCTGTTCCATGCTATATTATACCATTTGCTACATGTTTTATATACACTTCGTATCACTTTTATGCATTTCTGGGACTAACCTATTACAAGATGCCACAGTGTCAGTTCCCTGTTTTCTGCTGTTTTTGGTTTCAGAAAGTTACTTCTGGAAATATTCTCGGAATTGCACGAAACAAAAGGCCAGGTCCCTATTTTTCCAGCACGTACACGGAGTCCGAAGGAGAGACGAAGATGTGCCAGGAGGTGGCCAAACCACACCTAGGCGCGGCTGGGCCACAGCCGCGCCACCAGGTGGTTTGGGCCCCTCGGGGGTCCGCCGACATCGCCCCTTCGCCTATTTATTCCCCGAGACGCGAAAACCCTAAAACACCGAGCCTTTCATCCAGAACATATTCGCTGCCGCCGCCGTCGTCAACCCTAACTCGGGGGGTTCCTGAAGCTCTTCCCGGCACCCTGCCGGAGAGGGGAATCATCACCGGAGGGCTCTACATCGCCATGCCCGCCTCCGGAGTGATGCGTGAGTAGTTCATCCTTGGACTATGGGTCCATAGCAGTAGCTAGATGGTTGTCTTCTCCACTTGTGCCATCATGTTTAGATCTTGTGAGCTGCCTATCATGATCAAGATCATCTTATTGTAATGCTACATGTGTGTTTGCTGGGATCTGACTTATATTGATACCTATGTGGAGCTGAATATTATATTATCATGTCTATGTCATTTGTGATCTTGCATGCTCTCCGTTACTTGTTGAAGCTTGGCCACGTGAATACTTGTAACTCCAAGAGGGGGTATTTATGCATGATAGTTGGGTTCAACCTCTATTTAACCTGGGATAGTGACAGCAAGTTCTAAGGTTGTAGATGTGTTGTTGCCACTAGGGGTAAAACAGCAATGCTTTATTCAAGGATGAATGTATTGTTTACATTACGCACATTACTTAATGCAATTGTCTGTTGCTTGCAACTTAATACTGGAAGGGGTACGGATGTTAACCGGAAAGTGGACTATTTAGGCATAGATGCATGCTGGATAGCGGTCTATGTACTTTGTCGTAATGCCCAAATGAATCTCATAGTAGACACCACAGCTCACACATGCATGTTATATGCACTTATCAATTGTCAATTGCCCAGCTGTAATTTGTTTACCCAGCATGTTAGTTATCTTATTGGAGAGACACCACTAGTGAACTGTGGACCCCGGTCCATTCTTTTACATCTGAAATACAATCTACTGCAATCATTGTTCTCTACTGTTTTATGCAAACAAACATCATCTTCCATTCGATACGTTTAACCCTTTGTTTTCAGCAAGCCGGTGAGATTGACAACCTCACTGTTAAGTTGGGGCAAAGTAGTTTGATTGTGCTGTGCAGGTTCCACGTTGGCACCGGAATCCTGGTGTTGCGCCGCACTACACTCCTCCACCAACACCTTCGAAGCAAACCTCGTTTTCCTACTGGTCCGATTAAACCTTGGTTTCATACTGAGGGAAAACTTACTGCTGCACTCATCATACCTTCCTCTTGGGGTTCCCAACTGACGTGTGACGTACAAGCAATTGTTTCTGGCACTATTAACCTAGAGCCACCAACAACGTTTTCTGGCGCCGTTGCCGGGGAAAACAGAATTGCTTCTGCAAGGGGAGTCTCTCACACCCAATCTCTTTACTTTGTTATTTGTCTTGCTTAGTTTATTTTTATTTAGTCTTGTTTGCTCTCTTTATCAAAAACACAAAAAAATTAGTTACTTGTCTTGCTAGTTTATTTTTATTTTGTTTTGTTTGCTTTCTCTATATCAAAAACAAAAAAAATTAGTTACTTGTTTATTTCAGTTTTGTTTTGTTTCTTGTCACCATCATGTCTTGTTCCATGCCTGTTGCTATGTCACCTGAGGAATTGATCTTCACTTTTAAACAAGGAGTGAGGAGAATTTTAAAGAAGCTTGGTCTAGAATTAATGATTCCTTTGGTAAAACTGATCCTAAAATGACTTTAAGTTTGCTTCTCACTAGCTTCTACTTTGGTCTAGCCCTTTGTTATAGATATGCTTTAGATGCTATTGTGGGAGGAGATTTCCTTCACTGTGATGGGGATCAAGCTTTTAATGCCATAAAAAAGTTGATTGCAACTTCTAGCTCAACTAATAAATTTGATTCGGCCCTTGTTAGCATCCATGCTAGATTAAACACTCTTGAGACACATATATCTTGTTTAAAGGATGGCTATAATCAAATTCGGGAATATTTTGACTATGTTCCAACAAATTTTGAACCTTCGATGTGGGTCCCTACAATAAAGGTTGCTATTTGTGGTGAAACCTTTTATGCTCGTTGTGATATTATGTCTGAGTTTTGCCTTATGCCTAAAAGCATTTATGAAACTTTGAATCTTTGGGGACTTGCTGAAGGAGGAGAAGGAATAACTCTTGCTGATAACTCTGTTATATTTCCCGAGGGGATAGCTGAGGGTGTGTTTACAACCTTTCTTGGGAGAACGGTGTCCACTGATTATCTTGTTATTGAATGTGCAGGGACAGGACAAATTACACTTGGAAGATCTCTGCTCAAATTAATGGGAGCAACCATAGATGTGGGAAAAGGCACTCTGAATCTTACCTCCACACCAAGGAGCGGCCATGTATTCCCCAAATCAAAGAGTAAGTCTAAGGGTAAGAGAGGTAGGCGTATGGCCCTTGGTATTGATGTCAATGCTCCTCCACTTGACACTTGATTTTCACTTTCTGCGCCTAGCTGAAAGGCGTTAAAGAAAAGCGCTTATGGGAGACAACCCATCGTTTTTATTTGCTGTTATTTTTGTTTTCTTTGAGTCAAGGATTTTGTTACTTCTGTAGCAACTCCTTTGTATCTTTATTTTATCGCAATGTTGTGCCAAGTAAAGTTCTATATTGAAAGTTGATGCAAGATTTGGATTTCTGCGCAGTGACAGATTTTTAGCTGTCACGGATTTGAGCTTATCTCCCTGTAGAAAATTCAAAAAATTCTGAGAAAAATCACGCATATTCCTGAGATATGTACGCAACTTTCATTATTTTAGGCCAGATCCATCTGAGCAACTTAAGTGCCTCGAAAAAATTCGTCATTCCAGACTGTTCTGTTTTTGACAGATTCTGCCTTTTGTTTTGCATTCGCTCTTTTACTGTGTTTGTGTGGATTTCTTTGCTCCACAAAGCATTGGTGGCTGTAGCTAATGTCCAGAAGCTTTGGGATTGATTGTATCATTACAGAATATGAGAATTTTTGATTATGCACTAACCCTCTAATGAGAACTGTCTTGAGTTTGGTGTGAAGGAAGTTTTCAAGGATCAAGCGAGAAGGGTGATATTATGTGATCAAGAAGAGTGAAAAGCCTAAGCTTGGGGATGCCCCCGTGGTTCATCCCAACCATATTCAGAGAGACTCAAGCGTCTAAGCTTGGGGATGCCCAAGGCATCCCCTTCTTCATCAACAAACTTATCAGGTCATCTCTAGTGAAACTATATTTTAATTCTTTCACATCTTATGCGCTTTACTTGGAGCGTCTGTGTGTTTTTATTTTTGTTTTTGTTTGAATAAATTCGGATCCTAGCAATCCTTGTGTGGGAGAGAGACACGCTCCGCTTTTTCATGTGAATACTCATGTTCTTCACTTATATTTGTTGAGTATTCTTAACTAGCTACTGCAGTGCTTTTAGCTCCTGTTTTTCATGCATCTCTTCGAGCTGTTAGCACTTGTTTATAAATACTCTCTTGCTGCATTATATTATCATTTGGAGAGTTTATGTTTAATAAATTTATTGGTGTTTGTTTGGAAGAAAGAAAATGCTACATGTAGTAGTTGGTATTGGAAAAGACATATGCATTCTTGTAGATCATTGTCTTGTTTTGATTTGATGCTTTGCAATTGTTTTGAGCTCTCAAGTAGATCATGTTTAAGCTCTTGCATCATGTAGTTAAAGCCTAGTAGTGGAGAACTACCGTAGAGCTTGTTGAGACTTGGGATGCATATTTGTTCTCTCTAAGGTCTAGATATTTTCTGGTAAAATGTTTGAGCAACAAGGAAGACAGTGTAGAGTCTTATAATACTTGCAATATGTTTTTATGTGATTCTTGCTGTACCGGTTTATACTTGTGTTTGCTTCAAACAACCTTGCTAGCCTAAACTCTGTACTGAGAGGGAATGCTTCTCGTGCATCCAAAACTTGAGCCAAAACCCATGCCATTTGTGTCCACCATACCTACCTACTATGTGGTATTTCCTGCCATTCCAAGTAAATATTTCATGTGCTACCTTTAAACTATTCAAAACTTTATTACTCCTTATTTGTGTCAATGTTTTATAGCTCATGAGGAAGTATGTGGTGTTTTATCTTTCAATCTTGTCATTTACTTCTGACAGACTTTCACCAATGGACTAGTGGCATATACATCCGCTTATCCAATAATTTGCAAAAAGAGCTGGCAACGGGGTGCCCAGCCCCAATTAATTACAACTTTCATTAATAATTCTCTTCACATGTTTTGCCCTGATTTATCAGTAAGCAACTTAATTTTGCAATAGACACTCCTCCATGGTATGTGAATGTTGGAAGGCACCCGAGGATTCGGTTAGCCATGGCTTGTGTAAGCAAAAGGTTGGGAGGAGTGTCATCTATAAAGAAACTAAAATACATGTGTAAACAAAAGAGAAGAGGGATGATCTACCTTGCTGGTAGAAATAACGTCCTTCATGGGAGCCGCTCTTTGAAAGTCTGGTTGACAAGGGGGTTAGAGTGCCCACTACCATTCGTTGACAACAACAAACACCTCTCAAATACTTATTTTGTGCTCTCTATATGCTTTCGAAAACTTAAAAAGCTCTAGCACATGATTTAATCCCTGCTTCCCTCTGCGAAGGGCCTATCTTTTACTTTATGTTGAGTCAGTTTACCTACTCCTTTCTATCTTAGAAGCAAACACTTGTGTCAACTTTGTGTGCATTGATTCTTACATATTTACTTATTGCACTTGTTATATTGCTTTATGTTGACAACTATCCATGAGATATACATGTTACAAGTTGAAAGCAAATGCTGAAACTTAATCATCCTTTGTGTTGCTTCAATGCCTTTTACTTTGAATCTATTGCTTTATGAGTTACCTCTTATGCAAAACTTTTGATACTTGTCTTGAAAGTACTATTCATGAAAAGTTTTTGCTTATATGATTCATTGTTTACTCTTTATCTATTTGTTAGCAAACTATAGATCATTGCTTTGAGTCACTTCATTCATGACATGAGCCTTGCAATATATTGATCAAGATTGTGTGAAAGCATGTCTCCTCAGAAATTATTTGTTGTTATCGTTTTACCTACTCGAGGACGAGTAGAACTAAGCTTGGGGATGCTTGATACGTCTCCAACGTATCCATAATTTCTGCTGTTCCATGCTTATATTATACCATTTGCTACATGTTTTATATACACTTCGTATCACTTTTATGCATTTTCTGGGACTAACCTATTAACAAGATGCCACAGTGCCAGTTCCCTGTTTTCTGCTGTTTTTGGTTTCAGAAAGTTACTTCTGGAAATATTCTCGGAATTGCACGAAACAAAAGGCCAGGTCCCTATTTTTCCAGCACGTACACGGAGTCCGAAGGAGAGACGAAGAGTGCCAGGAGGTGGCCAAACCACACCTAGGCGCGGCTGGGCCCACAGCCGCGCCACCAGGTGGTTTGGGCCCCTCGGGGGTCCGCCGACATCGCCCCTTCGCCTATTTATTCCCCGAGACGCGAAAACCCTAAAACACCGAGCCTTTCATCCAGAACATATTCGCTGCCGCCGCCGTCGTCAACCCTAACTCGGGGGGTTCCTGAAGCTCTTCCCGGCACCCTGCCGGAGAGGGGAATCATCACCGGAGGGCTCTACATCGCCATGCCCGCCTCCGGAGTGATGCGTGAGTAGTTCATCCTTGGACTATGGGTCCATAGCAGTAGTTAGATGGTTGTCTTCTCCACTTGTGCCATTACTTAATGCAATTGTCTGTTGCTTGCAACTTAATACTGGAAGGGGTACGGATGTTAACCGGAAAGTGGACTATTTAGGCATAGATGCATGCTGGATAGCGGTCTATGTACTTTGTCGTAATGACCAAATGAATCTCATAGTAGACACCACAACCCACACATGCATGTTATATGCACTTATCAATTGTCAATTGCCCAGCTGTAATTTGTTTACCCAGCATGTTAGTTATCTTATTGGAGAGACACCACTAGTGAACTGTGGATCCCGGTCCATTCTTTTACATCTGAAATACAATCTACTGCAATCATTGTTCTCTACTGTTTTATGCAAACAAACATCATCTTCCATTCGATACGTTTAACCCTTTGTTTTCAGCAAGCCGGTGAGATTGACAACCTCACTGTTAAGTTGGGGCAAAGTAGTTTGATTGTGCTGTGCAGGTTCCACGTTGGCACCGGAATCCCTGGTGTTGCGCCGCACTACACTCCTCCACCAACACCTTCGAAGCAAACCTCGTTTTCCTACTGGTCCGATTAAACCTTGGTTTCATACTGAGGGAAAACTTACTGCTGCACTCATCATACCTTCCTCTTGGGGTTCCCAACTGACGT
Source organism: Poa pratensis (assembly GCA_947311845.1). NCBI lineage: Eukaryota > Viridiplantae > Streptophyta > Magnoliopsida > Poales > Poaceae > Poa > Poa pratensis. The sequence continues at coordinate 38,818,958 of CAMZMU010000038.1, forward strand.
GCGACGTACAAGCAATTGTTTCTAGCACTATTAACCTAGAGCCACCAGTTACCTGTCTGACAGTGGTGAGAGAGGAGGTGCTGGACGAGAGGGAGGTGCCGATGCACTTCCTCCGAGGGGACGAGGTGCAGGACGAAGGCGAGGTGCAGGACGAGCACGAGGTGAGGGAGGACGAGGGCGAGGTGCAGGACGGGCACGAGGTGGGGGCGACGTGTCTTCGGACATACCCTCCGCTTCTGGCGACGTGGCTTACGAGGAGACGGAGTCTCGAGAGGAGGAGGCGGAGTCTCGAGACGAGGGGACGGAGTCTCGAGACCAGGAGACGGTGGCCTCCGCGTCGCAGAAGAAGCCAAAGATTCATGGGGAATCCATGGTCCCTGATGAGTCAAAGGAACCTGCTACCGAGGAGGAGAAAATCCTCATTGTGCCTAATGGGATTGAGTAAGTGACTATGCTAATTTTGAACATAGTAATTACATTGTGGTCAGTACAATTTGACATGTACTAATGTTTAATTATTTGTGCAGCAATTGGACATATCCTCACGGAGCCCGTGCGCCTAACTCCATGATTGGAGCTTTGATTAGGAAGTTTTGGCCGGGCTTGTACAGTACGGTCCCCAACGGCGAGAGGAAGCTGGCCACCCATTGGGTAGACTATCAGGCCGCCCATCACCCGGGCTTCGGGAGATGTTCTGACGGCGTGATCACCAAGTTTTGGGTAAGTTGAACTTTTCGAATTTCGTTCACAGTTGATGTCCCCACCATGCTCTCACAATTTGTTTTTTGTGCATGATTAAAGAAATTCTATAGGGTACTTCCTGAGGAGCGTGCCAAGGCGGACAGGACTTTGGAGGGGGCTTGCAAGAAGTTGGCACGACATCAATTCTACAATGTAAAGCATACCTCCGTCAATCATTACAGTTCTGAGAAGTTATGCAAGACGACGCCGAAGCATGACGAACCACCTGATATGACCATGGAGGATTACATGTCGGTAAGTAAATTGTCAATGAGATTACATGTTGCTGCTAAGTTGCAATTGCATTATCTGTTCTTCACATGAGTATTGTTTTTTTAGGTTATGCCCACATGGGCCTATGGTAAGGCAGACGCGTGGGAGGCGTTGGCGTCGAGGTGGCTTGGGCAGAACGCCGAGTTCAAAGCCTTGAGCGAGCGGAACAAGGCAAACCGTGGGAGCGGGGGGACACATTGTGCGGGAGCCCGCAACCATGATCGCTTCATCGCAAAGCTGGTATATATATATACATGGAACAACCTTCATTTATTTCCCCTCATGTTCCTACTTGATACGCATAACACTTCTTTGGCAATGCAGGAGGCCGATATCGGGGAGCCTGTGTCGAACATGCAAGCATGGGAGAGGATGAAGATGAAGAAGATCGATCTATCCGAGCCTCAGCCCTCGTTTCCCGATTACTTCGGCAGTGCCGAGGAGAACATAGCTAGGTACGTCGAGTCGTTCCAGGGTCTTAATCCGGAGGTGGATAGACCTCTTGAGCATGACACCGACGAGAGAGCGATGGTCCTGGCCGGGCACGGTTGGGAGCATGGCCGTTTGCCCTGTCTTAGTGCGGTAATCCCGCGTACTCCTGAGTTGGGCTTCGTGTGTATCAAGGCTACACTCACCGCCGACGACCCCCCTGTCCTGCCTCCTCGACGGCCTTCCCGAGCTCGCCCCGATGTAAGTTTTTCTCAATTTCATTCTCTTTCCGCATTCGTTCCTAGCTAAGTGGCTAAGTTGACGATATTCGTTCTATTTTGAAATTGTAGCCTGGTTTCGAGGCGGCCTTCGATGCCGCTTACGCGGACTATGAGGCGGAGTATCACTTGTGGCTGCAGGCGAGAGCGGACTATGACGAGTGGCAAGAGTTGCGTGATGCTGTAAGTTTCAACCTTTATATTTGCAAAATATGGCAAGTCCCATTTCCTCTAGTTTGAACCTTCTTTTTCTACAACTCCTGACATCTAAACTATCTTATAGGCGACCGAGAAGTTTTTTGCCACTGGAGTGCGGGATCCGCTGCCTCCGCGCCCACCTAGGGTGGGGATGCCACCCATGTGCCCATCGAGCGAAGCGGTCGCTCGCACATACAAGCCAACGACTCCGGTAAGTTATTTGCCAAACCAGTTGTTACCGCCATACTGTGCTTTCCAAGTTGCTAACTTGGACTCAAACATGTAGGGATCGGGATGCTCCAGGAATGCACCCTTTGGTCGTGCTTCTGCCTCGCCGACTTCGACGCGCGCGCTCGTGGAGCATGGCGGTGGTGGTGCCTCGCCGAGTTCGCCGCGCGAGACCACACCGTCTCGTGCCTCGCCGGGTGCCTCGCCGGGTTCCGCGAGTGATTCGACGGCGGCTGCCCCACGTGGTCGGTCGCCTATGCTCACGCGTTTAGAAATGGGTACCTCGAGCTCTCAGGAGATGTAGGATGTGTCCGGGTGTGTTTGTATGAATGTTTGAATCAATTCGAACTATGTTTGTGTCATTTGGAGTTTGTATATATGTTTGTATGAATTCGAATTGTGTTTGAATCATTTGAAATTTGTATGATGGTTTGGATTATATCTGTGATGTTTGTGTATGAATTCAAATTATATTTGTGTATTTGAAATGTGCTGCAAACAGCAGCAACAATCAGCAAAAAAAAAGAAAATATGATCACTCATACGTCGACGGCATCGACGTAGGGTGCGTCGCGGACGCACAGGATGGCGCCACGTCGCCCGAAGCGGACCATAATGCCGTCGGCGTATGTCATCTCCCAGGCGCCCAGGAAGCGTGCCGTCGGCGTATGTCATCTCCCAGGCGCCCAGGAAGCGACCACGTGGCGCTCATAGGCCGACGGCAATGCCATCGGCGTATGAGGAGCTAACGGAACGTGGGGATGCCGTGGTGTGGGGCCCACCACAGCGTACGCCGACGGCGGGTGCAGACGCTGACGGCAGTTTGGGTACGCCGACAGTTCGGGACGCCGACGGCATTCGTGTATATGCCGACGGCCGGACGCCGTCGGCGTCTTATGGCTTTCCTGTAGTGAGCACCTCCGGGTGCGTCAGCAGTAACGCCATCGTCCACTCGATGGTCAGCGCCGTCGTGTCGGTGCCGGTGCTGAACAGTACCTGGATTGGAATTTGGAAAACCATGTTATGAAAGTCAAGCGCGCGTTGGTATGAAGCAATTAACAGAACATGGATGCTACTCACCAAGACGATGCCTTTGAGGACGGTGTCAGTGTAGTACTCGGGGTCTGTCTTTTGTAGCGCCAAGAGCTCGTCGATGACGCTCTTCGTGTCTCCACTAACGGCCTTGCGCCTTCTCCTGTGATGGTCGATGAGGCCTCCAACGAACGCGTCACGCCTCGACTGCAGCCTCGCGTGCGCCGCCTCGATGCCACGGAGACGGTCGACCCACCGCAGCGCCGGGAAGAAGTCCCCGACGCTGGGCGCGCCTACAACCGCAAATGACTCCTCGACGAACTTCTGGAACCCTCGTACGTCGCCGGCGTGCCTGCGTCCCGTCACCGCTTGCAGCATCACATTAAGCACCAGCTCGAAGAGCCTAGGACGGAGGGTGACCCCCGCCGCGCCGCTGGTGTCGGCTGCGCCCTGGTCCTGGAGCAGATTCTCCACGAGGGACGTGACCTCTGCACGGCGGTCGGCCGCGCGCTCTTCGAGGCGGGGCGCCGAGAAGAGCTTCTCGGCGAGGAACCGACGCAAGACGCTTGAGTGGGCGCTGTGGGAGGCCCAGGTGAGCGCCGTGTAGTTGTACCCGAGGTGCTTGCCCACGAGCAGCCGCGGCCGTCCCGCCAGCGCGGCGTCGTGCGCCGTGAAGCACTCCTCGGCCGCGGCGTGCGCCGACACGAGGAGCGCCGGGCGCGCGCCCAGCCGCAAAGACACGAGCGGCGCCAGTGCCCCGCCGTGAGCCGAGGTGGCCAGCGCGGCCAGCGAGCGGTGCAGCGGCTTCTTCATCAGGTGGAGGTGGCCCAGCAGTGGGAGCGACGGTGGGCCTCTCCCATCCCCCAACCGACTCGATCGAACATAATTGGCCACGACGCCGGCGAGGAGGACGATAAGGAGCAGGAGAACGCCGCCACTGTCCATGCCCATGATCGCGTCCATGGCTAGCATTGGCATTGCCTTGAAAGTTTCAGTCCATGCCACTTGCTATATACTAGCGATTTTTCCTGTGTGAAGCGCATCCATCTTCAGCAAGTGCGGACAAAGCAAGAAGCCAAACGTACAGAAATGAGAAGAAAAACAAGAAACAAAAATAATCATAGAGAGAGACCGGTGCTTAATTTCAAGGAAGAATCGTATTCTAGTCTTTTAAAACCTCCCACAAGAGAAGCATGACCAAAGACTTGCGTACACTGCCTCACGTCAGGAGCAATACCTCATTCTATAGTCCGGAAACGCATCGGAAAGTGCTAACGTAGCTCGAGCTACATGAAGCTCGTTTTTTTCAAAATTCAAAATCGGTTTTTTCTGGGTGTCAAAAATTCGAAGCAAAAATTCTGCATGTAGATAATATCTGGATCTCTCGGTGTGCAAAGTTTCACTGCGAAATTAATATTATTCTTGCCTACACAAAAAAGACAAAACCAGTAAAATTTCTGAAACCGTGTACTTTTCAGCCCGAGATCCAACCATTTATCATTTTTTCAGACTAAAATACAACGCATTTTGAGTTGAAAATTTACACACATGTAGATCGTATTACTATCTACATCGGTGATTTTTTGTAGATTTTTTCGAAACTTAAAAATGCAATTTCTATTTTTTTTTAAACGAGCTACATACATATAGCTCGGGCTAAAAACACCACTCTCAAATAGAAAGGCATACTCCAATTTTGCTTCTTGGGTGGATAGTTTTATCTAGGTCTTGATTACCTTGATCTTTAGTTAGATAGCTTCTTTTTTTCTATTAGTACAAACCTCTTGTACTTTGTAAACCTTTAAAATTTTATAAATATTGCAGCATAATACTATTTTCCTTGAAAAATGATGGGTAGGCGCGCTTCGCTGCAACGGTACTGATAGTTGCATGCTTGCGCTGTCTCCATAAAAGTAATGCTTCACCAATCTTTTGCTAGCCTATTTTCAGACAGCCTCCAAACGTTTTCTGATAATACAATGGCATGCTCCATCATTTTATCATCTGGCTCGAGCATGGAGCTAGCGCAGTAATACAGATCAAACAATATGTTGGGCCTATAAAAGCTTATGATAAAAATTGATACGACATGGCATAGATATTGAGCAAGCCAAAACTTGATAAAAGAAATACCACATTGATATTTTGAAACGGGATCGATTTTCACAATGCATATATTAGATATTTTGTGTGGCAGGAAAAACAAAAAAACAAATCAGATCTTGTAGAGAAAACCAATGGAGCGATCTTGGTTTCCAAATTGCAATCATTCACTTTGTTCTAGGAAATGGAAGCAAACAAAGTAGACATGAAATATATGAACATTGGTAGACCAACTGAGTTGATAATCCCTTATAGCCATGCATGTTACAAAAATAGCAGTGCTTTGGGCAGGGTGTGTGTGGGGGGGGGGGTGGGGCGCAAATGCCCCCTGGCAGCTGCAGTGTAGCTTCACCACTAGCGGGTGTTGGCAGCCCTGCAATGGGGCTTCACCGCCGACGTACGGTTGTCTAGCCCACACAAATAAATTCTATGAAGTTAAGGATAAGAGTGTGGATGTCACATACCCCGTCTCCAATGGTGAAAAACCAACCAAGTTGAGGACGTGTAGACGACACTTCAGAACCAACGCACAGAGATAAAGAATGACCAGTGGGATGCTCCACAAACACATCAAACATGAAGAAGCAATAAAAAACACTAGCCAAACAAACAACTCATTGGTTGATATGTGAAAATAATTAAATGCAGCATCATATTTAGGAAATAAGAAAAACACTAACCAAACTAAAGGAACAGTTATGAAGTCTACGCTAGCCATGATTACTAGTGTGGCGGCTAAGCAACCGAGTTGTATAGACCGGAGGGTGAGGCTGAGAAGTGTCCCATGTTTCCATGGAATGTCGTCCGTCTTGAGCCCTGGCTGCCGACCCACCAAAATAAACACCACGGGCTCCTCCATCGCATGAATTGTACGATCGGCTGGCTCATTTTACTTTCTAAAATTAACCAAAATTTAACCGACCCATGTTAAATAAAATTGTGAATAGAAGAAATCATCGATAACAAGTTTGAAAATACAAGTGAGCACAACCAGCTAATGTTCTCTCATCCCTATTTGGATCTTTATGCTCAATAAGATCATCACGAAGTTGGTTACGCTTTAAAAAATATTTGGATCTTGTTCATCGACGATCATGTTGTGTAAAGTCACACATGCCATCATGATAAGGGATTTCTTAACCTAGAAGGTACCAAAACCTCGAAAAATGGCAAACTGAGCTTGCAACACACCAAATATTTCTCAGTATTATTTTGGGTATGTTTCTTGATCTTGGGCAAAAACTTTTTTTAGCTTAAGGATGTTGGATGGTCTCCACAAATGTTGACCACGAAAGATAGATGCCCAAACGTGAGCTACATACTAACCCATCGAATAGTCATGTTCATTGACGATGTAGTTGCAAGCATATCGGAATCAAGTCATGTATATCGGAATCGTCTGACGATGAGTCCACACAAAAATTGCATGGAGATACTCATGGATGAACTCATCTGCAAAAATAATATAATTCCTATGTTAAAATCTACCAACAGCTAGAGTGGACAAGCATTCTTAACTAAAATCATGAACAAATCGAGAAAAATATTTCCAAATGAGCGGCAGCGTCCCAAATCGGGGCGAGAGAGAAGGCGGCGACTGCTACTCCACAGAGCCACTCAAGAATGGCCGGTGGTGGCTATGGCCGGTGGATCCATGACGGCCGCTCGAATCAACTTAGAGCAAAATAGAACGACAACCTGCGAGCTCCTGAATAGGTGGGAATTGCGTGGCAGCAGACGTCGGGCAAACTTGTGTAGTCAAATACATGTATTTGCATAATTTTTATTATTTTTGCATGGTTTCTGCTTATATTGGCCAAAAAGCCATGTAGTCATTTGACTACACAGCTCATGTTTGGCTACGCCACTGCGTCGGGGAGGTTCTAAGTAGAGCAAAGTGGAAGAGGGTGTCCAAATCCATCCGCCGTGAGAGGAAGAGTGCGGTGAAATTTCACCCCACCAAGTTTTTGGAGAAATGTGGTAAGTGAGAAATTGGACACAGAAATTGGAGATATACCGTGTTTGGGGTTGTTTTGAGAGTAGTTTTCAAAACAAAACAAAATTGCCCAACATATTGATCATCTTTTATGCCGCCTAAAACCTCCGGTATAAAAGTGGTTATTTTAATGGCCTGGGCGATGTAAGGGATCTGCTGCCTTCAGTTTCCGTGTCTGCTTGTCTGCCGCGTCTCCGCTTTCATAAGCCGACTACGCCTTGACCTGTACCCGTCTTCATAAGATGTCAACGAGTGCTACCCGAACCGCTTTTACCGTTTCGGCCGCGCGAACGGTAGGTCCTGCACGAGTGCACGAGCTTCCGGACCAGTAGGTAGGCACGCACACGCGTCCTCTCGCCGGCTAGCAAAGCTCCCTTCAATGGCCTCACCCTCACGCCGTTTAGGATTGCATCAGTCACACGTTCCATCTTCCCAAGTCCACACAGCTCCCATTCATGGCGATGACGGCGGCGGCCATGTTCTGCTCCGTCGTCGTCCTCGCGCTCTGCCTTCTCGGTCCGTCAACGTACCCTGGTCCATCGATCACACACTCCCGAGATCCTAATACTCCTCGTGCTGGCACTGATCTTTCGCCCTGATGCATTCATGTGTAGTGTCCATGGCGCTGACGGCGGGGTACTACTACGGCCCGGTGGAGCTGGTCGCCGGCCCGGGCTGCTCGCGGCTCGTGCGGGCCAACACCTTCTTCGTCAAGGCGATCACGGTGAGGATGGTGGAGGGAGAACAAGGGTCGGGAGATAGCCGGCTTGTCGTGCTCTACGGGCTGGCCGGCGGGGCACCGCGCCTCAACCAGACGGCGGCGTGGTCGGAGGCTCGCCGCGTCGTCGTGCCTGCCAACTCCCACACGGTACCGTTTCGTCATCACTCTGACCCGCCTATCCATCTTGTCAGTCAGTTTCCGGCAGTGTACCTGTCGGAGTAGTGTCGGCCGTCGCTGGTTCCGATGCTACATGCTTGATTCAGAAATTCAGAAGTTAGGATAGGAGCAGCAAACTGTTTGCAGTGAATTGGCTCTGAGTTCTCAGTGTAATTAACTAGGTGTAGTACATTTTGTGTCGTCGCAGGAATGGGTTTATTTCCTGAACCGAGGGAGTCGGATACAAGTCGATTACAGTGTCAGCAAGCCTGAAACTGCGCTGATTAATCCACTTTGCATCATCATTGCGCAAGGTAAAGAGTCCCCCTAAACAGTGGCCGGGAGCACTTCGTCTATCCTCATCTGCTGAGATTTTGAGTTCTCGATCGCAGGCAATGAAAGCTTTACCCAGTGGACAGAAAACCCATCAGTATATGACACCACGTTAGCATGGCGCTTAGTACACGGTAAGCACTCTCAAAATCTCTGAATTGTTTCCCCACAAACAAAATAATAAAAGAATCTCTGAACTATTAAGATCTGTCGCAATACCCTCTTGGCTCCAAACCTCTGAATCTCAGGAACCGGAACAGTTAAGCAGACAATCCTTTCCTCCGGCGACTACTACGTCGCCGTCGGCAACTCACACGATCAAGACACAACGGTAAGATCGATCGATTCTGCGAGCGTGCGACGCAGCAACAGTGCTGAAAGTCGTTCTACTTCTGAAGATCACGTCAGTTTCTGGAATTATTATCAGGTGATGCTGGACATCAGGATAAGAGCCCTGCTCTACGACACCACGGGAGCAGGCTACGCGTGCTCGCCGTCGCCGGGAAACTCTGTCTGCACGTACGGACTTCCGATCCTGGGACGGAATGTCGCGGTCCTCTCGTCTGGTCTGGGAGAGGTGAGCGAGATAAACGTCCGAAGATTCAGTTAAGTTGCAGGCTTGCAGCCGCTGTTCTACTACTAACATGCGACCTTTCAGTTTCAGAGATCCATCTCTGACGACGACGAACAGCATCAGGTGAGAGTGATGCTGTCGTACGAGCCTCGGTGGATCGTGTACTTCGTCGGCTCAGGTACGTACATACTGGGATGTATCCTACGATCCTCAGCTGAGAATGTCATTGACTCGTTGGGACGTACTATAATAGCCATCCTGGCGGTGGCGCTGCTGCTCCTGTACGAGATACTGGGCACGCTGCTGGGCTTCTGCTGCTGCTGCACCGGGAGCAACGGCGGCCGGCGGTCTCCCGGCGCGGCGGGCCAGACGACGGCATCGTCGCTGCTGGAGAACAAGGAAGAGGAGGCTAGCCTGGGCTCCTCCTACGACTCCGTCTCCCAGGACGGCGACCACGACGAAGAGGCTGGAAGGGACGAGGAGGAGCGGCGGCTCTGCGTCGTGTGCTGCGACGCCCAGCGGGACTGCTTCTTCCTCCCCTGCGGGCACTCCGCCACCTGCCACCCGTGCGGCACCAGGTACGTGCGTGTGTGTTGCATTTTTGCCATAGAATGATGGGTTCATTCATGGGAGATGGTGAATTGGTGCTGGCTGCTGTGTGGCAGGATTCTCGAGGGAGACGGTGGCAGCTGCTGCCCGTTCTGCCGGAGGAAGCTGAAGAAAGTGAGGAGGATCTTCGTCGTCTGACTGACTTGACTGAGAGAGAGAGACTGATCTGATGATGGCCCGTGGCCTGCTTTTCTTCTCTTGCGGGGACTGAGGATGAACATTTCTGACCATTTTACAGGGACGGTAGATTGGTAGATCCAAAAATAAAGAGAGCGCAAAAAGGAAATCGCCCACGGTGGGGCTCGAACCCACGACCACAAGGTTAAGAGCCTTGCGCTCTACCAACTGAGCTAGACGGGCTTGGCGAATGGTTTCAATTCGAAAGATTCATGTTCGGACTGTACGTCCGACTCAATGTGGGCATTAGTTTTGAACAGTGTGAAATGGTTAGACTCCCTTGTAGCATTTCAGTATGATAGTTAAGTGGTTGGTCCAATGAGCTTGTCATTGTCAAATTTTCAGTATGCTAGTTCTTTTGCCTAGCTTTTTCTCTCTGCCTTTGGCTGCCTTTTCCCTCTTTCAGCTTTTACTCTTTTTATAATATGTTCTCGCGTCATCTTGGCCCTTTCTTCTAAAAAAAATGACATGCATTTAGGTGCGCGAGTTCGAGAAAAAAAGTGGTTGGTCTGATGAGCTTATCAGTGTCATATATTTGTTCGTACGGTGAATGGAACCCAGAGTAGCAAAACAACATTGACATTTGCTCATGTCCATGATCAACGAGACTCAGTTCGTCGCACGAGGATTAACCTAAGACACCACGCCCCCTCCATCGAGCTAGCGACCAGCCCTCCTTCAACATGATTTAATCTCGTATGAAGTTTTTATATAAGGACCATTGGATTGCAAGAGTGGATCAAAGAACTCATATAAGAAAGTTTTTATACCTTAATTTTGGAGTAATTTCAAACATGAGAACATGTTAAAATATACTCCACGTCCCATAATATAATATAAGACGTTATTACAAGAGTTAGGCGTTTTGGAGCCCGACCTCCATGTATTTTTGAGTTTCAAAAAAATGGGGAAAATCCTAGACGTAGATAGTGACATGATTTACAAGTGCGCAAAAAACTATGTAGATAGTGATATGGTCTACATTTAGGACGTTTTGTTTCAAATAAATTAAAACTCAAAAATGCTGATTTTGATTTTTTTTTTTTAAATGAGCTACATGGAGCTTGGGCTTTATTTGCACTTTCAGGATATTACAATTATATTGGGGAGTATTTGAGATGTCCAAGAGCACGTACGTCATTTTTTTCTACTCTCTTCTCTTTTCTACAATCTAAAGACATTTTCACGCAACAAACATTTTAAACGGTATTTGCATGCATAAGTTATGCTTTTCAACTGGGCAACTATTTCTTAAAAATGGCTGCATTACCAAATTCTTTAGGAATCCACAATATTACGTGACGCACAGTCCTGTGCTTCCAACTGGTTCATACTAGGATTGAAATTTTGAATATATTGAACAAGAATATATTTAGTTCTCGAATATATTGAGATGGATGGAGGGGGATTTCAGTCCTTCTAGTGAAAATATATGTTAGGAGAGCTAATGGAGGCAGGTCAGGAATATGCTTTTTTCAATTGTTCCTATAAAAACATACAGTAGCGGGGATAGCTCAGTTGGGAGAGCGTCAGACTGAAGATCTGAAGGTCGCGTGTTCGATCCACGCTCACCGCATTTTCATTTTTTTTTTAGTTCCAAACTCAAAAAACCTGGAGGTTATATTCCTGATCTTTTTTAGTTCCAAATTCAAAAGCCCGCAGGTTATAATCCTGATTTTTTTAGTTGGAAGCTCATCTGACATTCATTTCTATGAACGAACAATGTGACGCTCTCAGATCGATTTGACGATTTGGTATCCAGGGAAAGAGAGCGAGGAAGTATGAGGACGAAATTGAGGTGCAGTATTTTAGCAGCTCACGGGAAAAAAATCACTTCAAAGAAGAACATACTCTTGTGCGGAAAAATGAATCCGTTTTTTCTGAGCCAAGTTCCATACAATGACGTTTTCATTTCTGCAGGCATGGGCAGTGCGCCTCTCTCTCAGGACACAGGCAAGGTGGACAGGTGGTGGTGCTGCTGAACCGAGGGGCTACAAGCAGCCGGTCTATCACCGCGAACTGGGCCGACGTCGGACTCCGGCGAGGCCTGGCCGCTGAGGCGAGGGACGATCACGTCGTGCATGCTTCTTCGTCCTGACGCCCGTCAGCCGGTGAGGGTAACTCCAGATTAGATCGACGATCAAGCTCAGCTACCAGAAACTGGTACAAATTGAAGTGATGTATAGACATGTAGTGGTGTACTGTAGAATGCATCGGAAAAAGGTCAAGTGATGCATCCAATAATTTTATAGATTTGCTTCGAAAATTCACAACAGCGGGGATAGCTCAGTTGGGAGAGCGTCAGACTGAAGATCTGAAGGTCGCGTGTTCGATCCACGCTCACCGCATTTCACTTTTAATTCCAAACTCAAAAATCTGGAAGATATTTTATTTTTGTTCATGAATTTGCATTTTGTTAACTGTACAGCCCATTTTCCACACAGATGTTTACTCCTGTAGTCCTGTCTATAAACGTACTATCAACGACGTCACTGCCAGTGACCAGGGGCGTGAAACAGAGAGCAGACCAGGGGCCATGGGCATTTGCAGGACTGAAATTTTCCAAAACTATTAATGGTACCTTCGTCACCTCAAACCAAACACAAAGGATCACAATCATCGTCAGATCAAACAAGAGCTATGAGCATGCTTGATTTGATTTTTATAGGCAAAACATGAGGCATTTGAATCTCATCTTTCGTCACCAGGGAATGTTTCACACTTGTTGAGTTACACCTTACAACCATACATCTATCCTACAGCTACCCCCGCCTATTTTCACTTCGTCGAGCCACAGCGAGCATACAAAATACAACCGAGCACCTTATCTGGAAGGTGCTCTACTTCAGTCATCATTTTGGGGAGCTCATATAAGTACAGCCAGCAACCGGGACGTGCTCTACTTCTGCCACCTTTTGGAGGGCCTGGCTGAAGAGCCTCCTGTCAACTGGCTGATGGAGCCTTTGTTTGACCTGGTGAGTAAGCCAATATGATTCCCATTAGTAGCAATACAGGAAAACAAAGTTACAGTTTAAATGTTCACCATACATCACACCTGGACAGAGCAACATGAAGTTTTCCAAATTTTGGAAGTTTTATTTGAGCACTAGCACTAGCATTTTGCAGGTGCCACGATAATAGTAGCCTATCATGTCAAAATAGATAAGTCCTATAGTTGTGTGATTTACAATACATACCTGGAGTTTTCAGAACTGCATCTCTTGGTTTTAATCTGGACGCTGCTGGCTGCCCATTTTTGGCGAGAGTCGATCTAGCTACTCGGGACGGAACTGTATGCCTGAAATTATTGAGTGCTACCAAATTAGTAAGCATAGTTTTCAAAAGATGAAAAACAGTCAAAATGATGCATTTTCAAGTACATTGCTGTATCGTCACTTATGCCCGAGTTGGAGTCCAACATATCCGTCTTGCCAACCGAATATTCAGTTTCTCTTACTGAGAAACCATCTTCAAATGCATTTTCTTCGTAATATGCTTCATCCAATCTCATAGGTGCAATACCAGTGGGTGATGTATGACCAGCATCTGCATTCACCTCAGCATAACTCAGAGTTAATGTGGCCAGCGATGCCTGGTTGGAATTAACATTATTTGGTTTGTCAATGGATAAATGTGGGGTTTAGATTTGTCTTTCATGAGTTGGAGCTGCTCAATTTCCATATCTTTCCGTGAAATTGTGTCTTTCAAAGATGAAACCTGAAGATAAAAACATGAAGATCAACTCTTAAACTGAGACGGCAAAATATCCGCAGTAGAAGAAAGAATAATCATCAGTAAAATCTATTAACAGCAAGCACGAAGCATCAGTGTGAATTTTCAACTTTCAACTATTACTTTACACCATTAGCAACATACAACTTGAATCCTGCACTGTACATCTCACAGTAATACACAAGTCCTCGTCTTATAGCTACTGAATTATAGAAAGCTTAAAGCTCTACACATGGTTCTATGAAAATTTAGCAATTCATATTTTTAATTTATTCTATAATTGATTTCAAAAGTCCATTTACAGGGTTGTGTGACATATTCCCCTACATGGTCGACCGCATTGATTTCTGGCATATTCTTGATGTAACTAGGTATCCACTATTCAATAAATAATGGATAGAAACCTACAGAAAACTCGGGCAGGAAGAGCTTAGTAGCTCCTGCTGTTTTACTACTGATTATTTTAATACAGACTACGAATAGTAGTTTTAACAGTTTAACACCTTACCAATTCTAATCACAAGTTTACAGTAACCACTCGAGTACTAAATCAGGTTCCAACCTGAGTTCCAGGTGATCATAGAAGGAAAATATATTTTTATAAGGTTAACAATTTAAATATCACATTTATATGTAAGTTTTTTATTTTCCTTTACATAGTAATATTTTCTTTGCCGGTCACAACAGTTCCATAAGTACGCAAAAGGAAAACAAATAAACCCCAGTCTGAGGCGAGTTAGATAGAAGTTAAAGTATAAAAACCTGTTCCAACAGCTCCTTGATGTCCTTTCCCTCTTTGTTACTTTTTGCAGCACCTAACTCCACCCAGAAACTCTTTCAGCAAACTTTAGAGTGCTTATTGTTTCTGAATAGGACTCAACGTCAGGATTTATTTGAACAAACATTAGTGTCTTTGCTTGTCCACCTGCAATAAATAATTTGAAAAATAGTTACAAAGGGCAAAAGGAACTACAAATGCATGATTTACCATGTGTAAACAATCGATTACCCAAAGAGCTCTGAAGAACTTGTGTTAGCTTGCTGTTTCTGTAGGGCACATGGGCATTTTTCTGCGCCAAAGCAAAAATCACATCACCTAAAGCAGAGAGTGATTTGTTAATATGTTGAGCCTCCTTTAATCTATCTCCAGTTGCTTCAGACCGCTCAATTCTTTCACTGCCAGCAAGATCAATGAGATGTAGACATCCTCTAGAGATGGATCCATTCTTTATATCCAACCCTCGAACATGTACTGTTAGAATGCTACATGTAGTAAAATTATTTCAATAAATCCATATTATAAAGAATAAAGATAAATATAACTATGGTTAGTAGTTCAGTCAACCTGTGGGAGCGACTGCTCCTTTCATTTAGTGCTGTTGAACCAACTGCTCTATTTGCTAGTCCAATTTCCATCAAATCCAACACATTCGATGTTGATTTAACTGAGTGTAAGCTCGCATCCGGTAGAACAAGTCCATTTGGTTGAGAAGTGCTCCAAATCCCAAGTGTTTATTTATGTCAAGGAGTACCATCATTACTTTTGGAATGTTAACAACATAAATATAAGAAACATAACAAAAATAGCAGTATGGTATTTAAAAGGATATCGTTTCTGTGCAATATCGTTTGAAAGAAGATCACGAACTTGCTCATTGTATATCTCAACCATCTGTACTCCCACCTCATACGAGAAAACATTTCTTCTACTTAGTGAGATATTAAATAGATCATTTAAAGCCCGGTAATTGACACCCCAATCTGTTTTGGATGTGCTGGGTCCACTCTAAAGAACAAAAATTATAGACAATAACATTAATATTTTAGTCAACAGCAGTGCCAATACAGTACAGCGAAAATAATTCTCAAGATCAGAGTCAGTACCATCGTGTAAGTCTTTCCAGAACCAGTTTGGCCATACGCAAAAATACAACATTGAATCCATCGAGAACTGACCGAATCAACGGCTGAATGTCAGAGAAAACCTCAGCTGTGAATTAAAAAGAAAAGCCAATTAGAAAACTTACTAACATACAAACAAAAAAAAATGTATTATTATAAAGTTGTACCTTGGGAAGCAAATGAACTGAACACTTTGTTAAACTTGAACATCCGATTTCCATCCTTTCCTTGCTTCAATGGATTTGAAATCAGAAGCTCGCCACTTTCACCAATGTAATCGACAGTAGTCGATTTTTTATCTTGACCAGGAAGGAATGGTCTTACACGACAATACACTCTTATATTACCTAGAAAAAAAGAGCAAATACTCAAAAATGTTAATATGATATCTACGCTCTATATTTGAAAGAATCTTTGAGCAATGAGATACCTTTCAATTCTTGCATTTCATTAAACAATTTCTGGTTTTCAGCAAGAACTTTGTGATAGTTTTCGGCAGCATCAACTAAACATTTTAAATTGGACCCTGCACAAGTTCAAATAGCAACCATATCAAACTTAAACTAACCGTGTAATTTATATATAAGAAAAGAATGCAACAAAACTTACCTAAATTAGACATTTCACCTCTCCACTTCATTTGAAAGGCATTCATGTCGTTCTTTATTGACCTTGATGATATATTTAAACCCTGCCATTGCAAATCAATAGAAAAATAAGTAAAACAATAAAAAGATTTGAACAAGTTATAAATAAACATACCTTGACATATAACTGTTGAGTATTCATGTAATCCTGAAAAATATTTTCCTTTTTGTTCCATAACTGTGATTTTAGCTGAGAGGCAGTCTCAATTTCCTCTATTTTCCTGTTTGAATGCACTACAAGAAGCTCAAATTCCTTAACTTTGCTGTTTAAGTGGTCTTCCAGTTGCTTTGTCTTAACTTCAAACTGATCAAGCTGCTGTTCATGCAGCCTATTCGTTTCTTCCATTTCTTCCTTAAGGCTTGCCATCATGTTCCCAGCATTTTCTTTTTCTTTCATTAACCGAACAACAGTTTGCTCACTTAACTTGCTTCTCTCTTCAATTTTCGCCTTCTCTTCCTTAAGGCTTGCTATCATGTTCCCAGCATTTTCTTTTTCTTTAATTAACCGAACAACATTTTGCTCACTTAACTTGCTTCTCTCTTCAATTTTGGCCTTCTCTTCCTTAAGGCTTGCTATCATGTTCGCAGCATTTTCATTTTCTTTCATTAACTGAACAACATTTTGCTCACTTAACTCTCTTCTCTCTTCAATTTTCGACTTCTCTTCCTGCAAGAAAAGAAAGGCACTGCAAAATGTTATCCTGTGACTTACAACCAGCATAATTCCTACTAACAGTAGAAACGATAAACAGAATTATCGTATTTGTTTATCATGTGTACTATCAGTAGAAATTATCAAAGATTCTCAAAAAGGAAGTGTACGATGTATTCTTTTTTTTCATCTATTCAGATATCGGTATGTCATTAGTGTAACATATTTATAGTACTATAGAAGCAAACAAAATGTAATGAGTGTAGAATAAGGAAAGAAACAAAGAAAATATAGGAAATTAGAATATTTATATGCAAATCGTACCTTGATCACCTGAAGCAGATTCATTGTCATCTGATCAAGAAAACTATACAATATCAGCACAATCGAAAAAATTCTAAGCTTCTATAATTTCTCCTGACCATCAAGTAATCCGTACCTGGTTTTCTTCATTTGTGCCGTTTACTAATAGTTCAAGTGCTTCAATTTTTGAATGGTACTTTTCTTCCCTTGTCTTGATGATCGTATTTTGCTGAAAAGAAAGGGATCATCTTATCAAGAGCTGTATTAAAATACGAAAGAAAAACAAAAAGTTCAAGTAAAGGTTTTCCTTACATTTCTTATGTGCTCTGCTTGAACACACAGACGGCGCTCAATTTCTTGCACTACTTTCCTCAGTAGATAAACTACACGCTGATGTGAGAAGATTCATGTTAGATGTAAAATGTAACAACAAAAAGAGAGAAAGAGATAGGTGTGCGGTTTGAAACAAAGACATACATGTGGAATTTCGCCCTTTTTTCTCTCAATACTTTCATCCAGAATGCCATTAACAACTGTGAGAAGAGACTGAGTTGGTGCATTCTGTGAATATAATTACCATTAGGAAAGGGACATCACAAGATAGAGAAATTCAACAAACTTAGGAAATATCCTAGGAGGCAACAATGAAGTTACATCTAAACTGTTTGAATGCATCATCTCTGAAATCTTGGCAGCCGGAAGATCAGAATAGGATCCGCGTTTTAGCTGGAAAATCTCGCGAAGCTTTTGTCCTGCAGGATATACAACAAGATTGTATAGATTAAATAAAGGCTGCAGAAAAGTAGCATCCCAAAATTACAGTAGATGGTATTAGTACTCAGCAACTAGAATTGCAACAAAGCATAAAATATTAAATAATATTGTGAGCATGAAGAATTTGAACCATGTTAAAGCCCTGCCAACGCACTCAACCTGATCATATCATGCTTTCGTCATTATGTTTGCATAACTCCTGAAGTTTAAGTTGGCTGATACCATAAGAGGTTAATATGAATAAATAATTACATATATGTTGTATCCTACATGCTACTCCCACAATATGATGTCCAAATGACGGCTAACCGTTGTTACGTAATTCTAGAGCGAAAGGCTAACTCCCAGGGACTTTCTTTTACAGTGAACAATACATACCATTAAAGGCAGGAGTTTTCTGCTGAGACTTGGGATAGGGAAGCCCATTTCCCCTGTCCTCTACTGAGGGTGTTCTCCCTTGGGCTGCACCGGCAACTAGAGACCCATCAGTTTGTGGAACTCTCCATTTTTTCCGTGAAGGAGTCTTTGAAACATCCCCTGAGCTATCATCAACCAATCCAGGATTTAGATTGTCCCTCAGCACCAAGAGGCAATCCACCACCGAAGACATCGGTCCCTGTAATCATCACATCCATGAGTTGAGTTATTATAATGTAACTTGTCACTTTCCAGCAATGCAACCCACTACCCAAAGTGCTAACCACCTTACTATGCAATAGACCAATAAGACCAACAACCACGTTACCCATAAGAATCAGTTTCAGCAATTCTGGTACTTAAGAACTCGAGCATGGTACCAACAACTACTTACATAATAATAGAACCTCACCTCCTCAAGGTCTTTCACGCTGAAGCCTGGCAGACCTTTGTCAGCAACCACCGAGAGGAACTTCTTCACATTGCCCGACCTCTGCTCTGATGATGCATAACCACCAGGTAACCCCTAAACAAAAACAGCCAAAATCAAAGCATGTACATCGACATGACCCGGAAATTTCCCAAGCGCAAAATACACACCTCGAGAGCACCGGGGATGAGTGTGTCCGCGATACGGCACAGAACCGTGCCATCGCCGAGCAGCTCCCGGAGCTCTTCGTCGGATGCATAAAATGGCAGACGGTACTCCGGGATTAAGGCACCGAGCCATTTGATCACCTCGGCACGCCGAGCATCTACAAAGGTTTTGCACCACCATGTAAAGCAAACATGCAAAAAAAACACGAGTATAGGATCAACAGCTCAAACGAACATTTCAGAGGGTCCCTAAAAAACGAGACACGACAAAAGAATCGAAATTCGAACTCCGGGGGAGCTAAATAATAGCAGCGCTTCTTCGGAAAATCTGCCGCCGAATGAGGAATCGGGCTTCGTAAGTTGGAACACGATAAATCAACTCGAAAGCGCTGAATCAATCAAGCCCAGGAAAAAAGTTGGGCTGCACACATAGCCGACGAACTCGCCACATGCGCGCGCGCCCCCGAAAATCATGAGAACACACCCACACACCGGCTGACCGAAATTCGAGCTCCTAGCTCGGGTAATACTCTACATGCATTCGGAATCAGCCGCCTCACCTGCGTGGAGCCCCTCGCCGTCGCCGTCGACGCTCCCCATTCCCCGCCTCCCGGACCGGCGCGCAGCGCAGATCGAGGCCGCCGGTGGCGGGATTGGGGCGGAATCGGCCTTGGAATGGGCGGGAACCGGAGGGTTTCGGGGGCCGATGCGCGCGCTGGGGTTTTGCTTCCCGCCCGCCGTCGTGCGCCGGCGGAGGTGCCTCCCTCCTTTGCTTTTTGTGTTTTCGTTTTGGCTCGGTTTGTTGTTGCCTCGCGTATGTCGCGGGGCTTTGATTTGTGTTGACGTCGTCGCCAGCGCGTCTTCCGTTAACTCGCTCGCTCTTACGTTACCGTCAGTTAGTGAGGGTGAGAGTATGTCACGATATTTGACTTCCAAGCATTTAGGCCCTGTTTGTTACAAGGGTTTTTCCGTGAGGATTATCCCGGTTAAACCCTAAATTCCCACATATTTTCAAAACATTATCGTTTGTTTTTACTGTATTTGACATATTTATTCCTACTTTTCCCCACAAATCCCCAAACTCTAATTCATTTTTCTCAATACCTAAAACACTACCCATGTCTAGTGGATTACGGATAAATGGGGATTTGATGGGATTGGTGAATGTTGGGGTTTCACCCATTCCCTGTGGGGATAATTCCCACCAACCCCGGAAAAACCCTTGTAACAAACAAGGCCTTAGAGGGTCTATGCAGAATTCTAAAAACGATGTCATATGAAATAAAAATGTAGGACAGAATTTCATGCCCACTCCGATTTTATAGGATTTTTTAAGGCGCCAAAGTCTTTTTGATTCCATAGCAGGAAAAGTAAAGGATTCTGAATAAATAGTTTTAAGTGGACGTGATTTTCGATAAAATCTAGTGCAAAGTATCTATATGTAATAATTTATGAGAGATTCAATCGTGCAAATTAAAGAACCACCATATAAAAACATTCTAAGGATATAAATCATCTAAAACTTGCAAGTCTTTTTTTTCTTTTTCAAAAAATGAGGGTATACCTCGGCCTTTGCATCAAGTGATGCACACAGCTCCTTGAAAAAAAAGTGAAGCACACAGCTTTAGTTTTTGCAAAGTTTAGAAGTATCAAGTTTACAAATCACCGATCAAATGATGTTGAAACATGAATCAACCAACAAAAAAATGACAACATACAACAAGTGGGCATCCCTAAGTCGTCTAATATGTTGCCACGAAGCCCGACTGAATATATCATAAGCGACCGCCAGGAGCCATTCACACCCAGAGGTCTATGCAAATATCAAAGAGGTCATTGTCAAAATATATTCAGATAAATAGAATAAGATTATGTCAATTTAAAACAACGGGCAAATTTGAGCTAAATCGGCTTTAATTATTGTTGGGGATATGACTAAGAGGCAATAATAATAGTTATTATTAATGTTTGTTTCATAATTAATGTTGATGTTTCTATGGTACAACTGATGTGGATCATGAATATAAGATTCAGAGGAAAACTCACACGCATACGTAGAAACATTAACACTTACATGTACCCTGGTCTGCCTGTCTCTTGGACCAACTTATTGATTGGTTGATTATCATGTTTTCATGGTCATGAGCATATGTTTTCTCCTATCAATAAGAGCACACTGATGGCTAGTCAATGTGGATGGGTAGACCCGGTTGGGTAATTTACTATGAGATCTTTTTGACATATCAATAATAGTCTTAGAAGATTACTCTACATGTGGCCATGAGGTTATTTATGATATACATGCTTGGAAGATTACTCTAGGTCGGTTTAGCAACATTCATGAAGATGGGTGATAATAACGGCAGGTTCTGGGTAAGACAAAGAACATGTATTAGCACAGATGTTCCGAGACAGGGAATTGCTCCTTCGTAAAAAGAGAGATACAACCTGGGCCCACTTTGTATGACGATATCCAATATGTTATGCAGACAACGCATGATTAGTTATCACGGGGATATCAGAATAAGGGGACGAGTAAAAGGGAACATATTGGTAACGAGGATAGTGAAGATATTGTGATCTAGACTTGCTTCACAAAGATATCGAAAATCCCATCCTCGGGTATTGTTCAGTATCGAGTTGTTATGGGGGGATCTGATTTCAAAAAAAAATATGTGGCGCATGGGTCCTGGGGCGCCACAGAATTGCTGATTTCTGTGGCGCATGGCCTCATGCGCCACAGAATGTGTCCTTTCTGTGGCGCATCACCCCATGCGCCACAGAAAGCCACATTTCTGTGGTGCACATCCTACATGCGCCACAGAAAGGCACATTTCTGTGGCGCATGTTGTACGTGAGCCACAGAAATGTGGCTTTCTGTGGCGCATAGCTACATGCGCCACAGAAAGCCACATTTCTGTGGCGCATATGGTTTCCGTGCGCCACAGAATTCCAAATTTCGGTGGCGCATGCAAAACAATGCGCCACAGAAATTTTTTCTGTGGCGCATGGCTATTTGGTGCGCCGCAAAAAGTGATTCCACCTATAGCTAGTTTCCTAGTAGTGCAACACGCATACGAGAGGGTCTCGGATATTCCCTAGTGTTTATTTAATAATAAATACCATGAAAATATCCTTGAGGGTCTATGGGATGCTCCTACTGGGTTAGACCCCTGTGGGGAGTGGCCACATGGGCCAACGGCCCACCAGGGTGGCCATCTTCCCTTGGTGCCCACCAAGGGGCGGCGGCACAAGGAGGAGGAGCCGGCTAGGGTTTCCCCAAACCCTAGGTCGGCCGACCCCATGTAGGGCCCACTAGTAAGGCAATGGCAAAAGGGTGGGGGACACCCCAAGGGCGGCTGCTAGGGCAAGGGGTGCGCCCCAAACCCTAGCTCGGACAGCCCATGGGCCCCACCTAGGGGAGGCGGCGCATGGGGAGGGGCTGCCCCTCCTCCAAGGCACCCCTCCCCCTCCCTCCTATATAAAGGAGGGCTCCCCCTCCTTTCTAGATACACAAGTTGGTTTGGGCTTTTGAGGTATCCTCTCCCCGAACCTTTTTCTCTCTCTCTCTCCCATGTGTTGGGATCTACACCTCATATACACCGGTATAAACTAAGTCCTGGATGACGAACTGCCGGACTATAGTCAGTGAAGCTGTGCGAGCTCTCGGAGAGATCATACCTTTGCTCCTCGCTCGGATTGATTCGGAAGGCTGGACATGGGGAGTCAGCAATATTCTCACCACCAGGCTTGGTCGTGAGAATCTTCCTAAGGCTTCATCGGCATCTATACCGACATCTACTTCCACTTCAGGGTGTTGCTCCTCCATAGGACTTTGTGTTCAAAACTCCCCAACGAGGGCTTATAATAAGCTCAACTATCTGAACCACAGTGAAAAATCTTGTTTTTTCAAACAAGTACACATGCATACAGATCGAACACATGCCATGCACAGAAAGATGCTATAATCGTTGAAGGGTTGAGAACGCTTACACCAGCCATCAAAGAGAATGGTGACGATGCACTCCCAGAAAAGTGGAAGAAGACTGAATCCGGTTGAACACCATTGCCCATCAGAGAGGATGTCGCCGCTTTTCTGCTCGTCGGTGAAAAAACATTAAAGGGGAGAACTCGAGAGGGGGAGGGGATGGTGCAGAGAATGAGCAGTGAGAGTGGGATGGGTAGATAAGGGCGCGTTTGGGCGGATGCAAACCTATTTCTCCGCCTCCATCTCCCGAGGTCATGTTTTTATCGCTAGAGCTCATCCACCAAGGAATACCGAATGGACTATCGTAATGGCCAAATTTTGCACCTAACGGTTCCGACGGATGCATGCAACCAATCACGCCCAATATGTCCAAGTAGTACTGTCAATTACATCAGACAATACTTTAAGGAGCGGCTTAATTTCTATCCTAGTTGAATCACTGCAAATCAAATAACATTGTGTCCCAGTAGTGTTGGATCTAGAATGAAATTGGTGGAGTGCCAAGATTAAAAACTTCCCTATTATACTTAGCATTTAGCAACAATTAGTCCAAATACTAGTAACATTTAGCAAGAATTAATCCAAATATTAGTAGCCAAATGAAGTTCTATATGGTCTTACGGGGTGTCACGATACCCATGGCATCCCCACCGGCTACGTCGTATCCAATGAATAAGGAGAAGGCTGTCCTATCAATGACAGAGCCAATCTCCTTTATACCTTATCTCAAGCAATGTTTTTTCAGATACAAGGCACAGAAGTGCCCAGCCTTAAATTAATAAGACCAAAGAGTTCACACATAGGAGAGTTACATGCTGCGGCGTACAGCTTAGCCATAAGAGACGAACACAAGCGAACCGAAAAACATCCACTAAACAAGCTCAAGCTAGCAAGACAACAACTAGGATAACCAGCTGATAGGGGAGCCACCCCAGCACACACTCCGAGAGCAGGTGGAGAAACCGCAGGAGGTCGCCAAGACGCTCAGGTCCTACTCGGAGTTCTCGGGCGATTTGCTGTATATAACAGCTTGAGCCTTGCCACCAGCGACACTAGCCTTGGCCGATCCATGGGCTTGGCGTTTAGGCACCAAAGCTGCAAAAAGATAAGCGTTTTGTATATCACGTCAGCGGGGTGGTGAATAATCCTGCGTTCAATAGAGAGTTTATTGCGAATATTCCATAAAGCCCAAGATTGTGCAACAAATAAAGACCATACCACCCTACGCGTTTGTCCCGACAAACCGCTTAGAATGGCATAGAATTGAGCGAAGTTAGCCGGACACCAACAATTCCCAAGGAATTGACGTAACACACTCCAAGCGAATTTAGCTATCGAGCAAGTGAAAAACATGTGAGTCGCGTCCTCCACAGCGCCACAAAGGGCACAGAACCCGTCCGAAGGCCCCTGCCTTGAGGCGAGAACCTGTTGTAACATCCCAAATTTATAATAAGGATTAATAAGACCCCAAAATTCAGAACCAACAAAAACTTTTTGAATTACTTCACTAATGATCGTGTTTTCCCTTATATTGTTCTGTTTAACCTTGTGTGACTTGAATGTTTAAGTTGTTTGACTGGGAAATATTAACCCAGTAACCTAACCTAAGTAAAAATATATTTAAAACTCTGGTGATCATGTTATGACAAGAAAAACATTTCCATATATATCTTCTGCCACTCCTGTTTTATTCAAATGTCATTTCCAAAAATAATTTGGGTTTGGCCACAACCAAAACATCCTTTATTGAGAAAGTGAAAGTATTTCCAAAATTATGTAATCCCCAAAAGTAGGGAGATCTATATGTTATCTCCTATCTATTTATCAAACTTGATATTTTGCATGTGTGTGCAACTCCCATTTTATAAGCTCTTATTTTATTCCACTTGGAAACCACACTAGTGGGAAATATATTACCCCACATAATTTCTTTATCGAACCTTTTGAAAACTATTGGGTTATGAGTTGAGATATTTCGTAAACAACATCTTGTCATAATTAAGTGTGATCACTTTCAAGATAGTATTGTTAATTATGAAAAGTGTGGTATGATTACTTTGTATGATTTGATTTGTGTTATTGATATTGTAATGTTGTGATTGTTATGATTGTTTGCTTGTGAGGATAATTCCCCAAGTTGTGCTCAATCCTAAAGTAAAACAGACTTGACCACCAATTTGTAATATGACTTGAAAACAAAACAAGACCTCTATAATTACTTACACCCTCAAATCAAATCTTGATTTCAAGAAATGATCTTATTGAAATTCCCTCTCTATCTATTCCTCTATTCCATGAAAACAATTATGTTTTCTTCATCGAAATTCTAGGAGTGAGATGAACTAATAATCATCCCCACTTCATATCACTCCCTCCTCAAGTAAACCTACTTGTTGATTTAAAACAAACCCCTCCATTCTTTTATCAAAAAGGAAATGAAGGTCATGAGTTAAAAATGATCTTCATAATTAAATTCCCTCCCAAATTCTCTATTTCCTCCAAACCAATTTTCCCTCTATGAAAAGATAAATTATTTTGAAGCTACCTTATTGGTCAAGGAAGTTCCAAAAGTTCAACACAATATTTTATCACTGGTTCTAAAATATTAAAGGAGTATCAAAATATTATTTTCCAAAAATGCTTTATTTAAATCCTATGAACAAAAATGGAGCAAAACATTTTATTTTGTAAAACCAATTTTTGTGGAGCTTCCTCATGTATATGGGAGGCTACATGAATTTTCTCAACTTTTTATAAAGTGTTTAAGTGCCCCAATTAAAATCCCTAAAACCTACTGGTTTCAAAAGGAAATAGAAGAAATAGAAGCAGGGACTTGTTTGTGATTGTAAAAAGAATCTAGGGGGCGTTTAGCAAATTGGGCTTTGACTTCCTGTAGCAGCAACACAACACGCCGACGCCACCGTGCTCCTCACGCCGACGACGCCGTGCTCCCCTCCCCTCGCCTCGCCCCTGCCTCACGCCTCGCCCTGCGAGGAGATAAAGCTCCACGCCACACCTCTGCTCTCCCTTGTCCCTCATTTCCCCCACTCTCTCCCTCTCTCATTTTCCTCCACGGAACCGAACCCCGGCCGAGCTGCCGTTGAGCCTCGCCGACGATTCACGCACCCCCATCCAAATCCAAGCCTACCAAAAGCTTCACCGCATCTCCCTCTTCAATACCGTACAAGGAATCGCCGTGATTCGCTCGGAATCGCCGTCGCCGTCCCGATCCTTTTCTTCTCCGGCCACCGGGATGTCGAGCAAGCTCGGGATCGACACAGTCCACCTCTCCCTGCCATTTTTGCACCTCCGAGTTTCCCTTGCCGTGCTCTCTCTCATGCACCCCTTCATTTGTCCAGGAACCACCGGAGTCGCCGGCGCCGACCTAGCCGTACTTCCCCGCCGTGCCACGTCGTCCCTGTTCGTGTCGAGGAAGAAGGAAGCGGCCCGGTACCGCTTCGCTACGCTTGTGGACCGCGAGCTGGGCCTCTCTCCACACTGCACGGCCCAGATCCAGCCAGATCCAGCCCATTCCTTTTCTTTTTATTAGACCTAATTTCCTGATTTATTTTCCCTGCTAGATCTAGTTTAGGATTTAAATCACCATTAAATCCATGTGCTATGAAATTGAGTGAAATAAATTTTGTTGTGTTCCTCTGTGTTTTCTTAATCATGTAGAGTTGGTTGCTTGTTAAAATCTATTTTTAATCGTTGTATAGATTAAATCTTGTAGAAAGTGTATTATTCACTAAATCATTAATATCTAGAGTTTTATAACTCCAAATATTGCAAACTAAAATTCTATTGAAAGCTTGAAGTAATACCTTTCTAGATCTATTGATCTTGTATGCAAATGAAGCCTAAAACAAAAGTTCTATTCAATCTTGTAAACACACCAGTAGCATTTTAGTGATTTTTGTAGATTTTTGTGAAATGATTTTTGGAGTAAATCCAATTGGGTTGTCTTCTATATGTGTAGGAGAACCTATACCTAGCTTGGTTTGAATTTATAAGTCATTGATTGACTGTGGTGCTAATTATAAGATTTAGGGCTTTTCTGCCTATTTTTAGTTATCCTTTATTAATTGATGTGTTATACCTTCATGATGATAATTGTGTTTCCTAGCATGTGTGGGATGGTAAACCATTGTTGTGAAGTGCTCCCTTATTTGTACTAGCATGTTAGGGGAATTACTTGTGAGTTATGAAATTGTTAGGGTTTTATTCCCTATAAAGCTTTTCTCCTAGTAATTAGGAATTTCTAGGTTTGTCTATTAGTTACCTTCAATTAAATCTATGTTTGTGCTCTGTTCTGTTAGCACAAGTATGAAGTTAGTATTCTGTGGTTATGTTGGTGCTAATGTTATGTGTTGTCCTGCATAATTGGTAAATCACTGGTTAGTTAATTGTTAAGCTAGTGATGATTTATGTCTAGTGGTTTGGTTACTAAGCATGTGTTGTGTAATTAATATGGCTGCCTTACTTGATTAACCCTGGTTGTCTTAAGTTGAGGGTTAGTTTGAGTATCTAGTTAATGTCTCTACTTTAGCTTGGTGAGACGTGTTAAATTACAGAAAATTATTTGGTTATTTAATTTTTGTCTGAAGTATTTCCTGTCTAAGGAAAATGGTTTGTTAATTACCCTTAGGTGGAGTTGTTTAATACTTCATGTTCTTAGCTTGTGATTGGTGGTATACTCCTGTTAGTATATTGCCCTTGTGTTTATCACATGGTTAGTTGACTTGTTGGGTAGTTTAAGTACGAAGGTGTAGTTAGACCAGTGGTAATTATTGTGTAGAGTTGGGGTTTAAATCATAAAACTTATGCTTATACTTTATGATGATTAGTCTTTGGTTAGTATATAGAACTGGTGTAAGTAGCATGTGTTGTCTTGCTTGTTTGGATTGATTTCTGGTTTGCCTCTAGATAGATGTGATGATTGCTAAACTCGTTGTTAGATAATAATGTTCCCTCATGATTGTTGTTTGTTAGTATTTGCTTGATGTTGTTGCTTGATTAAATGAGTGCTATGTTTGTGGTATGATTCCTTGTTGGTGTCCCACTTGTGAGATGGTTTGCTTATTGGGTGTTGTTTTATTTTCATGTTGCGACGCTAGATATAAACGCTACCGGAGTGGTATTTGGAGAGGAGTTATCGAAGAAGGAAGGGAGTTATTTCTTTGATCAGTGGGAAGAATTCCAGGAGCATTAGGATGAAATCAGGCAAGCTACTTCACTGAGCTTGCATCTATATACATCTATTTGATTTATCTGTTTTACTTATAAATAACGTAAAGGACTTATGTGGTGTTTGCCACGAAAGCCATGCTTTGAAAACCCTTTTCCAAAATACAAGTATACTTATTGAGAAACCCGACATAGAGGTGTCAGTGGTTTACTAGGTTTTCGAAGTGAATTTGTTTTACTCCAAATCCTTCTACAAAAATCTTTTGGTGGGATTACGAACCACCCAAGTTTTGGTTAAAATATTTTGCTAAGAAAATTGGAAATGATTGTGAAAACCTTTTCAAAAGTTTATGAAAAACTATTTTGTCACTCTAGGCAGAGATATCAGTTGTTTATATAAAACTATAGGATGGGAAAAACATTGTTTATTCAAAACTCCTTTGAAAATCCTTGGATGAATTAGGGTGTACCGAGATGTCGGTATGGAAGGGGAAAAGTGAAGTGTGGTGATGTTTATGAAAAATGCACATTGTGTCTTTGTACCATGACTACCAGCCGAAACCTGTGCGACCACATTTACCCACATATGGGCAAGGGCGTAGTCATATAATTTGCTCGTGTTAGTACTGGATGCCTCAATAACGAGGATAACCTCGTTCCATGAGGGGATGGTCTGAGGACCTACCCCCTGACCTGGGTCCTCTTCATTGAAGTCTACCGGAAGCCGGTATGAACATGTCGGAGGAAGAGGATTGAAGGGCTCCCTTGGGTCCGTCGGACAGAACTACGAGTCCTCACACTTAGTTTCTGAGGATTTGAGTGTCGATGGAAAGTGTCGTAGAGGCAGGGTCCTATACTAGCATGAGCAAAGGACAGACTATGGCCGGGAACTCAACTTCGCATACCTCTGGTATGGCGGGACGTGGCTGACACGATGAGTGACCGGATGGGTGTGGGAAAAGCGTGCTACCTCTGCAGAGGGTAAAACTATTCGAATAGCCGAGTCCTCGGATATGGACAGTTGGGAGGCTGTCTTAAGACCATGTGCAAATTTTATAAAATATTGAGTTTTGAAAGGAAAATGAAGTAGAAAAAGGTTGCATACCTGTACCAATGAGTTGGTACGAGGTTGTGATGGGTTTGGGAACCATGATTGGAATGTGGTTGGATACCGGAGGAGTTTCGGGGAAACAGCTAAAATGATGTCTTCTTAAAGGATGGTTGTAAAAATTTCTTCTTCCCCTTTCCAGAAAAGGCTTTCTTTTGAGTCGTTTCAAAGCTAAGTAAAAGTTTACAAACTAAAACTAGTGCTTACTCTAGTTGGGGTAGTTTGCGAGTACATTCAAATGTACTCATATTGGTTTCGTCCCTGGCTATTGTCTTAGCCAGATTGTGGAAGAAGAAACAGTTCGAAGAAGAGGAGTTCACTGACGTCCTTGCGAACTAGGGCGCTTCCCAGTCAGCTGCCTGTAGGGTTAAGGCGAATGACTTGGGCTCCACGTTGTTTGGTGATTCCGCTGCAAGCACCTGATGAAGCTGATCACTTCCATCAAGTAAGTAAATAAATTCGGTATGTATGGATGTTCTTTGGTTACCAAGTTTAATTGTGCTTCAGCGACGCACTGATCATGGGATCGCTGATATGTAGGCACAAGGGTATTTCGGACAGTTAGTCCGGGGTCCCCACACCTGTCCCGAAGGTAATCTGTCTAGGATCAGCTGCCAAGAGAAGATTTTGATTTTCAGCGGAAGCTTTGCCGCCCACACGTCCTGAAAGTGTGCGACGGCCGCCCCTTGGGAGAGCCTAGCATGCATGGAAGCCACCGAGTACTGCCCTGACGCTTCCAACGACCAAGAAACTAAGTCAGGACCCACACAGATGGGAATCTGATCAATGAGCTGCAAGATCTCAACCCATTGAGATCTGCCCTCCGTGTCTAACGAACGTCTAAGGTTGATGGAGTTGGCTACCACTGCTGCCACGGACACCTGCTGGTTATCACAAACAGCAAAAATGCGAGGGAATCTGACTTTCAGAGGGGTAGAGCCATGCCACACGTCTGACCAGAAAAGAGTTCTCTGCCCGTTACGGATTGAATGACGCGCCCCAAGCTTGAAAAGGTGCTTAATTTTCCCGAGACTACGCCAAAACTGCGAGCCCCCCCCCCCCCCCCCCCGACTGGAGCTTGCAAAAATGTCCTCATTAACTAGATATTTGGCCCTGATCAAATTGGCCCACAAACTATCATCCTGTTGGTAAAGCTTCCACACCCATTTCAACATTAGGGCTTTGTTCATAAGTTTGGAATTGGTGATCCCCAGACCACCAAGTTCCTTGGGTCGACAAACCGCAGGCCAATTCAGCAAGTGGTACTTTCTCTTCGGACCCGAGCCCTCCCAATAGAACTTCGCTCTATGTGAGTCAAACTTCGCATGCACTCCATCTTGAAGGAGAAACAGCCCCATGGCAAACATTGGAAGACTGGCTAGGCAAGAATTGGAAAGAATCAGTCTCCCCCGGAGGATAGGAATCTTCCAACCCAAGGTTCCACCCTAGCAGCAAGTTTTAACACCAAGAAATTCCATTGCTCAATAGTGAGCTTCCTGTCCGCAACCGGAAGACCTAAGTAAATGAAAGGGAACGCCCCCAGTTTGCAGTTAAGCATATCTGCCACCTCTGCCGCTGAGCACGGGGTTTACCCATAACTATGACCTCACTTTTGTGGTAGTTGATTTTCAATCCTGACATTTCCTCAAAGCACATCAGCAGAAATTTCAAATTAGCAATTCCTCCATCCTCATCTTGAATCAGAAAAAGAGTATCGTCCGCGTATTGGAGGTGAGTGACCCCACCTGGGATCAAGTGAGGCACAACCCCCTGGATGTGCCCCGCCGCGGTGGCAGCAGAGAGCATGGCCGAGAGAGCCTCCGCAATGAAGTTAAAGAGCAACGGTGACAGCGGATCGCCCTGCCGCACACCCCTCTTGTTGCGGAAGAACTGGCCCATTTTGCCATTGATTGAGATCGCGGTCTGGCCCCCTTGGACTAATTGCATAAGTCTGTGAATTACTCCTGCGTCGAACCCCTTCCGACGCAGAACCTCCGCAAGGAAGTCCCAATTTACCCTGTCGTAAGCCTTCTCGAAGTCGATTTTGAACAAGACGCCCCCAAGCTTCTTGCTTTTAAGTTCGTGCACAATTTCCTGGAGCGCCAAGGCACCATCCAGGATGAACCGGCCTTTGATGAAAGCGGTTTGATTAGGGCTGATCACTCTATTGGCTATGGGGTCGAGACAAACCGCAAAGGCTTTGGACACAATCTTGAAGATAACATTGATGAGAGCAATTGGACGAAACTGAGAGATAAGGTCTGCACCCTGCACTTTAGGGATAAGCGAGAGCACCCCAAAATTTAATCTAGCAATGTCAATCCTGCCCAAGATAAAGTCATTGAGGATATGAAGAACCCCGTTCTTAACCAATCCCCAACACTGTTTAAAGAACAGGACCGGGAACCCATCTGGTCCAGGAGCCGTGTCCGATTTCATTGCCATCACCTGCGATTCCAGCTCTTCCTCTGAGTAAGTGAGGGCGAGGCTCAGGTTTTCCTCATCCGACACTCGACTGTCCACCCCCCAAGTATTACTGGCCAACCCACAGGTCCGGGCGGACTCTGAACCCATCAAAGCCCGGTAGAACTCATAAATGTTGATGAGAAAGGGGCGAGTCTCAAAGCCAAAAGTGCTCTGGTTCCCAGGAACTGACGGCGTGAAATTAAACGTCCTCAGGGCGTGCGCGGCACCCACGCCTCAATTTGGCAATGGATATCCATTCCCCGATAACCGGTGGATAATTCACCTATTAGGGGATGGTTTTGGTTGTATATTAATCCCCGTGGGGATCTTATTGGTGTTAAAACAATACCCAGTGGTTATTGCGGTGTCGGGTCTGGAACACGACTATCCATACCCGATATATCCGGTACCCGCTAAAATATATGACATGTGGGACCAGACTAGCAGAGAGGGTGAGAGACATGTATAAAAGACACAGACACACACTAGAAAACCCTAACAAATTTCCCCTCCCACTCCCCAGCCGCCGCAGCCGAAGCCCAAGTGCCCAACCCTAAATTTCTCTCACTCGCGCTCGCAGCTCGCTCGCCCCGCCCGTCGCGCTCCCGCCGTAGCTTCCTCCTCTCTCTCTCTCCCGCCGCCCTACCCGCCCTGCCGTCCCTCTCCGGCCTCCAAGCTCGCTCCGCCATCTATCTCCGGCCGCCGAGCCCGTCCCGCCGTCCTCGCATGCCCGAATCAACAACGACGACGCCCTTCAGCGAGCTTGTCCTCTTCGCTAAGGAGCTCGCCGTCGACCCAGGTCCAGCCGTCGATCCTGGACCGGCCGCAGAAATCCCCTTCAGCCCCGTTCAGCGCATCGCCTCCTCCATCGTCGACCAGCTACGCCATCCAGATAGCGTGAGCACCCCCGGCCGTCGGCCAGGTGCCCAACGTCCTCCACGCCGGAAAATGGCGTCTCCAACGGCCAGCTCTAGCGGTGCCCGCAGCAAGGCCCGCCTTGCTACTCCGAGTCCAAACAGGTGAGGAAGCTTTTGATATTTTGTGATGCATCTTGTATTTGATAGAGTTTAGCACTTGAACTTGATAGGTAGTGATGTTTTTTCATATGTGATTGCTGGTTGCTGATTATATAGGTAGTGATGTTTTTGATATGTGATTGCTGGTTGTATAGAAATTGCTGGCTGTATAGAAAGTGTTGTTTGTATAGGCACTTGAACTTGAGCTTGCTGATTATATAGGTAGTGATGTTTATGATATATCCTTGCTGGTTGTAAAGAAAGTGCTGGTTTTAATGATGAATGCTTGCTGGTTATGTATGAAGTGATGTATTTTGATGATGTATGCATGCTGGTTATCTTACAATTTCACTCTAAATTAACACATTTTTGTTTGTTGATGTATAGAGAGATGACCTCTAGTCCTCGGGCTAGGAGCAGCAGCCCGGCAGGATCATCTTCAGAGCCGGTTAGAGGGCCAATAATTGTGGACATTGAGAAGGAGGAGATAGAAATATCTGATGATGAAGAGGAATTGAATGAAGATGGCTCTGTTAAGTCGAAGAGGAAGCTGACTTCAAAGGCTTGGCTTTCCTTCAAGCGTGTGAGAATTGATGGTCTCATCAAGGCAAGGTGTCTTAAATGTGGTAACCTTCTTGGAGGAGAAACCGGGAATGGCACATCACATCTGTTATCCCATACTAAGTCATGTGCATATAGCAAGGCGGAGGTGAATGGCAAAAAGATGGCTCAGTCTTCCTTGAGGTTTGCTGCCAAGGATGGATGCAAGGTTTCATTGGAGAATTACATATTTGATCAGGAGTTTGCTAGGAATGCACTTGTTGCCATGATAATTCTACAAGTCTACAATGATGAAACCGGAGTTTGGAGTCCCAAAGTCCAAAATTTATCATTTTTTGAATTCTGAATGTTATGGCCTGTGTGCCTTTGTTGAATCTTTGAACCAAGTATTTTTGGCATGTGTGCCTTCGGAAACTCCCATTTATGTTATGTAATGACTAAACGTAATTGTGGTCTGGATTTTGTGTGTTGAACACTTTTATTTGTGCCTGTGTGTCTTTTTGCTTTTAACTTTGATATATTATGCTACTGTGATATATTTTGTGAACTGTCATTTATTTAGCTAGTGCTGGGGATTATCTTATTTGTGGCTGTGTGCCTTTGTGAACTCTTTATATTATTGTAGCTATCATATATTGTGACTGCTCATATTTGTGTTATATCTTTGCTGGTACATGGGAATTGTTGCTCTTTTTCTATACTCAATTTGCTGACTTAGTGGAGATGGTTAACCGATGGTTATTTGTTACCCGCTGGGTAGTGGTTATGGTATGAAATCTATCCCCGTAACAGTTATTGGGGATGGGGACGGTAAGAAATTTGTTTCGTGGGGATGGTTATGGTATAGCAATAACCGGTGGTTAGTATCCCCGTTGCCACATGGACCCACGCCCGCTTGATGGCCGGCACGTTTGGTAGTAGTGCTGACGACGTCAAGTCAAACAGTTTAATCATGCTCCCGCCAGGGCGGCCGCTCGGGAGTAAACTAGCGGAGTCTAAGTACTGTACGCTATTCAGCTGGGAGATGGTTTACATCAACTGAAGATTTATTTGCCCAGCACTTCTCACGCTTCAGAGAAACGTGGTCATCTCATATTATCACAGGAACCGGCACGGTTTCCACCGGATTTCTCCCAAAAATTCTCGCGTTCCGAATGATCATAAATTTGGGTGGATTTTTTCACAACATTCTATACATAATACATTCTCACGTCCCAGATGGTGGTACTCCTGGTTAAGTGGACCGCAGAGGTAACAGTGTGTCGGTACAAGTGTAGATTTGCATATCCTTCTTGGCGTTTCCAGTGGTTGCGACTTCACAGTCAGGCTTAGAAAATGCTGCTAGTGCATGCATTTAGATTTTTGCAGCTCTGCATAGTTAGATACTACTACGTATATATATATGCTCGGTAGCTCGATCGTGTCCATCACAAGAGATTTCACAACTATTCCGGGTTAGCTCAGTAATGTCCATCAGACCTTGATTCCATCCATCGCAACCCCTCAGCTGCCCTAACACTCCAAGTCCAGCCTACCGCTCCAGTGGCTACCGACACACAGTGAGATGCAACTCTGCACATCCACCCGTCGCAGTCTTGACGACTTTTCAGACAAAATAAGACCATGCGATCTCACTGTGGAAACATTCACAAGCTCCAACTAGCAAAAAGAAAAGACCTTCGCAAGCTCGCAAGTCCAGCCTACCGCATCAGTTGTTACCGACACATAATGAGATGCAACTCTGCACATCGATCCGTCGCAATCTGAATGACAGTTCAGACAAAACAAGGGGAGAAGAAATGAAAGCGATCTCACAAGCTCCAAGTGAAGGAAGGAGAAAAGAAAGCTCGCAGTATCAATTGGTTTATTTATCGTACTATCACTGTACGACCTTTCAGATGATCTCACCGTGCAGATGTTCACAAACTTGGAAGTCATAATAAGAAAAGAAAATAAAAGACCTTTGAAAGCTCTTTGTCGGTTTTATTTATCGCGTATAAGCGCGGACAGGGTACGATACGACTACCGGACTACTATCACCACACGACACCAATAGGGCGCCCTTGATTATATGATATCTTTTCTTTAAATGACAATCATATGATATCTTGTAAGCATTAAATTGCACCCAAGGCAGCACCAGGCATGTCTCCTGTTCCTGGGTCTTTTATTCACCGCAGCTACCCCATATACTGGCGCACCTGCCGCCTATCTGAGTGCCAAGAGGTGTCTGCTTACTTGCCTCCAGACCTGGTCGCGGTCCTGGCAGGACCGGCTTGTCGCAGCAGCTGAGTGCCAAGAGGTGCCATGTTATTAGAACACACAGCGAGATAGGATAGGCACCGTGATGACCAGTTCATAGGTGACAGAGATTACCTGGAAGTAGGACTCCAGCTTCTGCCTAAGGACAGCATGCTCCCTCTTCACTTTCTGGAAAGATCTCCTGCATCTGCATAACAGGCACATAGATGTGTGGGCGAGGAGCTAATGAGTACCGTGGATACAAGACCACATATCGACATGCTAACCAACTAAGCAGAAGGGAGAGACAGATACCCTTCAGCATTTTCTTCTCCGCAGCTGTTCCTGAATGATGTGCACTCGTTGTTCATCTTAGAAGCGCCAATGCTGTGGAAAGTTGTGTTATGTTAAGCCCAAAACATCACAACATATAAGGGTGTTGGCTAAACCAAAACCCGTGGAAACAGGCCAGCAGCTCCCTAGTTCATTTTCCTTCAGAGTTGCAGATCGGGGTGACAAAAGTAGTACAGAAATTTGAACTACGGTTTGGCCGGGTTGTGTACAAAACGTTTTGCACACCCTTAACATGCAAATAAAAAAAAATCAGCTCCTTATATCACGGCAAACAAGCTGCAGGAAGTATGTAATCTCACCATTTGTAGAAACATGATGTCATGCATAGAACATTTTGTTGGAATGGCAGCATACGATCGGTTATGCACCCACTAAAGAAACAGAGGTCTCTGCATCAGCAGATCTCTGTAAGAACAATTCGTTTACACAAGAAGTGAGCCCAGCTCACTTGGTTAGGGAAGTGGATGTACAACCCAGCCACCCAGGTTCAAGTCCCCACAGATGTAAATTTGGGTTCGTTTATTTCAAAAAAATCCGCTGTAGGGGCTTCCCCTACCGCATTCCTTTCAAAAAAAAAATCCGTTTACACAATCACTGAGCTTCTACTGCACTATAGCACTCAGGGTACTAGACAGAGGTACTTCAAGTAAAACAAAATGTATAGGCACCCCCAACCAAACAGTACAAGCAAAATAACTGCAAGGCATTATTTCAAGAATTGAGGACACACAAAATACAGTATTCAGACACCTAGAAGCAATCTAGACCTACATGAGCTTTCTGAGGCTCATGAAGCATTTGACGGCTCATTTGGAAAAAATCCTACTCATAATTTTGTTGAGAACTCACAATATTGCAT
This sequence comes from Poa pratensis, assembly GCA_947311845.1. NCBI lineage: Eukaryota > Viridiplantae > Streptophyta > Magnoliopsida > Poales > Poaceae > Poa > Poa pratensis. The sequence continues at coordinate 38,855,610 of CAMZMU010000038.1, forward strand.
GTAGTCAAAGGTTCAGATTAAGTTCACTGCAAACTTATGGAAGAAAATATGGAACTAAAAAGTTCTCATTTTTCACCCATGAAACCGACCTTGGACATGTGTGGCTCTCCTTTAACAGGCGATGGCTTTCTAATCCAGGTTGGGCAGTTTGTTGCTAAGAGCAGGACTTTTCCTCCCCAGCAGAATAGGTAATCAAAACTACACAAGAACTTGCCTAAAAAGGGCAACGAAATTCAACAGCCCAAGTCCTCACCACCACTTTCTGTCACACATGCGTGTAACATCTAATCATCTATTGCCTATAGATATTCAAAAGTAATTGTCCAGACATACCTAAAACAGCTGCCTTTTAGTTGCTGCATGTGTGCATCCCATCTATTGAAATCTCCGGGATACTTCTCCCTGCAGTGTTATTATTAGATATCACTTACCAACATAAATACAGCTGAATGTGAAATAGAATACCAAGTTTATAAAATGGTCATTGCTTACATAGCTTGCTCAATGTTTGTCACTAGCCTCGCTGAGTCCTTAAAGAACAAAGAAACCACTTCTTCTGCAAAATTAGGACTAGCTTCATCCTGCAAGTCCTCAACCTGGCAAAATTGCTCATCCAAATACCCCTGTTATCATATATGAATAGCTAAATCAGAAAATATTCATACCAACAGATATTAAGATAAGATAAATAGCAGAAAACGAGTTACAAAATGGTAAAGTATGTATATCTGGATTTTTAAAGCATTGCTGCACATAAAATTATGTCTGGAACTTGAAATCTAAATGACAGAAAACTTATTCAATATTTTGTGCTTCATTCAAATTCCTCTAAGGTGAGTCAAAGTTTGTATCCAGAGGTGCCAAGTGAAAACCTTGTTTGCCTCCCTCAACAACAAAACAAGACTTGTACTACGCCTTAACTACAATGCTAAGATTTGCGATGAACATAGCACATGCCTGATCAAAGAGGCTTCTTTTCAAGGATGCTGCTTGGCGTCGCAAGTTAGCATACTCCATTTATAAGTATTGAATGATAGGAAAAGAGGTAAGGTGAGGGCCTTAAAGGTGGGAGAGAAGGGCAAACTGCATATGCAACTGCTTGATCACTTTGGCTGTAGAAAGTTGAACATGAGGTTGTTTATATAGCACTGGAGGCTGTCACTATTCCTCCACCAACATAAGTGGAAGCGAAGATATTTAAAGTTCTGACGACAAAGCTTATCATCTCACAGATACAAATGATTTTGTTGCCAACGTGTGCAACAGCTAGTTGCACTTTGGAAAATGACTTGAACAGCTATAGACTGTGATCCTCCTTTATAAAATGCATTTTGTGTGTGCTTGGTGTGCAGAAACTGTAACCTTTCCTCTTTGAAATATGCAGATTATACAAACTTGACATCTGCTAACCTAAAGAAGACATCTAAACTTGTAAAACATATTCACATAATCTGGTACAGGTCTGCATGTGACAACTCTGACAGGTCCAAAATTCCTAACAGCTCTCTCAAGCCTTGATGTCATCAAACTCAAGGTTTGAAAAGAAAGAATGAACCAACGACCATTCAGTAAAAGCAAACCAGAACAGCATTCTCGTGTATGAATGCCTCGGTATGAGCATAATGGATTGTGCATCAAGACAATGAACACAAAAGAATATCACGTCACCAGAATCATGTTTCAGATGGTGGCTCATTCTTACAGGAACGAACTTGTGTCGGGTGTGGATAAATAATTTTTCCTAATAGAAGAGATTTTCTACAGCGACACGTTGCAGGAATGAATAGTCGGGCATAAGAGGCAGGGTACAACTCGACTAGTGTTTGTGCATCTCAAAGTTCAAGCATAGCGTGGTGATAAAACCATCGAGAACGACAGAGAATTCGAATAGGTCTAAGATATGCCTACTTTGTGCACAGCCAAAAAAAGCTTACCAAAGAAAACGATTTCAATAGCTCCTTCTAACAGTTGCAGACTAAGACTCTCTCAAATCACTGGACCACGTGGCACAGTGCTTTGCCAAAAGGAGCTAAATAGATTCATTCAGTGATTGGTCCAATGAGTGATCTTCACCACCCTTCAATCAGCATCACATCTTGATAAGAGAATCTGACGTGGAATGAAATAACAAAAAAAATCCTAAAATTAAAAGGAGAGAAAATTCCATGCAGACCGAGCTGCCATAGCATCGAGTCATAACATGGGTGCACAAGATTAATTACATATAGCAGTTGCTACCTTCCCTGAATGTTGCGTGCGTTTACATGAATATCATATAGCATGGTTTCACCATTCATCCTTGCAGCGGCATCACTTTCCCTTTACATACAGAACATTCACATGACAACATCCTCCTAAAAGAGCATGTGAGGCCTCAACACACAATAGATGATGAAACATCTCAAAATCATGTCTTAAAGCCACATTCAAGATAGTGTAACAAATAAATACTCCATCTGTTGCATTTCAAAACAAGATAACAATGGCATTCAACACATTAGAATTTTAATGTATGTCTGTAAGAAAGGGAGTCTGTTGTACCCAGTAATTTATGACATATAATGCCATGCTGGCATTTGCATGATTTGTACATGAATTCTTAAGTAATTAGTACAGCACTTACGGATTTATGTTCCAGTTCCAATATGAATAATCAGAATATCATGATAATGATTGGTTATCTTTATATTGCATATGACAGGGTGCACATGAAGTTATTGTTGCTCGCTACATACTATTGTCAGAAACAATAATTGGATAACTGATAGCCAACTTTTGAGACCATGCTGAAGTTCTTTTAGCTTCTTAGAATATTAAGTGAACAGTTTTCCTGGAAGCTAGCATGTCTCGTTAAGTTTTGGACACGTCCTCTCAGAGGCAACGAACATCATATCAGAGATGGAAACAGCATAGAGCGATGAGATTCTTAAATCGTGGACGCCAGATGTGCCATATACATGGCATGCACATCCTCTTGCGTCACTTTACCTATACCAATGGCTTATGTCATTTGAGAAAAACTGGGCATTAGAATACCCTTCATGGCTTTCATAGTAACGACAAACACACCTCTCCAAATAAGAACTACTCCCTCCGATCGAAAATGGTTGACACAAGTTTATCAAAATACGGATGTACCTATACACATTGACATACGTCTAGACTCATCCGTATTTAACCAAATCTATGTCAATCATTCCTGATCAGAGGGATTACTATTCACAAAGTGCATATACTCAACATGGCTGACAGTACACTTCAGAAGCTCTAGCTTTGCCTTCAGAAGATGCTTTAAATTAATGTTTTGTATGTATGCTCATAATCTTATTTGCTTAGTATTCAGATGATTCTTCTTTATTTTTCGTGTGTAGTCCTTACGTGTGAATCTGTTACGACTGCCCACTGATTTATTAACCTCTGGTGCATGGTGAACATTGCATGATCAACAATAGCTCTAAACGATCATGCATATCAAATTAAGCATTACTCTTGTGTAGATCCAGAAACTTCCGCAGTTGGATTACTACCTACACCAATTTCCAAACATTACAGCAGCAGAAACACATAATGCTTATTTCTTCAGTCCTTGCCTGGGCTTCCAGCGGGATCGCAAACTAGCATAGCGAGTTGCCAAAAATCTATCACACTTACTCATTTAAGCATAAGCAGAAAACCCAAGTTGGGCAATCTCTGTCAAGGCATGTCGCGTGGATACACTACCTCTTTTTAGATATGTCGATTCCGTGGTCCGATGTGATGTGATGGCACAGGGCAGCCCACTCCCCCACCGGCGGGACCCCTAGCGACGCCCAGATTGGGGCTGGGCAGAGCCGAGGGTGATGCCTACAGCCCTACACCGAGCGAGTGATTGGCGGAGCACGCGATTCAGTGATTGGCGGAGCACGGGATTCCTCAAGCCTGGAGCCTAGCGGCCCCAATTCGCCGCGCAGTACCTGCTCGAATCGGAACAAATCAGCGTGGCTGAACAAGCACCGTGAACGAGAAAACAGTAAGCAGGAATAGCGCTGGCGAGGTGTGCGCCTCGTGAATAACACTGAGCAGACGAGATGTGGTGATGCGGGTGTTACCGGCGGCCGGCGGGGGAGGTCGGAAGGCCGGCTTGACGCCGGCAGCGTTGCCTCAACGAAATGTTGCCATCAGCCTTAACCCTAGAGTGTACAGAGCATGTGGGGGATTTCAGGGAAAAGGAATAACGCCATGACTCCAGACGCAGTATCTGAAACCTCACTTCTTACATCTTGATTTGCTTCGTGATTATACGCCATCATCGGTGCCTCTATGGTGTTAGAGGTTTATCGCATGATCAGGTGTGGTAAAATATTGTAGTATGAGTAGCTTAGAGCACCTGCAACTATATATACAGGCAAGATGGGTGCACCGGAAGAGTACATGCAACTATTTGGTAGTTAGTTTTTCAATAGACCTCAAAGTGATTTCTCCCTGTTCAGTTCCTGATTTATGTGTATCAGGTTGGATGGGGGGAATGGACGCAGTGTCAGCCGCGAAGCCTCTCTGCATTCCTATCTTGGTGGTAAATATCTTGCTAAACCTCCCCCAGTTTTATGATGCTGATTGCATATTGTAAATTTCTCTTTATGTGCCACTCAGAGGTTGATGACACACCGGGTAGAAAAGTTGCTCTCTTAGATGCTGGTGCAGTCCTCAGCTTGCCAATGCTCTTTCTACACGGTAATGTTCTTCTATATCTGTATTTTGCTTTGCTAATTCACGCACGTACATCTTTTATTTTGAATGTCTTGTCAACCTTGGAGATGAGTAAATTGGTGCCTAGTAAAATTTACCAAGACAACATTCATTTTAAAGCCCTCTGATAGAAAAAAAAATTCACTTCACCGTTACTGCTACCAAAATTTGAGTGATTTGTCTAGTTTTGGCATATTTATTTCAGATGACTTCATAGCATTAATGTTAGTGATTGTTTCCTTTACAGTTGGAGATTTGTAGATATGCAGACATGCGTATCTACTTTACACTAAAAGTTCAAGATGACTTGGCTTTATTTAAATAACGCGTCTTTCTAATGCGCAGTAACATGTTTGTGCTGACCCTAAGACAACCCATAAATGGAAGGTTGTGGTTGAAGCGCACCCTCCTCCAAGCAGAAGTGGAAATTTGCACCCCTACCTCCTCCTCCGCCCCAAACTCTTTCTTTTCAACACTTTTGTTGCTGCCCCTACTCTCTATATTCGGTCAGTGGCTCATCCCCACAACTACCCCCTTCCGGCCTCCTAAGTCGAGCCTACACCGCAATTCTCACTCCTCCGCCCTTGCCTCCTACCTCATCTCGAGCACCTACTGCTCCAGCTGCCACCAAACCACATCATTATCATCTCCTCTAGCGAGTACCCCGCACCAGCTCTGCCCACCGGCTCGCTTTTTTCTCACCCCCTGCAGCGTCACCTTCCTGCTGAGCGCTGCCCCAACCGCCTCCGCTGCTTAGTTAATGCCCCCCTGGCCATCCGTTTAAGATCGAAAAAGCATAAGGAAAGCATAAGTTGGTGTTTTTTTTGATGTTTTCATATGAGTATATGACTAGATAAGTTATATCGAATAGAATATAATCTATCAGCAATCCTAAAAAGGCAATATGTTAATCGCTCACTATCCAGGTCCTGACTGAATGTTGTGTTCAAATATATTGTAGGCGAAGCCAGAGCCATTATAAAGAGACACAAATACTTGACTCGTTCATGGTTACACATTGGAAGTCATGGCATAAGGCTGTATTATCTTTGTGATAGACTATCAAATGTAATGGTGCTATGCATATTTTGCAGGTGTCGTCCTATTTCCTGAAGCTACCTTGCCTCTAAGACTAATTGGGCTAAACTTGTGGCAGCTGTTGAGAAGGCTTTGAGGCATGTCGATGCTCCAAACACAATTGGCGTGGTGCGTTCTGATCATGCTAATTATCGGCTTTTACTTGTGGATTTTTAATGATTATGATCCAATGTTTAGGTTCTCATGTACAGACGGCCGAATCATCGATATTATTCTGGCGCTTCAGTTGGAACAACAGCAGAGGTGCCGTAGACTTCTTTCTGTTATGCTTTGAATTGCAATTTCTAGACCAGTTGGAAATTCTTGACCAGTCTCGTGTGCTTGCATTGTTCATTTGATTAGGTTTTTCTTTTGTGCCATGTTCCAACTCCATGTGGTGATATAGCGTATCCTTATTCCCTATAGGAGTCATTAGTTACCCTATGGAAGTATGGCCTACTAATACAGGTTGATATTCTATTAGTGCTTATCATAACTTCAAAAGCAATCCCTTACTGTAATTTTGAAAGATTAAAATGTATGTGTAGTTTGGTTCAGTTTGCTGCTTTTGAATAATAGAACATTTCCTCTGAACAGGCTGATGAGATCAGTTATTCTCTTGTTTGTTCGAATGTTTGTTGTAACAGATACGGCAACTTGGACGGTTGGATGATGGTTCAGTAAATGTTAAAGCACGTGGTCAGCAACGATTTCGTCTGATCCGTCACTGGCAGGACGTTGATGGGGTGGTAAGTCTAATATCTAATTGAGTAGGCTTGTTGTGTGTTGTTTTCTACTAGAAGTGGGACAAAATGTAGCTTAGTTTTATTTACTCTTGTCATTAGGTGTGGGGTGAGGTTCAAATCATTGAAGAAGATGCCCCTCTAAAAACTCCAAGAGATGCATTTGCACAGCTAGCTGCATCTAGCAGCTTCCGACCGCATACTTCTTTGCCTCTTACAAGTTTGGATGTGTCACCAAGCGAGCAACAGGACCATATGGATTCAGACGTAAATTGTGATGCTTCGTCTAGCAAAAGTACTGCAAGTGATCATTCATTGGTTGGTACACAGATTTGCCGTTCAAGTTCACAATCTAGCAATTCAATGAAGTTATGTATTTCTGGTCAGTCTGGCAAGAATACTGAAATGGATGAGGAGGATTATGCTTGCTTGACACCCCCCTCAAGCGCAAGAAAAACAGATACAAAGCAACAACATCAGTACAATGCTGCTAGGTACACAAAGCAGCCTTGTCAGGCATCATTGTCATTTTGGCCTCGATGGGCTTATGAAATGTACGACTCGTATGCACTTGCTCGTAGAGCTGCTGGTAGGTGAACTGCTCCATTTCATCAAACTGATTTTCTTATGGGTCATATATAAATTGTTTCCACTCCATATTTCATTTAATCTTAATCAAACAACATTAACTTTGCCCTATATATGGCTCCCATAATAAAAACACCCTATCACGAAGTAGTTGAGAGCCAAGTGTATTAATCCTCCTTAAGTATGTTTGCAATATTCGGCTGCTTATTTTCTTACACTATTCCTTTTGCTGCAGACTTGTGGAGGCTGATAATAAAAAAGCAAAGCATGGATGATTATGTAACAAAACCCGATCTTTTGTCATTTTACATCGGAAGCCAACTTCCAGTATCAGAACCTCTCAGACAAAAATTGCTTGAGATTGATGGAATTTCATATCGCTTACGGAGGGAGATCCAGCTTCTAAATGCCTGTGACATCATAAAATGTAGATATTGCAAGGTAAGAATCTACTGTATCTGAAATTGATATTCTGACAAGTTCCTGTTTAGAACTAATATATTTTCACTAGGCTGTGGTCTGTGTTTTCCCATACATTAAAAATGGCTTCTCAAGAGTCAAGATCACCTTTGTCATAGCATGCTAGATTAACATGTCATGTGGGGCCGCACTTAGCGTGCAACGTCATATGGGATCCAAGGGTCCGGTGGTGCTGTGATCTCCATCTAGTAGATCTGTTCGAGTTGAACCAGATCAGGAGAATCATCTTATTGGTTTTCAGTAGTGTTCTTACCAAATTCAGAGATCCTGGGAAGGGACCTAATTGGTAGCTACTACTCTCTATCATTTTATATTATATTCCTCTTATCCCGTTATATAAGATCAGTTCATACCAGCAAGGAATCCCAACTCTAGGAGGTACTAGTGAATCAATCAAGCAATAAACTTAGATTACGCTCCAACCCTAAAGCTGCTGCCCCATGGTTGTAGACATTTCCACTGTACATTGTCCTTGTCCTGGAACCTACGGCTACTATCTCCAAAATCTTGCACTTGACAAACATAAACGGCTAGGTGAGCTCTATGTAGTTTCACAAGGTCTGGTCCAAGTTTGCAACCAGATACTGGAGGTATCCTCTGGCCCTATTACCTGCTGCTGCTGCTACTGCTACTGCATGATAAGTAATGGCATTGAATGTAAAACCAAGTTGCTTCACAATTTGTGCTGGCAAGCATTGGCAGTCACTCAGGTGCGTGGGCCTAGAAGGGAAATCATGTAAAATTGAGAATCTCTTCAGAATTGAGATGCTAGTGCTACTGCATGATAAGTAATGGCATTGAATGTAAAACCAAGTTGCCTCGCAATTCGTACTGGCAAGCATTGGTAGTCACTCAAGTGCACGGGCCTAGAAGGGAAATCATGTAAAATGATTGGCTGAATCAAAGCCGTTCAAGGTTATGCTCTTTGCGCTGTCCTGACATGTCTGTTACTTTTGCAGTCCGAAATAGCGAAGCGCAGCGACGTGGTGGCGATGTCTAGTGACGGACCTCTCGGTACTTACGTGAACCCTCACGGTTACGTTCATGCCACGATTACGGTGAACAATGCAACCGGGCTTGCTCTCGAGGGGACTCCTTCTAAATTGCACAGCTGGTTCCCAGGGTACGATGCTTATCTGCTCTCATATTTTATTTGTCAGTCGCCTCCATATATATATTCTTGAATCTAAGGTTCCAAGCTCAAATTATTTGGCTGTGCAGATATGCTTGGACCATCGCATCGTGCGCTGAATGCGAGTCCAACATAGGCTGGCTGTTCAGCACCACCAAGAAGCATCTGCTGCCGAAATCCTTTTGGGGCATCCGCAGCTCCCAGATTGCGGATATCGTCGAAGAAGAGCAACATGAAGAATGATGCTCTCCGTGTACAGCAAACTCTGTCTGGCGTCTGCTCTCTCCTTTTCCATTTCCGACTTAGAACTTTGAGCGACGAGGGCGCGGCGCTTGTGTCGTTCTCTCATCTCTAGTCATAGTCTTTATACGTGTGACTGGTGTGCACGCCTTTCACCTTCACAGTAGTAGTAAGAGTGAAACTCGTTGTAAAACTGATCACTTTTTTTTTCGTGGGTGTGTTGTACTGCCATGTACTGGAGCTCCGTTACAGAAAGATTCTGGCTGGAATGTACGTATGTGGTAAATACCAAGACTGAATCATGAACTTTGAATGCTAGAGGAAGCATGGTTCTGTGAAGGTCATACCTGAAAACTGTGGGGTTATGGAATACCTGAAGGTCAACTTCTGAAAGTCGTTTGGAATGATGCTTTGGAAACGTGTTCCCTTTCGATAAAAGAACCCGAGTTGTGAGGAGAAAGTAAAGCTTGCACTTGCCATACCCCGTACGGTAATGCAGCACCGGTAGTAGCGGTAGTGGGCAAGTGGCCCTGAGCGGTAGGACAATCTACTCCATAGTCCATACTTGGCACCGAGCTAGCAAGCTGAAGCCAACAGCGTGAGGCTAGCAAAGTGGCGAGTAGCAACGCATCTGGAAACGTATGCGTTGCCCTTTGTTTCAGCCAGTATCTATGGAGCCGGTATCCCAATACCGCCTTTCATCATCATAAAATTAAAGCGCGAGAGAGACCTCACGCTCACGGGTGGCACAGGAAGAGTATGGCCATGGTGAGTGGTGACAAGGAACTGAAGTGCGTGGAGACGAGAGGAAAACAACACTGACAGAGAATGCACAAACTCTCTTCTCTGCGTTTGCATGTTCATGCATCTACCCTACCGTTTCAGAATGTACTGACTACTGAGACCACTTGATGGTAGCGCACCGTTTTAGAGCATCTCCACCGCAGGACTCCAAATCAGTGACGGGCACCCCCAACTGAGGCCCAATTGGGGGTGCCGGACATGTGTCCGTCCGAATGGAGGGTGCAGCCCCCAGCGGCGCACCCCAAAGGCCCACTCCCCAAACGGCCCTAATTTTGAGCATTAGATCAAACACTTTGCGGGCACAGGATCCGCCGCCGGTTCACCTTCGCGTCGCGTCGGAACACGGCGGTTGATGTGGACGTGCAACCGCCGCCGCGTCGCTTCGGGGTGGCATTCGCACCGCTTCGCAGCAATATAACCATCCTCGTCGGCCGCACGTCGCTCACATTCTCTCCGTGAACCACCTCCCACAACTCGCTCGCCATGTCGTTGCCTGAGAAGGAGGCCGTGGTGGCCGATCAGGAGCAGGAAAAGGAGACCGTGGTGGCCGCCGATCAGGAGCAGGAGGATGAGGCCGATCAGGAGCAGGACGCCGAGGCCGAACAGGAGCAGGACGCCGAGCCCGCAACTCCATCCCCGGCACGCCCTGCTTTCTCACCGTGGGAACCATGGTCCCCGTGGCTGTCCCGTGTGGCTGGTGCACATGCAGCACCGGCCGTCCCCTGGGCAGCAGCATCGAAGTGGCAGCCGGGAACTCCAGACGCGGCACCGACGGACGACAGGCCTGAAACACCGCCACCCGAGGCTCACTCCGATGACGACGAGTAGTGTTCTTAGTTTCTAGTTGTAATCGTATGTAATAACTAGATGCATGCATTAATAAAAGCCTCCAATAGTTGCGGCTACCAAATTGTTCAACCGCGCCGGATAACAAGTATCAAATCCTGACCATGACATAGTTTCGATGGCGCCGGAGAACAAATCTCCAATGCCGGCCATCAAAATAGGTTCAGATCGATGGACGGCTCGTCGGGGGAGATGGACTGCTGTGAAAGCTGCGACTGGTAGTAGGCGTCCTCGAAGAAGGCCGGGGCAGACGGCCACCCGCAAAAGACGCCGCGGCCGGCTGGGCTAGAGCTACTTTGACTCATGGCGATCAACATCTCGGCCGTATCTTTTGGTGAGGGCTCATTCACCGCCTTGTCCTTCGCCTTCAGTCGCCTGACTTGCCAAAGGTGGGAAGCGGCTGTGCGCATGTCGGCCTGCCTCAGCGGCGCCTTGACCACCGGCACCGAAAGCTCCTGTGGCTCCCGCTTCATCGCCTTTTTCTTCGGCTGCGACGACGCCGACGGCTTGCGAACCCCCTTGGGTTTCGAGAGGCCGACGACCTTTGGCGGCATGGTAGCGGAAGACGAGGAGGTCGCGGCGGCGGCGCAAGGGTTTTGGAAATGGAGGGAAGATCCAGAATTTTGGCGCCGGGGGCGGCAATGTAGAGGAACGTGAATTGGGCGCGCCGGCGCTGTGTATGATGGGCGGGCCACCCTATCGGAGGGCATGTCCACCCCATGTCCGGCACCCCCGAGAGGGCCTCCAAATTTGGGGACCCTTTCGGGGGTGCCGGACACGAATTTGCTCGGGCCGACCCTTTGGGGGGGGGGGTGCCGCTGGTGTCCGATTTTGACGTCCGGACCCCCAATGGGCCTTTGGAGGGTCAATTGGAGGCCCCCGGCAGAGATGCTCTTAAGCTCCAAGGATAGTTAGTAGTGGTACTTCATGTTAAGTATTCTAAAATTGCACACACTTGCTTCTACGTTTTTATGCCTGAGAAAGGTGGTGTTGGAACATCTACTCCGGCTAACAAAGGAAAACAAAACATGTTCCAGGAACCAGGATACACTGGTTTTAGGGCCTGTTTGGTTTATGCCCCATGCTAGCCCTACCAAAATATTGGTTATGCCAAATATTTCTGCAGTTGTTTGGTTTGCTGCCAATTATTTGGCTGCCTGTGTACTAGTTGGTGTGGCCTTCACAGATTCTAGCCAAATTTTTGGCCAACCTTGGGCGGTGGAATCCCACGCCAAATAATTGGCTAGCCAACTTTGGTAGGGCTGGTGTAGGCATGATCCAAACGTACCCTTAGTACTGACCTAGGAGAGTCCAAGCCCCTGATGCCATCAGTGGAATGGAACCAGGATAGAAGAAAACAGTGCTGAAAACAAAGCAAACCACGGGTAAACATAGTACAGTTCGCCACTGCATGTATACAGGCCGCCTTGCCCAATAAGACAGGACAGGGGAAACAGAGGAGTCGGCCACGACCATCGCCGCAGCGCGCAACCGCCGCTTTGCTTAGCTTGATTGATGCGCGCATGCACACGCGCTAGGGCCAACCAGCATAAGTACACAGCCGGCCTCTGCTCGTGAGCTGTGCCAATTCCATCGTGCCTTCGAAACAGGTCGCCCGTGATCACCTTAAATTCCACCCCACCCTTATCCCCGCTCCGGAATTAAACCTGACACACCTCCTTGTAGCCCACCTAGCAACTTACTACCGGCGAGGTGAGTGACCACCGCGACAGTTAGCCACTGACACAGCACGTCGCCATTGGCGCGCAACGCATTGTCACGGCAATGGCGAGGTCGTCGTCGACGCCTCGCGCGCGTTTGCTGGCCTGCGTCGCCGTGGCGTTGCTGCTGCTGCTGCTCGTGGCGCCGTCCAACGTGGACGCCGGGCGGCACGGGCACGGGAACGGGCGCGCGGCGCACATGCACACCAAGGGCCTGCGGCCGGGGAAGGCGGCCGCGAAGCCGTACCCGGCGAACGCGACGGCGCCAGCAGGGGAGACGATCGAGCGGCGGTTCACGCGGTGGGTGCGGTTCATGGCGGGCTGGAGCACAGCGTGTTCCAGCGCGCGCTGAACCGCGCGCTGCTCCCGACGACGCGCACGCTGGTGGTGGACAGGAGGCCCAGCGCGGGGGACTTCACGTCCATCCAAGCCGCCGTGGACTCGCTCCCGCTCATCAACCTCGGCCGCGTCGTCATCAGGGTCAATGCCGGCACTTACACGTACGTAGTACGTCGGTGTGACCATCCTGTTCAGTTTAGAGAGTGCTACAAGCTTCAACAAGTTCGTGCCTTACTGACAATGAGAAGGATATATTTTGCGTGCAGTGAGAAGGTGAACATCTCGCCGCTGCGGGCGTTCGTGACGGTGGAGGGCGCGGGGGCCGATAAGACGGTGGTGCAGTGGGGCGACACGGCGGACACGGTGGGTTCGGGGCCCTGGGCCCGCCCCCTGGGCACCTTCGCCTCCGCCACCTTCGCCGTCAACTCGCAGTTCTTCGTGGCCAAGAACATCACCTTCAAGAACACGGCGCCGGTGCCTCGGCCGGGGGCGCTAGGGAAGCAGGGGGTGGCGCTGCGCATCTCGGCGGACAACGCGGCGTTCGTGGGGTGCAACTTCCTGGGAGGGCAGGACACGCTGTACGACCACCTGGGCCGGCACTACTACCGGGACTGCTACATCGAGGGCTCCGTCGACTTCATCTTCGGCAACGCCCTCTCCCTCTACGAGGTAGGTGCCATCTTCTTCTTCTTCCCTAGCTCCTTCGGCTGCACACACAAGCAGAGCTTAGCACCGGCTCTGCAATTCGAGTCAACAGAGTATCTTTGCTCGCCTGATGTTGTCAGTGTGTGTCCGGTAGAATGGAGCCCTAGTACTGCACGAAGAGGGCGACATTGTCAGTAGCCATTTGGCCGGGTATCTGTGAGTCTGTGACAGAGAGAGCATCCGGCTTGAGCATGGCCTACCGGTACTCTCCCACGTAGATACAAGAGGCCGCCGTGCACGGGTAGTTTTCAGACACTGTGACACTAAAACCGATAGAGTAGTACAGTACATTCCCGCCACCGTGAGCCCGTGATAGATCCAGTCCCAGCAGCAACCCGATCTGGGCCAGCAAAACTACGATCTCATCCATGTGGCTGGAAGACACCGCCTCCTCGCCGTGGAGCTAGCCGCCGATGCTGGTCAGTGGTCACGGTTTCTGCATCATAGTATCTACTATCTCGTCTCTGTCCGCCTGTGAGGCTGTGACCTGCCCTACACGATTTAGTCGCTCAGAGCATGCATGCAGGGACAAGACAAGAGGGAGGGGAATGTCGATTGCCATTAAGTAATCAGGGATTTTGGCTCTTAATTGCAGCGAGCCTGTGTCGATCCCCTTGTCGTTGCTGCCGGGACTGTTGCAGTATGTGGTTTTCTGTAGCTAGCAGGTTCCCTGGTCTCTGTAGCCTGTAGGACATGACCCTAGGTGCGGGTTGCTCCGGCCCGTGACGGAGGAGCTGGCGCCGTGCGTCGAGATAAAAAACAGCCACAATTCAGTCTGCGTTTGCTGTAATGGAAATTGTCTAGGGCAAGTTTTTAATTATAGAAAAGTGTGCATAAGCAGTGCTCCTAAGAATGACGATGATAACAATTCAGGCGCATATGTATTACGGTTTGGCTAATTTGTAGGGTATACTGCATCTACGAAGTCGATTGATCCATCGGTTTTTGTTAATCCTAATCGTCTGAGGTTTCATTATGTCTAAGTCCACTTTGACTGTAGCTTTAGTTTAGTGAAAACCTGCACTTTTCACTGAACCAAAAAATGCACTTAGAAATTAACTTAGACATGCAAAAACTCAGTCGACTTAGATATGACATACCCTTAGTAGGATTTTCTTGGTCGGAAGTCCCTACTTGCCAGGCCTTATCTGATTGCAGACACAATAATTCGGTAGCCAATCAATCCCCACTACATTACACTGCAATTTTGGCAGCACACCAATCGCCGCTCTCTTCCACTTATAATAGCCAAAATGCACGTTAATAAGCTTTGCAAGTTTGTGCATGCGTGCCATGCTAACATGGTCACCATGGTGGAATATTTCGTTGCAGGGCTGCCACGTGCACGCGGTGGCGCCGCGGTACGGTGCGCTGACGGCCCAGAACCGGAAGAGCCTGCTGGACGACACGGGCTTCTCGTTCCTCAACTGCCGCGTGACGGGCTCCGGCGCGCTCTACCTGGGCCGGGCCTGGGGCACCTTCTCCCGCGTGGTCTTCGCCTACACCTACATGGATAACATCATCATCCCCCGCGGCTGGTACAACTGGGGCGACCCCACGCGCGAGATGTACGTCACTGGCCGGCCACAGTGCCGCCGCCGCGAAGCTTTGTTTATGGTTAGAGTCATTGGTGTATGAAGACTGACGACGAGCGGCGGTGCTGTTCTCTTTGGTTGCAGGACGGTGTTCTACGGGCAGTACAAGTGCACGGGGCCGGGGGCCAACTACGCCGGCAGGGTGGACTGGTCCAGGGAGCTCACCGACGAGGAGGCTAAGCCCTTCATTTCGCTCAGCTTCATCGATGGGTGGGAGTGGCTCAGGTTGTAGCGGAGAAATTAACCTGATTAATTTGGTTGCAATATATGTTTGCGATTTCATGACGAGTAGGGATCTTCCTCTTTTTTCCCTTTTCAGAGAGAGTCACGAGTTTGACGGTTCTGATTCTGACCAAGGCCGCAAATAGTAACATGTTTCGTTTTTTACAGCGTCACATGAACCTTTTTCCTTTTGACATGCATGAACCTTTTTTTTCTAGTGGAGCTGACATGCATCTCGTCGCTACCTAAGATCGTACCCCTTCGCTCAGCTCTAGCGAACAGGCGAGGCGATAAGTTTTCCGCCTCCTGGCGGTGGCAGCTGATCTCCCGCCTCCTGTGGCTTTAGGGCCATGGAGACGCGGTGAATCCTGGTCATTGCTGATCTCCCGTCTCCTGTGGCTTTTGGGCCATGGAGACGCAGTGAATCCCGGTCATTGCTGACGGGAGGGCTCTGTTTCTAAGTGTTTTTTGTTTATTTTGGTTAACGTTTGTGTCCTACTTTGCCTGAAGATAGAATAAGCTCCTCCCTGTCTAGCCCCTGATCCGGTGGTGAGTCTAGCATCATCGAAAGACGTGTGCAGGTGTGTCTTCGGCGGAATAGATCCGAAGGTTTTCTCGCAAAACAACGACATGCATCTCGTCATGTGTTTAATTTTTTTCTGGAGGATTCGTCCTCTGTTTTTTTTTTTTTTTTTGAGAATCTGTCCTCTGTTTTTTTTTTTTTGAGAATTTCCTCTGTTTAATTTAATGATAACTGAGAACTGGTAGTAATGCAAACGGGCTTAACCAGTGGAAGCAGACACGGCCGTATTCTCGGCCCGACAAAAAAAAACACGCATCTTGGGCCGGGCTACAAAACTTTTACGCATGAATGAAATTTTCGTGTGGGATAATTCCTCAGGGGCGAAGGCTAACCAACACCAAATAGCCAAGAAATTCAAAAATTCAAAAAAAAAACACCAAATAGCCAAGAATAACATGGGAAAATGGCGGTCATCTCTTCTTTCCACATGAGCAGATCCACACATGATGCACGAGTAATCAGGGATAACGAAGTGTTTCTTTGTAAAACCTATCTGGTATTTAGTCTATTATGGATAAGGCACTAGAAGAATGTATTTTATAGAATTTTGACTAGTTGACCCAGCCCAATTAACTATTCCAATAATTAAAGAAAATCCCAGAGTCCCGACTTAGTCCATTTTTCGTGGCAAGAGGTGTGAAGTGTGGACTAAAATTTAATACCACATGCTAGTATATAAGGAGTTGCATCTAGAATAATTTTGTACAAAACGTGTTACCTCACAAAAGGATAACATTGTTTAGGCTATAACTTAAGTGAATATTGGATTGGTTTGCCCTTCAAATGTAAATATTGGGTCCCTCTAGATGTGTTCCCAGATGGGTCTCTAGCATATGGTGGCCACAGAAGCAAAGTTGTCTTATGGCTACCTCGGGCCATGGTCGTATAACATTTTGCAATTCACATGGAGTACATCCTTGTATGCATGCATGCTTATTATACTATAAATGATTTCCACTGCCACTTAGACTACTCACAATGGGGACTAGTAACATGCATATGTTACTACTCTAAGTTACTACCTCCACAATGGGGAGTAACATGTGTGTGTAGTGTCATGCATAAGTTTATTAATTAAGTTGTACACACATCTTGCCTTGAAATGTGTGATGTTACGGTAACATACTATGTTACCACAACCATCTCTCTCCTCATTAATTACCCGCCACATCAGATTTTTTGCCTATGTGGCATTGATGTTACTCCTATGTTACTACCCATTGTGACTAGTCTTATATTACGTTCAAGCTAGGTTAATGGGTGTCCCCTCACGTTTGACTTGATGAGGTGATGCATAGTGAGACCCCAACATGATCCTTAAAAATCAAATGGGTCTCTAGCATATGGTGGCCCGAGAAGCAAAGTTGTTTTATGGCTAACTCGGGCCATGGTTGTATAACATTTTGCACTTCTGAAAGTGCATGTGTTGCCCCATGCGTGGTTTTGGTAATTAATGACAATCCTTATGGACTAATGTTTGCATTGAGATATCTTTATAGATCTTGTCCATGAAGAAGATTGGAGTTCATGTGTTGGACTCTAGAAGATTACATGATGACCAAGGTTCCATCCAAGGGTTATATGAAGAATGGTCATGTGAAGAGTTGAGCTTATTGCAAGCATGGCTTGGAATAGAAGATTGAGTGAACTTCATGTTTATCTCCAAGCCATCATCAATATCAAGAGAAGAATACAAAGGCAAGTGGATACATGAAGACGGAGCTAAGCGAGGCTCTCCCATAATGGTGTATGGGGAGTATTTGGAGAAGTCTTCATCAAGCATGTGCTAACAAGCACAATCAAGAAAGGTGTTCCAACCTGAGGGAGTCAAGATCGTCATCATCTAGCTCAAGTGGAATGCGCAAGGCAAAGGTATGATCTTGATAGTGTTTCTATTTTACCGGTCTCGTGGTGTTAGTGGGAGACCGGGTTATAGGATAGACGGCGTACTATCAAGAGGGGCTCTCAAGTGAGTAACTTGATCGCATCTATGTGGAGAGCTCAAACCTTTGCATACTTGACATATCATCTTTCTTGGTTCTTATTTGGCTTTTATCCATGTGAGAATTTAGAGCTTGTGTTCATCTCCATACCAAGCTCTAGTTCATCAAAAACGGATTTCATTTGAATATCTTGTGGTGTTCTTGATGTTGGAGGTTTTACCGTTCGTCTTTTGTAGAAAGATCAAACTCTCCTCTTGTGTTCTCCTCCTCACATGATGGACTATGATGTTTCTATGCATGATCTTGTAATGCTCCTCATTGCGATTCCAACAAACCCAAGATCATCGAAATCGGAGTCCGGATGGAAAACTTGTTGTATTTTCGGTTTTGAGGTTTTGCCGGTTCATCTTTTATAGAGAGGTTTTAACTTTCTACATTTGGTCTCCTCCTCACATGATGGACTATGATGTTTCTCTGCATGATCTTGTAAAGCTCTTCGTTACGATTCCAACGAGCCCAAGATCATCGAAATCGGAGTCCGGATGAAAAAGTTGTGCCCGTTTTGGTGCCGGTGGTTCTGCAGTTTTTTCATGTGGCGGTAGTACCGCCCGGTACCGCCAGCGGTACCGCCGGAGCCACCCGAAAGCCGTTTTTGGCGGTACCGGAAGCGGTAGTACCGCCGGGGCGGTAGCACCGCTGCCCGGGGCGGTAGTACCGCTACCTGGAGCCCGTTTTTAGCCTGTTTTCACTGTTTGACTTCCCGGGGGGAGGTAGTACCGCTGGGGCCAGCGGTAGTACCGCCCCGACGCGTTTCTGCACATAACGGTTAGATTTTGGGGAACCTATTTAAGGGGCCCTTCTTCCCCAATGGTTCCCCACTTCTTGAGCTTGTTTTTCCCCTCTCTCTCCTCCATTGTTGACCTTTGGAAAAGCTTGCCTTACTCTCAATCCCTCCCATGATTCTTACATATCTTTGAGGGAAACTGAGAGGAGATCTAGATCTACATTTCCACCAATCCAACTCTTCTCTAAGTGAGGGGAACCTAGTGGATCTAGATCTTGGAGTTCTTGGTGCATCTCCTCTTTGTTCTTCCTCTCTATTCCCCCATAAGCATTTGTTGCTTTGTTGGAATTTGAGAGTGAAGGATTTGAGCCTTGTGCTCTTGCCATTGCTTCGTTGCATCGGTGTGCTCTCCACGAGGATTCGTGGAAGTTGAAATCTTGTGAACTTGTTACTCTTGGGTCTTCGGGCCCTAGACGCCTTTGTGGTGGTTGGACCCGTGTGTGGTCACTTGAAGCCGTTCGGGAGCCCCCAATCCCTTTGTGGGTTGTGCCTCGATTGTTGTTGAAAGCCGTTCGGGAGCCCCCAATCCCATTGTGGGTTGTGCCCCGGTTTGTTGTTGAAAGGCTCCGGATTCCGCCTCGAAGGAATACCGATAGTGGAAGGTGAACCAAACCTTTGTGGTGCGGTTCATCGGAGAAGAGGGTGAAACCTTTGTGGTTGTTGAACCGTTGTGTCGTTCACACCTCTCCAACGAGACGTACTCTCCTTTCAAGGAGGAACTCGGGAATACATCCTCGTCTCCGCGTGCTTCGGTTATTTCTATATCCGAGCTTTTTACTTATGCACTTTACCTTGTGATAGCCTTCGTGCTTGAAGTATTCTATATTGCTATCACCTTGTTGCTTGTCTTGCTTAGCATAAGTTGTTGGTGCACATAGGTGAGCCTAGTTTATTTAGGTTGTGTTGGCTTGTTAATTTAAACACCTAGTTTTATTCCGCTTTTAGCAAGCCTAAACCGGAAAAGTTTTAATCGCCTATTCACCCCCCTCTAGGCGACATCATTGTCCTTTCAATTGGTATCAGAGCCTGGGCTCTCTTTATTGGGCTTTACCGCCTAGAGAGTAAAAGATGTCGTTTAGGGAATTAGTGCACGATCCCACCTTTATATTCGATGGCACAAATTATGATGTTTGGAAAATTCGCATGCTTAATCTTTTTAGGGCCATGGGTCCAAATTATATTAAGAGGATTGTGGATGTGGGTTTTTCTCCTCCAAAGGATTCTCAAGAATTATCTTTAGAGGATGAGGAAAACTCTCATCTCGAGACTCTAGTTTCTAATGGTCTTATATGTGTTTTGAGCGATGTAGTTCTTGCGTCAATCATGCCTTTTCGGAACGCTCATGAGTTTTGGACCAAGCTTCAAGATATATATGAAGTGTCCAAAATTATTGAGGATGATTGTTCTCCTTCCACCTCCGGCCGTGATGAGTTCACAACTTCTTCCACTTCACCAACATGTGATTTGTCACAAGGTAATGATATGGTGAGTGGTGATAGAAATTGCATTGTTGATGGTGAATATCTATTGACTATACTTCATCTCTATCATTGCAATGTTCTATCTTTGGACTTAAACTCTTCTAGCACTCCAAATGTCATACATGCTAGAGTTGATAGTCCTTGCATATCATGTAATAGTTGCTTAACTAAATCTCATGATGATATGCTCTCATGTCTTGTTGTCATGAAAATGCTTCCATATCCTCTAGTACTTGCATGACTAACAATGTAGAGGAATCCCAACATTTGTTGGAACAAGACATGGACCTAATGGTGCTTCAAGTAATTCTTCATCCTCTTCATCATTAATCATGTTTGCCTTATGGCTAAGGATTCCGAGGTGTCTCCCACCTCAAATCCAAATTGTGATGATGTGGATGAGGATTCTCATGAAGAAGGTTTTGATTTTGAATCCTTAACCAAGATGGGTGAGATGGTACTTGGTGCTCTCCCCAAAGGTAGTAAAGCTATCCCTCCTCTATGTGAAATCATTGATTATGTTACTAAGAGTAGGGAATTTATTGAGGATTTGGAAAGTCAATTTGATGAGAAATGTCAAATTGAGAGGGATGACTCTATTACTATAGCTTCCTTGAAAGCTTCTCTTGAAGAAGAAGAAGAGCTTAGGTCTCTCTTGAAGAGAACTTGAATCTCTTGATGAGTCTAATGATCTTATTATTGCTAAAATCATTAAGGAAAGAGATCATGCTTGCTAAATATAAAGTGCTTAAAAAGGAAAAAGTTGAATTTGGTGTTGGCAATGCTAGACTAAGTGAGGACATAGAGAGACTTGACAAAGCTCACAAGGCTTTAGAAAGTGAACACTCTCTCCTTATCAAGTCTCATGATCAACTCCAAACTCAACTATCTAAGAATGATAGCTTGCCAAGTTGTCTTCTTCCATTTCTAATATTAATGATGCTTGTGCTACTAACTCCACTTCTTGTGAAGCATCTATTTTGAAGGAGAATGTTGAGCTAAGGGCTCAACTTGAGTTGCTAACTAGCAAGTATGGGAAATTAAGAAAGTCATGAAAAGCTTCTAGCTCTAATGATGATCTTCTAGCATCCCATGCTAGGCTAAAGTTAGCTCATGAGGCTATTATACAAAGGTAACATCTTGTGAGCCTCATGTGGACAATGGCACAACTTCTACTAAAATGCTTTATTGCCATGTGCTAGTCCTAGTGATTCATCCATCTCACAATTTGCTACATCTTGTGATGAATTACTTTCATGCCTTGTTGCTCTAACAATGAAGCTTCTACTTCCTCTAGTGTTTTGTTGATACTAACCATGTAGAGGAATAAATGAGCTCAAGGCCCAAGTCACTTCTTTGAAGAAAGACTTGGAAAAGCGTCATGTTGGGGATCCACACTTGACAATATGTTGAGTGTTCAAAGAGCCCCAATGACAAGAGTGGACTTGGATTCAACTCCAATAAAAACAAGTCCAAGTATCAACAAGAAGAAAAGGGCCAAGAACAAGTTAAAGATTCGGCCAAGATTGTTTGCTTCAAGTGCAAAGTTGAAGGGCACCATGTTAGATCTTGCCCTTTGAAGAAGAAGGCTCTTAGTGAGAAGCAACAAGGGAAGAAGCCTCAAGTTCAAACTCAAGTTCCTCAAGTTGAAGAACGGCCTCTTCCCAAGAAGAATCAAGCTACCCTCCTCAAGTCAAGATCCAACTAAGAAGAGAGGAGGAAGTAGATGTTGCTACCTATGCCGTGAGAAGGGTCACTTGCTTCTTCATGCACAAATGGTACCTTATCCAACCCCATTATTATTGATGATGATTATTCTCTTCGGAAGGATAAGGTTGGCAATGTGTTTGCCAAATATGTTGGTACTCAAAGTGGTGTCAAGAAAAGAACCATTTGGGTTGCCAAGCCTATTGTGACTAACCTCTTAGGACCCAACTTGGTTGGGGACCAACAAGCTAAAACTTGATCAATAGGTGTTGTTGGAGGGCATTGGAGACTTGGCTACATCATGAAGAATTAAGGGATCTTCATCAATTATATTCTCTCAAGCCAAGTCATTTGGATTATATTGTTCTATCTCATATCCAATGTTCCTCCTTGCGGTAACTTTTATTTAAATCATATATACATTGAAAGTTGCTTGCACCCTTGCATGTGTTAGGTTTTGTACCTTGCTAGTGTTTGTATGTGTTGTGCTCTCTACTTACTTATCTTGAGTAATCAAGTATGTGTATGTTGGTTTGCACACCATTTACTTGTGTTGAGCCTTATTGCTTTTATTTGATATCTTATCTTGTTGGCTCTCTTTTTGAGAGATTAATGGACTATTCCATTTTGGGGAGTGATATGCTTCGTGCACTTCACAATCCTAAAAATGTGTGTACATGAGGAATACCACTTAGTGATGATATATCAATATTATCTATTCTCTATGTGGTATGTCATGCTCATGAGAAATTCAAATTCTATAATGTCCATTAATTTCTCGAGTTGGTTTTGTTTGCCTCTTGTTTAAAAAAATGGATTATCACATTATGGGGGAGTAATAAGCTATGTGCATATTACAAGCCTAGAAAATGTGAACATGTGAGGTATTGCCACCTAGAATTGATATTCTTCATTATCTTATTCCTATGTGGCATGTTGCTCAAACAAGTTCCATTTTGGTAAAATGATTTTGTTTAATCCTTTTGGATCTTGTTTGTGATGGAATTCTTGGTACGGTTTTCCCCAAATATGTTCGCATATCCTTTTGGGAAACGATTGCTTCAAGCTACTCTTGTAGTGCTTTGCATGATCGCGTGAATATTGAAGCTATCAAGAATATCTATCTATTAAGCATGGCTTTAATCTTATCTTTTGCCATATGCTTATTTGTTTGAAATTGGTCTTCAATATCATTCTATATACCACCGAGAAATATCTCTCTATACTCCTTGTCCTTGACAAGTGATACTCATATTGTGGTGAAATTTGTGACATCTTCACTTTGGCTCTTGCTTTGAATTGCCTTATTTTATTGCCAAGGATTTTTTTGATCTAACTCTCTTTGTCTTCCTTGTATCTTTTGGATCCTTTTGCTCTACTCAAAATTTGTTTTGCTTTCTTGTGTTAGGAAAAGCAATGATCCAATTCTTGTGCATTGACATTCAAAAGTCATACTTCTTGATAATGCACTATTCTTGGGAAGCTATCCTACTTGAGTAGAACACATTCTTTAAATTGGTTTTGCATCTTGCTTTCCTTGAACATGACTAGTGTTTGAATAATATGTATGGAGAGTGATGATCCCATTTGTGTGCATTTTGTATTCAAATGCAAGATCATAAATAATGCACAAATCTTGGGGGAGCAATCCTATATGCTTTTGAACATTAGTTGTCTTCATTGATATTTGATCCCGATGACGTGTCTCTTGGAAGACAAACATTTTTCTTCTTGGTACTTTGTGCCATCATGAAAAGTGTAGAGGGTTTGGTTTATTCCTTGATGATATTTTCATCAATTGGTATCTTACTTTCATTTGGTATCTTTTCAAAGTGGTATCTTCAATCATGTGTTGATTTGGGTTTTGATATAATTTGGACAATTTTTTTCTTGTCACACTTGTGTGTGCTTTCTTGGTTTAATTGGTGTTTTGTCCAAATTGTATCTCTTTGGTTCTTGAAAGTCTTGTGCATGCATATTTACTTATGTATATCTTATGGCATGCTTACTTTCGTTGATCCAATATATAGGATAAACTCCATCAAATCCTAAATGGCTAAGATGTGCATGAAATTCAATTTCATATCAATATGCACATATTTATGTGGAGTTTGTCCTATGTATTGTAGTTGCTCTAACTACTTTGGACCCAATGAGTTTGGGTACCATTTGTACTTGAATTTGTTTTAGGTACATTGGAGATGCATTGGAAGCTTGTCTCATTACAAGGAAGGTGTTATCACCATGTGCTTATTGGAGCCAAGCTCGGATGATCGTGAACTCTTATCTTCTACATCACCAATGCTATCTCGGTAACAAGTATCTACCTCATGCATACTTTTCTAGCTTTCAACCTTGTGTAGGTTGTTTCATGGCATGAATCTCTTTGTTGCAATTCATTTGGTTCTTGCAAAACAACTTTGTTGCAAATGTGGGCAAGCCGGGATGATTACATATCAAGGGGAATATA